>OZ010614.1:10957345-11004845 GCA_963932145.1 Acanthosepion lycidas
GGCGGAAACGTTGTGATAAATATGGCGACAAAGATGAGGACAATAGTCCGAATAATATAAATAGTGTACATAATACCTCATCTCAGAAATATAGACAGATACTGAAGGGCGGAAACGTTGTGATAAATATTGCAACAAAGATGAGGACAATAGTGCGAATAATGTAAATAGTGTACATAATACCTCATCTCAGAAATATAGACAGATACTGAAGGGCGGAAACGTTGTAATAAATATGGCGACGACGATGAGGACAATAGCCGAATATTGTAAATAGTGTACATAATACCTCATCTAAGAAATATAGACAGATACTGAAGGACTGAAACTTTGTAATAAATATGGCGACAAAGATGAGGACAATAGTCGGAATAATGTAAATAGTGTACATAATACCTCATCTGAGAAATATAGACAGATACTGAAAGGCCGAAACGTTGTTATAAATATGGAGACAAAGATGAGGACAATAGTCCGAATAATGTAAATAGTGTACATAATACCTCATCTCAGAAATATAGACAGTTACTGATATTTCTTAATTATTCGTAAAGTTCTTAATATATTTCTTAATTATTGGAGAATGACAATTCAGTTTTGTCAAGAAGAATGAATAATTTCAAATATTTTTAAAAATATTTAGCAATTAATTAAATTAAAAAGAATCTTTAAAAACATTTTCATCAATCTTTCTTACAAGCCAAAATTTACAGAATATATTTTCAAAAAAGAAATTAAAACATTCAGAACAAGACATTATTCTCATTTTATTTTATGATTCAGGGCAGAGTTTTACTCGGCTTAAAATTAAACTTTCATTTCAATCGACCTCATTTCTTTGAGGACTTATCTTTGAATGTTTAATTTTTAATTGTTTAAATTATATCTTAAGATTTCAAAAAATTAAAGGCAGTTTAAAAATAGCTTTAAGTTTCTTTGAAGTTCTCTTAGAAAATTCCCGTTTTATGAATAAATTCAATCTTTACCGAGATTTTCTAGAAATAATAATTTCAAAAATAAATTTATTCATTTGTGTATAAGTCCTGAAAGTCTAATTAAAATCCGACTATTATTTGATTTTTGCAAGAATTCCCAAATTAATGCCTTATTTTATCGGAAAAATGGCGATAAAATTTCCATCGTCAGCTATGTTACTTTACTGACGCATAAAAAAAAACAATTTTTAACCAAAATTTTGAATGTTCTAGAAAGGAGTGAAAAATTTAAAAAAAAGAATAATTAAAAAATACTTTTGTCTTTTCTCTTAATAATAACATCAACATTTTGATAACAAAACTTTGTTTTTGTTAAGCTTGGGACCTTTTTTCATCAGGCTTGCTGTAGTTTATTGAGAAAGTGGAGGTACCTAGTTAAATAGTAGGGTAGACAGGGATCTCTTGCCTTAGATAACAACCAATTTGGGAGAAGGAAATCTCTGAATTAAAACCAGTTCCTTGAAGCCACCGACATTGCGACCCTTAAAACACATGATGATAGTTAGATATTTTATTGCGGGATTTATTTTACGATTCGGAACAGATTTTCGAGAACTGATTAAAATTTACATTCTCCAAGAAGTCCTGCATTTAAATTTGGAGGCTGGAATTTAATTTCTAGAAATTTCATGAAATTAAGTAAGTGGGTGTAACATTTGTAAAAAAAAATATTGTTACCAAGATTTTCTAAAAATTATTTCAAAAATAAATTTAGTCATTTGTGTATAAGTCCTGAAAGTTTCATTAAAATCCGAAAGTTATTTGATTTTTTCAATTAATGTATTATTTTATCAGAAAAAGGTAATAAAATTTCCGTAGTCAGCTATGTTACACTATTTATCCAGAATTTCGAACGTTCTAGAAAGGAGTAAAAAATTTAAAAAGTAATTAAAAAGTATTTTGGCTTTACTCTAAATAATAGCATAAACATTTTGAGAATAAAATTTTGTTTTTATTAAGTTTGAGGCCTTCTTTTATCAAGCTTGTATTTTATCGAAAAAGTGAAGGTACGTACGAAAGTAAAAGTCATACTAGGATGGTCTTGGAAAACCTAGAAAAAAAAAAAAACTTGTGGAGATGAAAATTAGTAGATGAGTTGTAAGTATTCAGATGACGGTATTATTGAAAACTGCTATAATACTGAGGAGAGTGCCGGATGATTTAGGAGAGACTTGCTGTCACTTGTTCTCCGGGGTAAATCTCAACTTTAAAAAAAATAAAAAGTAGTTATCATTTTCATTTTTATTTTTTTACTAAATTTAAATAGTACTAATAATTTAAATAAATAAATAGTAGTAATATTTTTTACTACAAATAAATAGTATTATACTAATAATTATTTTAACTAAAGTCTTTTAGTTCACTAGTGTCTTAGTTCACCCAAATGCTAATCAACGTTACTTATTTATTAGGTTGGTGCAAAAATAATGACGTAATAATGTCGTTTTTTGACGTATGTTTTAACGTCAAAAAACGATATTATTACGTCATTATTTTTGCACCAACTTAATATTATTACAAATAAATTAGCACTAATACTTCACTAATACTTCACTAATACTTATACTAATAATATAAGTACCGTCACAAGCCTACATGATTTTGTGTTCTGGCTGGGATTGGGTAATCCGAGTGAATGACCAAGCAAAAAACCTGAGAATTTGATGTTTCATTATTTAGGATAAATTCCGTCTTGGTCAGAAGTAATTTCTGTTTTGGTGAGGTGTTGTATTATAGCAGTGTTTATCAACCTTCTTAAACAACGGCACGCCCAGAAGCAAATGAAAATAGCAGAGCACACCTAGCAACATTTTTAAAGGGTATTCATTTAAGTGTTATGAAATAAAATCATAGATTAAAGATTTTTTATTTTGGCTGGGATTGGGTAATCAGAGTGAATCACCAAACAAAAAAACCTGAGAATTTGATGTTTCATTATTTAGGATAAATTCCGATGAGGATCAACTTCATCATAAGTAATTTCTGTTTGGTGGGTGCATTATAGCAGTGTTTCTCAATTCTCTTAAACAAGGGCACAACTAGAATCAAATGAAACTAGCCCGGAGCACTTAGATTTTATCTGAACATTTGCCATGGAAATAGAGATAAAGTGGTGGAAGAGAGTTTAAAGAGTGGGAGAGAAGTAATCTGCCACAAGCCCACATTTTTTTTCTGACAGATTTTCTTTGTATTGTTTGCGAATACCAGATCCTGGGGTTGGGTAATCAGCTTGAATCACCAAACAAAATCCCTGAGGATTTTATGTTTCATTATTTAGGATAAATTCCGATGAGGATCGCTTTCGTCAGAAGTAATTTCTGTTTGGGTGGCGGAAGTTACATTATAGCAGTGTTTTTCCAACCTTTTTGAACAACCTCACGCCTAGGAGCAAATGAAAATAGCAGCGCACACTTAGCAACATTTTTAAAGGGTGTTCATTTAAGTGTTATGAAATAAAACCACAGATTAAAAAAACACAAACTAATATGAACTTAGTTTATTTCAGTGTTTCTGTTCAACTACTTGTGGAACTTATTTAGTGTGAAACGTACGCCTGGTGATTTTTCGCCATTTTCTTCAATGTTTGGTCGAATGTGAGATAAACAGACAGTCATTTCTTGTTCAGTTGAGCATAGTCTGTTTCACTTCTTATTTTCTATGTTATTTAAGGTTGAGAAACCTAATTCTAAGTAAAAGAAAGTTCAATACCTATTCATTTATTCAAATACTAACTCTGTACGAGGATTTCACGGCGGTTATATAATAAATTTATTCTGTTTGAGCGTGTATCGTCAGCGTTTTCTGAGAGAAAGTAGACGCTGCTTTCTGGGTGCTTGCTTAATTTTTGAATTTCAAAAATATTTTTGCTACATTTCGATTTGAGGGAAAACAGCTGCGTTTGTTTTTCATCCAGAACCAATGAAAAACTTTCCCTCCAAATTTCGAGAAGTGAATTCGGAGCCTACCTGTAGGTTATGAACGGGGGCCTTGGATTTAAAGGCATCGACGAACGTCTGCTGCTGGAACCCAGTTCCCTCCGGTCCATAAAGAAAAACAATACAGAAGAAATTTGACAACCACCAGACGAGAATGAAAGGAACTTCAAATTAGCTCCCATATCAAGGAAAAGTCTTCGGCTGGTGCGATTGTTCTGTTCTTCGCTTTTACCTCGAACTTTGATTCGAAAATTGTATTAATTATTTGAAAACTATTCAGAGAATTATTTTAAATTTTTCTACATTTTATATGTAGTTTACTTTTCCGGGGATCTTATGCAGCATTACAATTTTTATTATAAACGGCGTATTTCATTTTCATTGATCATTTTTATATACATGCTATTTGCCACCATTTCGCGCGTAATGCATTTAATTTGCGTAATTCTTTCAATTTTGTGTGTTAAAAAATTTATCGGCTGTTCTTAAATTAGGCTTGTATCGTCTGTCTTTGATATGTGTCCATATAAACTAAATGTTACCCCAAACATTTGTTTGAACTGTTTTTTCGTAGTTTTTTTTTTATCAAATAAAAGATTCTATTTAGTTGAGAATCACTGTTTTATAGGTAACTAGATATGAGTTGTCCCCCTTGGACAAGCCTCGTTCTGTCCCGAGGCAGGCACGCATATGTGAGCCCTAAGTCAACATGGCGAAGTAAGCCGGCTAATGAGAATAAAAAGCTACTTTTAAATAAAAAAAAAATGTTGGAGTTGATTCCCGGTTTGGTATCTGAGACGCAACGCATATCATAAAAGGGAAACCAGGTTTAATGACGAATGTATCATCCTAAGAATTCATCATATGTGGCAGTTCGGAATAAATTTGATGTGCACTAGCATACCTTAATTGTGGCAGCGTATACAGTGGATTGAGGAGAAAATGTTGTCCTCCCCAATGACAGCAAAAAACCAGGCTTTTTTCTGTTAATTCACCCCAAAATAAAATTTACTAAAAATCACAACAAATTCTCCCAGCACTTCCTTTGCACTTCGGTGGGGTTGACTTTTGCGACCACCCCAAATATAGTTGACTCAGGTGCGCTATTTCTAAGTGTAGGGTCTTAGTTCGTGCTCACCCCGATAAACAAGCCAAAAACAGATTTTTTTAAATTTTTAAATTGTAAAATATTCCTAACCCTAAACAGAAAAATTAATAAAAATATATAGGTCAATGGAATACAGAAACTGTGAAGCCCACTTGTTACTTGGACACTAACAGTTAAGTGCGCAAATATAAATTATATTATATTATATTTGGATTAAGGATGTTATCCGAAGATAACCACTTGTAAACACACAACACCCATATACAAATCAACAATTCGCCCTTGCATGGAGTATTGCTGCCATATATGGTCTGGAGCCCCTTCTGTTTGCCTCGGGGTTCTTAATAAAATCCAGAGACGGATATGCAATATAATTGGCCCTGATCTGGCATCTCGTCTGCAGTCGGTCTCTCACAGACGTGCCGTCGCCTCCCTTTTGCAAATACTTTCACGGTAACTGCTCCGATGAGCTGCTTTCGCTGGTTCCCAGATTTCATGAATTTAAGCGTTCTGCTAGGCTGGCATCTCACCCTCACCTTTTCACTGTCGAAACTGTTAAATGTAGCCGTCTCTTCTACTCCAATAGCTTCATGTCTCCCACTTCTCACCTGTGGAACTCCCTCCCTGTTTTCTGTTTCCCTGATAGCTATAATCTCCAACTATTCAAATGTAATAAGCGACTTCTCCGGATGCCTTGATCTATCCCCTATCCTTCTCTTCATCCTTTCCTATATCACTCTTATTTGCTTTCGCTCCAACTCTCTGTAATCCCTTGTAACCCCTTGCGTGCTAGTGGCTTCCCACCTTGATTGGGGTGAAACGCTTAACATTTTTTTAACCACAACGTATATCCCTACAATTCCAAGGCCACAAGCACCAAGAATAATGCATGAAAAAAAATCTTGGAAATTGATTGGTCTTTGCTATCCCCACGCCATAATCACCTGACCTTTTGCACCAATCAATTATGGTATTTGTTTGATCTTTGAATAACGCTTTGAAGATGAAAAGCTTCTCAAATGAAAACTAGATCGAAGAGTCCATTGAAAACTTTCACATGAAAACCTGTGACATTTTACTAAAATGGTATCGAAAAGCTGTCTGATAAGTGATACCACCTCATTGCAAATAATGGGGAATTATATAATATTATAGACATATTATGGCTGAGTGGTTAGAACGTCCGCATTCTGACCACGAGTCCCGGGTTCGAATCTCACCATGGTCGATTTGTTATAAAGGAGACTTCCTGATGTTATCGGACTGGAGGGGGTCGATGCCCAGCGTGCGGCACCTTTGCAAAGTGTCTGAAAAACGGGATGACCCAAGCCTTGCGAGTGAAATTGGGTAGCATGAAGTCACAAGTCATCGTGGCTCAGGTCTTGAACTTGCTAGCCTTATTCGAGTTGTTGATCACGCTCCTTCTCAGAAACTGCAACTAAGGTCTGCTCAGCGTCGTTCCAATATAAACCACAGGTGGGCTCTGTGCGTATCGAATAAACACAAATGCGTATGAGTAGACGGGTACCCTCGAATACATGTGTCCAGCTCTACATATAATTGAATAATATTATGTTGCAGGTGGGGTATACTGGCCCGTAAACAAATATCGAATCATAGTATTACGGAATCTATGCTGAGTAAGATTTATCAGAAGGTGATTTTTTGTGAAGGCCAAGAATGTGCATGATCGTAATGCATTTATCCACAACAAATAAATCAAACAAAAATAAATAGACAATTCAACTTCAAGAAGTTACTGAAAACAACGTCCTTAGAGATTTCAACAATAACGTGAATTATATATATATATATATATATATATATATATATATATATATATATATATATATATATATATATATATATATATATATATATATATATTTGACATACACAAAGTGATAATAAGTTGCTTGTTAAATGTGGCAAATGAGATAAGGTTACAAAGATTGTCCATGCAGAAATTTAGTGAGTAAAGGTTGATAGTTTAAGTTTGTTTTTGGAATTAAAATAGTTTGATATCTGCAAGAAAAATTGTCAATTGCGTAAGTTCAAGTGATAGTGCGTATGTGTGTGACAACTGCTAGTTTTGATTTAAGTTATGAAGAGTTGTTCGCCTGTGACTGATAGCCTAAGGTTGATTGATTGTACAATTACTGTTTTGTAGTGATAATGTCACTTTTTAGTAAATTGTAAGTTAAGTTTCTTCACGTGGCAATAATTGTGCGAGTTGTTGAGATGTTGGTAGTGGTTATTGAGTCAGTGTGTTGGCACACGTGGGATCCGCTGGTATCTCTCGAAACTCGGTGTCTGACTAACTTGAATTAAGTCGAGCGATTCTTTTTATAGATATTTCGAGTTTCCAAATAAACTCCAGAGACCTGCGCGGGAAAAAGGTTTGTCTCAACTTTGCTACATTTTAGTGCCCTTTTAACCAATGGGGGATTGAGTTTGGAAAAGTAAAGTGATGATTGGTTAAAGGTTTATTTGGAGAATAGTGCATCTTCTCGTAGGGGGTGACAGGCAAATGTGGAGGGTTCCATAACGGAAAACAGCAACGAACAAAACGAAGAATTGAGTAAAAAGAAAATACATAGACAAAAAAAGATTATAGCGCACTAAGCAAAGATACCGCTGTATGCTCATGTTGAGGATGAGAAAAACGTTGTCCTGAGAAGGACAGTTTTGGTAGTCATTGAAAAGTGTTATCCTGAAAAGGACAGATTTAGTAGTCATTGAAAAGTGTTGTCCTGAAAAGGACAGTTTTGGTAGACATTGAAAAGTGTTATCCTGAAAAGGACAGATTTAGTAGTCATTGAAAAGTGTTGTCCTGAAAAGGACAGTTTTGGTAGTCATTGAAAAGTGTTGTCCTGAAAAGGACAGATTTAGTAGTCATTGAAAAGTGTTGTCCTGAAAAGGACAGTTTTGGTAGTTATTGAAAAGTGTTGTCCTGAAAAGGACAGATTTAGTAGTTATTGAAAAGTGTTGTCCTGAAAAGGACAGTTTTGGTAGTCATTGCAAACTGTTATCCTGAAAAGGATGCTGGTGAGGATGGCTGGCTCGAGCTGCGGCTGTTTGCTGCTGGAACAGATACTACATTTTGATCCTATGTATCGTGTCCGCATCGTTGTCGATTTTCGATGCCATGATTTAGTTTTACAATAATCACTGTCCCTGGAAGGGGAAGTTTCTTGTTACGGTTGCTTTTTGCTTTTTTCTTTAAATTAAGGGAGTGCCGACAAGTATTTTTACTTAATTTTTTGATGAATAAAGTTAATAAACAAAGACGTAAATCATTTATGACTCAATCTAATCCTGTTAGTTTTAATATTCAACTGGATAAACATATTAATTTCTACTTATTATTATTTTTATTACAGAGCCATAAAATGACGTCATTACATACATATGGATTGCCACTTTTGCCAATTCTCACAGTAGCAGTGAGTTCTGGCTAAGATCAAAATGACACTCCTCAGTTCTATGTCAAAAACAGTTTAGTTTTGCTGTGTTCTATATCACACACACACACAAACAACACACACACACAGTAAAGCCACTAAGACACAAGGGATCATAGAGTGTGGAAGAATTAGGAACAGAAACATTAATAATGAGCAGGAAGAGGAAAGGATAATTAGGAGGACAGTAGATAGAGATTGACATTGCATTTAAAAGCATCTATCTATATTTCTTCTTTTTAATCAGTATCACCCCATATAAGGCAATAAAGCCACTAAGACCCAAGGAGTTACAGGATGTAGAAGAATTAGCAACAGAAACATTAATAATGAGTAGGAAGAGGAAAGGATAATTAGGAGGTCAGTAGATCGAGATTGACATTGCATTTAAAAGCATCTATCTATCTTTTTTCTTTTTAATCAGTATCACCCCATAGAAGGCAATAAAGCCACTAAGATATAAGGAGTTACATGATGTGGAAGAATTAGGAACAGAAACATTAATAATGAGCAGGAAGAGGAAATGGTAATCAGGAGGGCAGTAGATAGCAATTGCATTTAAACTTACATTGCATTTAAATTTTTGAAAATTAAAGTTGGCTGAAAAGCATGGAGCCAGAAAGTCGTTCAACAAGTGATAAATGCGAGAGAAAAAACGGTTAGCATAGAATTTACGGCTATATTTAGCCAGATCATCTATAAATTGATGAAATTTTGACGCCAGTCTAGTACTGCACTTAAATTCAAAAACTCTAGTTACTATAATGAAGAGCTCATCCGAACAATTACTATGAAAGTATTTATAGAAAAGACATAGTGAAGGAAAGTGACTGAAGCTAAACCGCCAGATCAGGATTAATAATATTGCTGATTCTTCTTTGGATCTTAAGGTAAATAGCAGCGGCACTGGAACATATGTGGTAGCAATAATCTAAACATAGATGAATGTTAGATTTATAGATATGCAAGATAGATTCTGGAGAGACAAATTATCCTGACATAGTGAACCGACTTTCTTAGCAGATATGATACTGATTTAAAAAATAAAAATCTAAGTGTAATGAAAAAATTCGTTCTGTGTTGTCATGAACTTCATTTTAATTATACTGGTCAATATGATTTTTGGGGCCAAAAAAAACAAAACGCATTTTCTAGCTAATTTGATGGTGTTGATTCCAAAAATGGCCTTAGTTTTTTATGGTTAGCTACCATTTTTGCCATACTTAAATTGCTCATTTTTGGAAAAAAAGATCAATTTATGATATTGGCTGATCACAAAATTTAGCTAATAAAGGTCATAGAAAGCCATCAATTTTCAAGTAAGCTGAGCAGTTCGTCAGCCACCTGAAATAAACTATTTTTATAAGAAAAAAAAAAGTGTTTTTGAGTTCAAAATTTTAAAATAGAAATACCAATTTTTTCCAATTTATCAACAAAATTGAAATTAGGTGATAAGCTTTATCAGTAATACACTTTAGTAAGCCTGATAATTAAGGTGACATAAAAAAAATGAATCCCTAAAATTTTTCTGTTTGACATTCATAAATATATCACTTTTATCCCTTCACTACGGAAGGAGTGAGAGCATTTTGTTTTCACAGAAAGAAACTCCAAGTAAAGACATCCTAATTGAATGCACCAATTCCATTGTACATGATTCTGCTAGAGTATCAAAAGGGACTTAAATAATATGGAACATGACAATCAAGAAAGAGAAAATTTTTTACTATAGTTCTTATATTTACAAAGGTTTTATTTCTGCTGTTAGTTTATTAAATGATTTGATGAAAATACTTGTTGATCTTGGTATATTCAGTCGTGTTATTTTTGAAGACTTAAGGTCTGATTGTTATTGCAAAAATAGTATCTCTCAATAAGTTGATTTAAATAGAAATTGAGAGGTTTCTATGATTTTATTTTGAGAAATATTGTCATCGGTCAATATCATATATACAGAAATCAAATGAAAAAATGCTTTTTTCCCCTAAAAAGAGTGATTTCCGTACAGCAAAAACGGTATCTAACCAAGAAAACGTAAGGTCATTTTCAGATTCAGTGCCCTCATATTAGCTAAAAAGGATGTTTAGTGTTTCGACATCATGTCAGTTTTTCTTTATGTCGACCAGCGTAATTAATATAACGTTAGGTTGTTCTCAAAAACACTGTTCGATTTTAGAATCTATTTTATTCATGAATTAATGTATATAAACAGTGTTTAAATCAGTCAACATATGAAACCTAAACATCTGTGCTTTTCTGCCATCGAATTATAAGGTTATTAATGCCTTTACGATAAAAATTCTAAAAGTTTGGACGCCAAGAAATCTTTGAAGGCTGCTTCTGCAACTTTTATTGCAACGGAATGTCTTTTAGCTTATAGCATTGCCAAGATGCTTGAGAAAGTTGTTGCCAGTGAACAAGAGAACAGAGGAATATGGTGGGTGTGGCAAAGTCTCGTATCCCAAATCGCTGACCTTCTGCACTTTAATCATGGCGACATGTGGCTGATTATTTTCATGAAGCAGAATTAGACTTCGTCGATTAACCGGTATTTTGAACAGGAGTAGAGGTTCGTCCCATGGTTCCTGTTTAGAATTCGGATTCCGGTTCCTTCTAAAATCTACTTCGACTCTAAATACCACTAAAGTCTCCGCCTGATCTCTGAAATTTCATTCGCTAATTAAATCTTGACCTCTTCTAGCTGCCCGTCTTTCCTACGTTAATGCAACTCTTGATAGTAACCCTCTACCTTGAGTGGCCCTTCGACTTTGTATTGGGCTAAGATTGGAAAAATTTTTTAAAAAATTAAAAAAAAAACCCATGCCGGTCGCATTTTGCTTAACTGAATGTGCATTTAACCAATTTTCTGGCAGTAGACTTCTGCAATGATATTCTGGCTAAATGTAAGGAAGCTGTAATGTATGATGCCAACAGCGGACAAGCAGACAGTTATCATAATCTTCTGCCTGTGCAATGTCGATTTTAGAAGGTCTCTTCTTTTTTTATCATGATCAAGTCATTGAGCCGATCGTTTAAAAAAGATCCATTTCTCATCACAAGTTCATATTCAATCAAGAAATGGACCTGTTGTAGGAGTATTTAAGTTGAGTGTTTAATTTAGGAAACACGCGTCTCCTGGAATGTTTATCCCGCAACAAAAATGGTGGACTCGGTATGTGAGTGCGGGTAATAAAAACAAAGGAACAACTAAAATATATATATATATATATAAAGATGAGGACAATAGCCCGAATAATGTAAATAGTGTACATAATACCTCATCCCAGAAATATAGACAGATACTGAAGGCCCGAAACGTTGTAAGAAATATGGCAACAAAGATGAGGACAATAGTACAAATAATGCAAATAGTGTACATAATACAACATCTCAGAAATATAGACAGATACTGAAGGCTCAAAACATTGTAATAAATATGGCGACAAAGATGAGGACAATAGTCCGCATAATGTAAATAGTGTACATAATACCACATCTCAGAAATATAGACAGATACTGAAGGACCGAAACATTGTAATAAATATGGGGACAAAGATGAGGACAATAGTCAGAATAATGTAAATAGTGTACATAATACCACATCTCAGAAATATAGACAGATACTGAAGGGCCGAAACGTTGTGATAAATATGGCAACAAAGCTGTGGACAATAGTCCGAATAATGTAAATAGTGTACATAATACATCATCTCAGAAATATAGACAGATACTGAAGGGCCGAAACGTTGTGATAAATATTGCAACAAAGATGATGACAATACGCCGAACAATGTAAATAGTGTACATAATACCTCATCACAGAAATATAGACAGATACTGAAGGACCGAAACATTGTAATAAATATGGCGACAAAGATGAGGACAATAGTCTGAATAATGTAAATAGTGTACATAATACAACATTTCAGAAATATAGACAGATACGGAAGGGCCGAAACGTTATGATAAATATGGCAACAAAGATGAGGACAATAGTCCGAATAATGTAAATAGTGTACATAATACCACATCTCAGAAATATAGACTGATACGGAAGGGCCGAAATGTTGTAATAAATATGGCAACAAAGATGAGGACAATAGTCCGAATAATGTAAATAGTGTACATAATACCACATCTCACAAATGTAGACAGACACTGAAGAGCCGAAATGTTGTGATAAATATGACAACAAAGATGAGGACAATAGTCCGAATAATGTAAATAGTGTACATAATACCACATCTTAGAAATATAGGCAGATACTAAAGGGCCGAAATGTTGTGATAAATATGGCGACAAAGATGAGGACAATAGTCCGAATAATGTAAATAGTGTACATAATACCTCCTCCCTGAAATATAGACATATCCTGATGGCCCGAAACGTTGTAATAAATATGGCAACAAATATGAGGACAATAGTTCAAATAATGCAAATATTATACATAAAACCACATCTCAGAAATATAGACAGATAGTGAAAGGCCGAAAAGTTGTAATAAATATGGCAACATAGATGAGGATAATAGTCCAATAATGTAAATAGTGTGCATAATACCTCATCTCAGAAATATAGACAGATACTGAAAGGCCGAAACGTTGTAATAAATATGGCAACAAAGATGAGGACAATAGTCCAAATAATGTAAATAGTGTACATAATACCACATCTCAGAAATATAGACAGATACTGAAAGGCCGAAACATTGTAATAAATATGGCGACAAAGATGAGGACAATAGTCCGAATAATGTAAATAGTGTACATAATACCTCATCTCAGAAATATAGACAGATACTGAAGGACCGAAACATTATAATAAATATGGCGACAAAGATGAGGACAATAGTCCGAATAATGTAAATAGTGTACATAATACCTCATCTCAGAAATATAGACAGATACTGAAAGGCCGAAGTGTTGTGATAAATATGGCAACAAAGATGAAGACAATAGTCCAAATAATGTAAATAGTGTACATAATACCACATCTCAGAAATATAGACAGATACTGAAGGACCGAAACATTGTAATAAATATGGCGACAAAGATGAGGAGAATAGTCCGAATAATGTAAATAGTGTACATAATACCACATCTTAGAAATATAGGCAGATACTAAAGGGCCGAAATGTTGTGATAAATATGGCGACAAAGATGAGGACAATAGTCCGAATAATGTAAATAGTGTACATAATACCTCATCCCTGAAATATAGACATATCCTGATGGCCCGAAACGTTGTAATAAATATGGCAACAAATATGAGGACAATAGTTCAAATAATGCAAATATTATACATAAAACCACATCTCAGAAATATAGACAGATAGTGAAAGGCCGAAAAGTTGTAATAAATATGGCAACATAGATGAGGATAATAGTCCAATAATGTAAATAGTGTGCATAATACCTCATCTCAGAAATATAGACAGATAATGAAAGGCCGAAACGTTGTAATAAATATGGCAACAAAGATGAGGACAATAGTCCAAATAATGTAAATAGTGTACATAATACCACATCTCAGAAATATAGACAGATACTGAAAGGCCGAAACATTGTAATAAATATGGCAACAAAGATGAGGACAATAGTCCGAATAATGTAAATAGTGTACATAATACCTCATCTCAGAAATATAGACAGATACTGAAGGACCGAAACATTATAATAAATATGGCGACAAAGATGAGGACAATAGTCCGAATAATGTAAATAGTGTACATAATACCTCATCTCAGAAATATAGACAGATACTGAAGGACCGAAACATTGTAATAAATATGGCGACAAAGATGAGGACAATAGTCCGAATAATGTAAATAGTGTACATAATACCTCATCTCAGAAATATAGACAGATACTGAAGGACCGAAACATTATAATAAATATGGCGACAAAGATGAGGACAATAGTCCGAATAATGTAAATAGTGTACATAATACCTCATCTCAGAAATATAGACAGATACTGAAAGGCCGAAGTGTTGTGATAAATATGGCAACAAAGATGAAGACAATAGTCCAAATAATGTAAATAGTGTACATAATACCACATCTCAGAAATATAGACAGATACTGAAGGACCGAAACATTGTAATAAATATGGCGACAAAGATGAGGAGAATAGTCCGAATAATGTAAATAGTGTACATAATACCACATCTCAGAAATATAGACAGATACTGAAAGGCCGAAGCGTTGTGATAAATATGGCAACAAAGATGAAGACAATAGTCCAAATAATGTAAATAGTGTACATAATACCACATCTCAGAAATATAGACAGATACTGAAGGACCGAAACATTGTAATAAATATGGCGACAAAGATGAGGACAATATTCCCAATAATGTAAATAGTGTACATAATACCACATCTAAGAAATATAGACAGATACGGAAGGGCCGAAATGTTGTGATAAATATGGCGACAAAGATGAGGACAATAGTCCGAATAATGTAAATAGTGTACATAATAAATCATCTCAGAAATATAGACAGATACGGAATGGCCGAAACGTTGTGGTAAATATGGCAACAAAGATAAGAACAATAGTCCGAATAATGTAAATAGTATACATAATACCTCATCACAGAAATATAGACCGATAGTGAAAGGCCGAAACGTTGTGATAAATATGGCAACAAAGATGAGGATAATAGTCCAAATAATGTAAATGGTGTAAATAATACCTCATCTCAGAAATATAGACAGATACTGAAAGGCCGAAACGTTGTAATAAATATGGCGACAAAGATGAGGACAATAGTCCGAATAATGTAAATAGTGTGTTCTTAAGGATGTAAATGTGACTCCTCCGCCCCCCCCCCGGCTGCCACATTCTTCAAACTTAAAAAAAATTCCCTAGTCATGATACTTCCCAATTAATATTCAATATTTTAACGAGGACTAAAAATAAAATATGTATAAATATTTATTTTTTTTAAATTCGGAATTTTTGCTGCACCTTTTAATCGTTTTTTATCGCTTTTACGCAGACTGTATTTCTTCTCTTTCTACATTTGGCGCCAAGAAGCCCCAGCAGGCGGCGCTATTCGTCATCCCGGATGTTATTCAAGCATTCTTTTTCGGAAGATAAGTACATTCGTTAGCTTATTACAAATAACTGATAATTCCTACTACGTCATTTCGAATCCAGACGACCCAAATATATATTTTTTTCCATTTGAAACCACTTAACTTTTGAACATTACACGAGCGTTGTTTATTAAATTATTTACGTATTAGGATTTGAAAATTAAAATTAGGTTTATGCTAACCTTCGTATTAATTCTTCATTTTATAAAAAAAATAACATAATTTTAATCTGATATTTTGGTTTTGAATATATATTACACCCTTGTGTAAATTAATTAAAACAACTGTTTCAGCTTCCTTTCTTTCACTACACGGTCAGTTTTAGACCTACTGGAATGACAGGGTGTAATTGATTTCTATTTTTTCCTCAGATTAGGTGATTTGCTGTGGTGTACAGCAATATGAATCTATTTTCGGGTCTTGAAAAATATTACTTCATCCGCGATTGCATCAAATTTTTATCACGCCCAGACACTATTTTCCCGACTGTCGATTAGTTGTCCTACGGCCATTGTCTGCGATGGACGTTACTCCAAGGAAGCGTTCAAAAATTGTAACGCTGCATGAACACACTGGCAAGCCTTATTAGTGAGAAAATCAAAGTACTATAGATTGGCCCGGAAACTCTCCTGATTTAAATCCAATCTGCAAAGAACGACTTCGTGGAATGGACATACGAAGTACTAAAATGTGCACTGGGTCGTGTTTCATTGAAAAAACACAAAAAATGTAAATAATAACGGAATTATTCGTTTTGTTTCAATTAATTTGCACAAGGGTGTAGGTTTTCACACATAAAATGGCGCATTTCTTAATTATTAGGTTGTCACACATAAAATGAAGCACTTCTTAATTATTAGGTTGTCACACATAAAATGACGCATTTCTTAATTATTAGGTTGTCACACATAAAATGACGCATTTTTGTGTTGGTTGTTGATCCGATCATCTAACGAAGTAACCTCGTTAGTATATAAAAAGATCTTGACTTATTCCTGACTCTTTTTCTTTCCAGATAATTTTTTCAATATATTATTACTCATAACCCAATGAAATTGGTTACAATGACACAAGGTCGAGTAATCATACCGTATGAATACAAACTGGGAAAAAGAACCATTTTTGCATCGAATCATTACACGAGATGAGAAATGGATACTCTTTGACCACAGTAACAGAGTAGGCCAGTGGTTAGATGTAAGTGAATCACCAAAACAATACCCCAAACATCAGCAGCATCCTAAAATTTAATGGTTACTGTATGGTGGTCGTTCAAAGGGTTTATTCATTATTCATTCTTGCCTCAAGGGAAAACAATAACAGCAACCTTGTGTTGTAGAGAAATTGAGTTTATGTACGAACAATTGAAAAAGAAACATCCTAGACATGTGAATAGAGGTGGCCCAATTTTACTGCACAATAACATATGGCCTCACACTTCTCAATTAACTGTCCAAAAGCTGCATAGCCTGAATTATGAAATTTTCTCTCATCCTCCATATTCACCTGATATCTCTCCTACTGATTTTCACTTATTTAAGCATTTTGAGATTTTCATGCGCAATAAAACATTCTCCAATAAGGAAGAGGTAATCGATGCATTTGAACTGTTCATCACATCAAAGGATGAGAATTTTTTTAAAAATATGGTACCAAGAATTTAGAGGGACGTTGGAGAACAGTCCTTCGTCAACATGGTGCCTATTTCAACTAACTAAATTAGTTATTTAACATGTCAAAAACGTACATTATTTACATTATTCGGACTATTGTCCTCATCTTTGTCGCCATATTTATTACAACGTTTCAGCCGTTGTACGCCCCGGCTTTCTTCAGGTGGTTGGAATGTCGAACTGAACCCTTTATTTTGCTCACTGGGGTAGACTGTTCTAATATTTAATGGATGTCAGTTATCAGTTATCTCCTGTTAATTTCCCTCTGAATGTTCTCCACTGCCTTAACCGGGTATTGAACTCACACTCTTTGGGTCCTGTCACTGGATCTAACTAACGCCTTTATCCACTGTGCGATGTGTCTTTGAGGAAATAAAGTGTTCAGTTCAACATTCCCACCACCTGAAGAAGGCTGGAATGTACAACGGCCGAAACGTTGTAATAAATATGGCGACAAAGATCATTGACAATAGTCCGAATAATGTAAATAATGTACATAATACCTCATATCAGAAATATAGACACATTTCAAAAACATTTTATTCACTCCCCATAAAGTGCATCATTTGATGTTTGATAATCTAATATTTCCTATAATATTGCTCAAAGTAAATGTTATTTATTTTTTTATTTTTTCTTTAATTTCTGCTGTTTGTTTCCATGATTATTGTTTTGTTTCACGGCATACCAACCTCAATGGCTTAATTAATGCCGACAAGATTTTTATTGCTGGTAATAATTTTTCCTTCGAAAATCTATTGCTGGTAATAATTTTTTCTTCCAAAATTCATTGCTGGTAATAATTTTTTATAAAAATGTATTGCTGGAATTAAAATATTAGGTTACGGAGAATATTTTCCTAAATTTTTAAGATTACCGATAACTTATTTAATTATGCAAAAATGGGTGCTAACGTTATTTTCTTAAATTGTTTTACAGATAAAGTCTTAAGTTGTCCGAATTAGTTAGATGAAGAATTGTCAATTCATATTCATTTTCGACTTGTCTTTCTTCCATCTTATATCACTTGCTTCTTTACATCTCGTAGCAATTCAAACTTAATCGTCTGATTAATCGTTAAGTTGTCTGAATTACTTAGATGAAGAATTGTCACTTATTCATTTTTGACTTTCTTTCATCTTATTCCTTTTGTTTATGTACAAATTTATGCTATTTGAAATATTATAGATGTAGCATTTAGTTCTCAATGTTCATGCTGTATATTGGCCTACGGCCATATCACGTTGAAACACCGGTTTTCATACGATCGCCAAAGTCAATCAACGTCAAACCTAGTCACTACCTAGATAGGTGACCGCTTAGGAATACCCGGATACCTTGGATGTGCAAATGATGCAATCGATAACGCCATGGATTTGGAAATCGGAGAGGCGAGTTCCAATTCCAGTCGGGTTTGTTTATATTCACTTAAGTGCAAACACTCGTCGAAACGGTTTGAGTCAACCTCTTCTCCCCACCAGCTATGGGTTAATTAGTAGAGCTTGTATGAGTAAATAATGATTTACCCATACAAGCTTGAAAAAATTTGAAAATATTTTCTGTCTTTGAAGAACCTGTAAAAGGTTGACAAACCGTAAAACAGAAACCAATCAATCAATCTTCTTATATATTGTCTTGAATGTTTTCTTGCATCTCATGGGATAAAAAAAAGGAAAAACAAAAGGTTTTGTTTTTCAAAAATCGAATTAAAAAACCAATATTAAAAAGATCATTTCTAAGTTTCAAGAATAAAAATATGCAGAAATAGGTTAGATTTTATAAATATTATTTGTCAACTTATGACCTGAAGATTGTCTTTATGCATGAAACACAATGTCGCTGATGGGAATTGACCTCAGTTTATATATATATATATATATATATATATATATATATATATATATATATATATATATATATATATATAAGGGAGAGGTTATAGTTATTTCAACGAGAGAAAAGTGTATATTTTAAAGAGAAGAGAGAAACCGCTAACGTTTTTGGTTATAATCTGGATTTTTTAAAAATATATATTATTTTCCATATTTTTGCTACACGGGTTTCCGGTTTCGCGGCTTTCATCAGGCAAAGAGTGGTTATTTCCCCATATTGTTAACAAGAATTAATTTTCTTTATGTTTTCCGGTGTTTAACCATTATCTTTTGTGTGTAGTATTAATACAAAGCTTTCTTGGGCTTGTGGAGAAAAAATTCTTTTGTTTAAGCAGTAATAAAACAATTACGATTATGATATATTGGTATAATTTTAAATTTACCTTGATTACATTTGTAGATGTGTTATATATATATATATATATATATATATATATATATATATATATATATATATATATATATATATATATATATATTTGGTTGGATTGATGAGTTTGTGACCCTGGGTTTCACGCTTTTGCGATCGTCTGACGATTGCAAAAGAGTGAAACCCAGGGTCACAAACTCTCATCAATTCAACCAAATATGTTAGCTCTGACATTGAGCTATATTGAGCGATTTCTAATAAGTACCGCGCATATATTAGGTTGGTGCAAAAATAATGACGTAATAATGTCGTTTTTTGACGTTAAAAATACGTCAACAAACGACATTATTACGTCATTATTTTTGCACCAACCTAATAATATATAAATAATTTTATATATATATATATATATATATATATATATATATTGATATTGATATTTACATACACACACTTTTCACACACACACACACACACACACACACACACACACACACACATATATATATATATATATATATATATATATATATATATATATACTTTTGTTAGTATAAATTTTTATTTGTTCTCTGTTTACAGTCAAGAATGATGTTTGTGTGTGTAGGGGCGAATACATTGAAAGACTTTTTTTCTCCTTCACTTTATTCCCCAAATATAAAATGGACCGGCGGGGGAGGAATATTTTGACATACAGACGTCAATCGACTATACAACAATAATATATACTTTGTGTTGCTGAAAGAATTTAACAAGCAAAAACAAACCATATCACTTTGCTTATAAGCATAACTTCTATTTTAATTTTATAAAACATCCTTTGTCAACTCATTTTTAAAATAATTTTTGACTTTGAATGGAAGCCAAAATATCTGATAGAATCTTAAGCAATGAGTTTGACTAAAACCTCTTCACTTTTATCAATCTTAACCACATCCAGGGATTATAATTTTAGCTATATCTCAGTTAAATATGGAGTTTAGTCACGACAATAGTACTCTGAGGTTTTTTTTTTGTTTCGTTTTTTTAACAGCCTCCTTTAAATATTCCAGATATATAATTTAATACTTAATTTTCTTGTTATATATTCTCTCTGGTGTTCTTTCTGGATTTTATGAAATGAAGAAATATTCAAAAAAAGTTTTATCTTGAGAAATCGAATTAAAATGCCAATATTAAAAAAAATGAATTTGTATGTTTCAAGAATGCAAATATTTAAAATTTCATTATCATAATTATCAATTGTTTTAAAAGATGAAACTGAAGTAGGATCTTTTAAAACAATATAATCAATTTTTAATCAATCTGACTCCTCATAATGAAAAAAACAGAAATTCCTTGCATTTACTTGATAGATCTATTCACAATGTTACTTGACTCATCATGAAAGAACAGGAATTAAGAAACCAAAATCTCTGATAGAATCTTTAGCAATCTTTTGACCAAAAGTTCTTCCCTCTAGCAGTAGCACCAATCTTACCAACAACTAAGGATTATAATTTTAGCCATTACTCATTCATATATGAAGTTTAGTCCCGTGGGACATTGTCATGGCATTAGTACTGTGCAGTTTTCAAACAGCCTCCGTTAAAATATTCCAGATATATAATTTAATACTTAATTTTCTTGTTACATATCATCTCTGGTGTTCTTTCTGGCTTTTATGGAATAAAGAAAAATGAAAAAAGAAAATTATCTTGAGAAATTGAATTAAAAGGCCAATATTAAAAAATGAATTTATAAGTTTCAAAAATACAAATTTGCAAAATTAGATTTCATTATTATGATTATAAATTGTTTTAAATAATCCAACTGTAGTAAATTTTTTTAGAAAACAATTTATAATCAATCCGACTCTTCAAATATGTTTTTTTTTTGCATCTCAAGCAATGAGCAAGAAGGTTACTGTGTTCTTTGCATACATCTATACCACAATCGTTACAGCCAATTTTATTTTATGATTTTGTGCTTGTAATTCACAAAAATATTATGACGGAAACTAGAAACTCCTTGCATTTACTTGATAGATCTATTCACAAGGTCACTTGACTCATCATGAAAGAACAGGAATTAAAAAGACAGACGATAACAATTGACTTGCTATTAAAAAAATTTCTAAGGTGTTCAATTACCACCACGGTACTAAGGGAAATTGCTTTTCTACAGTTATATAAATAAATATATTTAGTATCAATACAAATTTTTATACACATGTTCTGATTTTAGGGATAAAATTACCTAATTATGGATACAGTATAGGTCTGTTTTTTTGTAATTTTTTAAAGAGATTGTATATAATATGATTATAAATTGTTTTAAAAAATCTAACTGTAGTAAAGATTTTAAAAAACAATTTATAATAAATCTGATTCCTTTTCAAATATGTTTGTTCTCATCTAAAGCAACGAGCAAGAATGTTACTGCGTTCTTTGCATACATCTCTACCACAATCGTTATGGCCAGTTTTATTTTATGATCTTGTGCTTGTAATTCATAAAAATATTGTGATGAAAAAACAGAAACTTCTTGCATTTACTTGATAGATCTGTTTACAAGGTTGTTAAGTAAATGTTCTTTTTATAATAAACAGTATTAACAACATTTACCGGACTGAATGTCCGAGAAATTTTCATAGAAAATGTTAATACTGTTTATTATAAACAGAGTATTTACTTTTTTTATCTATGAAAATAATGTATAAAAAATAAATATATTAAAATAATTGTCGGATTTTGTCCATTTTGTAGAATGTGACGTCATTTGTTTATGTTTGGATACGCTTCGAGCGGATATGATCGTGGGAAATCATAGAAAATTGTAATTTAAAAACAGTATAATCGATCTTGCTAACCAAGACGCTCCTCTGTAGCTAAATATAGCAGGTCAGACTATATGACGGTTCCGTGTCGGATACAGGTTCGATTCCTGTCGGAGAAGACATATTTTCTGTGAAAATTTCTCGGAAATTCAGGCCGGTAAATGTTGTTAATAGTGTTTATTATAAACAGAGCGTTAACTTAAATATTTGTATTATCAGCCTACCCCTCCTTCCGTTAACGGTTGCCTCAGATCTCTTTTCTTTATCGTCGTTGCTACTCTTTGAGCAACGACTCAACGCTTTCAACGTTAAGGCACGTCACTGTTTTGAATAGACACCCATTCAAAGTGGTTTGACGGTTGGCATTTGCCGCCAGTCAAAGGTCACGTGACTTATCGTATCCCCGCTAATAAGACAGACGATGTGCGGTCATCGAGTCGAAAAGGCGCGTTTCCTGTCTCTCTCTCTCTCTCTTCGCCATACGGCTCAAACACCTAGACTTCGGTAATAAACCTATTCTTTGCCTGAAGCTACCTTTACCATCCTTGACTCGATCCTAGCCCAACCTTTCCGACTTTCCATCATAATACAAGATTCTCTTTCAAAAGAAAAAGAAAAGCAACAAGCATTTGTCCCGAACTCTTCCAGAATCTCCACTTGTCAGCTACAGCGAAAGTCCAAGTTCTACGTACTTACTTACATCTTCGTCGAAGGACCGTCGCACGTAAGAGAATTCATTTTTCTATCAACACTTAACCGTTCTCTTACTGTTAAATCATCGACGGCAGACAAACTAGCATCTTTTAAACAGCCGTTGCCACAGTATCAAGAGAAACTTACCTTTCATCTAAAGCAACAAGTAAGTTCTGAACTCACGAGCCTCCGCACGTGGTACTTGTATTTCCTGGATGTTTCCCTTGGTCTATACTTCATTCTATGTTGACGAACATTTCTCTTGCAACTTACAAACTCTGTGATTCTCTCCTGGTCGAACTCATATCGGAGTTTCATAATCTACCGTGTTAATCTGTTTCTAAATTTTCCATTGATTCTTCTTCTATTCTCCGGCTTCTTTCTTCTTCAGGAATATTTGGTGCCAACCATTACAATTTGGCGCGCAATAACGTTTAACCATCATCATCAACCTCACACTTCACAGATTCGCCAGACTTATTATCCAGAAACCAGGAACTCGACACCGCATTCTTTCCTTCTTCATCCTGTCAGTTTGTTACTAAATAAATATTTGTTAATGCCTTTCATTCGTGTTTGTCCATTCTCTACTGTTGCTAACCTTGTCAAGAATTGATATCCTAAAAGAGTATTAACTATGCTTCTACGTGGGAGTCTGGTAGTCTGACACAAGGCCATACAAAAGGAAACCAAGATATGTCACCAGGCTTCTACAACAGCATCTATAAAATAACGTATAAACAGAAAATATTTAAAAATAATTGTCGTACTTTCTCCATTTCGTAGAGTGTGGCATAAACATATGCAAAACACACAAACACACATATCCATAAACTTATATAACTCCAATAGCAAATATGTAATTATAATTCCAATACAAATATGCCTATCTAAGTAATTATAAAATTAATACAAATATCTTGGCATATCTACATATGCAGTTATATATATATATAACTATATATATATATATATATATATATATATATATATATATATATATATATATGTATGTATGTATGTATGTATGTATGTATATATGTAGGTAGTAATCCGTTGGTATAATCCAAGCGAGTCCTATTAACAGAATTTGAAATATGTTATAATTGACTCACAACAGACCGCTCCATGTTTATTTTCAATAGACAGAGCAAATATTATATATATATATATATATATATATATATATGAAAAAATCTAGTCTTAATGTGTGCTATATTGATGGGCTAAAGTACTCATTATGAGAGATAGAGCATGTGTAAATATAAAAGTTAACATTGAATTCAACACTTATAGGTGGCCTGACGATTGTATCTAGCATGAAACAGCCTGTCGCCTCGAAGTGTTGACTTCAATGTTCACACACACACACACACACACACACACTTATATATATATATATATATATATATATATATATATATATATATATATATATATGCTGTATCAAAAATACTTTTACAAAAGGCGGGTTCCATATATATCCAAATAAAGATATGTCCAAAAGGCCATCATTGTACCTCAACAGAGCAACTCATAACAAATGTTCAAAATGTTTTCCGCTTGCTTCTACACACGCATGCACCCGTTGGATCATCGACTGGTGGACACTTTCAAATGCCCCCCTCCCCATGACACGTTGATGAAGCGCCTCTTTATTGCAAATGTCTGCTTCATAAACCAATTATTTTAGGTCGGAGGAACGTGCAGGCCATGCAACCGGTCCTCCCCTACCTATCTTTCATGTGAGATGTCAGCTAGTGCATCGCGAATAATGTGACTAAAATGCACACATTGCAAATGATATGAATTCAAGAGCTGCTGTTGAAGTACCCTCCATGCGGTACTCTAAGATGTACAAAGATGCTAGGCCATTTGACGTGTGCTGATACCTGAATCGTCTCCGACAGCCTGTAGAATGTGTTCGTCGTGGTCAGAAGTAGGAGCGGATATCGATCTTCCTCGGTCCATAGTTTGTTGTCTCGATTCCTGAAACCGCAACACGACACAAGTAGTAATGCCCGTAGTAATACGAAACTGTGTGTTGGTATCCATTACTGTAATTTTTTCTTTTTGGTTTTAAATGCATACATTGATAGCAACACATACTTTTGGATTACTACTTGCACTCCTGAACAACACACAGTTTTGTATTACTACTTGCAGTCCTGATGATGATCTCGGAAGAAGATCGAAAGTACTTGGGAAATGGAAAATAAAAACGATTTTCATAGTTATAGCACATTTCTCACATAATTTAATTCCAATACATGAAAGGTATCCGTGAGTATGGACGGATTTTATTAAAAATAAGCAGACATAATATCTGAAATTTATTTAATCAGACATGGATAAAAGAGAATTTGCTGCCTAATTACACACACACACACACACACACACACACACACACACACACACACACATATATATATATATATATATGGGTGTGTGTGTTTGTGTATACACACACGTATATATGTGTGTGTGCAAATATATATAAATATATATGTATGTGTGTGTGTGTGGCACTAGTAGATAGTCAGTCAGTTATGTGCCATTCATGATACACGCTTAGGTGATCATGTATCTTTCGATACATAACTGACGAGGCAGATTTTTCCCCACAGTAGGTTGCCATTTCTTTCTGCAGTAGACCAGTTGCCATCCAAGGCTATAGAACCCGGTCTGTCCTGATATTTATCCATAGCTGGGGGAAGCAAAATAGGATTCATATCTTTCCCAACGGTATTAGAACGTAAGTGAATATAATGGATTCGAGTGGAATTCGAACTCGGCCTTCCAGTTCCTCACTCCGAGCCGCTATCCATTACTCCAACGTGCCTCAAAAGGGAAAAACTTAGGTACGCGTTTCGTTCCGAGAAGGAACATCTTCTGGCAAATCACGGTTTATTTGATGGAATCAATCTCAGCCAGTTACAACAAGCACCGGTTACATTTTTACATCGAAACGTTAAAGGTGCAGAGACGCTTAGCTTCAACTTCAAATTATGAAGTCATTTGTGTTTCAGTTTAACTTAGCCTTTTCTCCAGAGCTTTTTTTTTTTTATTGATAATATTTTGAGGTTTATCCTTGTCGCTTATTAAATATGCATCATTGTACCAGCGTAGAAACGCAGTTTTGATTAAAAGAGAAAGTAATTAAATAAAGTGAAATTACATTAAATGCACACTAATTTCAGAATCCACTGTGGTTAATTTACGATTATGGTCAGAGAACACGTTTCCTGTCTTCACAAAATTATTGCCAGTACAAAGTGGGTCAATAAAAACAATAGCAAGCAAAAATAAATATAAAAACAAAAAAAGCAATGCAAAAAGCTTAATATCGGCTAAGTTAGATATCTTGATATACCAGACGCTAAAATTTATGGTAAATTCAAGTGCATCACTTGATGACAAGATTGTTAATCGCATTGCAAAAGCAGCGCTTCCTTTGGTTCGCTGCGTCATAGGTTGTGGGACGACAGGGGAGTAAAGCTTTGCACTAAAATCTAAGTGTACACAGCTGTCGTTTTGTCAACTCCTTTGTATGTCTCTGAAACTTGGACAACTTATATATGACACATTATTCGATTTAATGTATTCCAAAAATTGTCTAACGTTTGATGATCGAATGTCAAATGCCGACCTTTTTGAGAAATGCAAGATTGGTACCATGGATACTGTTGTGGGGCTCTCCCCTTTTTACATAGGATGGACTCGTCCAAATTATACTTACACTGACAGAGAGAATACCTGCTGTTGAGCTCCGTCTCGATACAGTCTTTGACTGTTTGCGACGTCTGTCGAACTCTGCGTTAGCAGAGAGGAACCCGGACGAAGCTTTGCCGAAGGGCAGGGTTTCGTCCGGGGAGGTAGACAGGGTCTGAACCCGTCTAGGCGGGTTCAAAGGCTATATTTTTGGCCGAGCCTACAGGCTCAGAGATACCCACATTAAAACGGCCTTGTACTACATTCAGTCCTCGTGGGTGGATCGATAAATACCGAGATACGTCTCGATACAGTCTCTGAATGTGTCCAACATCTGTCGAACTCTCTGCTTTGCCAGAGAGGAACCCGGACGAAGCTTTGCCGAAGGGTAAGGTTTCGTCCGGGAAATATATATATATATATATGTTGTAGCATACCTACGGACGATAATGGGTATGTCTCCATTCACATAATTACAGTAGTAAACACTGTATGCTGGTCTGGAGATTCGTCTTCTGCTGCTCTGGTCAAACTCTTTGCTTCCGAGCAGAGAGGATCCCCCGACTAGGCTATGTCAGAGGACAGAGTCTCATCTCGGGAAACAGCTACACGATCCCGTCTTATACGGGAATTTTTGGCCTTGTGTTACATCTGTCCGCGTGGGCCGGTTGGTAGATATCATGCAGTTGGAGATTCATTGTAGAATTCAGTTGATCCATTTTTAGCAGTTGACTATTTCTTATTCTTACACGCACCGCTGGTGAATCTTATATGCGTTGTTCTTGTCTTAAATATTATCGTTCATTACCAAACTTTGTGTGATTATTCTATTCAGTAACCTTGCCTAGGTTACAACAGTATATATATATATATATATATATATATATATATATATATATAATTATTTAATGAAAAACAAACCACTTTAAGGTACCATTACAATAATTTATTTCACCAAAATCCTTTTAAAGGACTCCGGATCATCAGGTAACACTTCCAACAACGAAATGAAAGGAAAAATGATATTATGATTCCAACACGCTAAATAAGAGTTCTCATGTTTCAAAACAAGAGCCGAAAACTTCAATATAATTATTTGAATTAAATTGAATTAAAGTAAGCTCTGTTCCATCTTCAAGCGAAATTTTTTTGGAATAACTTATTTCTGAAATTTACGAGTTTGTGACACTGGGTTTCACGCTATTTGTGATCATCAGACAAGCTGATTAATTTTTAAATTTTGGATTTATATATGATTGCGTATATCGGTAGTTTATGGTAGTGGGAGTAAAAATTGTCGTCGGAATCGTATACGCAACAATATATAAATCCAAAATTTAAAAATTAATCAGTTTGTCTGACGATCGCAAATAGCGTGAAACCCAGGGTTGCAAACTCACATCAATCCAACTAAAGATTTTAAGTCTATTACTGTTCGTTTTACTGCGTTTTGCAGCGTTCCACGGTCAAATCCAAATTCGAGATGTTTTATTTTTTACGCATGGGAGGCAACTTTTATATTTTTTTTATTTTATTTATTTATTTATTTATTTATATCATTATTGCTTTATATCGTTGTTGACCCGTTGACCCGTTGACCCTTTTACGACGCATGAGAGTCAAGCACCTTAGTTCCTAGGAACTGACAGCCAGACAACTTGCACATATGATTTGATTATAGTGGTAAAGTTTTTGTGCAGAACTAACCACACTTTTTGAAGAGCCGAATACAGAGACGTGGCACAAGGTCCCCCAAAAGACCCTTTGCAGACCAGTTGCCATCCAATTCTATAGAATCCAGTCTGCCTTGCTATTTACCCATTACTTTATATATATATATATATATATATATATATATATATATATATATATATATATATATATAAAGAAAGAACAGTAAGATATATAATCCGGTGTTCTTATAGATATTTTTATTTTTACAAAATAGTGTTCAAATTTACAGAGCATTAATATTATAAATTAATTGATTTAAAATATGGTTTTTCCGCTACACAGTTCTAACCATGTTTCAAAAATAGAAGGTCCGAATTTAATTTTGTAATTAAATTAAAGACATTAGTTCTATTTCATCCTCAAGCGAATTTTGGAGTAACTTTTAAAATTACTGGGTTTTAAAGACACAGCAAAAATAATAATTCACGTTTCCAAGGATACAGAGAAATTCGCTTCAACCAGAAAAGGGGTGTTTGCGTGTTCTTTATGTCTATATTTTGATGTATCAGTTATTAGTTGCATTTTTGTAGGGGGTAGGGATGTATTCTTCAATGAAATCTGACATCCGTTAAATGCATGTCGTCTGGATTTTAAAAATTTTTTATTGTTAACGGCAAAAATTCTTACGGCATTTTTTCTATTTGTATATTTAAAGATTTTTAGGGGGTGTTTAGGTTAGAATACGTTTTATTTAACAATGATTTGAAAAATATTTTCACTTTTAATTTATAATATACTATATATTGAAGAATACATCCCTACTAAAAAAACATATTTTAAATCAATTATTAATATATATATATATATATATATATATATATATATATATATATATATATATGTGCGTGTGTGTGTGTGTGAAACTTTGCTGCTACAAACATTTAAGAACTTTTTTGCTAGACTCATAGTTGACTTTATTTTGGGCTTTAATTCTCTTATATAAAATTCTTCTGGCATTTTTTTTGTTTTTTCTTATTATTATTGTTATGTAATATAGACGTATTTTCAACTAAAATCTGTCTGAACTCTGAGTGTACGCATGAGCGTCCCTTTAAATGCTGTGAGATTGAACTATGCTCGTAACGTAACGTAATGTTTGTTAAGATTGTGGCCGCCAATGATGAAACCTTGGTAGGACTTTAATTCTCTCCGTATTGCTTCACTATAAAGTTTGAATAATTAAGGCGAAAAGCTGAGAAGTCTTGTCTTTATTTCTAACGAAATATTTCTGTTTCCTAAAACTTTTAGTTTTTGGAAAGTGTATATTGCGATTCCAATGGATCTGCGGATTTCAACATAACATTTTCCGTCCTCTATTAAGAAACGTCTCAGATATTTAAATTTTCATACTTGCATGATTCTCTTCAATTCGCAACTCGCATCCTGGACTGTCCTTCTTGCTAACAACAATACATTCTATTATCTTATAATTTATAGTTAGTCTTTTCTTCCTGCTTTCCTTTACTAGCATATCTATGAATTTGTTTTCTGTGTCATTTGTATATCTTATATTGTTAAGATTGTGTCTACCGATAATAAATTCTAGTAGGACTTCTAGTTCTATCAGGATTGTCTCCCTGCAAAGGTTGCATAATGTACGCTTCATTGTAGAATTCACTTGATTCACTTTTAGCAGTTGACTATTTCTTATTCTTATACGAATCTGGCGAATCTTATATGTGTTGTTCTTGTCAATTAAAAAAATTGTTTTTGTATTTTTATTTAAGTCTTGAAACTTTTATGTTGAAAAAATACGATAAAAATGAAACAATTGATAATTCTTACTTGGAATAATGGACGTTATATGTTTATCCTGTAGGAAATATTTTAGTTCTGTGTAAATAAAAAAATAACCAATTAAGGACTAGTCATAGAATTCTACCCGAGAGACCTTAGGATATGTAACCTAGAATATTTGGATTAAGAAGAGAAATACTTTGAAAAAACATTTAAACTTCTTCACTACCCCGATATCATTTCATCCCCAACACTAGAAAACGCTATAAAAACTGTACAAATAAAAAAAAAAATAAAGGCCGACTATCGTACTTCTAACATCAACAACACAAAATTCATAATGCTAGCCTCTAATGCTCTATAAGCAAAAATCTGAAAAGGACACACGGCACAGTGGAAGGCGTTGGTTAGATCCAGTGACAGAACACAAACAGTGTGAGTTCAATACCCGGTTAAGGCAGTGGAGAACTTTCAGAGGGAAAAATTAACAGGAGATAATTGATAACTGACAGCCATTAAACACGGCACGTGGAACTAGAACAGTCTACCCCAGTGAGCGAAATAAAGGCTACAGTTTGACATTCCAACCACCTGAAGAAGGCCGGAGCGTACAACGGCCGAAACGATGTAATAAATATGGCGACAAAGATGAGGACAATAGTCCGAATAATGTAAATAGTGTACATAATACCTTATCTCAGAAATATAGACGGATACTGAAGGGCCGAAATGTTGTAATAAATATGGTGACAAAGATGAAGACAATAGTCCGAATAATGTAAATAGTGTACATAATACCTCATCTCACAAATATAGACAGATACTGAAAGGCCGAAACGTTGAAATAAATATGGCGACAAAGATGAGGACAATAGTCCAAATAATGTAAATAATGTACATAATACCTCATCTCAGAAATATAGACAGATTTTGAAAAATTTAAGTATCCCTAATACTGCGTTTTTACCATCATATCCATAACTGATTCTGCCACCCTAATTAAAAAAAGGTCATAATTTTTTACGTCGGAAATACTTCAAAGGAATCCTGATGAATATTTTACTAACTGGGTCTTTACCATCGTGTTCGGCGATATAATTAGGAAGAAAAATAAATCCTACACTACTTCAGATGCTGGCATTTATCATATAAATCTTTTGCAATGCGAAAACACTTATATCGGTAAGACATCTGCAAATCTAAAAGCTCGTATCTACAAGCATAAAAGGGGTCTAAATTGTGACAACCCTTTCAACTCACTCATATAACACAGAAACAAAACTAGCCATAACATGATATTGCCACCCTAATTAATAAAAAATCATAATTTTTACGTCGAAAATACTTTTAAAAAAGTCCTGTTAAATACAGAGGTTGGACAAAATAATTGGAACAGTTTCAAAATCCACTCCTATATTTCAAAGACCTGTTATATTAAACACTTTAACTAAAACTTCGTAATTGCAGGTTATATCTATTGTAAATACGTTTATTTATCTAATTTACTGTCTTTGTCTTATTTATTTTTAGAATTTAGTAAAATTTAAGCTAAATGCGTGATATCTCCGTGTTCGAAAAAGAGCAAATTATTGGAGCTCGCATGGCAGGAGCCTCAGTCACTAAGGTTGCTGAACTGTTTGGTTTTTCAAGAGCTACCATATCAAGAACACTGATGCAATTCGAGAAACAGGGCAAGACCTCTAGCAACCGTAGCAATTCGAGCCGGACTTGCAAACTTACTGACAGGGACTGACGAGCATTGAAACGCAATGTGGCAAAAAATTATCGGCCAAATGCGGCCAAAATGACAGCTGAGTTGAATAACCATCTGAATAATTCAGTTTCTACTAAAACTGTTCACCGTGAGATCTATAAGACTGCATATCATGGAAGAGCCGCTTTGAGAAAATGTCTTCTCTCCACTCGCAACATTCAAAAGAAGTTGAAGTGGTGCAGAGATCACAGTGCTTGGTCTGTAGACCAATGGAAGCAAGTCATATTCTCAAACAAGTGCAGTTTTTCTCTTTTTCCAACTTCAAGGCGAGTTTATGTGTGGAGGCAGCCCAAAGAAGCTTACAACCCTGACTGCCTTCTTCCAACAGTGAAGCATGGAGGTGGAACATGAATAGTTTGGGCCGCCATATCATGGAAATGTCTCAGTCGAATAGTTGCCCTGCATGGTAGAGTCAACAGCAAAGATTACCTGAACATTTTGGGAGATCATGTTCATCCAATGGCCAAGACTTTATTCCCTGATGGTGACTGCATCTTCTAAGACGATAATGCTCCAATACATACCATTTGAGCGGTTAAGAATTGGTATGAAGAGCATGAAAGTGACCTAGAACACATGGAGTGCCCCCCCAATCTCAAGATATCAATATTATTGAACATTTGTGGTGCATTTTGGAGCAACAAGTTAGGAGCCGCTATCCTCCACCATCGTGTCGTAAAGAGCTGCAGAAGGTTTTAATGGAAGAATGACTGAAAATTTCTCTGGATGAAGTCAGGAAGCTGTATGATTTCATTCCTCGACTTATTAAAGCTGTCTGTGAGGCTAAAGAAGGACCAACTCCATATTAAATAAATTTTCTTTGAATTTAACTAGTGTTCCAATTATTTTGTCCAATCCCTGTATTTTACGAACTATAAACACGCGTCAAAAACACTATATCACATCACCAACCTTTATTAAATCTATTCTTAAAGAATCGACGTTTACGTAAAACGTTCCCAAATCAACATGCGGACAACTACCAATGTTTATTAAACACATACACACACATTACGAATACGCATTATCATCTGAATCCCATATAGACAAACTAGAATTATTATACACTTACATACATAAAGCAATATTTACATTATTTACATTATTCGGGCTATTGTCCTAATCTTTGTCGCCATATTTATCACAACGTTTCGGCCGTTGTACGCTCCGGCCTTCTTCAGGTGGTTGGAATGTCGATGTTGTGATAAATATAGCGACAAAGATGAGGACAATAGTCCGAATAATGTAAATAATGTATATAATACCTAATTTCAGAAATATAGACAGAGCAATATTTACGTTTTTTTTTTCATTTAGGCTTGGATTACGTTAATTTTTTGGAGCTTCGAAAGAATGCGTGGACTCTCCTTTAATTCTACTAACGTTATTTAGCAAGTCCAATGCACCTGAATCCTGGTTAACCAATGAAAATCAAACAACACAAGAACAAAAATACCAGAATTTCTTTCTTCCTTTTTTCTATAAGTTATTCTCTGATGAAGCTTTAATAAAAGCGAAACATGTTAGATTGATAAACGTTTCTTATTTGTTTTTTATCTTATCATTCTGTCGGATTCCCATCCACAATTGATTTCAAATCATACTATATGTAGTCATTTTGGGGTGATCAATTTATTACTTAATGACAATAGGAAATCGATCCCCCACTTTAGGTACAGTAGACTCTTATATTTAGAGTAAATATCTCATTCTCTGATGAAGCTTTAATAAAAGAGAAACATGTTAGATTGATAAACTTTTCCTTTTTGTTCTTTATCTTATTCTGTCAGATTCCAATCCATATTTGATCTCCATTTGATCCCAGCTTATCTTGTTTGAACATTGAAGCTACTTCAAAAGAACAACAGCATTCTCTTCATATCTCATTCTCTGATGAAGCTTTAATAAAAGTGAAACATGTTAAATTGATAAATGTTTCCTATTTGTTCTTTATCTTATCATTCTGTCGGATTCCCATCCATAATTGATTTCAAATCATACTATATGTAGTCATTCTGGGGTGATCACTTTATTACTTAATGACAATAGGAAACCAATCCCCCACTTTAGGTACAGTAGACTCTTATATTTAGAGAATATCTCATTCTCTGATGAAGCTTTAATAAAAGAGAAACATGTTAGATTGATAAATGTTTCCTATTTGTTCATTATCTTATCATTCTCACAGATTAAGATCCATATTTGATCCATATTTGATCTTAATTTATTTCTATGCAAAAACATGAAATAAAATACTGCTTCTTTATTTTTTTTTAAATAAATGTGCTATTATTTCATTTGTATCATAATTTAATTCCTTATCTGTTATTAGTGATATTTAAATAATTTCATCACAAACAAGGCAATAGAGTCACTAAGACTAAAGGGGTTACTGTGTGTTAGAGACGATTAAGGGCAAAGAACAATGAAAGAACAATTTTCAGCTTTTTCCTTCACAGTCAATTTTGACCTTCAAAAATTGAAATGCAATGTCAATCGTTATCTACTGTCTTCCTGATTACTCTTCTATCATTCTCACTCAATTTTCGCTTGTGGAACTCTTCTGGCTTGTTGCTTTCCAGTCAACTTTTATCTTCAAAAATTGAAATGCAATGTCAATCGTTATCTACTGTCTTCTTGATTACTCTTCTATTGTTCTCACTCAATTTTCACTTGTGGAATTCTCTTCTGGATTCTTGCTTTCCAATCAACTTTGATCTCACAAATTTAAATGCAATGTCAATCGTTATCTACTGTCTTCCTGATCACTCTTCTATTGTTCTCGCTCAATTTTCACTTGTGGAACTCTCTTCCGGCTTTTTGCTTTCCAGTCAACTTTGATTTTCAAAAATTTAAATGCAATGTCAATCGTTATCTACTGTCTTTCTAATTACTCTTTTATTGTTCTCACTCAATTTTCACTTGTGGAATTCTCTTCTGGCTTCTTGCTTTCCAGTCAACTTTGATTTTCAAAAAATTAAATGCAATGTCAATCGTTATCTGCTGTCTTCCTGATTACTCTTCTATTGTTCTCACTCAATTTTCACTTGTGGAACTCTCTTCCGGCTTCTTGCTTTCCTATTAACTTTGTCCTTCAAAAATTTAAATGCAATGTCAATGGTTATCTACTGTCTTTCTTATTACTCTTCTATTATTCTCACTCAATTTTCGCTTGTGGAACTCTTCTGGCTTGTTGCTTTCCACTCAACTTTGATCAAAAATTTAAATGCATTGTCAATCGTTATGTTTTTTCTTCTTAATTATAATTCTTTTATTGTCTTTTTCCTAAATTGTACTTCTCATATTCTCAAACACTCAGTAACCTCTTGCGTCTTTGTAGCTTTATTGACTTGCTTCGGTTGACATTATAAAAAATGCAACTATTAAGTACAAAGTACAATCAAAGAAACGGAAATGAGAAGACAGTAAATAACGACTGAGATTGTAATTACAGTTTACAGATCAAAAAATATTGGGAAGCATGAAGAACGGTATTGTCCTTATAGATATCTTGCTACAATGTGCCGTTTTTGTACTTCGGTAACACGCATTTTACTCTAAACGTAAATCACAGACATAAAGAAATGGGATGATTATAATACGGGTTAATCTCTTCGAATAAGCTTAAGTTTAACACGTTGCCTGCAGCCATCTTCAGCTGTTTGCGGTTTTCGAAGATTTTTGGGAATTTGTTGTAATGCCTATCATTGAACACCGGAAAATACGGGCGTTGGGTGCAAAATTGGGTGTAAACAAAAAAAAAAAAAAAATTAGGAAAAGAAAAATAAATTACGTACTAGAATTGTCAAGCGACCGTCGTCCAATCAGCGAAGTTACTTCTTCATGACGTCATTATCGGCGTCACTCCTGTGTAATGAATATGGCCTTTGTAAAAGTCGAATCTAGGGAGAAGGTGTTGTTATAGATAACTTATTCCGAGCAACTTCCGTTGGAATGTTGCGACTTGAACGAGTTTGGACACTAAGGGAATCCGATTTTGCGATTTCCGTGTGTTTTCCTCCGCAAATTGGCAGATGTTTTAAAAGACATCTCTATAAAGTAAATATCGCTTTGGGATGCGTATATGTTTACATAGGCCTACAGACTTACGCACGCGCAATGTAATCTCTCTTTCTCTTTCTTTCATTATCTATCACTCTCTCACTCCCTATCTCTTTTATTTTTCTTTCTTTCTCTCTTTTCGCTGCTTCAGCATTTCTCTATCACTTTCTTTCATTCTTTCACCCTCTCTCTCTTCCTATCTATCTATCTATCTATCTATCTATCTATCTATCTATCTATCTATCTATCTATTTGTTACTTTCTCAATCCCTATCGCTTTCTCTCTCTATCACTATTTGTCCTCCTCTCTCACTATCTCTCTTTCATTCCATTTTTTCTTTCTTTCGTTCTGTTTTTACTGCCTCAGCATTTCTCTATCTCTTTCTTTCACTATTTCACTCACTCACTCTCTCTCTCTCTTTCAATCTATCTATCTGTCACTCCCTATCTCTTTCTCTCTCTCTATCACGATTTGTTTTTCTCTCTCGCTATCTCTCTTTCTTTCTTTCTTTCTTTCTTTCTCTCTTTTCGCTGCCTCAGCATTTCTCTATCTCTTTTTTTCACTCTTTCACTTTCTCTCTCTTTCAATCTATTTATCTATCTATCTATCTATCTATCTATCTATCTATCTATCTATCTATCTATCTGTCACTCACTTTCTTACTCCCTATCTCTTTTTCTCTTCATATATATATATATATATATACAGTGGCGGGAAATAAATATTCGTACACTTGAAAAATTGTATTTTTATAAATGTAAAAGCCTTAAATAAAACAAATCTCGGCCCATTTTATGTATAAAGACATACTATTAAAAAATAATAATAAACTTAATTAATTCTTATTCTAACAGAAATTAATGCATTTTTTTAAAGTCTAACTGGTGAAAAAAGTATTCGTACAAATCAATTATCAGAATAAAATAATGAATTAATTATGAAAATGTATATTCTTGAATGTTCCAGCAATGTTATCAGTATAGTTAACGCTATTAGCCATTATCAGAGCATTCTGCAATTTCTAGTCTTATGAGAAGGTTCTCATAATGCCTAAAGGTAAAGAATTGACTATTTCACAAAAACAAGACATTTTGTCTCTTTGGAAAGATGGGAACTGTTACAGAACGATTTGTAACAACCTGAATATTCCTTTTACTTAGTGATTCGTTCATTGCAAGGTTTAAAAATCGTAACAGCGTTGAAAACCAAAGACGAACAGGTGCTCCGAGGAAGATTTCTCTAATATCAGCAAGGATATTAGGACGCCAGATCCAACAAAATCCACAGGTTACCCGAGAAGAGCTGCAGGAACATCTGCGTGCATTAGGGATTAAAGTAACCAAGCGTACAATAAGTAATGAACTACACAAAAACAGTCTGAAATCACGCATCCCAAGGAAGACTCCACTCCTCTTAAAACGACACAGAGATGCTAGGATAAAATTCGTTAGAGAGCATAAGGATAAAGAATATTCGTTTTGGGAAAAAGTACTATGGACAAATGAAATTAAACAGAGTTGTTTGGTCATAATTATCGAAATCATGTGTGGAGGAAGGACGGTGAATCCTGCTTTACCAAAGAACACGTTGCCAACTGTAAAGTTTGGTGGTGGCAGTATCATGATCTGGGGCTGTTTTTCTGCAAAAGGTGTTGGCAGAATATCAATAACAGATGTCAAGATGAATGCCGAAAGCTACCAGAAAATCCTGCAAGACAATTTAATGCGTTCTGTTGAGAGACTTCGGCTACTTCCTGATTGGGTTTTTCAACTGGATAATGGTCCTAAGCATACCGCAGAATCTACAACGAAATGGTTAGCTGAAAGTATCGTTGATGTCTTGCAATGGCCAAGTCAGTCCCTAGACTTGTACCCAATCGAGAATTTATGGCGATATTTGAAAATTCAAATTGGGAAAAGAGCACCAACAAATATCAAGAATTTGAAGACAATATGCCGAGAAGAACGGGACAAAATACCACACAATGTGTGCAAATCATTAGTTGAGACGTACAGGAATAGACTGGTAGCTGTTGAACTCAATAAAGGATATTCCACAAAGTATTAAATTAAGTTAATATGCTTTTTTTGTTTTGTACGAATACTTTTTTCATCAGTTAAGATGAAAAAAATGCATTAATTTCTGTTAGAATAAGAATTAATTAAGTTTATTACTATTTTTTAATAAATTATATCTTTACACTTAAAATGTATCAAATTTGTTTCAGTTAAGGCTTTCACATTTATAAAAATACAATTTTTCATGTGTAGGAATATTTACTTCCCCCAACTGTATATATATATATATATATATATATATATATATTAGGATATTAAAGCAAAAACATGTTAAAAATCGCTACACAATTACATTTATATTTCGACACTACAAATGTTCCCTCCAATTGGCATATATATATATATATATATATATATATATATATATATATATATATATATATATATATATCAGTATTTGTCTTTCTCTCTCGCATTCCCTCTATTTCTTTCGCTTTATCTATCTTTCTTGTTTCTGCCTCTTTTCATTCCCTTAACATTTCTATATCTTTTTCTCTCACTTTTCACTATTTCTCTTTTCAATCTTTCTCTCTTTCACTTATTCTATCCATATATCTCAAGTTGTTCGCACTATCTCACTTTCTCACATCCTATATATTTCTCTCTCTATCATTATTTGACCTTCTCCCGAGCATTCTCTCAATCTCTTGTGCTTTATCTGTCTATCGGATTGATGATAATAATAACTATTATTATTATTATTAATATTATTAGTAGTAGTAGTAGTATTAATGGTAGTAATAATAATAGTAGTAGTAGTAGTAGTAAGACCTAAAGTTTGACTTTAGGGCTTTCCCATTGTCATTCCTGAAACTCTAACCCACATCGCTCGTCGCGTGGTTCACCAGGGATTTCATTCTGTTGTGATCAGGGCTTCTCAAATGTTGTCCGAAAAATCAGCATAGGCTAAACCTGAAATATTTAAATGTAAACAACCAGCGATATTTTTAACTGCCAATATCTGTCAATGTCAATTAATGCCTTTTCTACAGAAGAGCACCTCTCCAAGAAATAACCATTTTTTGGGTTATTTCTTGAAGAGGTCCGTTTTTCTAAACAATAAAAATCAACAACATAAAAGAATCAACATAAAATCAACAAAAACAATAATAATCAACTTAACAAAATCAATATAAATCAGGAAAATAAAAAATCAGCATAAAATGAACAAAATCGACATAAATCAGCAAAATAAAAAATCAGCATAAAATCTACAAAATCAACATAAATCAGCAAAATAAAAAATTAGCATAAAATCAACAAAATCAATATAAATCAGGAAAATAAAAAAAATCAGCATAAAATGAACAAAATCAACATAAATCAGCAAAATAAAAAATCAGCATAAAATCTACAGAATCAACATAAATCAGCAAAATAAAAAATCAGTAATAAAATCCAAAAAATCAACAAAATGAAAAAGTCAACATAAAATCACCAATAATCAATAAAATCAGCATAATCAGCAAAATCAATGCTCCTCTCCAAGAAATAACAACTTTTTTTTGCTTATTTCTTGAGGCGGTGCGTTTTTTCTAAAAGAGATTTTCATATTATCATTTAATAAACAGTGCAGACCACGAATATCGAATTACTTTTTTAAATTTCTAAACTTTAGTTTATTTTGTGATGTAAATTCCTTGTAAATCGACTCCCCTCCCTATCAAAAAAAAAAAAAAATCTCATATCACTTTATGAAGCATATTCTTACTTTTTATCATTTCACACGGGGGAGGCCATAAAGCCACTAAAACACAGGGAGTTACTGAGTGTGAGATTTTTGTTTGTGCAGGCAGCAGTGGTGAAAATGACGATTGCTCTACTGATCCTGGTTTTGTGTCTGTGTAGTCAAAGCCAACGGAGAAACAACGCGATTGTCACCGTCTCCATCTGGAATTTATCAGTTTTAGAAACTTCTTCATAACTTGACTGGATCTCTGTAGATTTTCGCGTTCTCTTTTCCTACAATTGTTTCCTTCCGCACCAGATTCTTTCTTCTTTTATTTGATCACGTGATTCAATTCTTAAAATTTCTGCCTGAAATAAAAGTATATAAAGATCTTGAGGCTAATATGTCTCAAACGGGTTTTTATTGTCAACCGAATGACAGCACCCTGCGCGATAACGCCATGACACTGTTCCACTGTAAATAACACTGTGACAACACCAGAGTGAAGAGTGAAATAAACATAAGGGGTCAATATCAGAATCTATCCTAACTTAACAGCCCAATATACATTGCAATAAAGCATTTTCCCCATATTCTCAGCGGGAGTGCATGGTTTTCTGTAATAAACTTCAAAAACCTTCATTGAATAGTATAATCATATATCAATAATTAATCTAAAAAATGTGGCATATAGGAACATCAACAATTCACGTTGAAGTTGGAGCCCTCAGATTGGTTGGAAAAAATTCCAGTAGACTAATTGAAGGGATTCCTGGAAGCCCATGCCTTAAAGAAATACAAAAAAATGTTCTCACGAGTACAGCCCACACCTTTTGAAGGACTTTATGTATGTATAATATGTGTGTTTTTTTTTTGTTGTTGTTTTTGGGTTTTTTTCAGTGGAAAATGTCATGATGCCATTTCTAACCTTAGGTCCCTGGTCGGGACCCGGAAAGAAATGAGTACACATCAGAAATCAAAGGAAATAAAATAATAATAATAATAATAATAATAATAATAATAATAATAATAATAATAATAATAATAATGTGGGGAAGGATACAAAAAACACTCTGCAAAGCTTTTGCTATAGCTAATGAAAATCAAAATTGTGCAATAAAACACGTCAATCTTTATGCATCAAAACCCTGTATATGGGAATATACGACACGTTTTATCCGACACTGAGTTACAATAAGATCATTATGTTTAAATCTTTTATATATTCATTGAAATGCTATGATCCAACAACTGAGGCTAGATGAGAAGTCATGACAAAAGTACACAGGAGTAGGATTTAAGGAAGCTTTATTCAACTGAGAATACAAAGTTCGCGTATAGTGTCCTTTTATAGTCCCAGTAAACATAAATAGCTCACTCAAAGAGGAGAGTAACAAAACAAGGGAAGACTACACTTGATTATTCATACCATATATATTTGAGTAGATACACCGTTTATTTATTAAACAGTGTATTTATTTGTTTTCCTCTACCGGCCTGAATATTTGATAAATGTTATTAGAGAGCATATGCAAAAGTACGCAGGTGAAGGCTTTAAGGAAGCTTTATTCAACTGAGAATACAAGATTCGCGTATAGTGCCCTTTTATAGTTCCAGTAAACAGAAATAGCTTGATCGAAGAACTACTGAGAATCGTCGCCAAAATAATTCATGATGCGCTGTTAATGAAATAAATATCTGCGGGCAGTCACAGAAAGGATATTTAGGGAAATAAAAGGATATTAAAGTAAATACAAAGGAAAATTTTTTTAGGTCGTCTTTCCCCAATTTTTGAATTAATTTCCCGACATTTCCGCCGATTAAACTCAGCCTACCCTAACCTCACTTAGCCTACCCTAACCTCACTTGGCCTCCCTTAACTTCACTTGGCCTACCCTAACTTCATTTGGCCTACGCTAACCTCACTTGGCCTACACTAACATCACTTGGCCTACCCTAACCTCACTTGGCCTACCTTAACCTCACTTGGTCCACCTTAACCTCACTTGGCCTACATTAACCTCACTCGGCCTACCCTAACCTCACTTGGTCATCCTAACCTCACTTAGCCTACCCTAACTACACTTGGCCTACCCTAACCTAACTCGGTCTTAACCTTTTACCACATCAAAATACGTTTGTTTAGATGAGGTCTATTTAGTTAGGCGAGATTTTTGCAGAAGGTTTTTTGGTTAAAATATTGGTGTGGAACACTGCCAGTCCCGGAAATAAACTTACCAAAACCCTGCCGATTTCGCGCCCCATGAGAGTGCGCCTTCGGGCGGCAGTCCTCTCCCTATATTCCGACACTGGGTATCGCAGATTGACGTCGTCAACAGAAATTCTATTCTTGAGTCATGGTGTCAACAAGACGTCTCACAACTCGAGAACGTTTTAGAGGATTGTCTCAGAGTAAATGTTGGCCGTATTCTGGAGATTTACAGTTTTAGTCACAATTATAAATTCTCCTAAAGCTTTCTTTCAGTTTTCTAGGTGGTGTTCCGCTGGTAGCACCCATTTCTACGAGAATCATATTCTATAGCTTTCCAACAGCCTAGTCAGATCTAGGGAGGTATTTTTTCAATCTTTTGATTCGAGGCCCCTCTTGTGTCATCGAGAAATGAAAAGTCAATAAACTAACAATTGCTGCTCGCCTTATGTTCCAAAATACAGGTTGTGACATAATGTTGGGACCCATTTTAAATGCAATTGGATTATAAAAATGACATAGAGTACTATATATATATATATATATATATATATATATATATATATATATATAAGACATTTTATGTTTATACATTCTTTTTTATAGATACAAATATTTAAGTAAATGCTCTGTTTATAATAAACAGTATTAAACAATATTTACCGGCCTGAATGTCCGAGAAATTTTCATAGAAAATATGCGTCCTCATAATGTGTGACGTCCTTTGTTTACATTTGGATAGGCCATGAGCAGATATGAATGTACGCGAGAGAATCATGGAAGATTGCAGTTTAAAGACAGTAAAATCGACCTTGCTAACCGAACGCTCCTCTGTAGCCCAATTGGTTAAAGGCACGTCAGCCTATATGACGGTTCCGTATAGGATACAGGTTCCATTCCTGTCTTAAAATAATTGTCGCAATGGTCTATGAAAATTTCTCGGAAATTCAGGCCGGTAAATGTTGTTTAATACTTTTTATTATAAAACAGAACATTTACTTAAATATTTGTATCTATAAAAAAGAATGTATAAACATAAAAATGTCTTAAAATAATTGTCGGACTTTGTCCATTTCATAATGTGTGACATCATTTGTTTACATTTGGATACGCCATGAGCAGATATGAATGTACGTGAAAGAATCATGGAAGATTGTAGTTTAAAGACAGTAAAATCGACCTTGCTAACCGAACGCTCCTCTGTGGCTCAATCGGTTAAAGGCACGTCAAGCTAAATTCAAACACAGTTGACATTGCCTGTGTCCTGGAAGTTCTGTTACAGCACGCAGTATCACCTTTCGGGCGGTGCCTGTGGCTTTTCAAAAATGGTGTTGAAATTTCATTTGGGCTGCAACGATGGATCTTCGGTTTGTGAAATATGCTTCCGCCATGTAAGCAATTACTTTTGGGGTCCACAACATTATGAAGGGCCCATCGTCAGCAAAAGAGATATCAGATACCTGTAGGAAATAGCAAAATGTCAGATAAAATGTTGAAACTCTTCTTTATTAGTTATGTAATAAACATGCTATGTCATTGTATATACTCTATGCCATTTTTATAATCCAATATACTCGCATTAAAAATGGGTCCCATATTTATCGGACATTATTATTATTATTATTATTATTATTATTATTATTATTATTATTATTTCCTTTGATTTCTGATTTGAACTCATTTCTTTCCGGGTCTCGACCAGAGACCTAAGGTTAGAAATGGCATCGTGCATCGTGACATTTTCCACTGGAACAAAAAAAAAAAAGAAAGTATTTTACATAGACAAAGTCCTTCGTAAGGTGTGGGCTGTGCTCGTGAGAACAATTTTTTGTATTTCTTTAAGGTATGGGCTTCCAGGAATCCCTTCAATTAGTCTACTGGAATCTTTTCCGACCAATCCGAGGGCTCCAAATACAACGGGGATTGTTGATGTTCCCATGTGCCATATTTATGAGATTTCGATTTCAAGGTCCTTGTATTTTGACAGCTTTTTGAATATCTTCAACGACACATTGCAGTCTGCAGGGACTGCCATATAAATAGGGAGGCACTTTTTTGTTTGTGGTCTCTAATAACTTATTATTATTATTATTATTTACCTGTGCTTTGTGTAGTATGAGTTTCCCGGAATTCTCAACCAGAGACGTCAAGAGACAGGTTTTTGTATCAGAAGAGGCAAACAAATGCGACACAAATATTCGCAATATTATTGGTCTTGACTTGGCATCTCGGCATCAGTCACTTCCCCATGACATAGAGTACCAAATATATTTATTACATAACTGATATACAAATGTTCAACATATTATCTATGATTTGGATATTACATCCCTGAGATGGTCACCATCACGAAGAGAACGTGCGTGAGCTTGCTCTCCCAATTCAAACATAGTTGACTGCCTCTTGGAGATTTTTTGTATAGGCCTCCGTCGTGTCAGGGTTGACCATGGGTAGCATCCTAGTTGTCTGCTTGGCTGGAGCATCGACGTCTGTGACTGTAGAGGCCGATGCGAGAGTGACAATTTCTGTTGCAGTGGTCGGATGTGTTTTCTGTCTCTGTTCTGTTGGAGCTATCACTTTGCTTTCAGAGAGCCCGCTTTTCCGTGGCGATTTGTGTCAGCTTCTCCTCCCCTGACTTGAGGTGTTTGGTTAGGGTTCCTCTCCATTCGGATCGCATTATTATTATTATTATTATTATTATTATTATTATTATTATTATTATTATTTACCCGTGCTATGTGTAGTACGAGTTTCCGGGAAGCCTCAATCAGTGACTTTAAGAAACAAGTTTCTGTATCAGAAGAAAGTTAAATTTATAGATTTTGATCGGCTTTATCGATTATTGATCTTTTAAAATTATCGATTTTTTACGCAAAGAACCTATCTCTTATGTTGTACAATAAAAGTTTGGTTAAAATCGGTTGGATGGATTTCGAGTGAAAAGGCATTACACAGACAGACAAAAGGACACGCAGACACACAGACATCCTCTGTTTTGTATATATAGAAAAATAGGTATATAGCAATTTTGACAGCTGTTTAAGTATACAGCAAATTTGATAGTACAAGTGTAAGACCGGCACTTGTACTATTCAATGAAGGTCATCGCAACTCCTTTGATTTGAATGACCCAATAATTGTTTGGTCGTCAATTCCAGTCTATATAATCACATTGCCTACTCTTTGCTGCTTTCTTCTAGCCACAGGCACATTTACATCGAATAAAATCCACCCAGGTTCATCGAGTGTTACCCGAGATTTGTCCGTAAAAAAAACTTTAAAAATGTCAATATTCATTCATTTCTTGGCCCAATTTTAACGCTTTAAAAAATGTGCTTTCCTGAGAGGAGTTTGCCTCGGAGATTTCTTGCGGGATCCCAATTTGAGAAGTATTCTACACCTCTTCTTCTTCTTGACTCCCTCCATTACAGCCATCCTTATCGTTCGATGTGAGACTCCTTTAATATCGGTTAAACTCCTTTGATATCTCCAATGGGAGCATTCTCTCACTCATTAACATTTTTATTTTATTTTTTTACAGGATTTGTTAGATCCTTTCTATTACCAATGTTTCCACATATATTATGGAAAAAAGTATGAGGTAATTAAAAAAGTCCTTACCGTTTCCGATCTGTAAGGAAAAAATACGGCAAATTTGACATAGTAATCCACCTCAGCATCCAGAACCTTTTGCCAAGCATCCTGGGTAAGACGATAAACTACATCCGCGTCCTGGGTAAGATGATAAGCTACATCCGCGTCCTGGGTAAGACGATAAACACCATCCGCGTCCTGGATAAGACAATAAACTACATCCGCGCCCTGGGTAAGATGATAAACTACATCCGTGTCCTGGATAAGACAATAAACTACATCCGCATCCTGGGTAAGATGATAAACTACATCCGTGTCCTGGGTAAGACGATAAACTACATTCAACAGCAAAGCCTCTGATCAGGAGGCTTTGAGGAGCGTGGAACCACCTCTTAATTGCTGGTGTTCCTGACCCGGGGTGGTATCACCTGTTAAGGCTCCCATCTATGGGCAAATAGTTAACCTCCAAACTGGGGTCAAAATAATATGAAAGTATAAAAATTGTTTTTAAAACCATCAATACATTTTCGGAAAGAATTATTACCAGCAATACATTTTGAAGAAAAAATATTACCAGCAGTACATTTTTCGAATATATATATATATATATATATATATATATATATATATATATATATATATATATATATATATATATTAGCAGCAATACATTTTTAGAAAAAAAATATTACAATAAAAATCTTGTCGGCATTAAATAACACATAAAACAAATCAAAACAAACCAAACATTTTGCTAGCGTTCCTCCAGTTGCGCAATGGTATTACCAAATTCTTATATATATATATATATATATATATATATATATATATATATATATATATATATATATGTATATATATCACCCATAAAACCAAACCAAACATTTTGCCAACGTTCCTCCAGTTGCGCAATGGTCTGGCGATAAAAATCAGGTGTTTTGGACGCAAAGAAATATGTGAGTGCCTACGCAAGTTTGCCTCATTTGTGAAGGATTTTCCATGTAAGTGGTTGTCCAGGGGATTAAAGAGGCAGTAATCTTTTGAGCAGCGGAGTGAAGTGGATGGCATGGTGTCTCCCAGTGAAATTGCCGTATGGTATCTGTAGTCACCGGTGCTACTTGAGGCTTGGCATGATCATGTAAGAAGAGTACATCCATGCGAGTAAACAATGTTGGGTCCTTCTGATTCCGTGGCTGTTGCTTACGTTTCAACTACTGTGAGTACAGGTCCGCAGTGATGGTTTGGCCTGTTGCTAGCATCACTTGTCGACTAGTTCATCAGATACAGCGCATGATCTTGAGTGGGTGCAGAAGCCGTCATGTGGTGAGAGGCACACCATCCGGTGGTGACAACGAATGCCTGGCATGCTTTGGAGTGTCATAAAGGATGCAATTTTTGTCACTGGTGAGCACCCGATCAAATATTGATACGTGCCGAGAAAGCAGGCTGTCACTCGTTGTTTCCTGTTGGCTTCCGACAGTGAGTGAGGGATCCACTTTCTCAACTTGTACGCCTTCCCTATGCGGTGTAGGTGAAGTTTGATTGATTCATCAAAAACCTGGAAGCATTTGGCAAAATCTCAACAAAGGTTTGGCTGTTGTCCTCCTTTATGTCCGTCTTCAGGACCTCCTAATCCAGTTTTTCTGTCCGGCCACTGCTGGTTTCAACACAAAAGTACAGATCTCCCGACCTGAACTTGACGGTGCGTTCACTCACAACATTATGCTCAAAGGCTTGACGTACTGAGTGACTTGATGCGGCTGCAGATAAGCACACCTTAAAGTCATAAAGCAGACAACCTTAGGCACACTGCTTCTACACCTCCATGTTTCCTGACAGCTGCTCGAACTATGATTGATGACTGAATATATTTTCAA
>OZ010614.1:11017345-11032345 GCA_963932145.1 Acanthosepion lycidas
TATATTATGTAACTAGTGAGCCAGTTCGAATGACACGACTCACTTTATAAGTCACTAATAGAAGGTTAACCAATCAGAAGACGTACAACATACAATCTGTCGTGTATAAAGGCGGCCATTTTTGTTTACCCAACCCGAATGACCAGTGCCAACTTGTCAGGCGAAGATGAACAGAAGGAAGTACTACGCTCTGCTACTTTGCTGCGATATCCACTGCGAACCTGAACTACGCTTTCCTACTGTCTCCGAAATATTCACTGCTAACCTCTGGATTCTATACTCGAAGACGACCGTCAAAAGGTCTAACGTGGCATACAGATCATCTTCGCGGTATTTCTGGGCGAATTTTTATCTGCTTCAGTCTTTTTTATCAAATCGCGAAATGCAAGTTATCTTGAACGGTCACTCGTCTGGTACACGGACATTTGGGCAACGGACATTTAACAGAAAATGTAGTGGCTTACTTACATGTATGTCACACTGTTTATCGTCATGCGCTACATATATTTATATTTACTTACTGTTTTAATTTATAATTTTTCGTTTAATTTTTTTTTACATGCTTTTTTAAAAATCTATTCCGTATATATTATACGTCAAAGGTTACTCTAAGATGATAAGTATTTTGAGAAAAGGACATTTTACTGCAGCAAAACTCTTAAGGTTTTACGATATGAAAGATCTTTCAAGTCCTATTCTACCTTATAATATTGCAAATTAAAATACTTAAAGAATTACTTGTTACTATTTTTACTTTTTCGGCCAAATGCGCGTCGGCCAAATGTCCATTCGGCCAAATATTTCTCGGCCAAATGTCTGTCGGCCAAATGTCCGTTCAGCGAAATGTCTATTGGCTAAATGCCCGTCGGCCAAATGTATGTTCGGCAAAATGTTTCTCGGCTAAATACCAGTCGGTCAATTGCCCGTCGGCCAAATGCCCGTCGGCCAAATGTATGTTCGGCCAAATGTTTCTCGGCTAAATGCCCGTCGGTCAATTGCCCGTCGGCCAAATGTCCGGTCACGCACTCGTCTAGATCTTTTTGCATTAATGCAGGTGCCTCCCAGTGCTCTGTCATTATATCAACGTTCCTAATTTTCATCATCAACATTTCATCAGTCCTTAACTCGCTATATATGCTGATGAAATAACTATTTACTCCTGTCTTAATAGTACGTCTGATAGGCGCGATAAAATCAAATTGGCGAATGATCTCGAAAATGATCTTAAATCCGTTGTTAACTGGAGCAAGAAGTGGCGTAATTAATTTTAACTCTTCTAAAATGAAACTGCTCTCTATTAATCTCTTTAAAAAACCTATTTTGCCTTCCGTCCTCATGGCTGATGCTAACCTCCAGGATAGCAAATTGGGCATTCTTGGCCTCACATTTTCTACTCATCAGAAGTGGAACGATTATATTGAATCGATTTTCTAGGCTTGCTTCTAGGAAAGTGGGTTCAGTGTGTTGTGCTAGAACAATCTTTCTCTCCAGACTCTATCTTACAAATATAATATAAGTCTCCCGTCGTCCTTGATTTGAATGTTACTGTCACATATGCTCTGATGCTTCTGCTGTATATTCAGAGATTTTTTTTATAATATCCAGAGAAGAATCTGCAATGTTATTTGTCCTGAGCTGGCATATCGGCTTCAGACAATTTCCCATTGCCGTAAAATAGCTTCTTTGTGTCTGTTCTATAACTATTTTCATGATAATTGTTCTGACGAGCGTTCTTCTTTGGTACCCAAACTTTACGAATTAAGTACCCAAGCTAACGTTTTCCGATGATATGAAGTAAAAAATATTTAATTGCTAGATCCACTGAGTTGTGCTAGACAATTTTTGTTTCCAGAATCTATCTTAAAAATTTATAAGTCTACCACTCGTTCTTGCTTTAAGTATTACTAAAACATCTGGTCTTGAGCTTCGGATATGTATTTAGAGATTCTTGATAAAGTATCAAGAAGAATCTGCAATGTTTTTAGTCTTGAGCTTGCATCTCAGCTTCAGTCACTTTTCCACCGCCGTAATCTAGCTTCTCTCTGTCTTTTTCTATAAATATTATTCATGGTAATTGTTTTGTTGAGCTTTCCTCTTTGTCAGCAATACTTTAGCAATTTAAGTGTGCAACTAGATTGTCAGCCAGGTCTCATCATTTTACTGCTGAAATGGCGAGATGTAACCGTAAGTTCTATGTTAACAATTTCTTCTTTTGCACTTGTGGAATTCTCTTGTTTCCACTCTATGATCTTCAAAGATTTTAATACAATGTCAGTTTTTATCTTTTATCATTTTAGTTCTTGTTCTTTTATTATTCTCTCTCCTTAATAATGTTTTCTTTTTCTCATATTCTCTAACACTCCCGAAACCTTTGCGTCTTAGTGATGTTATTGCCTTGCTTGGTGTGAAATGATTTTTTAAAATATTCTTTAAATTTATTTCGGTTTCTTTTTAAATATTTCCATGGTAATTATTATGGTCTATTTTGGTACTTTGACTTCAAGAAAGTAGCAGATAAGCCTCACCATTTTAATATTTAAAATATATATATTTAATATATATATATATATATATATATATATATATGTGTGTGTGTGTGTGTGTGTGTGTGTGTGTGTGTGTAAACCACAAACATTATCTATCTATATATACATATATATGTACATATATATATATATATATATATATATATATATATATATATATACTTACACGTGTACACATACACAGACATACACAACGAACATACAAACATACGCACAATGAAGAAGAAAAAGCAAACTAACACCAATAAAAGGCGCATAAATTATTTGTTTTTAACTTAATATATATATAACGCAAATGAGAAAATCAGCAGTCAGTTGCTAATATCTCCTGACGAGTGGACTGAATGATTACAGAAACTTCGTCTACAAAATAAGTCATATATAAATTTTATTATCAAAATGATTTTGTTATTATAAAAAGGAAAGACCAAAGTATTTTTAATTATTTAATTAAGTTTTGTAATCCTTTCTAGTACGTTCGAAATTTTGTTCAAAATCTTGATTTTCTTGTGGCAGCGTTGGATCAAAGATTACTATGGGAAATTTAGGATCTATTTTGCAGTAAAAAAAAAAACACATTTATTTGGAAATTCTTTCAAAACAAATAATTATCAAATAATTATCGGATTTTAACGAAATTTTCAGAATTTATTCATATGAATTAATTTTTTTTTTTAATATCTTGGCTATTTTTTTTTGTTTTGCATCTGTTACTCTCATATAATTAATTTTATGGAATTTCGAGAAATTAAAATTTCAGTCCCCCCATATTTATATCAGTTAAAAGCAGAACTTAAATCATCAATTTGTTTTTTTTTTTTCAAACATTTACTCATTTACCGAAAATCTGCTCTGAATCGTAAAATAAAAATCCAATAAAACTGGCATTATTTAATTAGAAAAGCTTTTAATTGCTTTTATAAATGAAATATATAAAGACACTAGTGTCCCAAGAAAAATATTTTTTCAATGGATAATGAATTTTTATGAGAATTGTTTTCATTTTTTAAATTTTAATTAGAAAAATTTAAGTATTAATTTCGGTCTTTTAGATATTAATAAGTTAAAACTATATTTACTAATCATAAAAGGAAAGGCTTAATACAAATTATCACGCACCTTGATTTTTAAAAGAATTTTGAATTTTTTCCTATGTATAAACAGGTCCATTTTCGTTAGTATGGGCAACCATTCACGACATTACCAGAAAATAAGAGCGATGACTATAGGAAAATTCAAAGTCAACATTCGTAAAATTAGATTATGAAGAGTATTTTCCAAAATTTTAAAGATTACTGAGTACTTAAAAATTATATAAAAAAAAAAACCCTCACGTCATTTTGTAGAGGACTGTGTGTGTTTGTGAGTTGTTGTATTTGAAACACGTGTGTAACTCCTGGTAGAATATTAAAAGGTCCAAGTACAAGAAAATAGCCGGACTCAAATTAAGTCCAACTGAAGATGTAAAGACAAACAAACTGATATATATATATATATATATATATATATATATATATATATATATATATATATATATATATATATATATGTTTAGTATATATATATTTGGTGGATGTTCGTACTTACGTGTATGTGTGTATAATGTTCATGGTGTCTCCCACAAATGGGAAGACGCGGATCTTCTAAGAGAGCTTACATTGTAGTCGCTGAAATGAAGTAATGAAGAAGAGGATTTACCTCACCGCCACGCGAGGTGGGATGCGGCACGCGGCCTGAAGGAAGGGTTATTTACCTCACCACCTCGCGAGGCAGGATGTAGCACAAGGCCGTTATTTAATGCGGGGTAATAAATCGAGCTCACAGGCTCGGGCAAAAATTCCCCGTATACCCAGTATAAACGGGGTTGGGTAGCTGTCTACCACCCCAGACGGTACTCTGGCCTTCGGCATAACCTCGTCTGGGTTCCTCTCCGCCCGAAAGCAGAGAGTTCGACTGGCTTAGCTGGAGACGAATCTCCAACTAATTGCTGAAGGCAAAAGAACGAGGCGAGAAGTCGCCCAGTATTTATAGTATAGGGAGAATGGCCCCTAGTGACAATATGGGAATTAAGGAGCAGTTAACTCCGACAATTTTCTTTAATCACGTTTTACAGGTAAAGTCTCCGTAGAACAACTTTAGATCTGCCATCAGGCTGTCATGGCGTCAAAACGGCTACTATCGGATTAAAAACACATCTACTACGAGGTTTATATAAGTTAAAGAAAGCAATATTTGCTTCAAATCAGATTATATTTTACATCAGCTAATAATCCTCAGATAAAGATTCATAAAAGTATGTTTTAGTTTTGGAAGAATTTTAATAAAGGGAAATACATTGCGATGAAGGACAACTAAAAACAAAAATGGCGCTTATCAGCTACTTTCGCAAAAAAAAAAAAAAAAAAAAAAATCCTTCCAGTCAATTTAAATTAGTTTTAAATTAGTTTTTTGAAATATAGTAAATATTTTTTTCTTATTGAAAATATTAAATTTAATGAATTAGCTTGAAATAAAACTAAAATAACTTTCAACAAAGAATTTTAATTTTTAAAAATTTATTTTAATCTTTAGGTAGATTTTTTTTTTTTTGTGAAAGTCCGAGCTTAATGGGATATAATAATAGGAATGAATATATATATATATATATATATATATATATATATATATATATATATATATATATATATATATATAGTAATGCCACTAAGGCGTAAGGATTTACTGGAAGTGAAAGTGAATGAAAAACCTTAAGAAGGAAACAGATTCTAACTTGGTATCTCGACTTCAGTCACATTCTCACCAACGTGACGTAGTTCCCCTCTGACCTTTCTACAAATATTTTCAAGGAAACTGCTCTGACGATCATTTTCCGTGGTTCCCCGACTACATGAGTGCTACTAAATTGGCATCTAGGTCCCACCCTTTTACTGTTGAAATATGTAAATGCAATCGCCGCGTCTAATCCAGCAGTTTTTTCTTTTTCCGCATTTCCCTCCTGTGGAACTCCCTTCCGTCTACTTGCTTTCCTGATAACTACAATCTTCAGAAATTTAAATGCAACGTCAATCGCCATCATCTATCTTCTTGAATACGGTTAATTTTGTATCCTTTCTTCAATGCCGCCAGCCTTTTCTCTCACTTTTACTCTCTGTAACACCCTGCATACTAGTGGCATTCCCACCTTGCTTGGGGTGAAATCTTATGACCTATATATATATATATATATATATATATATATAGGTCGGGTTAAGGAAACTGGCAATTTTGTTTCAAGGAAGCTGACAATTGTTTCGTACTTATGTTTTTGCTTTCCCTTTTTTTTTTTTTCTGTTGACAGCAATATACGAAAACTCCCAAAATATACGTCACTACTCTCATGAATGAAACAATTATTCTTCCGGAAAGGTGGAACCTAAATATTTCAGGGAAAACAACTATTTTCTAACAACGTCAGCAAAACAGGAGCAGTTGACGACATGGTGTCGAATTTCAATAGAATTTTTTTTTATTTCCCACGAAAATATAAAAATAACAAAAGAAGGATTTAAACTAATTTTAATTTCTTTTCAACGTATTATAATCGCAAATGCAAATGCAAAAAAAATTAATTTTAATATCTGTCTATATTTCTGTGATGAGGTATTGTGTACATTATTTACTATTGTCCTCATCTTTGTCGCCATATTTATTACAACGTTCCGGCCTTTCAGTATCTGTCTATATTTCTAAGATGAGGTATTTACATTATTCAGACTATTGTCCTCACCTTTGTCGCCATATTTACTACAACGTTTCGGCCCTTCAGTATCTGTCTATATTTCTGAGATGAGTTATTATGTACACTATTTACATTATTCGGACTATTGTCCTCATCTTTGTTTTCATATGTATTACAACGTTTCGGCCGTTGTACGTTCCGAACTTCTTCAGGTGGTTGGAATGTCGAACTGAACCCTATATTTCCCTCACTGCGGTAGACTGTTCTAGTTCCACGTGCCATGTTTAATGGATATCAGTTATCAGTTATCTCCTGTTAATTCCCCACAGGCTTAACCGGGTATTGAACTCACACTCTTTGGGTCCTGTCACTGGATCTAACCAACGCCTTTTTCCACTGTGCCATGTGTTCTTTCCAAATTTCAAATTTATTTTTGATGAATGATTTTAGTACAGCATTTAAAAAGGGAAAGTTATATTACGGAAGGAAGCACGGTGAAGTAATGGCAACTAGTCTACCGCGGAAAGAAATGGCAACCTACTGCGGGAAAAATCTGCTTAGTCAGTCATGTATCGAAAGATACATGATCGCCTAAGCGGGTATCACGCATGTCACAAAACTGTCTGATATTACGGAAATACGAAAAAAATAAATGTTTTTTTTTTTACAAATTTCCTAAAATACCCATGTATCATACAATACTTACTTGGCTTATGTCAGAGGGTATACCCCAGGCTCTGCCGAGGGGCGGAGTCTCGTCTCGGGAAACTGACTCCGTTTTTACGTGGTCTGTAGGGAATATTTGTCCGAGCCTACGGGCTCGGATACCCCACTTTAAACTCGGCCTTGTGCCACATCTTGCTGCGTGGGGCAGCGGGTAAATAATTACAATAATTGTGCCTGTTCCTCTCTTCTTTATTTCGCACGCCCGTTACGCCCTGCCAAAGCGCATAAATACTAAACTATTCCGTTTTGATTGCATGAGAAGACGGAAGACGTATCAAAGACTCTACTTGGTTTCAGAAAGAAAATCAACGCAAGTAGGGAAAATGTTTAAAGGCTTTATCGTTGAAATGGAAATGGTTGTCGATATCAAATCTTTTCGTTTGTATCTCCTTAGTTCTTAAAATAAAGACCAGGATTCATATTATAGTTACATTTAATTAAACTTCTTAAATCTTAGAAAAACAAATAAAATATCCGTAGAAATTCTGCTATCGCTTTGTTAAACATAACAATGCTATAGGGGAATTTCTACGGATATTTTATTGTCGTAAAACTCGATGTGAATTTGAATCATTAACTGCCGAAATTTCAAATAGAAAAATCGTGAAATTTTCACGGTTTAAAACTAGTAAATATAAATGTGTTTGTGTGTATATATATATATATATTTTTTTTTTCACTTATTCCGTTCTGTATAAGTATATATTAGCCAAATTCTGTTGATATTGCTTTCATTGATTCTTGACATCTGAAGATACCATTCTTCTTGATTTTCGGCTCATTCCTATAGTTACTTGGTTGATTTCGTTCAACGGCATATTAACACCTCTGTGGGTTATTTAATACCGAACATTTATGACTTCAGCTAAATATATTTTGAACGGAATTGTATGCCTTCAACTACAAATAAAATGTATTGTTGGTCATTTTGATATAAATTGTATTATTAGTAATTCTACTATAGAATGTATTGTTGGTCATTTTGATATATTAGGTTGGTGCAAAAATAATGTCGTTTTCTCACATATGTTACTATGTAAGAAAACGACATTATTTTTGCACAAACCTAATAAAATGTATTATTAGTAATTCTACTATAAAATGTATTGTTGGTCATTTTGCTATAAAATTAATTGTTGGTAATTCTCCTATAAAATGTACTGTTGGACATCTTTCTTTAACCCATTACCTGCCATGAGCCCCATTTGGGGATCTGTTAAAATTAAACTCACTACATGTTATTCCTTGTATTTACATTGAATTGCTTACATACATTGCATTTGCAGAGATATATTTTACAACACTTAGCCTTTAAAGTTTTTATCATTAGCCGTAAGAAGATCCTTTCTGTCGTAATTTTACATTTCACAAGTAGAAAAATAATGACTATTTTTTAAAGTATTTTTTTTTTATTTCTAATCAATATTATTTTATGTTTTATACACATATATATTTGATGTTCTAGTTTCTATGAAAATGAGAATGGTAACTACTGAAATTAAACATAAGGAATAAATAAACTTCTAAGACATCTGTCTGGGCCAAAAATGCGCTGTAAAAAATTTTGGCAGTTAATGGTTTAAAATGCCAATATTACAAAAAATGAGTTTGTATGTTTCAAGAATACAAATATGCAAAAGTTCATTATTATAATTATACATTGTTTTAAAAGATGAAACTGAAGTAGGATCTTTTAAAACAATATAATCAATTTATAATCAATCTGACTCCTCTTCAAATATGTTTGTTTGCATCCCAAGCAATGAGCAAAAAGTTTACTGTGTTCTTTGCATACATCTCTACCACAATCGTTATGGCCAATTTTACTTTAAGATCTCGTGCTTGTAATTAACAAAAATATTGTGATGAAAAAACAGAAATTCCTTGCATTTACTTGATAGATCTATTCACAATGTTACTTGACTCATCATGAAAGAACAGGAATTAAGAAACCAAAATCTCTGATAGAATCTTTAGCAATCTTTTGACCAAAAGTTATTCACTCTAGCAGTAGCAAAAATCTTAACAACAACCAAAAATGTGCATTAAAAAAATTTGACAGTTAATGGGTTAAAATTATACTGTTGGTCATTTTATTATAAAATGTATTGTCAGTCATTTTGCTTTAAAATTGTATTATTGGTAATTCTATTATAAAATATATTATTGGTAATTTTAATATAAAATGTATTATTGGTAATTCTACTATAGAATGTATTATTGGTAATTCTACTATAAAATGTATTGTTGGTCATTTTGCTATAAAATGTATTATTAGTAATTCTACTATAAAATGTATTATTAGTAATTCTACTATAAAATGTATTATTAGTAATTCTACTATAAAATGTATTGTTGGTAATTCTACTATAAAGATGTATTGTTGGTAATTTTAATATATAAAAATATATTGTTATTTTTACTATAAAAATGTACTTTTCTACTTTCATAAGGTTTTGTTTTTGTTTGGAGATTGACTATTTGTCCATAGCCGGGACTCTAACAGGTGCTACCACTCCAGGTCAGGGTGAACCTGGGAACAACAGCAGTTTACTGTCGGATGTGCATTCGTATAGTGAAATCATTAGGAATGAAGTTATATTGTATATATAATCGCCCTATTCTATCAATAAAGCTTACTTTCATTCCTGACAACTGACTATCCCTTTCTTTCTGATTTTCATTTCATTTGCTCTCGTAAAATCATTAGTAGTGCATTAATATGTAACAGCTTCATTCTGTCAATAATATTTACCTTAATTTCTGACCACTGACAATACCTCTCTTCCTGATTTTAAATGTGTTCCTATAATAAAATTATTAGCGATGCATTTACATTACATATATAATAGCTTTATTCTGTCAGCATTGATTGCAATCATTCATGACCACTGGCTATACCTTTCTTCCTAATTTTCAGTGCGTTCCTATGCACACAGATGCACATATTGTAAGCATTTTATTTTTTAAAATAAATTTATTCACTGCAGAATTATTTCCTTCCAAAAATTAAGCTTCGTTTATTTGAACAAGTACACTAACATTTTTTAATCATTTCAAGCAAGACAATAATGCCACTAAGATGCAAGGAGTTACTGAGTGTGAGAGAATGTGAAAAAAAGAAAAACCGGCAAGAGAACAACAAAAGAACAGGGACTAAGGAGACAGTAGATAGTGATTGACATTACATTTAAATTTTTGACTGGAATTGATTAAAGTTGCTTGAAAGACAAGAAGCCGGAAAAGATTTCCACAAGCGAAAATTGAGAGAGAACAATAGAAGAGTAATCAGGAAGACAGTAGATAACGATTGACATTGCATTTAAATTTTTGAAGATCAAAGTTGACAGAAAAGCAAGAAGCTGGAAGAGAGTTCCACAAACGAAAATTGAGCGATAACAATAGAAGAGTAATCAGGAAGACAGTAGATAGCGATTGACATTGCATTTTCGTAGCAAATTTAAAAGAGGAAGGCTGCTTATGCAGGGCTAAAAGATCTGGTAAACCATTATCAACATCAGCGTGTTTGGCAAGAGCTTAACTTGACGTATGATGAGTCACGAGCGGTGCACATATTGAACGCTTATAAAATCGGTCCCATAATAAACTTATGATGTTCAACACCTGCACTGTTCAATTTCATTGAGCTAGACATAGTAGTTTTCAAGATAATTGCTTTTGGGACACCCTACACACACACACACACACACACACACACATATATATATATATATTTGTTCTTGCGCTTTCAAAAGAAATACCATACAAAAAAAAAAGTTCTTGAAAAATTTAATTTTTTTGTAAGTAATAATTCAGAAAATTAAAAAAAAAAATTGTAGGTACAAATGATGCTATCTCAGTTTCAAAATTAACATTATTTATTAATTTTTTACGGCTTATCAACACTTTACAGGTTATTCAAGGCTAGAAAATATTCTTAAATTGTAAGAATTTTTTTTCGATAATAATGCTTTAGTAATACAAGTATTACTAATTAACCTATAGCTAGAGGGAGAAAAGGTAGATTCAAAATCCCCAATGGTATTTGCGTGTAAGTGTATAAAACGGAGCCAACTGGAATTGGAACTCGGCTCTCCAATTAACAATTCCGAACCATTAACCATTATATCGTCCACACAGCGCCTGGTATTCATAACCTGTCACCCATCTAGCTACTGACAATGCTCGACATTGTTTAACATCGGTGATCGTACAGGAACAGGTGTTTAAAGGTGATATAACCGTAAGCTGAACCACCAGCGCACCCAGCATCTGATATTCGGAACTGTCACCCATGTAGGTACCGAGCAAGTTCGATGTTGCTTAACTTCGGTGATCGTACGGGACCCAGTGTTTGAACGTGATGTAGCCGTAACTCTAAGTCTACTAACTCTTTAAAAGTCAAGGATCGATTTGGCAATGTATCGATATCATAAACAAGACTCGCTTCTAAATCGATAGTAAATCAATATTTTACTATTCAGACAATTGTCGCGGCATAACGGGGTTATCTAAAGTAGTGGGCCTACTACAGCACTGTGGCTCCATTCATTGAACTTATCGTTCCCAAAATCTCCAAATATTTATGTGGTCCATATAAAATGTATCAGGATCCCCTTGTGGTAATGTGACCTCCGGTTAAGAATCACAGGTTTAAAAATTGCTGATGCGAAAAAAATATTTCTAAAAACTTCCTTATCTTTTTACGACTGGGCCAGAATATATAGTGTCCTGGATCTGACCATAAACTATATCCAACAGCAAGGCCTCTAATTAGAAAGTTTGAGGAGCCTGGGACGACCTCTTGATGATGTTGTTCTCAGGTCCACCTTAACCCGGGGTGGTATCATCTGTTAGGGTCCCAGCTATGGCCAAATAGTTAACCCCCAAACTGCGGTCAAAATACTATGAAAGTGTAAAAACAGGTTTAAATACAGAAATACTTTGTAAAAAATTATTAGCAGCAATAAATTTTTGAAAAAATTGTTACTAGCAATACATTATTTCCAGAAACAGAATTTTAAAAAATTTCTTTAAAAAAGATATTACCAGCAATACATTTTTGAAAAAGAAAATATTACCAGCAATACATTTTTGAAAAAAAAAAAAAAGGTACTGCCAGCAATAATTAAAAAAAAAAAAAAAAAAAAAAAAATTCCACCTATACATTTTTGGAAAAAATATTACCAGCTATATATTTTTTTGAAAAAAATATTACCAGAAATAGATTTTTGAAGGAAAAAATATTATTAGAAATAAATTTTTGAAGAAAAATATTACCAGCAATAAAAATTTTCCGGCATTAAATAACCCATTAAGATTGATAAGTCATAAAACAAAACAAACTAAACCAAACCAGAATATTTAAGTAGCACCATAGTTCTTGTAAACTTACGTACAACTCTAAATATATATATCCATCGGATCTCCAGAAATCGGACACATGAGCACTGACAAGTAAAAATATATAGAAAAGCATTACACTGTGTCGGCGTGTCAACATTTGAGAGAAGGGAAAGCGTTGTTTTTAATTCTAAAAATACTCCTAGAAAACAATAGTCAAAGTGTTCGAAAGCCGTTCCCCTCCCAACTCTATCACTCTCCTTCTCCAAATCCAACGTCCTCGGTGTGCCCGATTTTGTCATCATTCAACCGGAAAAAGTCACTTCCCTCCCAGTCATCTGACATTCCAAACTCATCCGCGAACCGTTATAAAACAATTCGACTCACAAGTGTTTCCACCATAATTCTTAATAACAGACAGAAAGAACAAACAGTAAAGATGTTCCGATTGGTGGCGCTTTGGGCTACTTTATTCGTGTTTTTACGACTGCAGCCGTCCCTGGAGGCAGTAGAGGGGAAGATGTTGGTAAGTTTATTGAAATAATTTTCTGATAAATTTTATTCGTATGGCGTTTTATCTGTCAAGATCTTCAAGTCTCTCTTGTTGTTGCTGTTTTGTTGTTTGTCTTCTTCTTCTTCTTCTTCTTCTTCTTCTTCTTCTTCTTCTTCTTCTTCTTCTTCTTCTTCTTCTTCTCAACTATATTTCTTTTTCTTCTAGCCTTTCTTCTCCTTCAAGTCCCCTACTCTTCTAAACCTTTTTTTTCAATTTCCTGTCCTTTTTCTTCTTTTTCTTCTCACATTTACTATTCTTCTTTTTCTTCTTTTTCTTCTTCTTCTTCTTCTTCTTCTTCTTCTTCTTCTTCTTCTTCTTCTTCTTCTTCTTCTTCTCAACTATATTTCTTTCTTCTCGCCTCTTTTAACTCTTTCTTCTTTTTCAATTTCCTATCCTTTTTCTTTTTTTCTCCTTCTCACATGTACTATTTTTCTCTTCTTTTTCTTCTTCTTCTTACATTCTATCTTTCTCCTTCCTTGTTTCAATTCATAGCACCTTCTTCTTCTTCTTCTTCTTCTTCTTCTTCTTCTTCTTATCAACATCCTTTTCTTCATTCTCATCTTCTACTCCCACTTCTTATCTTTCTCCTTCCTCTCCTTCCTTCTCTCTTCTCATTTTTTACTTCTGTTTCTATGCATTTCTCATTCTTTCGTCTTCTAATCTCAGTGAGGCCCTTGAAACAATTTTTGTATTTGATAAATTTTTCAACAAAATCCCCCAGTAATTGGGCTAATTTCAAAATTCTATAGGGGACTCGAAGCACACGCCCCCCCCCCCAGTTGTATGAGCGCGTTGAGCTAGACAGAATTTATTCATAGTCTACGTTTTGGCAGTTGGATCTTCGAATCTTTGTTGCTGTTTGCGAAGCTATCTGTTCAAGCTTCAGAGCGCGTGCTCTGTCAGCAAGTTCTAAAATACGTCGATCAACTACATCTCCTGCAGATGTGTAATACCCCCACACGAAAATCTAAAGTTGTTGGCAAATTCAAATACAAAGTAGACCAATGCCTACCTATAAACTCCAGTATAACATTTTTTAAAAATCGACAAAGGGTGATAAAAATCCGTAGGCAAAATCCGTCAGCAAAATCCGTCAGAGAAATGCGCATAACCACATATATACACACGTGCCCTGTCATTGGTTTTCTTATAATATATCAACAGCATCCTTTACGGAGATGCTACACGCCACTATAAAAGAGCCATCATTTAAATGGTTGCAGGTAGACACAAGTATAAATTCGAGAGATATTACCTATCAAGTCATTTATAAACCTATTACATATAGTCTCAAGTTTACATATAATCTCAAGTGACCCAAGTATATTACAGACGCAAGTATATATATATATATATATATATATATATATATATATATATATATAAGTGTATACGCTGTGAATGTTTACTTGTAGACCAAAGTATATATATATATATATATATATATATATATATATATATATATATATATATATGAAGAAATATAGTCTTAAGGTGTGGTATATTTATGGGATAAATGCTCTCAATATCAGAGATAAAGCCTATGTAAATATAAAAGTGAACATTAAAGTCAACATTTAGAGGCGGCAGACTGTTTCATGTTAGACGCAATCGTCAGGCCACCTGATATATATATATATATATATATATATATATATATATATATATATATAATCGGCATTAAATAACCCCCAAAATCGTAAAATACACCAACACAATAGACACACACCCATATATATATATATATATATATATATATATATATATATATATATATATATATATATAAAAGTGAACATAGAAGTCAACACTTAGAGGCGACAGTCTGTTTCATGCTATATGCAATCGTCAGGCCTGACGATTGATGATTGCATATAGTATGAAACAGACTGTCGCCTCTAAGTGTTGACTTCTATGTTCACTTTTATATTTACACACGCTCTATCTCTGATATTGAGCGCTTTATCCAATAAATATATCACACCTTAAGACTATATCTCTTCATATATATATATATATATATATATATATATATATATATATATATATATATATATATATGCATGTATACATGAAAATATGTGTGTATGTATACATGCAAACATATATATATA
>OZ010614.1:11037345-11042345 GCA_963932145.1 Acanthosepion lycidas
CCAAAAAAAATACCAGTTCAATAAAAGCACTTAGGTTATTACTACAGATAAAAGACAATGGTTAAACATCAAAAACATAAGGAAAATTAATTTCTTTTAACAATATGTGGAAATAACCATTCTATGCCTGATGAAGATCACGAGACCAGAAACACGTGTAGCAAAAATATGGAAAATAATGTATAATATATATTTAAAAAAAAAATCCACGGTATAACCAAAAACGTTTGCGCTTCCTCTCTTCTTTTTAAAATATACATTTTTCTCTCGTTGGAATAACTATAACCTCTTCCGCATATATATATATATATATATATATATATATATATATATATATATATATATATGCAAATATAAACTTTGTATGTTTTTTTTTCCTCTTGCAGGGTAAACTGCTCCAGTTTGGGTATTTAAGGGAACCTATTGGAAACAGCCGGAATGACCCACCTACACCGGAAGAAATTACTGAAGCATTGATGTAAGTCTTAATTATTACTCACTCTATCGATTCTTAATTTGAGTGTGCCGATATTGCTTAAATGTAAACCAAATTTGAAAAATATTCAGTGGCGTCAATTTATACAATAAATTAAAATATTCCCGCTCCCAGCCTATGTCTAAATTTAAAGACTTTCTCTAAATGTAAAGAATATGATTACGAAAATTAAAAATTGTAAAGCGTTTGACTAGATAAACTAAATTTCGGTAAATGATTAAGTGATTCAATTTTAGTAATATCATTGTAACCATTTCAAATATAATTTCATTTGTCTATATAATAAATGCGAATATCAGTGTGTCACTGTGTCACACGTTTTCAACTTTACTCCTAAAGGCCGTAGCCCAACATATCATACCATTCTGGAATCAGGCCGACTCCGTGAGCAAATTAAGAAACATTCCGGGCCGGAACCAGACCCGCAATCATGAAATTTTGAATTCCCAAGTTTTCATTATTGTGATTGTTTTGGAAATTATTGTACGTGATTTTTTGCGACGAAGTTTTTGTACGATAACAATTTTTATAACTTGGAAATAAATTTAGGAATAATAGAAATTATTTGCAAAATCCATTGAAAGTCAATCGTGAAATCAAAATAAATTTTTGTACGGAAAGTAAGGACCTACGTACATCAAATTGTTTTTAAATTAAGTGGTGGCAGAAGAATTATCGTTAAAATATATATATATACAGGATGTTTAAAAGTAACTCCCTCATTTTAAAATACTAATAATTAACTATAATTATATTTAAATGAGATCTAAATAATTATATAGGCCACACTACAACATGTTTGACACGCAGACTCACTCTATACCTTTCTGACCATAGCTCAATTAGATCTCATTTAAATATTCAAGGTGACCTACCAGACCCTATTCATAACATACTTGTTGACAAGACTAATATAATAGCATCATCGACAAAAAAGGCTAAAAATAATGAAAGCCTTATTAATAATAAAAAAAAAACAACACTTAATAATATTAACTTTGAATATGGACACAATATTTTGACCGTGTTTTGAAAAATGAAAACATTTTATAAAACATACATACAACAAACTATTTCTTATTTAACAGTTAAAATATTTAATCCTTGAAAATAGCTAAATGTATAGCCGAAAGCGCTTGGATAAAAAGAACATTCGGACAGTTTTTATATAATTTATCATCCGAAAAGAAAAAAAATTATTAAATCGCATGAGAAATTGTATAAAAACTAAATAAAAACACCTTGTCTATCGTATTTAATGAAATGTGCATATATATATATATATATATATATATATATATATATATATATATATATATATATATATATACAACTAGACTCGTCTCGAAAAACCCTCGAATTCTTGATTTGTAAATAATCAAATCAATCTCGAGGGAAAAAAGGTTTTAAAAAAAGAAAGAGCTACAAACATGAACTTCTGCCGAAAAAAATCGCACAGATGCAGGTCTGAAGCCCAAAGAAAAAACCCCGATACGAGTAAACAACTAACTAACAAAAGAGCTCAATACTGTAGAGCAGACCCAGATAAACCTAGTGAGCCAGACAAACCTACCCAGGTTTCACCTAAACGGATCATCAGGGAAAGAATGGCTATTCTTTCCCTGACGATCCGTTTAGGTGAAACCTGGGTAGGTTTGTCTGGCTCACTAGGTTTATCTATACATATATATATATATATATATATATATCCAACACATACACATTTATACGCAGTATGTGTAATTTGTTAGTATTTCGTTTTTGGTTTTTCATTTTTTTTTATATTTGGTTTTGCTTTACAGAAAATTCCAAAATTTCAACGGCCTTGAAGAAACTGGTGTTTACGACAAACCAACGCGAAAATTACTGAATTCTCGTCGGTGTGGAAACAAAGACATTTTCAATGAGAACGATGCTTATGGTCCACATTCTTTCAATGCTGGTAAGTCCAAGTGGAACTGTCGCTGATGTCTCGTACATCATCGATATTCCATCAATTGTGACCTTATGCCTTACTTAACTAAGCTTAATAAACAGCAATATCACCTACTTAACTATTGCCTTCAGTACTCCTTTAGGTTAAATAACAGGATTAACTGGACTCTCTTGACATGGCAACCAGTCTAGAAGAAGGAAAGCTAAATTCAAAATCAAACAGAAGAGAGATGGGTTACGTCTGGTTATATTGCCCTAGGCATATTTCTGCTGCTATGGTTAAATTACAAGTGATGCCCCCCTCCCCCTCCCATGCCAACTTCATTGGTTAGGGGGGCTGGTGAGGCGATCGATTTCTCATTTTATAAATTTCAACCGACGATAATGTTTAATTTCGCCGTTTTGCTGCCATCAAGCACCAAATCAGGAAAACAGGAAAGAAGAAGAAAAAGAAGAAGAGAAAGAAGAAGAAGAATGGTGGAAGAAGAAAAAGAAGAAGAAGAAGAAGAAGAAGAAGAAGAAGAAGAAGAAGAATCAAATTTCGTATTGAAGATGCGAGAATGTTCGACGTTCAAGCCACTGTTGGGCTTTTATACCACCGGAATTAATGTCGGTTATTGAGAAAATCGGAACAAAGCGCAGAATTCCATCGCTTCAGAAGTCTGCATTACAAATATTCAGCGAAAATTTCTCTCTGAGGTCGGTCGATTTTATAGAAAACATCCCACAATACAAATGAATAATAATAATAATAATAATAATAATAATAGGGAATATCTGTCATGATAATCACTACGACGACGACAGCATATCTCTATCTGAATTTCTCTTTTTTTAAACAATAATTTATTTTATTTGATTTATTTACAGTTCAACGATGGGACAAGAAAGAAATAACATGGAACTTGGTCAAGTTCAGTGAAACACAGCGTTTAAGTCACGAGGATCAATTGTAAGTCAGCGCGCACATATATCCCTGCACATAAACACGTACATATAAGACCTACAACATAGAGATAGATACAGTTACACCCAGACATACATACTTATATATGTAAGATTCGTGGGAATCATCCCCATTCAACTTTGTTCATCAGCAGTGCGCATCCACTACCGAGATTCCCTCGGTAGTGGATGTGCACTGCTGATGAGTCCCAAATATAGGACGAAACGGCCGTCCAGTGCTTTCTGAGGTTTCTATCAGACTCGATGAATCAATTAATATATATATATATATATATATATATATATATATATATATATATATATATATATATATGCTTATCGTGCAATTCAGCGTTTCATGGTTCTCCAACTCGTCAGGCACAAATGGTAAATAAACCACTTAATACAGTTGTTTTTTTAATACTAAATTTTGTAGGGGGAACGTTAAATTGTTTACAGATTAAAAGTTGAGATTAGGCAATAAATCTGTAAAAGTTAAGGATCAAAATTATAAACCGGCCCCCTTCTAAATCGATAAAAATCACTCATTCGATTCCCTAAAAATGATTACCTACAAAAAAAAATATTTATTTTTTATAGTGGGGGAGCAGTGTACTTAAGTGGTTCACATTTGCATATACATTTCATACACTACATATACCAATTATTACGGGGCAGAGGTTGAAATGTATCCCATAATAGTTATCCAATTTTCATATACATTCCATACACTATATGTACCAATTATTATGGGACAGAGGTTGAAATTAATAAAACATGTGTCCCATAATAGTTATCCAATTTGCATATACATTTCATACACTACCTGTACCAATTATTATGGGACAGGCATAGTTTTAGAAATCATAAACTTAATAAAATATTTGAGTCAATGTTGCTTTTTTCTTTCTGCAAATTCACTACAATTAATTGATTGATTTTTTCTACTTCCGTAATGAACATTTTCCCCTTTTTAATTTTTATAGACGTGCCATCCAGAAAGGTCTCGAACACTGGTCAAAAGTGACGCAACTAACTTTTAAAAAAGTGTCCGGAAGAGCCGACATTCTCGTCAGCTTTGCACGAAATAGCCATGGAGACAACAGTCCCTTTGATGGACCAAGTAAGTTCACCAAAAACAGCAAATTCTGAATTCCTATTTGAACAAGACTGTCAACCATTACTATAAAGACAAAATTAGTTTGTTTTTTTCAAATCAATTCACCCCAAGCAATTGTCATTGTGTGTGGAAGAAGATGAGGAGAGATTAGAAAGGAAAAAAGGACAATAAAAAAAGCAGAATTGAAGAAGACAGACGAAACAAGAAATTGGAAGAGAGTTCCCCAGGGGGGGAAGAAAATATTAGAATAGAATAGTTTATGCCATCGATGTACCAAGGAGGAAATCTCGTCAGAACAATTTCCATGATAATATTTGTAGAAAAGACAGAGAGAAGCCATGTCACGTCAGTTAGAAATTGACTGAAGCCAAGGTGCCCAGTCAGGATCAACTATTAGGCTGGTGCAAAAATAATGTCGTTTTCTCACATAGTAACATATGTGAGAAAACGACATTATTTTTGCACCAACCTAATACATTACAGATCCTTTTTTGGATTTTGCCA
>OZ010614.1:11047345-11064845 GCA_963932145.1 Acanthosepion lycidas
GAAAACCCACTTCAGACCACAATTATTTTGGAGTTTTTGAAATTCAATTTGTCAGTGTGCTACCAGGGATGTAAAAGAGGAGACATTTATAAAGCAATTTTAATAAACGAAAAAAAAGAAAAAAATCAATAAAAATTGCCATTTTTCGCTATTTACAGAGGTTTTCACTATATGGGTGGACTCAATTATCAAGTTAAATGACTGTTAAATAATCAACTTATTGTTGGCTACAATTGAGTGAAGTTTGTATGAAAATTGAGGGAGGTTTTAGTTTAAAACTTTTGTTGAAATCGATTTTTCGTTTTTCGCGGTTTTTCGCTAAACGTAGTGGCGTAGAAAATAAAAATTAGGTATCGTTGAGATCGGTATGATGTAAGTAACCTACACATCGAGTTTGAGTGAAATCGGAGGAAAAAAGTTGAATTTATCGATTTTTGATCGGCTTTATCGATTATTGATTTTTTACGCTAAAAACCTATCTCTTACATTGTACAATCTATGTGCCATGTTTGGTCAAAATCGGATGTATGGATCTCGAGTGAAAAGTTATCACACAGAGAGACAGATATCGTCTGTTTTATATAGAGAGATTATTGTCGATTCAAATCGTTGCGTTTTCTAAACATCTTTTTTTTTTCTTTCCAGGAAATTATATGTGGATGTACAGAGCGGATGCATCTGGAAACACGTTTTATCCAGCGGAGATGTTCATGAAAAAGTTGGAGATTGAAGTGGACGGAGCTACAGTCATTCTGGATAATTACGGCTGGGAACGGATCTTTTTATTTAAGGTAAAACACTTTGACAGAACAAATGGCTTTCATTTGCATTATGACACCTTTCAGATATAGCATAATTCAAAGATTTCCAGAATTTTTCAGATGAAACGCTTTTCATTCATATAAATTCAGGGCATCATTATTCAGTCATCAATGTGTTTCTTTGCATTATTTATATTATTAGGACTGTTATCCTCATCTTCATTGCTATATTCACAACGTTTCGGCCGCTGTAAACCTCCGGTCTTTATGTCTATGTCTCTCTATAAATCTGTCTATATCTCTGAGATGAGGTATTATGATTACTTGCATTATTTATATTATAGGACTGTTATCCTCATCTTCATTGCTATATCCACAACCTTTCGGCCGTTGTAAAGCTCCGGCCTTTATATCTATGGCTGTCTATATCTCTGAGATGAGGTATTATGATTACTTGCATTATTTACATTGTTCGAACTGTTTTTCATATTCATTGCAATATTCACATCTTTTCGGCCGTAGTAGGTTCTTCTTCAGATGATTGGAATTTCGAAACGAAACATTTATTTCGACCATCGGAATCGATTGTTCTAGTTCCACGTGCCATGCCTATTCTGGATGTCTCAGTTATTTCCCTTTAATACAAGTCTCCATGTTTTTTGGTTCATGACTCCTGTAGCCTGGTATTGAACTCACAACTCTTTGGGACTACTCACTCAATCTAACCAACGCCTTTATCCACTGGGCTATGTGTATTTGTGGACATTATTAAGTCAAATGATCTTCAAAAAGTATAAAAACAATGTCAATCGTCGTCATCTGTCTCCATGTTAGGTTTACTGTGCCATGCTAGACAATTTATGTAATTGTTCGGATGAATTTTCCTCTATAGTACCCAATCGTTCTGAAGTTAAGCGCAGTTCTAAACTGGCGTCAAAGTCTTATACTTAAAATTTAAATAGCTACATGCAACTGTAAGTTCTCTGCTAAAAATTTCTTTCATTGCCCTTCTTCTGGTTCAATTTTTGCTTGTGGAACTCTCTCGCGGCTTCTTGCTTTCCTATCAACTTTGACCTTCAAGAATTTAAATACAATGTCAATCGTTATCTACTGTCTTCCTGATTACTCTTCTATTGTTCTCGCTCAATTTTCGCTTGTGGAACTCTCTCCCGGCTTCTTGCTTTCCTATCAACTTTGACCTTCAAGAATTTAAATACAATGTCAATCGTTATCTACTGTCTTCCTGATTACTCTTCTATTGTTCTCACCCAATTTTCGCTAGTGCAACTCTCTTCCGGCTTCTTGCTTTCCTATCAACTTTGACCTTCAAGAATTTAAATACAATGTCAATCGTTATCTACTGTCTTCCTGATTACTCTTCTATTGTTCTCGCTCAATTTTCGCTAGTGCAACTCTCTTCCGGCTTCTTGCTTTCCTGTCAACTTTGATCTTCAAGAATTTAAATACAATGTCAATCGTTATCTACTGTCTTCCTGATTACTCTTCTATTGTTCTCGCTCAATTTTCGCTTGTGGAACTCTCTTCCGGCTTCTTGCTTTCCTGTCAACTTTGATCTTCAAATATTTAAATGTAATGTCAATCCGTATCTTCTGTCTTCTTAATACCATTTTTTTTAATTGTAGGACAATAATAATAAAATAATAAAAATAATAAAATAATAAAATATTTCGCTGAACCTTCTCTATAAATATTTTCATGGTAATTGTTCGAATTAGCTCTTCGCTATGCTACCTAGATTTTATGAATTTAAACACAGTGCTAGATTGGTAGCATGGTTCCATCATTTTACAGATGGAACCGTAACTTCTATGCTAACAGTTTCTTCTCTTGCACTTCGCGGATATGGAATTCTCTTTCGGTTTCTTGTTTTCCAGCCAACTTTGATTTTCAAAAATTTAATTTCTGTTCTTTTATAAGCCTCGCTCCATAATAATGTTTCTATTTTTTTTTTCGGGGATCATTTTGCAGTCAGTAAGTCATTGATTCTTAGTGGCTTTATTACCTTGATTGAGGTGCAATGATTTTAAAAAATATCTATTTCTTCCAATTTTTACAGGGTCAGTATATGTACGAATATCATCCGTACTTCATGAATCTCTTCGGGCGTCTACAGATTGAACAAATGTGGTACGGTGTCCCCAACACTTACGATGCCATTCTTACGAACGAAAAAGAAATCAACTTTCTTCATGATGGCAGGTAAGAGATCTTAAATATTTCACGCCTTCTAGATAGTTGATGAGTTTGTAACAGACGCAGATCAATAGCAGACATTTGGAAAAGGTCTTCCTTGGGACAGTGCGGGACAAGATGCGAGTAATAATAAGGAAGAAATATTACCTTGTACCAAGTTTATAATAAACAGTAAACACACACACACACACACATATATATATATATATATTTGTTTGTGTGTAGGGGGTGAACTGACTTACATATGAACAGAGACTGAGATAGATAGATAGATAGATAGATAGATATTAGGTTGGTGCAAAAATAATGACGTAATAATGTCGTTTTTTGAGGTTACGTCAAAAAACGACATTATTACGTCATTATTTTTGCACCAACCTAATAGATATGAACAGAGACTTAGATAGATAGATAGATAGATAGATAGATAGATAGATAGATATGAACAGAGATTTAGATAGATAGACAGATAGATAGATAGATATGAACAGAGACTCAGATAGATAGACAGATAGATAGATAGATATGAACAGAGACATATATATATATATATATATATATATATATATATATATATAACAACCTTGGGGAAAACTAAAAAATGGCTACTCATGAAATTATTGTATCTTAAAATCCTAAAAACAATTAACATTGCTTAACTTGATTTTTGAATTTCCATTTTTGTTTTATTTAAAAAGAAAAAAAAGTAATTCGAAATTCGATATATATCATACTATTGTAGCTTGAGGAATTGATTACTGTAGGCCGTAAGTGGGTTGTTTGGTAAAGTGCATCATCATTTACTGTAGGTCACAAATGCCTTGATAATTATCAGACTATTTTAGCATCAAAACCATCTTTAGTTTTTATAATAGAAGAGGAAATAATTTTTAAAAATATGCTTTAATTTTTCTCTTTTCTTCTTTTTTATTTCAGTTACACAACTTTGAACAGAAAGTACAATGTAGTCACTGATTTGCCCCGATCGATAGATGTCCTTTTCAAATGTGCCTGATTCACTTGCCGCAATCAACCATACAAATCCGGCCACCGTAATCGCTGGACATACAAGTCAGCCCTACACAAAAATGTCTCTACTTCTAGTCAACTATCCTCAGTTTTTTCGTAGAGGAAATTTGATTTGTTGCTCTAGTGATTACTTTCATATTTATCATCCTTTTATCTTAAACCTCGTTGCCGGGCCAAAAGTGTTTAAGTATCCGATGCCAACAGGAGCCATAATGACTTTCGTCATCAAAATTTGTAGGTAGTTTCGAAAGTTATCTGTAATATTTCCTAGCATTCTTCTTTTTTCTATTTTTTTTTCTTTTTTGAAACGAATTTCACTTATAACACTTAGTTTTGTTTTTAAATATGTACGTATTATAGTTAAAATCTAGAAATTTTAATTTCAAATTTTAATTTTTCGCTCGCATTTAAGTCATACACTGATTACCTCCCTTTAACCAGTCAAACGATTTTTACGAACGTCCAGCGTTCAAATTTTAAATTTTAAGCTTACTTCAATTCCTTCTTTTTTTTTTTTGTCTATTACTGATTTATACCTACCTTCATTTCCTGCACTCAAACCGCAGTTTTGCTTTAGTACTGTTTTTGTACTATTTTAATTTTGAACTATGAATCAGCGTCCATCACATGAGCATGTTTAAAATAAACAATATATCTTGTACCCAACAAGTTGGGTGACCAACGAACTTATGGAGACTCCAGACTCGAGGATTTTCCATTTTTTATTTGATTGCCCAAAGTTCTTAAATTTATGTCTCTTTAATTGAACACTTTTCTGACCGAGCCGTAATTAATGGTGGAAAATGGATATTAACACTAAAAAGATTGTCCCTTAACACTTAAAGAACTTCCACAACCATTATGTAAATAAAAATTAAAAAATGGAGAAAACTTATAGTAGGTAGTTCCAAAAGTTATCTGTAATATTTCCTAGCAATGTTCCTTTTTCCCTTTTTTTTAAAAACGAATTTCACTTCTAAAATGGAGATTTGTTTTTAATCTTACATGTAAAATGTAGAAACTTGAACATATATAAAAGGAAGAGGTTATAGTAGTCCCAACGAGAGAAAAGTGTGTATACTAAAAAGAAGGGAGAGACCGCAAGCGTTTTTGGTTATAATATAGATATTTTTTAAAAAAATATTATGCTTTATTTTCCATAATTTCCTACACTGTGTTCCGGTCTCGCGACTGTCATCAGGCAAAGGGCGGAGATTTCCACATATTATTAAAAAATAATTATTTTTTTTTCTCTTATGTTATCTTTCGATGTTAAATATTCTCGATATGAGACAATCTCTTTTTTTGCGTTGGTGACCCAAATGTCTTTCTTATATATTAGGTTGGTGCAAAAATAATTTCGTTTTCTCACATAGTAACATATGTTAGAAAACGAAATTATTTTTGCACCAACCTAATATATATATATATATATATATATATATATATATATATATATATATATATATATATATATAAATGATAGAGCGTATAAAAATCGAAAAGATTACATTGACGTCAGAGACCCAGAGGTTGCAGTTTTCTCAGAGATATTCAATTCCAGACTCGAGGAATTTCCATTTCTTACATGATTGGCCAAAGGTGTTATCGAAAAGCTTTCTGACCTGGCAATTGCAGACCCGTAATAAATACGGTAAGACGGATATTAACAATGAAACGATTCCCTCTTAACATTAAAAAGACTTCCACAGACATTATGTAAATAAAACTATGCATTTTTTGTATAATTTATATAAAATAAATTTTAATAAAGATAATTGATTTGTTTGTTTTGATTTACATTCGTTATATATATGATTTCTAAGATAAAAAAATACAATAAAAGTATAAGAATTAAGAAGACAGAAGATAATGAAAGAGAGTTTCACAAATTGAGCGGTAAGAAGATTAATTAAGAAGAAAGAAATTAACGATTGACATTGCATTCCAATTTTTGAAGATCAAAGTTGACTGGAAAGTAAGAAGCCAGAAGAGAGTTCCACAAGTGAAAATTGAGTGAGAACAATAGAAGAGTAATCAGGAAGACAGTAGATAACGATTGACATTGCATTTAAATTTTTGAAGATCAAAGTTGACTGGAAAGTAAGAAGCCAGAAGAGAGTTCCACAAGTGAAAATTGAGTGAGAACAATAGAAGAGTAATCAGGAAGACAGTAGATAACGATTGACATTGCATTTAAATTTTTGAAGATCAAAGTTGAGAGGAAAGCAAGAAGCCGGAAGAGAGTTCCACAAGTGAAAATTGAGCGAGAACAATAGAAGAGTTATCAGGAAGACAGTAGATGACGAATGACATTGCATTTAAATTTTTGAAGATCAAAGTTGAGAGGAAAGCAAGAAGCCGGAAGAAAGTTCCACAAGTGAAAATTGAGTGAGAACAATAGAAGAGTAATCAGGAAGACAGTAGATGACGATTGACATTGCATTTAAATTTTTGAAGATCAAAGTTGAGAGGAAAGCAAGAAGCCGGAAGAGAGTACCACAAGTGAAAATTGAGCGAGAACAATAGAAGAGTTATCAGGAAGACAGTAGATGACGAATGACATTGCATTTAAATTTTTGAAGATCAAAGTTGAGAGGAAAGCAAGAAGCCGGAAGAGAGTTCCACAAGTGAAAATTGAACGAGAACAATAGAAGAGTAATCAGGAAGACAGTAGATGACGATTGACATTGCATTTAAATTTTTGAAGATCAAAGTTGAGAGGAAAGCAAGAAGCCGGAAGAGAGTTCCACAAGTGAAAATTGAGTGAGAACAATAGAAGAGTAATCAGGAAGACAGTAGATAACGATTGACATTGCATTTAAATTTTTGAAGATCAAAGTTGAGAGGAAAGCAAGAAGCCGGAAGAGAGTTCCACAAGTGAAAATTGAGCGAGAACAATAGAAGAGTTATCAGGAAGACAGTAGATGACGAATGACATTGCATTTAAATTTTTGAAGATCAAAGTTGAGAGGAAAGCAAGAAGCCGGAAGAAAGTTCCACAAGTGAAAATTGAGTGAGAACAATAGAAGAGTAATCAGGAAGACAGTAGATGACGATTGACATTGCATTTAAATTTTTGAAGATCAAAGTTGAGAGGAAAGCAAGAATCCGGAAGAGAGTTCCACAAGCGAAAATTGAGCGAGAACAATAGAAGAGTAATCAGGAAGACAGTAGATAACGATTGACATTGCATTTAAATTTTTGAAGATCAAAGTTGAGAGGAAAGCAAGAAGCCGGAAGAGAGTTCCACAAGTGAAAATTGAGCGAGAACAATAGAAGAGTTATCAGGAAGACAGTAGATGACGAATGACATTGCATTTAAATTTTCGAAGATCAAAGTTAAGAGGAAAGCAAGAAGCCGGAAGAGAGTTCCACAAGTGAAAATTGAGCGAGAACAATAGAAGAGTTATCAGGAAGACAGTAGATGACGAATGACATTGCATTTAAATTTTTGAAGATCAAAGTTGAGAGGAAAGCAAGAAGCCGGAAGAGAGTTCCACAAGTGAAAATTGAGCGAGAACAATAGAAGAGTTATCAGGAAGACAGTAGATGACGAATGACATTGCATTTAAATTTTTGAAGATCAAAGTTGAGAGGAAAGTAAGAAGCCGGAAGAGAGTTCCACAAGTGAAAATTGAGCGAGAACAATAGAAGAGTAATCAGGAAGACAGTAGATAACGATTGACATTGCATTTAAATTTTTGAAGATCAAAGTTGAGAGGAAAGCAAGAAGCCGGAAGAGAGTACCACAAGTGAAAATTGAGCGAGAACAATAGAAGAGTTATCAGGAAGACAGTAGATGACGAATGACATTGCATTTAAATTTTTGAAGATCAAAGTTGAGAGGAAAGCAAGAAGCCGGAAGAGAGTTCCACAAGTGAAAATTGAGCGAGAACAATAGAAGAGTAATCAGGAAGACAGTAGATAAAGATTGACATTGCATTTAAATTTTTGAAGATCAAAGTTGAGAGGAAAGCAAGAAGCCGGAAGAGAGTACCACAAGTGAAAATTGAGCGAGAACAATAGAAGAGTTATCAGGAAGACAGTAGATGACGAATGACATTGCATTTAAATTTTTGAAGATCAAAGTTGAGAGGAAAGCAAGAAGCCGGAAGAGAGTTCCACAAGTGAAAATTGAGCGAGAACAATAGAAGAGTAATCAGGAAGACAGTAGATAACGATTGACATTGCATTTAAATTTTTGAAGATCAAAGTTGAGAGGAAAGCAAGAAGCCGGAAGAGAGTTCCACAAGTGAAAATTGAGCGAGAACAATAGAAGAGTTATCAGGAAGACAGTAGATGACGAATGACATTGCATTTAAATTTTTGAACATCAAAGTTGAGAGGAAAGCAAGAAGTCGGAAGAGAGTTCCACAAGTGAAAATTGAGCGAGAACAATAGAAGTGTAATCAGGAAGACAGTAGATAATGATTGACATTGCATTTAAATTTTTGAACATCAAAGTTGACAGGAAAGCAAGAAACCGGGAGAATGTTCCACAAGTGAAAATTGAGCGAGAACAATAGATGAGTAATCAGGAAGACAGTAGATAACAATTGACATTGCATTTAAAATTGAGTGATGATTGCAGATGACGATTGACATTGCATTGCATTCAAAATACAGTATGTAAGAAGCTACTCACTTTGGGACACCTTAATCTTTTATTAACATTTTTATTCCAGCTTGAGAAAATTCTTTAAATTTTTGGTAATTCGTTTCAGGAAGGTTTTTTTTAATGAATATGCTGTTTAATTAAGTTTTGTTGCTTAACTGGAAAATGGGTCAATTTTTTGTATATCATCTGAGGGTTGACTTAGTTTCAGGCACCACTATATATATATATATATATATATATATATATATATATATATATATATATATATATATATATATGATTACCACTTCGTTACAGAAGACGACCATCACTTCCTACTTTTAATCATACTTATTATAAAACCCAGGCTGTGTGTGTGTATGTGTCTGTACATTTATATATTGGATCGGATTTCCTACATTTTTCAACCGATTTCAACAAAACTTCAATTTTTTATGGTAGTTAGTGTTTCTTATTGTCTTGCACACTTTTTTTTCTTTATTTTTACATTCAGAATGCTTTAAAAATTCCATTTACGAGACAATTGTTTATAATAAAATTCTATTCAATCGGTAGACTCATAACGATTGAAAACAATGTTTTGTGAGTTTGGGTTTGACCAATTCGTAAAAAAAACAACAAAAAAAAACTAATTAAGAGATGCGTGTCCGTCAACCTTAAACAATAATCTTTGTCAGTTTTATTTTTCAGTCTTTATGATGGTCGATACTTGATCTATCTCTTACTGTTACATCCCCGGACAACGCCGGGCTCTAATGCTAGTATGAAGATATATTTGATCAGTAAGTATAAAAGGATCTTAAAACGATAAGAAAAAATGAAATATGGTAAAAAATTACTCGCATTTGCAAACAATTTATAAAATCCTATTCTAATCTTTTCCTAATCCTAATTTTTAAGTGGTAAAACACATTTAAAAGAATATTAAAAAGGATATAAAAGAAGGAAAAGCAGTAACCTTATAAAAGGAATAACACCGCCATGTTGAGAAAGCTTTAAAACAAAATACAGATAAAATACAAAATACATATCTACGCTTCAGAATTCGCGCCGTTTTGAACTTATATTCAAATTCCAGACAAAGGCAATCCATCACTGTAAGAATTCTTCACTGATGAAGCGCTCCGGCTAATCGCTGACCATTCTGGACTTCGCATTCTGTAACAACTTAGATATTTCGGCATTAAATAATCCATACTGTTTGAGACGGCGCTAAACAAAATCAACCAAACCAAACGATAATACGCTCTCCTCAAGTGAATCAATTGCGCAATGGTAATTGAAAACTTTCCCCTAAAATTTACCCCCCAAATTATTTACACTGGCAACCATGTAAACAAAAATACAGTGTGTAAACGTAACAGTACAGTCCCTCTTGAACATTTTAATTTCTTATTGATATTTTTATTCAGGGTGGATAATTTTTTTTAGGGTGGTGGTAATTCGTTTCATAAAGGTTTTTTTTTTAATGAATATGCAGTATAATTTAGATTTGTTGCTTAGCTGGAAAAATGAGACAACTTTTTAATATTATCTTAGGGGTTAACTTAGTTTCAAGTAGCACAATATATATATATATATATATATATATATATATATATATATATATATATATATATATATATATATATATATATAAGATCTATGATACAGCGAAACAATCTCTCTGTATGACAATATATATATATATATATACATATATAAAAGTCAACATTGAAGTCAACACTTAGAGGCGACAGTCTGTTTCATGTTAGATGCAATCGTCAGGACTCGTGACTTCTAAGTGTTGACTTCAATGTTCATTTTTATATTCCCATACGCTCCATCTCTGATATTGAGCACTTTATCCCATAAATATAGCAAACCTTAAGACTATATATATATATATATATATATATATATATATATATATATATATATATATATATATATATATATACAGTGTATCACAAAAGTGAGTACGCCCCTCACATTTCTTCAAATATTTAAGTATATCTCTTCATGGGACAGCACTGAAAAAATACCTTTTGACACAATGAAAAGTAGTCTGTCTGCAGCATATATAACAGAGTTAATTTCTTTTCCCCTCAAAATAACTCAAAATGTAGCCATTAAATGCTAAATCCCTGGCAACAAAAGTGAGTACACCCCTTAGGAAAAGTTGTCAATATTAACATACAACATGTTAACTGTCAATATTTTGTGTGGCCACCATCATTATCCAAAACTGCCTTTACTCTCCTGGGCATGGAGTTTACCAGAGCTTCACAGGTAGTCACTGGAATGCTCTTCCACTCCTCAATGACGACGTTGCCAGGGATTTAGCTTTTAATGGCTATATTTTGAGTTATTTTGAGGGAAAAATAAAAAAAAACTCTGTTATATATGCTGCAGACAGACTACTTTTCATTGTGTCAAAGTGTCATTTTGTCAGTGTTTTCCTATGAAGAAATATACTTAAATATTTGAAGAAATGTGAGGGGTATACACACTTTTGTGATACACTGTATATATGTATATATATATTATAATATAGGCTTTACTGTTATATCGAGCATTGTTTTTTTTGTTTTTTAAATAAAAACAAAAATATCAAAGGAACTTCGGATTATTAACCTAACGGTTCTTTCCTATTTTTCTACACAAATACACACACACACACACACACACACACACACACACACACACACACATATATATATATATATATATATATATATATATATATGTATATATTAAGTTGATGCAAAAATAATATCGTTTTTGACGTTCAAACATATGTGAGAAAACGATATTATTTTTGCACCAACCTAATATATATATATATATATATATATATACTGAAAATTCGAACACGTTTATATTAGGATTTAAACAATTTAAATAATTATTATATTCCCTCTATAAAACATAAGTAACGAATAAAGTCTTCCTTTTGCTTACATCGGCTCGACTGATGCAAATTTAATTTAATATACACCGCCTCAAGAATTTTACAATGGTGGACCGAACGAGGCACTATGGAAGACAGAAAAATATTCTCATTGTAATTGCCGGGACAGTCATTATTTTCCAATGAATGTTGTCTGTCGAATTTATTGGAATTTCCGTTGTCAACTAGGAACCTTCTAGAGACAAGTCTGTTCAAGTAATTTTTATCTCAAGATAAATGGTTTTGTTAATCGTCTTCCTGTCTCTAGATTTTAAATGACATCAGTAGAAAGATATTGTCTTTTCTATTGTTTTCGTCTATTAATTCACGTTGCCATGTTTTCCTAACTTTTCCAATTTGAGGTTAGTTAAGTAAAGAGAAAAAACAAAGAACGTGTGTATTACATTTCCACATCTTAATTTTTTTATTATTAATATCTTTATTCCAGCTTGATGAATATTTTTAAAGTGGTGGTAATTCCTTTCATAAATGAATTTTAAATGTAGATACATTGTAATCATATTGTAATTATGATTTGTCGGTAAACTGAAAAAATAAAACATTTTTTAATATTATCTTACGGGGTCACTTAGTTTCAAGCAGCACAACATATATATATATATATATATATATATATATATATATATATATATATATATATATATATATATACAAGTATATGATTGGTGTATATGGAATGAATTCCAATAACCAACAATTACTATTCTTAAAAGAGTGCTCAATACAAAGTAGAGCAGATATAATTATTTATTTTTAAAGAAAAAAAAAAATTTATAACATAAATATGTTATAAAATTTTTTTTTTTTTTTTTTTTTTTTTACATTCAGCGTCATCACTTGATAAGACACCGAAGGTGTTGAAACAAAATGGCTATTTTTGTAGTGATTTTATAACATATTTATGTTATAAATTTTTTATTTTTTTTTTCTTTAAAAATAAATAATTATATATATATATATATATATATATATATATATACTGAATACGCCATGAAAATTGGAACACGGGTATAACAGATTTAAATTGTAAACCGATTTACGAATAAAAACCACAGTAAAGCTTCAAAAATTAGTAAAATAATTTCGTTCCATTCTGAATGAAATAAAACCTCATTACAAAGGAATTTTTTTTATCTTTCTTCCGGTGTCATTCAAAATCGAACGAAACAAGCCCAAGCAGGAAGACAACCAAACCATTTCTCTTGAGATAAATTTTACTTGAATAGTCTTGTCTCTAGAATGTTTGTATTTGATAACGGAAATTCCAATAAGCATATTTTCAATTCTTCCAGTCCTACGCAAACTGAGGTTCAACAAATGTTACACATTTGAGGAATTGATTTCTATTTTTCCCCATCTAAAATTAGCATTTTTCTGTGATTGAAAATCTGTACTCTAAATTAAGTCAACATGTTCCTTCCTCTTCTGATGAAGGTTCCGGAAATAAACCTAGAGTGCTGCAATTGTCAAACGAATATTCTTCCCTTACTGATAACCAGAATTTTCTTCTATGGAAAACTGTTCATTTTCGGACTATGAAATCATTTAAATCTAGAAATGCTGTCTATATGACGAATCTTGAAAAGGGTTTTCGCGTCGTCATTTTATACAATCAAGATTATAGTGACAAGATGGCTATTATTTTGAATGATTCCTCTAAATTCAAGAGGATTGATCCTGCTAATATATGTGATAATACTTGTAAGCTTGAAGCGAGAACTCACAGATGGTTGCTTTCAGTATACAAGAAAAATCCAAATGTCTAAATATGTTTCTAATAGGGTTAGACGTGTTGGTAGACCAGAATGTATGAACAACCTAAAGTGTATAAGATTGTTTTAGCACTCACACCTATTTGATCCATGATAGTTTGTGTGCAGCGGGAGTTGGCTAAATGGTTGGCCGAACTTCTCCAGCCTGTATCTGATCTCTTTTCAACCCATAATATTTCTGACTCTTTCAATGTTTCAAATTTCGTTAGAAATTTGGAAATCGGTTCCTAAAATAAACTGATGTTGTCTTTTGACATCGTCAGTTTGTATACCAATGTGCCTCTTAAGGACAGCATTAAATAATGCTCTGATGCAATTTTTCACGAGTATTTTTCGAAAATTAACGTTCACAGTTTTTGTAAGTAAATCAGGATTTGAATGGGTAATCCTTTATGTCCTATACTAGCTAATATTTTTTACACGTTTTCATGAGGGATTTTTGTTTGGAAAGTTCCGTAAGCCTTGTGTTTATATGGGGTATGTTAACGATACCTTTCCCATTTTTGATTCTGCTAGAGATGCCATTGACTTTTTTGCGGAAGCCAATTCTCTCCATCCACCTCCTCAGTTTATATGGATGTTGAGAGAAATATAGAAGAGTAATCAGGAAGACAGTAGATAACGATTGATATTGAATTTAAATTTTTGAAGATCAAAATTGACTGGAAAGCAAGAAACCAGAAGAGAGTTCCACAAGTGAAAATTGAGTGAGATCAATAGAAGAGTAATTAGGAAGACGGTAGATAACGATTGATATTGCATTTAAATTTTTGAAGATCAAAGTTTACAGGTATGCAAGAAGCCGGGAGAGAGTTCCACGAGAGAAAATTGAGCGAGGACAATAGATGATTAATCATGAAGACAGCAAATAACAATTGATATTGCATTTAAAATAGAGTGACAATTCGAGATGACGATTGACATTGAATTACATTCAAAATACAGTGTGTAACTTTGGCACATCTTAATTTTTTATTAAGATTTTTATTCCAGCTATTCTAATCTTTTCCTAATCCTAATTTTTAAGTGGTAAAACACATTTAAAAGAATATTAAAAAGGATATAAAAGAAGGAAAAGCAGTAACCTTATAAAAGGAATAACACCGCCAAGTTAAGAAAGCTTTAAAACAAAATACAGCCCGTTCACATTTATGATAATGACTGCAACAGACCAGAATGTATGGACTAGCTGAAATGTATAAGAATGGTGTACCACCCAGACTTATTTGATCCATGATAGGTTCTGTGCAGCCATTTGTCGCCATATTTATTACGTTTCAGCCCTTCAGTATCTGTTCTATATTTCTGAGATGAGGTATTATGTACACTATTTACATTATTCGGACTATTGTCCTCATCTTTGTCGCCATATTTATCACAATGTTTCTGCCCTTCAGTATCTGTCAATATTTCTGAGATGAGGTATTATGTACACTACTTATATTATTCGGATTATTGTCCTCATCTTTGAGATAACTGATAACTGACATCCATTAAACATGGGACGTGCTACTAAAGCAGTCTACTATTCTGCATTGATTCCTTTGAGCGAATTATCGTTTGGTTTGGTTGAGTTTGTTTAGCGGCGTATCAACCCATGTGGATTAGTTAATGCGGATTATTCTGACAGTGATGGATTGTATTTGTCTGAATTTTGAATATAAGTCCAAAATAGCGTAAACTCGATAGAGGCTCTCAAGAATTCTGAAGCGGTGATAGGCCTCCCACACACAGGTTAGAAATCGGTTAATACCACCCAGTGAAGCACATCGAGGAAACGTACCATATACGTTCCTGTGACGTCATTTCTCCAACCGCGTTTTTGAATCCAGTCTGCCACTCTTAATAAAACAAATAATGGAAAAAGATGGCCCTTTTCGTTTTGACTGTAGTAGCGTGGGTTTCCAGAGTCGAAACAGAACGCAACACAATTTCATGGCATGAACTATTGACAATTTGTAAATAATTTTATATATTCATTGCAAACGAATGCCTTATAGATATGTACTTTTGAGATGACCTATTCCAGGTATTATAAAGCTATTTCTTTAAGCGAGAACATTCTGTTGACGGTTTCAGTATTTTCTTAATTTAAAATAATTTGTTTATGTTTTCTTCTTTGTCGTATTTGTGTCTTCCAACGGTTAAGTGTGTAGATTTAGTTAAAATGTGATTCACCGTCAGTTCGGCTTCATTCTTTAGCAAGTATCAATGGCGGACGTCTGCGTGGCTTCTGTGTCTATAGACAGAGAGAAGAACCCCACCACAATTTCAAAATACTTCGACACATTACATTCTTTATTTTAAAAAAACACCGCTCGTTCAGATCTTTTACAACCACTTGTTCCTGCTTATCTGCGGTTTCAGTCTAATGATCTATCGAAATGTGTCACTAAAGAGCTTCCTTTAATTAAAAAACTGAATTTTCTTGAATTAAGGAGAATAGAAGAAAAATTTATGCTGATGTTACTAAGATCTACGATGAAAAGTGTTAAGGGGTCCACCCCTTTTTATACAAGTGGACTCGCCCAGTGTGTACTTGTACTGCTGTCGGTGAATACCCGTGAGTGAGAGAGTGAGAGTGTGAAGTCACAGTTGCGAGCACGTAGACTCAGAAGGAAGTCATACTTCGATACTGAATTTCCCAGACTGTATATATATTATTATTGCTACTAACCGCATTTCTGGATCTACTAAACGCATTACCAATTGTATTATTACGTCAATACATTTATTTGCTATATTTCATTCCTGCGTTTGTCCTTCATTTGAGACCTGATTTCATCACGGAAACCACAACAAGAACAAATCTTCTGTAATATCATAATATCATAATATCATAATTATTAATTAACGTACATTGGCGTTGAACGGGTTAATATCAATATGTAGTCTGGTGTCAAAAATCAGCGTGTGAACTGTATTTTTAGTACAGGCTGATGTTATTATTTTTCTATTATATTATTAATTATTATACTTAATAATCTCTTATTGTGACTCTTGAGATCTACGGTAAGAACGAATCTTCTATCCGTCACATAACTCTTAATACAGCCATTTGTAATAATTGTTCTAGTTTATTATCAGTTATTGTTATTGTTGTTAATCTCTTATTGGGCCAAATGAGATCTCCGGTAAGTGTGGCAGACTTGATTCTACATAACAGTAGGTGGAATGATGTCACAGGAAAGCATGTTGTATGTTTACTCAGCATCCTTTCCTGGGTGGTTTTAGCCGGTTTCTGACCTGGGCGTGGGAGGCATATCTACGCTTCAGAATTCGCACCGTTTTGAACTTATATTCAAATTCCAGACAAAGATCACTGTAAGAATTCTCCACTGATGAAGCGCTCCGGCCAATCGCTGACCATTCTGGACTTCGCATTCTGTAACAACTTAGATATTTCGGCATTAAATAATCCATACTGTTTGAGACGGCGCTAAACAAAATCAACCAAACCAAACGATAATACGCTCTCCTCAAGTGAATCAATGCGCAATGGTAATTGAAAACTTTCCCCTAAAATTTACCCCCCAAATTATTTACACTGGCAACCATGTAAACAAAAATACAGTGTGTAAACGTAACAGTACAGTCCCTCCCGAACATTTTAATTTCTTATTGATATTTTTATTCAGGGTGGATAATTTTTTTTAGGGTGGTGGTAATTCGTTTCATAAAGGTTTTTTTTAATGAATATGCAGTATAATTTAGATTTGTTGCTTAGCTGGAAAAATGAGACAACTTTTTAATATTATCTTAGGGGTTAACTTAGTTTCAAGTAGCACAATATATATATATATATATATATATATATATATATAAGATCTATGATACAGCGAAACAATCTCTCTGTATGACAATATATATATATATATATACATATATAAAAGTCAACATTGAAGTCAACACTTAGAGGCGACAGTCTGTTTCATGTTAGATGCAATCGTCAGGACTCGTGACTTCTAAGTGTTGACTTCAATGTTCATTTTTATATTCCCATACGCTCCATCTCTGATATTGAGCACTTTATCCCATAAATATAGCAAACCTTAAGACTATATATATATATATATACAGTGTATCACAAAAGTGAGTACGCCCCTCACATTTCTTCAAATATTTAAGTATATCTCTTCATGGGACAGCA
>OZ010614.1:11067345-11107345 GCA_963932145.1 Acanthosepion lycidas
CTTTTCTCTTCACAAATTCTTTCCCACTTTACCTACTCTTCCACCCACAAGCCAAGGGCCCGTGAACTTTGAAGTCCCCGACGCGAGAATGACCTGGTTCCAAAATTTCGCAGCTATCAGGCGTTTGACCATAAATGAATTCTAGGCACCATCAGGATCTCCTGCTGCGATTCACGTGATCAGACCATACTAAGCATGGATTGAACTTTTGGCCATCACACAAACACTGCGTGATTTGCGCCCCATCCTCCTGCGTACCCAGTCAAGGACGAAGGGAACCCACGTGACTGTCTTTGGGGACAGCAAAAATCAAAAAAAGAACTTTCAGTTTCTCTCTGACCAGTGGCAGATGAACGTCGCTGGGCAGCTCGTCCCGATTCCAAATAGACTGCCCACTGAGATGAAGAAGACAGAAAAGTATGTCGACTAGAGATGAAAGGACTGCTATGAAACTGAATTAACCCAACGAAACGCCTGTACGAGATGCTGTGGACCATCGAACACTTGTGAAAGAAAAGGAATCCAGGAAATTTGCCGGCCAACCAAAATATTGTTTTCGCATCAGAACTCTCGCTTCAGCGAATCGGAACTTTGTGTGAAAATATCAACTCCACTGAAAGATAAGTTGATTCTCTTGGTTTGATCTTTTTTTTATATATGTATGTATTCGCTCGTGCCTTCTGTTCTTTAATGGTCCCCTTCCCCTTTGTTAAATGAATGCTCTTTTCTTTCTTTCTTTACCTGTTTATATATGTATAAATAAATGTTTTATTTTGAAATCCATCGTCTTGTGTCTGTTCTTCGTTAACTCCCTTGTGTCGCTTCCATTTCTGAGTGAAGACCGCGAAAAGATCCCACGTTTTCCTTTTTTTTTAAACCCATGGTTCATCTATATGCTACAAGTTCGTAACAATATACATATATATATATATATATATATATATATATATATATATATATATATATATATCTGTATGTATGTATGTATGATTTCCATTTCGCTACAGAAGACGACCATCACTTCCTACTTTTAATATGAAGATATATTTAATCAGTAAGTATAAAAGGATCTTAAAACGATAAAAAGGATGAAATTTGGTAAAAAAAAAAAATTACTCGCATTTGCAAACAATTTATAAAATCCTATTCTAATCTTTTCCTAATCCTAATTTTTAAGTGGTAAAACACATTTAAAAGAATATTAAAAAGGATATAAAAGAAGGAAAAGCAGTAACCTTATAAAAGGAATAACACCGCCAAGTTGAGAAAGCTTTAAAACAAAATACAGCCCGTTCACATTTATTTTAATGACTGCAACAGACCAGAATGTATGGACTACCTGAATGTATAAGAATGGTGTACCACCCAGACTTATTTGATCCATGATAGTTTGTGTGCAGCGGGAGTTGGCTAAATGGTTGGCCGAACTTCTCCAGACTGGATCTGATCTCTTTCCAACCCATAATATTTCTGACTCTTTCAATTTTTCAAATTTCGTTAGAAATTTGGAAATCGGTTCCTAAAATAAACTGATGTTGTCTTTTGATATCGTCAGTTTGTATACCAATGTTACTCTTAAGGACAACATTAAATAATGCTCTGATGTGATTTTTCACTGGTATTTTTTGAAAACCAACGTTCACAGTCTTGTAACTAAATCAGGATTTGAATGGGTAGTCCTTTACTTGATAGAAATAAATAAAGATGTTTCTATGTTGCTTAGTGTTGCTGGCTGTCGACAAAAACAAAAAAAGATGTTGATATGTTGTTTAGTGTTACTGATTGTCGACAAAAATAAATATAGATGGCTACATGTTGGTTAGTGTTGCTAAATGTCGACAGAAACATCTATATATGACCACATGTTACTCAGTGTGGCAGACTGTCGACAGAAATAGATAGAGATGTTTATATGTTGTTTACTGTTACTGATTGTCGACAGATATAAATATAGATGATCACATGTTTTACAGCGTTGTCGACAGAAATAAACAAAGATGTTGATATGTTGCTTACTTTTGCTGTCTGTCGATAGAAATCCATTGAAGATCAATCTTCTTATATAGCCATTATTGCTCGACAATCTAGGAGAAACCTGGAAGAAATAGAAACGTGGTTCTACAGAAGGATACTGAGATTTCTATGGACGGAGTGTGTAAGGGGAAACAGAAACAAAAAAGAACACTGATAACCTGATTCAGAAAGAAACAGCTGAAATTTCTTTGGACATATAATGAGGATGAGGGCTCGGAGAATTTGACACTAAACAGGAAATATTGAAATCAAAAGTGGTCAGGTGAAGTCTGCGAGGCATCTAACTGACGAGCTTGTGCGAATGAATTATGGAACAATTTTGGCGAGAGGCTTAGCAAAGGGACATATGCTGCTCAGGGCAACAAGGAGAAGGTGGTTGCGAAGAGCTATGAACGTCCACGTCCTGAAGTGACACGGCAAACACAAGAGAGGAAGTAAATGTTTAAATAATTTTTGGACAGAGCTTATGAAGTTAGATGAATGCGGTTATTACAAACTATCCCCCCCTGCACCAACTACTATTTTGTGGTTAATTTCATACCCAGTGACTCGTAAAAGTCAAAAATGGAAATCTCACGCGTTATCACTTTAATTTTATCTTATCGTCAGAGTAAAACCATAACAACTGTTCTTATCAGTGACCATTACTTAGACTATATATAAATTCAAATTGACAATTGTACACCGTAACTGATCGCTGACAGTCAGAAACTGAAGAAGTCTTGTACAATTTTTATCAATTCACGATGTGGCTGTTTAGAAGTATTATTCTGGCATATGCCATAGCGCAGACCAAAAGTGTGGCATCAGACAATCTGTCTCCATTATTGGAGTTGAATAATGGGGGCGTCCATTGGGCTTTACTCGTAGCAGGATCAAAAGGCTGGGGGAACTACAGACATCAAGTAAGTTTTCCTTTTCTTATTATCAACGGAAAAGTATCAATATCACATGCAATTATGCAAATTTATTTTTTTTCAATCATTTCACCCCAAGCAAGGCAGGAGTGCCATTAGTATGACAGAGAATCTGCGGAATTAAAATAAGTGTTAATTAACGAAGAGTAATGAGTTGATTAGGGTTCGAGTGGTAGTAAAATTGAGGCTATGAATAATTTGATGAAATTAACGGACTAACTGGAAATATTGATAAAGTGACTAGCTTAAAGAAAAGGTTGGAAAAAATTCTTCCTATTTTTTTTTTTTTGAAGAGGTCACCAACAATTTTATTCCCTGTTTTTTTTTTCGGACTTAAAGAATGAGGGGTTAGACATCATGACGACCAAAAATTCCAGACGGGTGACTAACCATTGTAGAATTTAACGCGTCCTGGTGAAAAAAAACTACCCGGAATTACGTGAGTGGCCAGAATATAGTTGGCCAGAGGTAAATCGAGGGTGGCCGATTTCAACATTTCTCGGGTGGCGAGTGGCTGCCGGTGATCGGCCGTAGCAATTATGCACGGAGACACTCGAAATAGCAACCCCACCCATCTTCTGTATAATCAGGGATTTGGGCCAAAGATAGAGTTTGTCAGAGACTAGATTGGGTAGGAGAGTCGAGCAGAGTCGAGCAGAGTGAACTCAAAGATAAAATTTTGTCCTAACATGAATTATATTAAAGTATGAAGTTAAGAAATGGTAAATTTTTCCAAAACTGCGTCGTAATCTCTTTGACCATTTCTGTCAATACCCAGGATTTGTAAAGCCAAACGATTCTGGTGGAGTTGATTATATATAATGATATAATTACAATACTACCAATAAATATAGATGAGCTTATCTTTCTCAGTGTTGCTGCCGACAGAAATAAATATAGATGTTGATATGTTGTTTAATTTTTCTTCCATATAGATATTTTTGCTCATTATTCTTGGTCATTTCTTTCAACAGAAATAAATATAGATGATCATTTATAGCCCATTGTTGCTAACCGTCGACAGAAACAACAATAGCTGACCACTTGTTGCTCAGTGTTACCGACTGTCGACAGAAATAAATAAAGATGTTGCTATGTTGCTTAGTGTTGCTGTTTATCGATAGAAATCATCTTCTTAATATGGCCGTGATTGCTCGACAATCTAGGAGAAACCTGGAAGAAACAGAAACGTGGTTCTACAGAAGGATACTGAGAATTCCACGGACTGAGTGAGTAAGCAACGAAGAAGTCTTAAGGTGAAATAGAAATAAAAAGGACAATTATACCGAGAATCTGAAAGAAATAACTGGGCTTAGAGTGGGAAATAAATTATATGAGACTGACCGCTGAATAGTGAAGCAACACAAAGACGACACGACACGTGATAAACTCAAGAAGGTATTTATTGAAAACTGCCCGCTAGATTCGTCTTGATCCCAGCATCCTCTATTGGGAACGGAAGTACTTACAATTGTCATCATCATTATTGCTGTTGTTATAACAATTTCAATGCCTGTTTTTTTTGGGGTTTTTTTTTAGACATGAAGCGGTGATTTTTTCCTAAACTGCGTCGTAATCTCTTCGACCATTTCTGCCAATATCACGGATTTGTAAAGCCAAACGATTCTGGTGGAGTTGATTACATATAATGACATAATCGCAATACCACCAATAAATAGAGATGGGCATATCTTTCTCAGTGTTGCTGTCGACAGAAACAAATATAGATGTTGATATGTTGTTTACTTTTGCTGACTGTCGATAGAAGATCAATCTTCTTATAAGTTCGTGACCGCTCGACAATCCCCTGATATATGGTGAGAAAACTAGAAGAAACAGAAACGGGGTTCTACAGAAGGATACTGAGAATTCCATAGACGGAGTGAGTAATCAACGAATAAGTCTTAAGAAATAAAAAGGTCACTGATACCGAGAATCAGAAAGAAAATTTATTTGGGCATATAATAAGGATGTAGTCTTGGAGAATTTGACACCCACGGGATATATAGAAAGCAAAAATGGTCAGAGGAAGTCTGCGATCCATCTAACTAACGAGCTTGTGCGAATGGATGACGGGACGACGGTTGTGAGAGGCTTAGCAAATCGACAAATTTTGCTAAGGGCAACAAGGAGAAGGAGGTTGTGAAGAGCTACGAACGCCCACGTCCTGAATTGACCCGGCAAGCACAAAAGAAGTCGTAAATGTTTAAATAATTTTTTGCTAGACCTTATGAAATGAGATGAATGTGGTCTTTAAAAACTGCACCTCCCCAACACCCAGTATTTGGGGGGCAATTCCGTACCCTGTGACAATGTGATAATTGGCCGTAAAATTCACAAATTCCAAAGAATCTGAAATATTATTGATGCTAACCTGGCATCTCGGTTTCATTCTCTTTCCGACCGCGGTAATGAAGGTTCACTGTGACTTTTCTATAAATAATTTTATGGTAATTGATCTGATGAACTGCTATGGTACCTAGAGTTTATGCATTTAAGTGCTTGAATTGTCTAACGAATATTTTCCCCTCAATACTGAGCAGGATTTTCTTGCATGTCACAGTGTTCATTTTCGGTCTATCAAAACTACTAAATTGGCAAGAAGGTTTCATGTTACAGTTGAAATGGCCACATGTAACCGTAAGTTCTATGGTAACAGTTTCTTCTATCGCACTTATCGCTTGTGGAACTCTCTTCTGGATTCTTGCTTCGCAGCCAACTTTGATCTTTTAAAATGCAATGTCAATCGTTATCTTCTGTCTTCTTAAGCATTGTTCTTTTGTTCGCCTCACGCCTTAAGTAACCTATTGCGTCTTAGTGGCTTTGTTGCCTTGATTGGAGTGAAATGATAAAAAGAAAGATAAATAATTACTGTTTTATCTGTTTAATTTGCTGGGAGATACATATACGCACGTTCTTACAGAGATTAATATAAACTTAATTTTTAGTTATACGTGACATATTTTTAATAAGATCCTATAAAGAAAAATTAGTCTTACTTTACTTTTATTTAAGGGAAGTGTTTAAATAAACAATATTTATAGACGAAAGTTACTAAGATGTATAGAAAGCAGTAGTAAAACTGCCCTCCTGTATAGCAGTGAATGCTAGAAATCTCCTCAAAGATAAAGAAGAGACTTGAAGCAACAGAAATGTGGTTCTACAGAAGGATGCTGAGAATACGATGAAACGAACATGTGAACAACGATTAACTTTTAGAGAAAATTGAAATTTACACAAAACTTCAGGAAAAGACTTTTGAAATTTCTAGGGTAAAAAAAATGAGGAAAGAGGGCTTGGAAAATCTCCCAGGACAGATTGCAGGCAAGGAGGGGAGGGCGAGGAAAATGTCTGATTATCTTTCTATAGTTGCTTGTGAATGTTTGTTACAAAATTAGAGATATTAATCCTGATTTTGAACATGTTATGAAAATACGAGATTTTATTTCATTTTTGATCTGAACTGTTGGATAAAAAAGAGAGAAAGCCAGCGAATACTGTGAATTTGTCACTCTTCTCAATTCCTTTCGACAGGCATATGAATCGAAGGAAATGAACATTTGGTTGATACTAATTATACTTGCTTGTATGAAACCTACAATATAGTAATTAGAACCTGTTATCTTCGAGTACTAGTTTTTGGTGGACAAAGTAAAATTTTGTGCAAGCTTGATTTGTAAATTTTGTATTCTGTGCTTTTATCATTTTTATCGTCATTTAATAAATGAAAACTTTCTTATATTTCACACCAGAGTAAGAGTCTTGTGTTTCTTTGTGTGCACTATTCTTCATTCTCGGAATAAGAGATTAGAGAAGAGTTTATATCCTCTCTAAATAAATCCTTTTATCGAGCCGCTAATTAAAGGAATTACATAGCGTCATTTCACATGCTCTCATATTTCGATCCTCACTGAGTGCTCCATAATTTCGGCCTTGTGCCACATCTATGCTAGGCTTAGAAAATCACCATATTGATTCTTCTGAATGAAATATTTTTAATTCTCTGAATAAGAGATTTGAGAAGAGTTTACATCCTCTCTGAATAAATCCTCTTAGCGAGTCACTAATCACTTAAAGGAATTGCAGCGTCCTGGGTATGACGGTAAACTACATCCGCGTCCTGGGTATGACGGTAAACTACATCCACGTCAAGGTCTCAGATAATGTTTTCAGAAAAATAATGTTGCCAGCTATACGTTTTTTTCGTAAAGGAATAATGTTGCCAGCTATACGTTTTTTTCGTAAAGGAATAATGTTGCCAGCTATACGTTTTTTATTCCATACAAAATAGGCATTTAAAATTCATATAAACCGGATTTGGCATTAAATAACCCACAGTGGTTGATATGCTATAAAACCCAAACAAACAAACAAACAAATAAAGGAATTGCATAGCCTCATTTCACACACTCCCACACTTCGATCCTCACTGAGTGCTCCATAATTTCGGCCTTGTGTCACAACTATGCTACGCTTAGAAAATCGCCATATTGATTATTCTGAATGAATTTAAGTATTTTTTATCTGCTTTTTTCTTGATTCTCAATTTTTTTTTTTGTTGCTTTTTGTTTTTGGCTTTTTGTTTCGGGCATAGGCTGATGTTTGCCACGCATATCAAATTCTACACCAAAACGGAATTCCAGATGAACGGATCGTTGTTATGATGTACGACGACATCGCCTATAACGAAGAGTAAGTTGGCATTCTTTTCATTTTCAACTTTTTTTTAAATGTTTTTTTTTTAAATTGTTTTGCAGGTGCATTTGTTAATTTTTTCCCTGAAAAAGTTTCTAAGAAAAATATAAAAATATATTTTAGGAAAAATATAGAAAAATATAATTTTAGGAAAAATATAAAAAATAAAGAAAAGTTTTTCATATCTAAAACGAGTTTGAGTAATACGACTAGAATTCTGTATTCAACATAGTTAAGGGCCGGAAATTATTAATCCTATCCCCTCAGTGTTAATTCATGCGAAACAACTTGATCGCACCTCTGGTAACGCGTTCTTCATCCATCGGTTAAAGACCAGGGCTAGCGGAGGGACAAACACATGCCACTACCTGAAGTACACGTCATAGGGGAGAGCATCGATACCTGGAGCCGTGTCTTTGCTGACATGCTTAAAAGCATTACAGATACTTTCACATCTGTGATCAGACACTCATACCCTGCTGCTTCAAGCTGCCTCGACGCGAGGAAAGTCAGATTGGCCTCCCCGGTAAAAAGATCCTGAAAATAATATAGAAAAGTCTCAAATGTACCGTTCTTTGTAGTCACAGTAATCCCAATGCGACGCTAGTGATATATTGGTCTACGATGTTCCGAACCTCTTCAGGCCGAAATTCAGCGGCCATATTTACTGCCTCAAAAGACATCCTTTTTAATAAAGCCCTAACTACAAAATCTTGGTCTTTCATGATAAGCAAAAACGCCAACTCTGTAGCTATTTCCCGACTGTTAGCTGGAAACGACACAAAACCTAACCGCCAGATCCACGAAGACAAACGTACATACAGCATTCAAGGAAAAGCCGTATCCCCTCAATATTTATTCTTGCGAAGCTACTTGATCCCACTTCTGGTGATGCGTTCGTGAATACTCCTGTTTTTCATCTATTGGTTAAATGCCAACAGTGTCATCAGTACCATGACAAACATGCGCGTCTACCTCGAATACATCTCATAGGGGAGACAATCGATACACGGCGACGAGTCTTTGCCGACATGCTTAAACGCATTACAGATACTTCTACATCTGTGATCGGAACCTCGTACTCTGTCGCTTCAAGTCGCTTCGATGCGAGAAAAGTCACCTTATTAGGTGTCAAACTGAGCCGGGCTCAAACCGGGCTCAAACCGGGCTCCCTGGTAAAAAGATCCAGAAAATAAGATAGAAAAGTCTCGAATGTACCGTTTATTGTAGTCACGGTAGTTCCATCCGACAATGTAACACTACCGCTATATTGGTCTACAGGTCGAAATTTAGCGGCCATATTTGTTGCCTCGAAAGACATCCTTTTTTAATCTAGTCCTAACCTCAAAATTTTGGTCCTTCTTGATAAATAAGGAGGCAAAATCTGTCCAGGCTGCAACAATTTGGAATTTAGTAACTGGTGAGTGAAAACTTCACAATTACACAAGCCGAGAGAGACAAACTAAAATAAAAAGTTGTCCAAAACAAAAACTTGGACTTTTTAAATCAAATTTCTTCGAACAAAATAAACCAAAAATTTTTTTAAATTAATTTAAAAAAAAACAAATTAAAAGAGGAATGATGAATTCAACACCCTAAGAGCCCTAAGTCGACTCTCCTAATTAAGATTCAGCTAATGTAGCCTGTATGCAACACCGAAGCCGAGCCTCCTCTATTAGTCCAAGTCCACACTTCCTCCCGGGGAAGCTCATTCCTGAATTTATCAATAAGATTCAGCATCTCGATAAAATCCCAAAACGGTTTTACATCTGGGTTGTTAGTACCCAATCTAGTCCTCGTGCGATTTCTGTCGGGATCGATGACGTTATCCCAGTCACCCGCTAAATTACCCAAAGAGACTTCGTCAGAAACGGATCGATCCGCCGAAGAAAGGCGGTCCCAGTCCCTGGAGTTGTTGGGCGCATAAACCCCAATGAAACTAAATGCTTGAACTTTTATGGTGGCATCCACGACACAAAGCCTGTCCGCTGGATCCGCGAAGACAAACGTACATACAGCATTCAAGGAAATGCTTACCAGCCAAGAACACCCATGAAAATGGCCATCATGATACTCTGAGAAGAGGTCAAACAACCTCGACAGTATAGGGTCATGTTCGCCAGAATCGAAACAAGTCTCTTGTACATCAAATATATCCACACCCAGGCGCTGAAGTTTCCGATCGTGTCTCGCCCTTCGAGACTCTGACCTCATCCCCAGAACATTCAAACTAGCTAAAATGATTATCATTGTCAGAACTTCTCGGGATTAATGCTCTATATAATAGGGGTGAACAAAAGCTGGGACCTTCCATGAGAAGAATTGCTTCAGCTTTTTTGTATCCTCATTATCCCAAATTGCCAAGAAGTGCGTGACGTTAAAGCTGTTGAGAGCCTCTTCTATCATCCATACCTGTTCTGGATAACAGTAAGGGCCCGTTTGGCATTTGGGAAATTTCCGCGGGTCATAGAAGCCCATCAGTGCAAACCAAAGAGAAATGAAGAATGGTTTAATTGCCATACACCACTGGTGAGGACATCTGCCGGGTGTCCCCGAGACAAATGGAAAGAGCATGTGAGTATGGTAACCCCATCAAGGCTCTGAAGTACCCCCTGTCTATTCTGAATGACAAGGACATATATGACCCGCGGATTGACCCATCACTCATATTCCCAAGGGTGAGGCTTACCAGCCAAGAACACGCACACAAGAGAACGGCCATCATAATACGCTGAGAAGAGTTCAAACCTTCTCGATAGTATAAGATCATGGTCGCCAGAATGGAAACGAGTCTCTTGTACATCAAATATATCCACACCCAGGCGCTGAAGTTTCCGATCGAGTCTCGCCCTTCGAGACTCCGAACTCATCCCCAGAACATTCAAACTAGCTAAAATGATTGTCAGAACTTCTATGGAATAATGCTCTATATAATAAGGGGTGAACACAAATTGGGACCTTTCTGAGCAGAATTGCTTCAGCTTTTTTGTATCCTCATTATCCCAAATTGACAAGAAGGGCGTGACGTCAAAGCTCTTGAGAACCTCTTCCATCATCCATGCCTCTCAAGACCACGTGCCGGTACGGCTGACAGTAAGGGTCCCCTTGACAGTTGGGAAATTCCCCGAGTCATAGAAGCCTAGCGGTGGAAACCAAAGAGAAACGAAGAAAGGTTACATTGTCGTACAACTCCGGTGATGACGCCTGTCCAGTGTCCCCGAGACAAATGGAAAGTAACTCCTGTATATTTAGACTTTTGCGTACAACGACGTAGATGACCCGCGGATTGACCCAGCAGTCACATTCTCAAGGATTAGGCCTCGACTAGCTACGTCAAAAAGAATATGATCCCGGTTGCGAAAATTTCGAAAAGTTCAAGGAATTAGAGACGCAGGTTAAAAAGATATCTGAATCAGTAAGGATTCAGCGTCCATCAACCTCCGTACCATCTTCCTCCAAAGAAAAAGCCAGAATCTCTTACATTGACTAGGTCATTTACTCTGACCCCTAGGAAATTGCCCCCCTTTAAAACGTTCCTGCAAAATAGTAAACTAACTTGGAACAGCGGGGATGCACGCCTCTCAGACTCTGTCCCGTCTTTCCCATCACGCAAGAATATCTCTCTTTCAGTGACTACCCTTGTGAAGGCCGCTCTTAAAAGGGTTTCCATTTCGAGTACGCCACAATCTCCCGATCATTCCCAATCTCCTTCTCCAGGATCAAATTTTTTTCTAAGTTCATGAACTTTACTGGCGTAGCTAGCCGTAGCTTCATCCTTGGGTTTGAGATTATTAATGCCCTTGTCTTGGGGATCTTCAGGGGAAAGGGATTTTGCAGCTTCCCTCTCGCTCTACTCACGCCCAGCTTCCTGTTCATCTTCCGCCGTGTTTGTTGCAGATAATGTGGGGTTTGGAAGAGACCCAAACTGGGGCCTTTTGACTACCAGATCCAACCACAGGCAGGCCCAATACGGGCTCCGTGGAATAAGCAGTTTCAGGGGGATTAGTATCAGACTTAGGCAAAACTCCAGAGGCCTTCTTCTCTGGGCAGGAAAGGGCGAGGTGACCAATCACGCCATATTGCCAACAAGATATAACGGGATAATTTTTTCCCGCCCATCTCCAAACTATCGAGAATTGAGGTTAAGTGTTCTCGGTCCAGCATCAATTCGAACCCCTATTCATCCATTTCATATTCTGGAATAACAATCACTAATTGGCTATGCAGAATAAGATATAACCCTAAGTGTTCTCCAAGAATATAACCAGGAATCTCATATACCGCTACCTTGGTCCTACGCCGTCTTTGGTATTCTGTGCATATGATATAGTCCTTTGTGATTAAATCATGGGACGTTACTTCCGCACAGTTCTCTGGTGTGAGTAACAGTATGTCCCTCATGAAGTAACTTAAACCTTTAATAATCTGTCGAGGTTTAGCTGTCAAGGAAATCAGTGATGACTGGGTATTTTTTAATTGCGTTTAAGGCTTCTATGTCCAACTTTAATTCGAACCCCTACACAACCATCTCATATTCTGGAGTACCATTCACTAATTGGTTCTGCTGCATAAGATATACCCCGAAATGCTCCCGTCCTGGGTAAGATGATAAACTACATCCAACAGCAAGGCCTCTGATCATGAGGTTTTGAGGAGCATGGAACGACCTCTTAATTGTTGGTGATTCCAGGTTCACCCTGACCCGGGATGGTAGCACCTGTTTACAGTGTAAAAGTAGGTTTTAATACCAGCAATACATTATTATCAGCAACACATATTTGAAGAAGAATAAAAATCTTGTTGGCATTAAATGGCCCATTGAGGTTGATATACCGTAAAACAAACCAAACCAAACCTAAGTGCTCTTCGTCCTACTTCCTCCTCTGTATTTTGTGCTTATGATATAGTCCTTTGTGATTAAATCATGGGACGTTACTTCCGTACTGTCGTCTGACGTGGGTAACAGTATGTCCCACATGAAGTATCCTAAACTTTTAATAATCTGTTGAGGTTTAGCCGCCAAGAAATCAGTGATTTCATCACGATGCCTTTTGTGTACCGATAAATTTTGCGCGTAAGCTTGTCGATCACAAAGACTGACACTGTTCTTTTTGCAGTGCGTTCTTTTGCATCCAGGTTTACCAGTAGGATATCATTGGCTCTCTCGACAAGCTCTTTTGCATCCAGGCCTATTAAAAGGCCACCATCGGAACCCTTGACAAACCCCACCATATTGACTATGTTCGGGGGGTGGGGGAAAGCCAACAATACTAGTGATTGGGTCTTTATTTTTTACTTTCTCATTCTTTCTTTACTTTCCTCTACATCAACAGCAGAAGAATTATCTTTCCCCTGTCGAGAAACTCCGCCACATTGACTATGCATTTCGGGTTGGGGAGGGGCACTACAAAAAAGGGGGGGTTCTACCGCCACTACACCGTTGACTTATACTAAATTTTGGGTCTTTTTCTTTTACTTCGTCATTCTTGTTTTACTTTCCTCTACATCTGGCACGGAAGAATTATCTTTCCCTTTATTGGGCTCATCTTTTGGGGATCTAATTTTCTTTTCATTTTCTATAGTCTTTTGAGGGTCAGGAGAACAGCATCATTTTTGTCTGGTGGGTCTGCATTAGTGGTCGATCTAAATAAATCAGTTTTGATACACCGACCTCGGTCGGCCATCTTGTAATTTTTTTCTTTTTAAGAAACCAGAAATTGTTTTGGTTTTCAAGCAAAAAAAATTAATATGTTAAAATTGCAAACGAAATAAAACAAAAGTAAAATTCAGAACAAAATACAAAAGTTAAAATAAACTATAAAAACAAAAGAATACAAAAATAAAAATGAACTATAATGTCAAAATAAAAATTAAATCAAATTCTGTCGCAGTTGAAAAAAGTAAAATCTGAAAACGAAGAAAATATACTCAAGAAAAGAAAAGAAAATTTGTTGTCAAAAAAAAAAAAAAAAAGAAATAAGAAATTAACAATAAATGTCCAAATAATTGTCCTCATAGCTTGTCAATCGAAAAGTGCACATCGACGTCAACTTGGGTTCGCCTTCTACTGATATTCTCGACGTCCGTATTTATAGATTTAGTCGAGTGCAAGTCCTCTTCCGCAGAGCTGTGTTCATCTCCACAACAACAACAACCTATATTGATTTTTCCAGTATTCTTACTTGTTTTTTTTCCCCAAGAAATTACGATATCCACACATTTTCCTTATTTTAATTGTTCCTGACATAATTTTTCCTTTCTCTGTAGAAATCCACACAAGGGAGTCATAATTAACCAAATAAATGGGACAAATGTTTACAAGTGTGTCCCCAAGGACTACACCGGAAGTGTAAGTAGAAAATCATTTCACTTTTTGCTTTTTCACTTAGAATCTGTCTGGTAATGCAAACATTTTGGTGATACTGTTATTTGGTTCTCAGCCAAAACTATTTGGTAGATTACTGCCCTTAATTCATAGGCGGCGCAATTTCCAAAAGCCTCGTTCTCTTTTCACATTGATCATCAGAGCGACAACAGCCACTATTACCTTTCACGACACACTGACATCTACTCGTATCATGGAACTCATCAATTCAGTAGTCAGTACCTCGATGGGTGACCACTTTGGATTAGCAGGAATACCAGCTGCAGCACTTAGAATAGATCTGGGCATATTTCTATTTGATTGGTTCTCAGAGCAAAACTATTTGTTAGATTACCGTCCCTGAATTATAGGCGGCGCAATTTTCAAAAGCCTCGTTCTCGTTTTAAACTGATCACTAGAGTGACAACACATTCCCATTGGGTTCGTTATATTCACTTACGCACAAATGTCTTTTGGAAAAAGTATGAATCCAGTTCTTCTCCTCTAGATATGGGTTAATTAGTAAGACTTGCATCACTAAAATCATTATGTCAAAAAAAGAAATAAATAAAATTGGGTAAAAAAATATTTAGATTTCGGTATTAAATAGCCCATAGAGGTTGGGATACAGCTAAACAAAAACCAGTAAAAAAATAAAACTTTTGTGTAAACATTTGACGATTAAATTATTTTCTTTCTTGTAACAACGCTAGAATAATAATTCTATAAGCGTGTTGTTATATTCTGCTTGAACTTAGGTCTCGTTCTGATTCACTCCACATCTAAAACAGTTGACTGGATTTAGAAGCTACAAAAGCAAAATTGAAAATAAAAGGGTGTTCTCTGGGTATGGGCTCTGGGTATAGCACCTGACTCAAGAAACAACCACCCAAATGTAAAATAAAATTTAAACATTGCAGCCAATCCTGAAAGCTGCTGCTAAAGCATGAAAAAATGCTGAGTCATGCATGGGTCTTACGGCCACATTACATTGAAACACCGGTTTTCGCACGAGCCTAGTCATTACCTAGAAGGGTGACCGCTTGGGATTAGTAGAAATAACAGGTGCTCTGACCTTGGATGTGCAAGTGGTGTAATGTGTTTACCGAGACTATAAGTAACGTCGAGCCTGGTTAGAACCTAGATGAGCGACCACTTGCCTGTTGCTCTAATCTTGGATGTGCAGGTGTTGTAATGGATAATGGCTCGGAATTCTTAATCAGAGAGCCGAGTTCCAATTCCCATTGTGTTTGTTATATTCACGCAAATATCTTTTGGGAAATGTATGAATCCACTTCTTTTCCCCAGATATGGGTTAATTAGTAAGACTTGTATCACTAAAATCCTTATTATGTCAATAAATAAATAAAATTGTGTATAAATGTTTAGATTTCGGTATTAAATATTCGATAGAGGTTGAAATACAGCTAAACAAAAAACAACCATAAACTAAGAATTTTGTATAAACATTGAACGATTAAATTCTTTTCTTTCTTGTATCTATGCATAAATAAAACACTAGAATAATAATTCTATAAGCGTGTTGTTATATTCTGCTTGAACTTAGATCTCGTTCTGATTCACTCTACATCAAAACTCGTCGATTGGATGTCGAAGCTATGAAAGCAAAAGTTGAAAATAAAAGGGCGTTCTCTATGCACGGGCTCTGAGTATAGCATCAGACTCAAGAAACAATCCCCAAATGTAAAATAAAATTTAAACATTGGAGCTAATCCTGAATGCTGCTGCTAAAGCATGAAAAAAAAATGCCTAGTCATGCATCCACTCTGACTGCTTAAAAGGACAAACTCGTAAAACTCATTGCATTAGACAGGCAGTCACAGTGTTCACTGAGTGAACCGACCCGACCCGATATAAGCTTCGACGTCAGGCGCGTACACTACGATCCCTATCCACCAGGTTGCTTCAAGTATGTCGCGCTTATTAAAAGAAAGATCGTCGCTATCGAATCTTATCAAAATATAAATATGCGCCCGGATTTTTTCAAATATCACCATACCTGAAAGAATGAATTATTACTTTTCCAAGTCGAAATACATGATTATAAAAATGTTAAAAAACATTTAAAAGAAAAACTATTTAAATTAATAACCACATCTTTATTTTAAATATACAAATCATAAATTCTAAACAAAAATAATTTAAATACGAATTTGTATTGAAAAAAAATAATTAAAGAACATCCTTTACTCATTTTCATTTATTAGACATTAAATTGTGTCACTTCACATCCACCATAACTTGCCTGCCATTTTGACAAGCCTGGTAAATATTTATGAGTGTCTTTAAATTTAAAAATTGTGTCACCCACGTCCATCATAGCTCACCTGCGTTTTGTCGAAATTCACAAAATGATAAAAAATTTAAGACCTAAAAAGAAAGTTGCCATAGCAGAAAGAACCAAACTTCCATCCATTAAATCAAAACAAGATGAATTAATTATACAATATCTTCATAGATTAAGAGAAGCTAGCAGAAGAACAGTGCAGGTTCGTTAAAGACACCGGAACAAGGAACGCGATATTCATGCACAGAATGTTATCAGGAAGAGCGATACAGATGCAGAAGGACGTGTACCTATGTTTCATAGACTATGTAAAGGCTTTCGACAAAGTACGCCACAAGGATTTGATGGAACTGCTCAGCAATCTCCATATATTCGAGAAAGATATCAGAATAATCAAGAACCTATACTGGCAGCAAACAGCATGTATGCGCATAGGGAACGAGTTCAGCGAATATACAAAAATAGAAAGGGGCGTAAGGCAAGGATGCGTCTTCTCACCCGACCTGTTCAACCTATACAGTGAGTTAATCCTGAGAGAATTGGAAACCCTCCTGGGATATAGCACTGGTGGCCACAATCTTAGATAAGATACGCAGATGGCACAGTACTGATAGCAGACACGGAAATGGAATTACAAAATCTCCTACAAAAGATAGCGACGGAGAGTGAGAAGAAGGGACTAAGCATAAGCTGCAAGAAGACATAATGCATGTTCATCAGTAAAAGGATGAACCTGAAATGTGATTTCAATGACGGGAACAATAGAATCAAGCAAACGCGGAAATTTGAATAACTGGGAAGCCTCTTATGGATGATAGTAGAGGTGACACATACATGAAAGAAAATAAAATGAGACTAAGATCTCCATTTAAAAGAACAAGACATAAATCTCAATGGAGATAGGAGGAAAGAGTTTGTAGAAGAATTTCAAGAATAACCAAAGGTATTAAACCATTTCTTTTCAAGGAGGTGTAGTGGATTGGTAAATAGGATTTTACCTATTTTCATATATTAAGTTGTTATGATTTGGGGTTAGTAGAGACAAACGCCAAATAACACGTAACAATAAAAGGGGTTTTAATAGGCTGGTAAAAAGGCACAGAAATCGCCTGAGTAGTCAATAACTAGCTCAGCTACAAACCTCTCTGTCTCACTGTCTGTATTTATCTATCCACCCACGAGGATAAAATGTGGCACAAGGCCGGTTTAATGTGGGTATCTCCGAGCCCGTAGGCTCGGCCAAAAATATAGCCTCTTTGAACCCGCCTAGACGGGTTCAAGGCCTGTCTACCTCCCCGGACGAAACCTTGCCCTTCGGCCATGCCTCGTCCGGGTTTCTTTCTGCTAATGCAGAGAGTTCGACAGACGTCGAGATCTCTGTCTCACTGTCTGGTATTTATCAATCCACCCACGAGGATCGAATGTGGCACAAGGCCGGTTTAATGTGGGTATCCCCGAGCCCGTAGGCTCGGCCAAAAATATGGCCTTTCTGAACCCGTCTAGACGGGTTCAGGCCCTGTCAACCTCACTGGACGAAACCTTGCCCTTCGGCAAAGCCTCGTCTGGTTTCCCCTCTGCTAATGCAGAGAGTTCGACAGTCGCCGAGAGTCTGTCTCACTGTCTGTATTTATCTATCCACCCACGAGGATAAAATGTGTCACAAGGCTGGTTTAATGTGGGTATCTGCGAGCCCGTAGGCTCGGCCAAAAATATAGCCTCTTTGAACCCGCCTAGACGGGTTCAAGGCCTGTCTACCTCCCCGGACGAAACCTTGCCCTTCGGCCATGCCTCGTCCGGGTTCCTTTCTGCTAATGCAGAGAGTTCGACAGACGTCGAGATCTCTGTCTCACTGTCTGGTATTTATCAATCCACCCACGAGGATCGAATGTGGCACAAGGCCGGTTTAATGTGGGTATCCCCGAGCCCGTAGGCTCGGCCAAAAATATGGCCTTTCTGAACCCGTCTAGACGGGTTCAGGCCCTGTCAACCTCACTGGACGAAACCTTGCCCTTCGGCAAAGCCTCGTCTGGTTTCCCCTCTGCTAATGCAGAGAGTTCGACAGACGTCGAGATCTCTGTCTCACTGTCTTCCTCATGTCACCTGACATGTCACTATTTAAAGTCTTTGTTCACAGACGCAGACAAGTTCATCTTCAAGAGGGGGGTGGTAGGTTTCCGACACAACATAAGTAAAAGCAATATAAAGTGTATAGTAAAGTGCAGGGAAGTTTAATAGTATACGCAAATAGTATTTTACGTATTTGTATAAGTTTCTTATGGGATAAATGCAGTTTAGATTACAGATTCAGACGAGAGGAAGTCAACTATTGATCATATGTCATCGAATAACAATATACAACAATGTAATTAATAATTTTGTCATTTGCAGGCAGTTACAGCAGATGTGTTCCTTAAAGTTCTTCAGGGACAGAAGGAAGGAATGACTGAACTTGGGAGTGGAAAAGTAATCAAAAGGTAAACAGAGTGTGCATCAAGGAAAATTAAAATTTAAAGAAATAAAAATAATGAAAGAATACATTGCTTAATTCTTTGGGAAATAGTTTATTTAAATTTCAGAAAAGTTACTAAGCAGAGAAGTATTTTGGTAAAAACAAAAGGAAAGAGTAAGTGATTTAAAGGCAAATGAAAACATTGGTTCGTGTTGCCTGAACGGTCGAATTAACTCTAACTGGCAAATAAGGTTCATAATGTTATTATTTAACTGCTAAATCCCACACTTGATGTTTTCTTAAAAGTCTAATCAACTCTTAATGGCCAATAGGGTTCAGTTGTGTTATAATATAAATCCTAAACTGATCACCCACTTGATGTTGCCTAAATAGTCTAATCAACTTTTATTGGCCAATAGTGTTCAGTTTTGTTATTATTTAACACCTAAACTGATCCCCCACTTGATGTTATCTAAAAATTCTAATCAACTCTTACTGGCCAATAGGGATCTGTTTTATTATTATTTAACTCCTAAACTGATCCCCCACTTTATGTTGTCTAAAAAGTCTAATCAACTTTTACTGGCCAATAGGGTACAGTTTTGTCATTATTTAACCCCTAAACTAATCCCACACCTTGATGTTGTCTAAAAAGTCAAATCAACTCTTACTGGCCAATAGGGTTCAGTTTTATTATTATTTAACTCCTAAATTGATCCCCCACTTGATGTTGTCTAAAAAGTCTAATCAACTCTTACTGGCCAATAGGGTTCAGTTTTGTTATTATTTAACTCCTAAACTGATCTCCTACTGATCTATTCAACCCTTTCAATTCATGTTATTTTTATGTTTTTTTCACAGTGGACCCAACGACAATATCTTTGTATTTTTTGCTGATCATGGTGGCTTTGGCTTTCTTGAATTCCCTGATACACATGTGAGTCTATTTTATATTTTAATGACGTCACTGGTGTCTAATTTAATGGATCATTTAACATATAACTTTACCCGCGTCACATTAATATTTTTTCTTTTACCATTTGAATAATCTGCTGCAACATACAAAATTTTGTCATGAGTCTTTAATAAAAATGTTTTTAGTAAATTCTAAATTTTTTCTAAGTTTGTCGCCCCGTAGAAATATATCTCTCTCTATACACACACATATTTAAGACATTTTTATGTTTATACATTCTTTTTATAGATACAAATATTTAAGTAAATGCTCTGTTTATAATAAACACTATTAACAACATTTACCGGCCTGAATGTCTGAGTAACTTTCATAGAAAATATGGATCCTCCGACAGGAGTCGAACCTGTATCCTCTACGGAACCGTCATATATACCCTGAAATGCCTGAACCGATTGGGCCACAGAGGATCGTTCGATCAGTAAGGTTGATTTTACTGTTTTTAAAACCAATTCTCCATGATTCATTCATATCTGCTCAATGCGTATCTTAATGTAAAGAAATGACTTAAATATTTGTATCTATAAAAAGAACGTATAAACATAAAAGATGTCTTAAATAATTGTCAGACTTTGTCCATTTGATAATGTGTGGCGTCATTTGTTTACATTTGGATACACATTGAGTAGATATGAATGAATGAGAGAAAATCATGGAGAATTGTGTTTAAAAACAGTAAAATCAACATCAAAAGCTACTTTGCGGCCCAATCGGTTAGAGCACGTCAGACTATAATGCCGGTTTTGTATAGGATACAGGTTCGATTCCTGTCGGAGGATCATATTTTCTATGAAAATTTCTCAGACATTCAGGCCGGTTAATACTGTTTACTATAAACAGAGCATTTACTTAAATGTTTTATATCTATAAAAAGAACGCATAAACATAAACATAAAAAATTTCTTTTTTATATATATATCGAATCCATTACATTCACTTACGTGGTAATACCCTTGGGAAAGATATGAATCCTCTTCATCTCCCTCCATGTATGAGTAAAATAGCAGGATAGAGTCGAGTATATAGGTTGGTGCAAAAATAATGTCGTTTTTGACGTATTTTTAATGTTAACAAACGACATTATTACGTCATTACTTTTGCACCAACTTTTATATATATATATATATATATATATATATATATATATATATATATATATATATATATATTAGCAGCAAAAATTGTGACCGTTATATATTACTTTGGATAGGCGCCAATGAAAAGGATCAGAGATAGATTTGTTGGAGAGAAAATTTATTTTACCTACAATGTCTTGCTTGCTACCTGAAAACATTTTCTTGAGCCCTACAATTTGATAAAAACAATATTGCCGTTACTTTGTAAGGTTTGACAAATGAAAAAGGACATTATAAATATGCTGATACTACTACTGCAACTACTACTACTATTACTACTGCTATAACACACCTAATATTTGTATTTTTATTTTATTTTTTATCAGCTCTATGCATCCAAGTTAATCAGCACCCTGAATAAAATGTACAATGCGAAGAAATATGCCAAGGTATTGTATTTTCTTCCAAGAGTCATAGGCATTTTTGAAAAATCTGGTCACCCCAAGCAAGGCAATTGTTGTAGCATACCTACGCACGACAATGGGTATGCTTCCATTTCCATGAATACAGCACTGAATACTGTATGTGTTGGTCCACCGGCCTGCAGTTGGAGATTCGTCTAAGGTTGGGATGGTTAAGCTGCGGAAAGAGAGCATACTATGTCGAAAGGCAACCTCTCGTCTCGGGAAACAACTACGCGACCCCGTTTTATACGGGGTCAAGGGGGAATTTTTGGCCGAGACTACGGTCTCGGGAAGCCCACATTAAATTCGGCCTTGTGCCACACCTGACTGCGTGGGGCGGTTGGTAGATACCCTCGATCACTCTGCAGTTGGAGATTCGTCCCCAGCTGTGCTGGTTAAGCTATCTGCCTCCGGGCAGAGAGGATCTTCAGACGGGGCTATATCGAAGGGCGGAGGCTCGTCTCGGGAAACAGCTACCCGACCGAGTTTTTAATTTTTCGCTGAGCCTACGGGCTCGGGTTACCCTACATTAAATTCGGCCTTGTGCCACATCTGACCGCGTGGAGCAGTTGGTAGATATTGTTTGTAGATTCATTGTGGAATTCACTTGACTCACTTCTAGCAGTTGATTACTTCTTCTACGCGCCGCTGTCGAATCTTATATGCGCTGTGCGTGTCCTAAGTATTATCGTGCGTTACTAACTTTCATGTTATTATGCTATTCAGTAACCTTCCCTTGGTTATAACATCAATAATGCTGCTGGGATGCAAGGGCCGACTGTGAGTGAAAGAGAATGACTTTAGAAGGAACTGGAAACCCAATCCTAAATGGTAAACAAGGGATAAACCTCTACTGCAGTTCAAAAGACCGGGGAGGGGTGTACAATGGGCGATAGGCAAGCTATTGAGTAAAAAAAAAAATAGTGAATAAAATTTCATAGTTTAACTGATAAAGTTACAAGTATAGAGTTAATTAGACTTTACAAGGAACCGGAAACGCAAAAAAAGCTTTTGTCAGTTTTTTTTTTTTTTTTTTTTTTTTTAATCAAAATGCAAGACAGTTTGCCATTTTATAAAACATTTCTCCCTTCGGAAAAAAAATAACAACATTTTGATTGCCTTGTTTAAGTGTTTGTCTATCATTGTATTCAGTAACCTTTTTTATAATTTAAAACCAAACCCTTTATTCAATTGACAGAAGGGGTTTGTTCGCTTTCTACTTGCCATGCTTAAGGGAGATAATTTATATCAATTAATACGCACCATTTCTTATTCACCATTGTGTTGTCTTTTTTCAGCCCTTTCTCTTACCAAAGAAGGAATGGGTTTGATAATTGGCTCATTAAAATTAGACATTACAGAAGTATACAAAAACTTTAAAACAAAGTTTGGGGTGAGAATAACGATAAGTAAAAAATACTCACAATAAAATGGCGAATCGAAAACAAAATAACAAGAAAAAAGCAACAACAATAAAGGGTTAACTAATTATCGCTCTTCGCTCTTCAGAGTCAATCCAAGACAAAAATATAAATGTTTACTACAACTAAAAAAGAGGTCTTTTCAATAGGTTTTAAGAAACCAGTTCCATGAAAAGAAAAGCATCCCCAGAACATTATACTGAACGGATGCTTGACAGTACTTACTGCTAAATTCAAAGAGCTTTCAAAGCTTCTTCTTCGGATTTTAGATCGCTCATCCTTTGAAATTAGCTCAACTTTCGTTTCATCAGAGAAGAGAACATTTAGTAAAAAAGTATCAGGTTAGTCACTTTTATCGAACAGCACTGTATTTTCAAATTTCTTTTTACACAGATGCTGATTTATGTTGAAGCTTGCCAATCAGGTTCGATATTCAAATATTTCCCGAAAAAATTAAACGGTAGGTATTTTTTTATTGTTATTCTTGATAATTATTCGTATTTTTCCCATTCGGGGAATGCTTGGTGAGTTAAGTAGTTGAATGTTTCCTTCTGGAAACACAAATTAAAATCAGATTATTTAATGATGATCTTCAAAATCTAAAGATGGAAGTTTTGCGCTCCTTAATCTTCTTTGGATTAAAACCTTTAAAAAAACTTGACACTTATTAAATCTTTATCCCCGTTAATGCATTATAACAACAGTTCATCTCCAAATATGTGGATTTCACATCTTCAAATGGATTATTGTTTAATCCGTTGTTATCTATGGCAAGAAATGGCTTTTAAATCTTAATACATACAAAATTAAACTTTTGTCTTTTAATGTTCTTAAAGAACCATTTTTCTTCCAAAAACATGATAGATAATTCCCTAACTCTGTTAATGAACTGATAAGTAGTTTTCACATCTTCAAATGGAATATTGTTTAATCCGTTGTTAACCGGGGCAAGAAATGATTTCTAAATCAGTTTCTCATCCATGGCTGATGCCAACTTCCAGGAGATCAACTCATTGGACCTTCCTAGTCTCAAGTTTGCCATAGACATGAGGTGGAATGATTATATTGAATCTATTGCTAGGTCTGCTGCTAGGAAAGTTGGCTCAATGTGACCTGCTAGATAATTTTTCTCTTGAGAATCAATCTTCCACATTTATAAATTTACCATTTGTCTATGCATTGAATATTGCTGCCACATCTCATCCTGTGCCCCTGCTATAGATCTCAAGATTCTTGATAAAATCCAAAGAATAATCTGCAATTTTAACGGTCATGACCTGACATCTCGGCTTCAGTCACTTTCTCACCATCATTACACAGCTTTCCTGTGCTTTCGCTATAAATATTTTCATAGCAATTTTTCTAAAGATTTTTTCTCTTCGTTACCTTGATCTCATGAATCCAAACATTGTACTAGATTGACAATTAGGTCTCATCATTTTACTTTTGATATAACTAGACTTAAACATAAGTTCCATTCTAATAGTTTTCTTTTGTATATCCTGCGTGTTAAACTTCCAGCTTCTTGCTTTTTTGTCAATTACCATCTTTAAAAATGTAAATGCACTGTCAACTGACACCTTCTATCTTTCTAAAACTTGCTCTTTTATTGTCCTTTCTTCTCACTAAGGTTTTCTCGGTTTCTCTCCATCTGACTTGCCGTTGTACGCTCCGGCCTTCTTCAATACCCGGTTAAAGCAGTGGAGAACTTTCAGAGGGAAATTAAGAGGAGATAACTGATAACTGACACCCATCGAGCATGGCACGTTGAACTAGAACAGTCTACCCCAGTGAGCGAAATAAAGGGTTCAGTTCGAAATTCCAACCACCTGAAGAAGGCCGGAGCGTACAACGGCCGAAACGCTGTGATAAATATGGCGACAAAGATGAGGACAATAGTCCGAATAATGTAAATAATGTACATAATACCTCATCTCAGATATATAGACAGACTCCAAATCTTAATTAAACAATATATTTTATATATATATATATATATATATATATATATATATATATATATATTAACAAACAAATCCCTTTATTATGCGAAACCTAATGACTTGAAGCACATTTATCAAGCTGGAATAAAAATATTAATTGAAAATTAAAATTTAAGATGTGCAAAATTAAATGAACCCTTACATTTAATATTTCGTGACTCCTGTCACAAAGTCGACCAATCTTTTTCTATCATTTTTAAGACGTTTCCGGCAGTAGTAAAAGTCAATTATTTACCATTCTTCCAGTCAACCACCCCCCAAAAAAATTCCTACATATTACCTGGGTAGCTTGCAAGCACTGCCTTCTTTAACTTGAACATTATACTTTCAATTGGGTTTTTGATCAGGATATTGACTTGGACATTCCAAGATTTTAAATTTCTCTTTTGCGAACCCATTCTTTTTGTGGATTTTTTTTGATGCTTCGGATCATTTTCTTGTTGGAAGATGCATCCGAGAACTAAACCCAACTTTCGAACCGAAGATAAGACACTTTTGTTCAAAATTCCTTTGTATCTTGCAGGGTCCATTGTATCATAAATATGTACTATTTTGTCTTATCTAACTAATGATATCGTCGCGATATTTAACTGGCACCAAATTTTTCTCAACCTTCTTGCTAGAACGTTTCTAGATTATTGATATAAGCTTTGGCATAGTCGAGACGAGCTTGTTTATGCATTTTCAAAAGCCGTATTAGGAGTCCGTCTATCGTTCCTCCCCAAAATATCTAGTTTGGTTTCATCTGACCATGAAACCTGTTGTGGATTCCGGGTTGAAATCCGGTACCAATAAATAACAAACGCCAGTAATGAATATATGAAAATAATGTATTAACGTAATAATACAAACTGGTAAAGCAGGTTAGTAGTTCCAGGAATACGGGTTAGTAGCAAATATATATATATACAGTCTCTGGTATTGAAGTATCGCTGTATGACTTCTTACTGAGTCTACGTGCTCACTCACTGTGACTCCTACAACGCTGTTACCCCAACTTCACTCTTCCGGTTACCTAAAACCTTTTACTCTGTCACTCTGGACTTGAATCTTCGGTCTTTCTTTCGGGTCTTCACGTAGCCGTATTATATGTATATACTGGGTGAGTCTATTTGTGTAAAAAGGGGAGAACCCCTCAACAAAACCTTTTCTCTAGGACGTTTCTAGCTTATTGCATTGTCGACCCGAGCTTGTTTGTGGATTTTCGTAAGCAGTGGCTTTTTTCTAGGCGTTCGGCCATGAAGACTAGCATCGTTCAGATTTCGTCGCACTGAAGATGTATGGATGTTGATTCCGACATTTTCCAGGGAGACTTTGATTAATGCTGAGGTCACAGCAGGGTTCTTCTGGGCTTGCAAAACTACATGTCTATTTGGCCTTGCAGTTATTTTTCTTGATTGTGATACTGTCAAACCAAAGGCCTTCCAAATCGTTTTGATAGCTTCTTGTAGAATTTTCCATCATTATAACCTTCGACTAGGCGAATATTTTAAAGCTTCAGGAAGTTCTTTTGATCTTGGCATAATTCCCTTTACATTTAGTCTTTAACTGCACCCTTTTGCATAAATATTGAGTCATTGTTTGACTGCATTATACACAGCTTAACAAACAAAGGAGAAACGTGCCATTTTGATTTTTACTCAGGTAACAAAAATACTGTGTGTAGATGTAAGGGTTCACTTACTTTCGCACATCTGAATTTTTAATTAATATTTGAATTCCAGCTTGATAAAAAGTTATGAAACCAGTTGTAATTTATTTGATTAAGATTTTACTTAATGAATATATAGTTGACTTAACATTTGTAGATTATCTGGAAAGTAGAGATAATTATTTTTAAATATTATTTTGGAGGTTCACTTACTTTTGTGTAACTCCCTCAATATGTGAAAAACAAGTGAAAAAAAAGAGATTACTTTATAATCCAGCAACTATTCTTTTTCTTTACAGAGGAAATCATGCTTAGAATTAATATATGGGATCTCCGCCAAATCGCAATACTAATACGAATCGGCTATTCTGATTATTGTAAATAAAATCTCTGCTAATCATATTTTTTGTTTGTTTGTAGTCTTTGCTATGACTGCAGCCAATGAAACCGAGAATTCATATGCCTGCTGCTATGACAGTGATTTGAAGACTTATCTTGGCGATGTCTTTAGTGACACTTGGATGAAGATTTCAGAGACGGTGAAGCTTAATTCGAAATTTTGTTTGGCATTTTATGACCATTATATAGTAATCAATGTGCCATTTCCCATTCAAAGACTGATTGATGAGGCCAATTTGTAATTTCTTTCAGGTGTCCTTGAATAAAATAACCATCCTGGAGCAATACGATATCGTCAAGAAGAAAGTGAACAGAAGTCACGTGAAAAAGTTTGGAAATATGGTAATTACTTTGTGGACATAATGCAGCAAATGTTATTTATTTATGAAAACCTATATATTTAAGATCTATCTACATGTTTTTAGTCAATACCTACCCGTTCCCCCCCTCTCTCTCTCTCTCTTTATCTGTTTTAGTCAAAATTCCTCTCTCTTTTATTAACACTCTCTTTCTAGCTATCTATAATTCGTCTTTGTCTTTATATCTATTTAGGGGATTGACATATCTTGGCTTGGTATCTATCTATAAATATTTGGTCAATATCTATCAAATTTCTAATCTAGTTTTGTGGAAAATAGGGTTCAGTTTGGTTATTATTTAACTCCTAAACTGAGCCCCCACTTGATGTTGTTTAAAAAGTCTAATCAACCCTTACTGGCCAATAGGGTTAAGTTTTGTTATTATTTAACTCCTAAACTGATCCGCCACTTGATGTCTAAAAAGTCTAATCAACATTTACTGGCCAATAGGGTTCAGTTTTGCTATTATTTAACTCCTAAATTGACCCCCTACTTGAGGTTGTCTAAAAAGTCTAATCAACCCTTACTGGCCAATAGGGTTCAGTTTCGTTATTATTTAACTCCTAAACTGATCCCCCACTTGATGTTGTCTAAAAAGTCTAATCAACTCTTACTGGCCAATAGGGTTCAGTTTTGTTATTATTTAACTCCTAAACTGATCCCCCACTTGATGTTGTCTAAAAAGTCTAATCAACTCTTACTGGCCAATAGGGTTCAGTTTTGTTATTATTTAACTCCTAAACTGATCCCCCACTTGATGTTGTCTAAAAAGTCTAATCAACTCTTACTGGCCAATAGGGTTCAGTTTTGTTATTATTTAACTCCTAAACTGATCCCCCACTTGATGTTGTCTAAAAAGTCTAATCAACCCTTACTGGCCAATAGGGTTAAGTTTTGTTATTATTTAACTCCTAAACTGATCCACTACTGATTTTCTTATTTGTATGGCTTTTGTTTTTCAATTGAGCATGAAAAAGTTTGAAAGAGAAATTAGTTCTGCATAATCCGTATTCAATAAAACTAATTTATTAGGTTGGTGCAAAAATAATGACGTAATAATATCGTTTTTTGACGTTAAAAATACGTCAAAAAACGACATTATTACGTCATTTTTTTGCACCAACCTTATATATTGTTTTATTAGAAACGCATTCTGAAATGAATAAAACTTTAACCGTCTGTCTTAGAATTACTTTCACTAGTTTTGTCAATATCTCTTATATATTTCGTTAATCTCTCTCTCTCTCTCGCTCTCTCTCTCTCTCTCTCTCTCTCTATATATATATATATATATATATATATATATATATATATATGTGTGTGTGTGTATATAGCTTGCTAGCTATATATCTCTTTATCTTTCAGTCTGTTGGGAAAATGAAACTCTCCGATTTCCAAGGTTCAGAATCTGATCTACAACACTCAGCAGTTAATTCTGCAGTCCCAAATGGAATATTTGATGTAAGTTAAAATCTAACTTTCTTTTTTCCTTCTCATTCTATACCTATATATATATATATATATATATATATATATATATATATATATATATATATATATATATATATATATACAGGTCACAATTCCTCAATTTGATTTCTCTAAAAGTAATCCTCTTAATAAAATATTTAACAGAAACACGATGAAACTTAGCTATAGCTGCACCAATAATATTGAGAAGATTATAACGTAACACGATAATAAAATTTTAAAGTAGCTTAAAAATTTGATAATTATGCATATTCCAAGATAAATAGTATTGATAATATTAACCAACATAACTGCAAGAATTCTAACGATTGCGCATTACGAAACAAATGTTGACCAACTCTCTTATTTATCTAAGTACTATTTCTACAATAGACAACCCGATTGTTGAAAAATTTTATATTGGTAGTATTCAAAAAATTTTTAAGGCTAGGTTGTACCAGCATATCTTATCCTTCACCAATAAAGAGACCTTCATCTTAAAGAGACATTTTAATTATCAACTACACAATTTTATGCAGGCATCTGACCGAGCATATAACTAGTAAACATTATGTTAAATTACACCCCCTACCTCTAAAGGCTAAATTACGTTCCTACCTCTTTCTTTTTAAATTCTTGTTAAGGGTAAACATCATATTTCAGTATACTTTGCAATATATCGAAACCATTTGGATCTGTCCCGAATGAAATTGTCTAGGATTTATATGTAGACACCTTCATGTCATTACTTATATTGTAAGTACTAAGAGTTCAGTTAAGACTGTATGATACCAGCATATCTTATCCTTCACTAACAGTAGTAATAAAAATAGTACTTCACTTTCTAAATGTTTTTGGGATCTAAAAGAAGCTAATAAACTCCTACGGTAATATGGAAAATTTTAGATAGGGTAAAATATGTAGATCTTTAAATGAACCTTGTTTCTTATGCTTACATGAGAAATTAGAAATTGTCAAATTGACTGCTAAGAAACCCTCATTAATCAAAGAAATGAATTAACTGTAATTTACAGACATATTCTAACATTTACCTTACAATATGGTTAAAATTTGAATTTGATAATACTTGTCTTCTAGCGTTGAGTTAGTATAACTCCACTCTTGGTTGGCAATAGGTTTAGTAGAAGGACAATTCTGAATTCAGAAAATTACAGTTAAAAAGGTAGACATAGCTCTGATTTAGAAACTCCATCTCAAAATACTTACTTGCCATGGAAATTTGATATGAAAAATCTTGTAGAAGAATTGGTCAAAGAGGATGGATTAACACAAGTGTATCCGCTTTCCTTAATTTGGGATTTAACCGAACGTTTGGGAAATATCAGCAGTTGAATGGTCAACATGATAAAGACTTAGCCATCTTGTGATGAAAAAAAAAACTGAAACTAAACGAAAATCAGATGCAAAATCAAAAAGGAAAACACTAAATCAAAGGTAAGAAGGAGAAATGAACAAAGAGGACCTCAATGGACAGTTTCCATTCAATGTGTTTGAAAGTACATACTTTCGGGATGTAGGTAATCATGGCTCTCCACAAATTCCTGTCCTTTGTAGACCTTAATAAACTTAGTCTTTTTGCTATTTCTCATAAACACTTGTTTCACTTACCTTCAATCTGTCCAGTGACTATCATATTTTCCAAGCCTTCTCATTATATACACTAGAAATGTCTTCTGTTTCTTCCTTATTTTAAGTACACTTTTTGTCCCCATCTGCTCTCAAACCTTGTCGTTAATCACATGTCCAGTACATGGCATTCTCAGCATCCTTCAGTAGAACCCCATTTCTGTTGCTTCAAGACGCTACTTCATCTTTGAGATGATTGCCCAGAATTCATTGCTATATAGGTGGATAGATACTGAGTAACAATTCAGTACTATTTTCTTTGTTTCTAACAAAGTTTTCCTGTTTCTTAATACACTGCTTAGCTTTTACCCCCATTTTGGGGGATTAACTATTTTCTCATAGTTGGGAGCCTAACAGGTGCTACCACCCTGGGTAAGGGTGGACCTGGGAATAGCAGCAATTAAGATGTAGTTCCATGCTCCTCAAAACCTCCTGAACAGCGACCTTGCTGTTGGATATAGTTTACTGTCTCATCCACGACGCGAATGTAGTTTATCGTCTTATCCAGGACGGTCTCTGCAATGTGTTTGAAAGTACATAATTTCAGGACGTAGGTAATCATGGCTCTCCTGTCATTTGTAGCCCTTAATAAATTTTATGTTTTAGCTCTTTCTCCTATACTCTGTTCCGCCATCCATTTACTCAAGCTCATTCTGTGAGTATCACATTTTCCAAGCCTTCTTTTCTCATTATACGCACTAGAAATGTTAGTTATAAATATCCATTTTGTCTCCATTTGCTCTCAAACCTTGTCGTTGCTCACATGTTCATTCCATGGCATTCTTAGGATATTTCTGAAGAAACCACATTTCAGTTGCTTAAAATCTGTACTTGATCTTTGAGGAGATTTCCCAGCGTTCACTGCCATATAGGAGGATGGTTATTACGTAACAGTTTAGTACTCTATTCTTTTTTTCTAACGAAGTTTTTTTTTCCGTTTCTTAATTCTCTGCTTAGCTTTTAGAAAGCATCATTAGTTATCCCAATGCGACTTTTCAGTGTTGCCCTTTCTGTCCTCTGTTAAATCAGTTCACAGATATTTAAATATTTGTACTTCTTGTTTGATTTTGGTATCCCCATTTTGTAATTTGGATTTGGGGCTGCCCCTTTTGCTAACAACCATGTGTTCTATCTTCCTGCAGTTGATGTTTAGTTCTTTCTTGTTATGCACCGTTTTCATTTGTCCCGATTGCATTCTGTCCTGTGAGTATCCCATTTTCCAAGCCTTCTTTTCTTATGTATATTTTATGTTTCGTCCTTATGTTAATTACAAGTATCCTTTTTGTCTACATTTGCTCTCAAACCTAGTCGTTGCTCACATGTTCAGTGACTAGCATTCTTACAACCACATTTCAGTTACTTCAAATCTACTTAATCTTTATGGAGATTGTCCAGCATTCACTGCTATATAGGAGTTTAGTTTTTACGTAACAGTTCAGTACACTTTTCTTTGTTTCTAACGAAGTTTTTCTGTTTTTTAATACTCTGCTTAGCTTTCAGAAAGCATCATTGTCCATCCCAATGCAACTTCAGATATCAGTGTTGCCCTTTCCGTCCGCTGTTAAGTCAGTTCACAGATATTTAAATATTTTATAAATATTTTTAAATATTTGATTTTGGTATCCCCATTTTGTAATTTGGATTTGCCCCTTTTGCTAACAACCATGCATTCTGTCTTCCCGCAGCTGATGGTTAGTCCTTTCTTCCTCCTTTCTTCCTCCTTTCCTTCACTAGATTCTATAGAAGTCTTTGTAGTTTTCGTTCCGTAACTGCTACGAAAACTGCGTCATCTGCATATCTTATGTTGTTAAGATTATAGCGTTTGTTTTCAGTTCTCCAATTCTGTCAATTCCCGCGATGTGACACTGGAGATATTGATAAAGAAATGGGAAATGTCAAGCACACATCAGGAAAAAGAAGATGTCAAAAGAAATCTTTATGAATATTTTAAGGTGAGTTTTGAGATTAGACAATGCTCAGTTGAAAATGTTGAAGTATTCTGTTTAGAACTTGTCAGGACACAGTAAAATATTTATTATTGTGAGGACAGTTTTAAGGATTTCTACAGTTACATAATTTTTCCTTACGCATATCTGTCTATAGAGCTCTAGATAGGGTTGCGACAAATCAATCAGACAGTGAATACCTACTTCTCTGCATATCTGTCTATAAGGGTCTAGATATATTGGTGAGGGTTATTTGATCAAAATTTCTTTCAAGCATAGATGGCTTAAAAGTGATATTTGTGCAATTTGCATGAGGATGCAGTATAGAGAAATATGCATACAAGTGTTGTGAAAAGCCAATCAGGCTGTAAGTATATACTTGTCTGCATATCTCTCTATAAAGTGATATAAAATGGTAGATATGGGTTTTGAGATTACACAATGCTCAGTTGAAAATGTTGAAGTGTTCTGTTTAGAACTTGGCAGGACACAGTGAAATATTTATTATTGTGAGGACAGTTTTGAGGATGTCTACAGTTACATAATTTTTCCTTACGTATATCTGTCTATAAAGTTCTAGATGGGGTTGCGACAAATCAATCAGTGTACTTATTTGTCTGCATATCTGTCTATGAAGGTCTCGATATACTGGTGACGATTATTTGATCACAATTTCTTTCAATCATAGATGGATGAAAAGTGATGTTTGCGCAATTTGCACGAGAGTGCAGTATAGAGAAATGTACATACAAGCGTTGTGAAAAATCAATCAGACAGTTAATACCTACTTGTCTGCAAGTCTGTCTATAAGGGTCTAGACATACCGAGGAAAATTATTTGATCACAATTTCTTTAAAGCATAGATGACTGAAAAGAGATGTTTGTGCAATGTGCATGAGAGTGCAGTATAGAGAAATGTACATAAAAGTGTTGTGAAAAATCAACCCATCCAAGCACTTGTTCCATCAATGATATTCTCAGCAGCCTTCTGTTGAACCATATTTCTGTTGCTTCAAGTCACTTCTTCACCTGTGAGGAGATTATCCAGCATCTACTGCAATGTAGGAGGACTTATATCGTTTAATCGTTCAGTGCTCGTTTCCTTGTTTCTCATGAAATCTTTCTTTTTTTCTTTTTTTCTTCTTTTTTTTTCTTTTTCTTAATTCTCTGATTATCCTTTGGAATGTACCTTTCACTATCCCATGAATACATTATTTAATTATTTTAAATTTGATTTTGACAGGAAGTTGATTTGATTAGTAACATTTTCCGTGACATTGTTGAAAGCATCACACAGAAAGCTGAATTGGTCGAGAATTTTTTGAACACCCCCGAAGAAATTACAGACACAGAATGCTATGAAGAGGCAGTCGAACACTTCTATAATGTGTGCTCACCTTACAGACAAGTAAGCGGAACAATTTATCTGGTGCTATTTATACATGATTTAATTTGTTTAGAATTTAATAAATTTAATCAATTGAAAAGTGTACCGTTAAGAATTGGACATTTACAGGATATACTGATAGCAAGAGAAGCAGGTGAAACTGCGAGTCATCTATTTATTTATATATGAGTTATGTGCTGACCGGCAGAATAAGGATAGAGCAAGATATTAGAGGGTTAAATCATTCGACAAAAACATTTTCATTCACTCTTGTTCTAGCTATAAGCAGGTTGGACTGATGAAGCAGGTGAAACTGTGAGTCAACTACTTAACAGATTTGTGTGCCTGAACGGCAGAACAAAGACAGAGCAAGATAGTAGAGGGTCAATTCATTTGACAAAATCATTTTCATTCACATTTGTTCGGACCAAAATCAGGTTGGACTAATGGCAAGAGAAGCAGGTGAAACTGTGAGTCAACTACTTAACAGAGTTGTGTGCCTTAATGGTAGAACAAGGATAGAGCAAGATAGAAGATGTTCAAGCATTACTGAAAGCGTTAAAACAGGGACAAGGTAGGATGGAAGTTGGGGAGACCTATGTTAATCAAGTCCGGAAGCAATATGTCTCATAGAAGAAGAGGAGGAAGATGAATGAATGTTTTTTGGTTGGTTTTGTTATGAATCATTTAATGCTTTTATTGTTTATATCTAAATATTGGCCCACATATAATACACCAACCTTTAATTACCATAGTGTGTCGCTTCTCTACAATTTTTAATACACATGTCCATGCCATAAACGGGCTTAATGTTAAAATGGTTATCATGTTTGAGATGTGGGAGATGAATGACTGAGGTGGTAGGAAGGGAAGATTACGAGAATAAGGAGGATAGATATAGGTATATAATATTGACAATTTCTCATAGAATAAAGTACAGTCTAAATTTAGTAAAAAAAGACATTTTGATATCATTTCTAAAATTATTGTTCTTTTTGCAACATAGTGTGCTGCTTCTCTACATTTTCAATACTCATGTCCATGCGATAAAAGTCTTAATATTAAAATGGTTATCATGGTTGAGGTGTAGGAGATGAATGACTGAGGTGGTAGGAAGAGAACATGATGAGGATAGATATAGGTATATAATATTGACAATTTCTCATATAATAAACAACAGACAATATTTAGTGAAAAAAATGAATTTTGATATAATTTCTAATAATATACTTTCTTTTGAAACAGAGTGAACATATATTGGAACACTTGAATACATTTGTGAATTTGTGTAATGAAAAGTTTGAAATTGGACTCATCACAGGCGCCATCAGCCGTAGGTGCAGTCTCCATAAGTCAAATGTGATTGACTTGAAAATGGTACGTGAATTTGATTTTTCACGAGTTTTTTTTTTCCTTTAATTTTCTTTCCCAATCTCTTTTTGTTTCAAACCATTGTTTTTATTGTGGATTGATGTCTAAAATGGTATTTTTGACACTCCAGTTGATGTCGTTGCCAGTGTATAAGATGGAGTAAAGGTTGTCGGCAAAGCACCAACCGACCGACACACTGCCCCTTTTGCATTTGCGACACATGGCAAATTCGACCACAAAAATAACATTTATTTTTAGTTATGTCACATTAATTACTTTTAGATGGATCTTTGCTTTCCATAGCTATGGCACCAACAGTGGGTATGAAAAATATTGCGAGTTTTTCTGGTCTGAATAAAATCCCTGGCTTGATTAACTGCCATGTGTAAATCAAGGGTTTTGTTTTCTAAAAGCTGATGTTGAAAGGAGTTACAGCTCAAAGCGTATATGAACACATCTCGAACGCAGTTGTCCCGATTTTGAGCACCGTGAACCGGTATTTCTACAATTTACAATTAATTCACTTCTTTGGTTTAATAAGGATATTTTATAAGAAAATCTGATAAGTTCCTTTTTCTCATCTACATATAAGAAACAAGATTTCTTTAATGATCTACATGTTCTAGCCTTTTCTTTCCAAATCTTCCATTTTAACATAGGAGATTTATTAGCTTCTTCTAAATTAAAAAAAAGTATTTAGAAAGAGATGTACTATTTTTATAAGTACTATGGCTGCAGGGTAAGATATGCTGGTACCACCTAGTCTTAAAAGAATTTTTAGTACTACCAAGAATGCTGATGTTGTTAGGATTATAGCCTCTAATAACGATCCCTGATAGGACTTCTAATTCTCCCAGAATTGCTTTGCTGTATAGATTGAATAGGTCTTGTGTTACAAAACCATAAAAAATGTCTGACTCTCTTCATGTTAACAAGAAGTGGGTATGAACAATATTCCGAGATTTTCTGGTTTGAATAGAAAGCCCTGTCTTGATTAATTGTCATGTGTAAATCAAGGTTTTTGTTTTCTGAAAGACTCTATCGAATGGAATTAGAGCGCAAACCTGTTATGAACACATCTCTAACGCAGTCATCTTGGTTTTGAGCAAGGTTAACAGGTATTTCTATAATTTACAGATAATTCACTTCTTTGGTTTAATAAGGGTTTATTATCAGAAAATCTGATCATTTCTAGTTTTTCATGAAAGCATAAGGACTTTAAATGTTTCAAATAACTTTAAGATATTTAAAGATCTACATGTTTCAGCTTTTTTTAAATTTTCCTTTTTAACGTAGGAGATTTATTAGCGTCATTCAAATTCCAAAAATATTTAGAAAGAGATAGATTATTTTATTAAGTACTATTGGTGAAGGATAAGATATGCTGGTACGACCTAGTCTTGAAAGAATTTTTAGTACTACCAATTACGCTTATGCTGTTAAGATTATAGCCTCTAATAATGATTCCTGGTAGGCCTTCTGATTCTCTCAGAATCGCTTCGTTGTATAGACTGAATTTGTCCGGTGTTACGAATCCATAAAAATTATCCTGGTCTTCTTCATGTTAAAAACAATCTCCAATAAGAATCATATAGTAATAATTTAAATAAAAACACTGAAATAAAAATAGTAATAATAATAATAATAATAATAATAACAATAATAACATTAAACATTGGGTTTGGTGATCTTTATTAATTTTTTATTCTTTCATTTTGCTTTCAGTTCTCCAATTCCGTCAATTCCCACCATGTGACACTAGAGACTTTGATAAGGAACTGGGAAGAGGCAAGCTCAGAGCAGGAAAAAGAAGACATCAAAATGAATTTTTCTGAATATTTTAAGGTGTGTTTTGAGATTTGACAATGCTCAATTGACATTGTTGAAGTGTTCTGTTTATATCTTGGCAGGACACGGAAAAATATGACTTTCAGATTTGTGTCCAAGACAAGTTCTTTGGCTGGTTGGTTGATTTGGTGGGTGGGTTTTTGTATCGTTAACACAATGACATATCATTCCTTGTTCGCTTATTTAATGCCAAATACAATCCTTAAAGGATAAAAATCAGACGGAATAAATAGACAGTTTGACATAGTTTTGTTTTACATGAGGATCAAAATGCTGACGACGATCTGTTCGATGTTACACTGGAGATATTGATAAGGAAATAGGAAAAGGTAAGCACACAACAGGAAAAAGAAAACATTGATAGAAATCTTTATGAATATTTTAAGGTGAGTTTTGACATTTGACAGTGCTCAACTGACAATGTTGAATTGTTCTGTTTAGATTTTTCCACGATACAGAAAAATATAACTGTCAGATTTTTGTCAAAGACAAGTCCGTTGGTTGGTTGGTTGTGTCGTTAATACAATGACATATCATTCCTTGTTGTCTTATTAAATACCAAAGACAATTCTTAAGGGAGAAAATCAGAATTAATAGACAGGTTGACGTAGGTTCGGTTTTCGCATGAGAATCAAAATGCTGACGTCAATCAGGTTTACATTAGAGTAAAAAATATTGACATCAGATTGACTTTGCACTAGAATAATGAAAAGTAGGCATAGGTAAGTTGGACACCAATTTTACATAAGAGTCAATAAGATACAGATATGTCTGATTTTACTCTAGAGCAGGTTTTCTTAACCTGTGGTAAATGAACCCCATACGGATCTATCTATGGGTTTTGCGGATTGGATGAAAATTAATATTTATATTCGTTATATAACTATTGTTTCAATCAATGGTTTCCCATTGAAAGAAATAAAATTGAACACATCCTACAACTGGTTGAAAATCAGTCAGAATTAAGATACAGGTTCACATAGATTTGGTATTACATGGGAATCAAAAATCAGATAACATCGAGCTGCTTTTCATGAGACCAAAAACGGTAGATTTTTCGGATTTTATACTGGGGACAAAAAGGACGACAAATGTTTGGTTTTGCACAAGAATAAAATGAGGTCAGCATATGTAAGGTCGAAATCATTTTTACATGAGTGTCAGAAAGGTACAGATATTTTTGATTTTATTCTAGAGCAGTGCTTCTTAACTTCCGATAAATGGACCCCATAAGGATCCATCTATAGGTTTTGTGGATCAGATAATAATTGACATTTATATGCATTATAAAAGCCTTGTCTCAGTCAATGATTTCCACTGAAAGAAATAAAAGTAAACACATCCTGCCACTGGTTAAAAGAAAACACCCCCACCCACTACTTAGAGTGCCGACCGCTAGGCGTCTCTTGAGTTCCTGTCGGGTCCATGTATACCATTTAAACTCGTGTCATCATTCTCTGTACGACGGCCATCAATTGCCACTTCACAAGAGCAAGTGATAATTAGATTATTTTTATATACGGGTGAGGATTATATGATCACAATTTCTTTAAAGCATAGATGACTGAAAAGAGATATTTGTGCAATGTTCATGAGAGTGCAGTATAGAGAAATGTACATACAAGCGTTGTGAAAAATCTATCAGACAGTTAATACCTACTTGTCTGCATATCTGTCTATAAAGGTCTAGACATAATGAGGAAGATTATTTGATCACAATTTCATTCAAGCATAGATGGCTGAAAAGTGATGTTTGTGCAATGTGCATGAGGGTGCAGTATAGAGAAATATACATACAAGTGTTGTGAAAAATCAATCAGACTATGAGTAAATACTTATCTACATATCTGTCTATAAGGGGCTAGATTTTATAGGGGTCCAAATCTAAAGGGGTTTATGGCAAAAAGGTTGACTTTGATCCACTTTAGACTAGAATAAAGAAAGTTATATATGGGGTCTGGTTTAACACTCATAACCTGACTGTTAAAGCAGACCCCATATATAAAGACTGTTACTTATCACGTTTTACATTAGAATAAAAAAAATGTTGACATAGGTACAGTTTATACCAGAGTCTGCAAGTAACCACGGCAGATGACCTCCTGGAATATGTCCTTACCACTCAGCATGGGATGCAGCTCTTTATTCAAAGCTCAGATGACATGGTAGTTATTAAACAGGTGTAAAGCTCTCAAAAAATCATTTGTAAGATTGCATGAGAAATTTGATTATCAAGAAATATTTACATAATTTGGCACCTAGTTTTAATCATTTCCTTCAAACTATTTTCATGGCAATTCTAACTATAATACCTAGATTACATACATGAGTGGAAGTGCGACTGTAGCTCATAGTACTTATGTTTTTCTTCTGGGTCAATTCAATTGAAAATCAAAATAAGTTGTTTGTGTAGATAGACATTTCTAAGATATCCGTAAAGGGATAAGGTTTGTCAGAATAAAAAAAAATATTTTTTAAAAATTATTTCAGATGATGGGGTGTGGAGCTTGTTCAAAATATTGATAAAGCGTCAAATTGTCGAGTCACTTCATTGCCATCTACATTATTAAAATTACTTCCATTTCAACTACATTCTTTTTTAAGACCTCTCAATTGCATTTTAGAAAAGGGCTCAGTTCATAACATAAATACATTTTAGAAGAGGATTCCCTTCATAACATAAATACAGTGTCAAATTGATCTCTGACTTATTTAGCCTTCTGCATTATTAATATTACTTCCCTTTCCACTGTATTCTTTTTTAAGGCATCTCAATTGCATTTTAGAAGAGGGTTCTGTTCATAACATAAATACAGTGTCAAATTGATCTCTCAATTCTTTTGCCCTCTGCATTATTAATATTACTTCCCTTTCCACTGTATTCTTTTTTAAGGCATCTCAATTGCATTTTAGAAGAGGGTTCTGTTCATAACATAAATACAGTGTCAAATTGATCTCTCACTTCTTTTGCCCTCTGCATTATTAATATTACTACCCTTTCCACTATATTCTTTTTTTTAAGGCCTCCCAATTGCATTTTAAAAGAGTGTTCTGTTCATAATATAAATACAGTGTCAAATTGATCTCTGACTTGTTTTGCAAGCTGTATTATTATTACTTCCCTTTCAACTATATTATTTTTAAGGTCTCTCAATTGCATGTTAGAAGAGTATTCTTTTCATAATATAAATAAAATATTAAGGGTTCTGTTATAATGT
>OZ010614.1:11112345-11692345 GCA_963932145.1 Acanthosepion lycidas
AAACATCAGAACGTGTAATTTGTAACAAAGATGTGTTTAATAGATATAGCAGTGTTTATAATACTGCTTTAAAAAACGATGGTTACAAGTACATTGAAACCGAGTAGAAACATGATAATAGCTATATAAGGAAATGAAATAAGATTAGGAAATCATTTGGTACATGCCACCATCCATCCAATTGATCAGTACTAAGTTAGGACAGAAGTTGATTTCCCTTAAATAATCCTCTTACAAAATTATTTAATAGAAACACGCTAAAACTTGAGGATTTTATCCACTGTGTCATGTGTCCTCAAGAACACATGACACAGTGGATAGTGAGATCCAGTGACAAGACCCAAAGAGTTGTAAGTTCAATACTTGGTTAAAGTGGCCGAGAACTTGAAGAGGTGAATTAACAGGAGATAACTGATAACTGACATCCATTAAACATGGCCCATGGAACTAGAACAGTCTACTCCAGTGAATGAAATAAAGTGTTCAGTTCGACATTCCAACCACCTAAAGAAGGCTGGAGCGTACAACAGTCAAAACGTTGTAATAAATATAGCAACAAAGATGAGGACAATAGTCTGAATAATGTAAAGAATTTATCTATTTCAATGTTTCAGTCAGACGAAAGTACAAGTCAGTGCTCAATAGAGAGGGTGGGAAGGTATTTTCTTAACCGGAAGAATATTTGCTCTGTTGAAATATTTAACATGTATTTTGTTTTAATCTCCTACCATAAATAATAATTATATATATTAAGACATTTTTATGTTTATACGTTCTTTTTATGGATACAAATATTTAAGTGAATTCTCTGTTTATAATAAACAGTATCAACAACATTTACCGGCCTGATTGTCCGAGAATTTTTCATAGAAAATATGCGTCTTCCGACAGGAATTGAACCTGTATCCTATACGGAACCGTCATATAGCCTGACGTGCTTTCACCGATTGAGCCACAGAGGGGTTAGCAAGGTCGATTTTTCTTTTTTTAAACAACAATTCTCCATGGTTTTATCTCATACATTCATATATGCTCGATGCGTATCCAAATGTAAACAAATGACATTGCACATTATCAAATGGACAAAGTCCGACAATTATTTTAAAACATTTTTTTATGTTTATACGTTGTTTTTATAGATACAAATATTTAAGTAAATTCTCTGTATATAATAAACAGTATTAACAACAATTACTGGAGGACGCATATTTTCTATGAAAATTTCTCGGACATTCAGGCTGGTAAATGTTGTTAATACTGTTTATTATAAACAGAGCATTTTTTAACTTAAATATTTTTATCTATAAAAAGAACGTACAAGCATAAAAATGTCTTAAAATAATTGTCGGACTTTGTCCATTTCATAACATATATATATATATATATGTGTGTGTGTGTGTGTGTGTGTGCATGTATGTATGTATGTAACTTCGCTCTCTAGCATGGGTTGGCAATAGGTTTAGAAGAAGGACAACTCTGAATTCAAACAACTAGAGTTAAAAAAGTAGGCATAGTTCTGATTTAATATCTCCATTTCAAAAATCTTACTTGAAGAAGAATTGGTCAAAGAAAAAGATACAAGGATCAACTCAAGTGTATCCGCTTTCCTAAATTTGGGACTTAAACGTCCAGTTATGAAATATCAGCATGTGAATGGTCAACATGATAAAAACTTAGCCCTCGTGTGATGAAAATAAATACTGAAACGCCAACAAGAATAAAATGAACAAACAGGACCTCACTGGACAGTTTCCATTCAATATGTCTGAAAGTACATACTTTCAGGACGTAGGCAATCATGGCTCTCCATAATTTATTGTCTTTTGTAGAACAAAGAAGTGAATTAACTGTAAATTACATTGTCTGACTCTTACCTTACAATATGGTTAAAATTTGAATTTGATAATACTTGTCTTCTGGCGTTGAGTTAAGTATAACTCCACTCTCCACTCTTGGTTGGCAATAGGTTTAGTAGAAGGACAATTCTGAATTCAGAAAACTACTGTTAAAAAGGTAGACATAGCTCTGATTTAGTAACTCCATCTCAAAATGCCTACTTGCCATGGAAATTTGATATGAAAAGTCTTCAAGAAGAAGACAGTTTCCATTCAATGTGTTTGAAAGTACATACTAAAGTTAAAAAGGTAGGCATAGTTCTGATTTCGATAATCCTGCTTGCTGCGGAAACGAGATATGAAAAATCTTGAAGAAGAATTAGTCAAAGAAGAAGGATTATCTCAAGTGTATCCGCTTTCCTTAATTTGGGATTTAACCGAACATTTATGAAATATCAACATGTGAAAGGCCAACATGATGAAGACTTAGCCATCTTGTGATGAAAATAAAAACTGAAACTAAATGAAAGTCAGATGCAAAATGAAAAAGGAAAACACTAAATCAACGGCATCAAGAAGAAATGAACAAACAAGACCTCAAGTTCTCAGAATCCTTCTGTAGAACCACATTCTGTTCTTTCAGTCATAATTTAAATAAAAACATTGAAAAAGTATTATTATTAATAATAATAATAATAATAATAATAATAATAATAATAATAATAATAATAATAATAAAATTAAACTTTGTGTTTGGTGATTTTCATTTATTAGGTTGGTGCGAAAATAATTACCGTTTTTGACGTATTTTTAACGTCAAAAACCGTCATTATTTTTGCACCAACCTAATATTTTTTATTGTCTGTTTCCTTTCAGTTTTCCAATTCCGTCAATTCCCGCGATGTCTCACTGGAGATATTAATAAAGAGATGGGAAAAGGCAAGCAGACGACAGGAAAAAGAAGACATCGAAAAGACTCTTTCTGAATATTTTAAGGTGAGTTTTGAGGACTGGCTTTGTACTAGAATAATGGAAATTAGGCAAAGATAAAGTCGATATCAGTTTTACCTGAGAGTAAAAAAGTTACAGATATGTTTGGTTTTACTTTAGACATGGTTTCTTAACCTGTGATAATGGACCCCATAGGGATCCTTCTACGAGTTTTGTGGTTTAGATAAAAATTAACATTTATATTCTTTATATATGACTTATTCCAATAAACGTTTTCCCATTGAAAGAAATAAAAGTAAATACATCCTGCCAGTTGATAAAGAAAATCCCCCCCCACTCAATATTACAGTGCCGACCGCTAGGTGTCCCTACACTTGCTGTTGTATCTATGTATGACATGTAAACTTGTATTATCATTCTCTGCACGACCGCCAACATTTGCCACTCTATGAAAACAAGCGATAATTCTCAATTTCCACAGTTTATTATGACTTGATTATCTTCTCATATCCTAGTGAGGATTACTTGATCACAATTTCTTTTAAGTATAGATGGCTGATAAGTGGTGTTTGTGCAATGTGAATGAGGGTGCAGTATAGAGAAATGAGAATACAAGAGATGCGTAATCAATCAGACAGAGAGAACCTACTTGTCTGCCTATCTGTCTATAAAGGTCTTGATATTAGGTTGGTGCAAAAATAATGACGTAATAATGTCGTTTTTTGACGTTAAAAAATACGTCAAAAAACGACATTATTACGTCATTATTTTTGCACCAACCTAATATAATGCTGAGGATTACTTAATCACAATTTCTTTCAAGTGTAGATGGGTGAAAATTAATGTTTGTGCAATTTGCATGAAGGTGCAGTATAGAGAAAAGTGTATAGAAGTGTTGTGAAAAACCAGTCAAACTCTAAGTAGCTACTTGTCTGTATATCTGTCTATAATGGGCAAGGTTTTATAGGAGTCCGTGGATTTCTAGGGTCTGTGCCTAAATGGGGTTATGGCTAAAGAGGTCCTTGACTCAAAAAAGCTTAAGAACCACTGATTAAATATGTGTGTGCATATCTGTCTATATAAGGCTAGATTTTATAGGGGTCCGTCATTATCTATGGTATATGAATAAAGGGTTTAATGGGTAAAGGTATCCAAGACTCAAACATGGTTAATTACAGCTGCACTAGATTTTTAAAAAAAAGGTCGGTATCGGTTCAATTCAGATTAGAATCAAAACGGTAGATATGGGTCCAGTTTTACACATGAGTCATCAGACATTCACAGAACAGGTTTAGATCCTCCCTGGGCGCCCGACACCTTCGGACGTGTGCCTCGTCTCAGCTATGCTTTGTAAATACATGGGTTCTATGACATGGTGTAATGGTTAGCAAGTTTATCTGGCTAAATCAATTATGTCTGAATAGCGTGTTTGATCCTTACTGGGTGTTTCATCTTTTTGCCACATCTAAGTAGCGCTTAGTTTCGTTTCTCACATCTTAACGATGTCCGGTGGAGAAAGAGATGAACTTATGGCCTTTCGGATAGTTTTTACAGAAACATAAATCGATAGCACTTTCCAGGTTCAGTGTTTCATTTGTGTGGTTCCATCTTGGTGGATGAAAGATAGTCCACTAGGCCATGTTTCGTTTCTCACATCTTAACGATGTTCGGTGGAGAAAGAGATGAACTTATGGCCTTTCGGATAGTTTTTACAGAAACATAAATCGATGGCAGTTTCCAGGTTCAGTGTTTCATTTGTGTGGTTCCATCTTGGTGGAGGAAAGATAGTCCAATAGGCCATGTTTCGTTTCTCACATCTTTACGATGTCCGGTGGGGAAAGAGATGAACTTTTGGCTTTTCGGATAGTTTGACAGAAACGTAAATCATTCGACAAAAACATTTTCATTCCATCTTGTTCGGCCTAAAAGCAGATTGGACCACAGCAAATAAAATGAACTATTTTTCTTAATGACATACCCTTCCGTACATAGACGATCATGACTCTCCACTGTTTCCTTTTCTTTATTATCTGTGAATTGCCACGATCTTATGGGAGAGGGCATTATCGTTCCAGTTGCCTTTTCCATTATTTTTAATTCAAAGTAGTCATTCGTCAAGTTTAGATTCCACCTCAGATAAGAGAGCGTTAGTTGAATCTGCTATTTAACCCATAGCTGGTGGGGATGGGGGAGAAATGGATTCTTACCTTTTGAAATGCATACCTTTCCTCGTATGAAAATGCGTGCAACAGGCTGGTACTTCTCGTTAAATAGGTGTTGCGATGTTTTCCTCTTTGCCAGAATCTCTCCTGTGTGTATCAATTTTTCCATGCTTTCTTTTTAAATACTCTTCTTGCAGACTATTATTTTTTAGAGAACTGTGTTTCTACTTTGACTGCCTCATTTTGATCTTTGAGGTCAGGTACAAGAAAACAAATCAAGTCGATTCGGATTGTCTAAAACTAACGTGGATTTAGACTAGTTAGGTTTTACCCGTCAAAGAGTGTAGATGTGTTAATTCGTGTCCGGTAACTGACTAGATGGAAACGTACACGTTGACGTGTTTAATAAAATAGGTTAAAATTGCTCTGTTGAATTTTTCTTATCTCCGAACTGAAAACAGCAAGTGGTTACCGGCTGAGACACAGAGAGAGAGAGAGAGAGAGAGAAGGCGATGTCAATATGAGAAAATTGATCCCTATATCCAAGACCCCCGCCTCAACCACCACCATCGTACAACTCTTACTTCATTATGTACCCGCGAAATTTCAACTTTCTTTCTGATGTTACGTATAAGTGTCCTTTTTGCCTATTTGTTATCTCTCTGAAACCCTGTTCTGCCATCCATTTACACAAGCTCACTAGGTAGGTTATGCATTAATTTCCTTTGTCCCTCTTGCCTTCTGTCCTGTAAGCATCAAATTTTCCTAGCCCTCTTTCCTCATTATTTGCCCTAGAAATTTCAACTATTTCTTCCTGGTATGTGCCCTTTGTGTTTTCATTTTCTCTAAAACTTCGCCCATGCTCACGTGTTCGACCGATGATATTCTCAGCAGTTTTCTGTAGAACCATATTTCTCTTGCTTCAAGTCTCTTCTTCATCTTTGAGGAGATTACGCAGCATTCTCTGCCGTTTTGGAATACTAATATTGCGTAAGAGCTCATTGTTCTTTTTCCTTGTTTCTAATGAAGTTTTCCTGTTTCTTAATACTTTGATTATCTTTTGGAAGGCATCTTTGCCTATCACATAAATACATTAATAATTATTTTAAAATTTATTTTGAAAGGAACGTCATTTGATCAGTAACATTTTCCGTGAGATTGTTGGAAACATCACACAGGAAAACGAACTGGTAGAGAATTTGTTGGACACACCCGAAGAAATTACAGACACAGAATGTTATGAAGAGGCAGTCGACCACTTCTATAATGTGTGCTCACTTTACAGACACGTAAGCAGAAATACTTACCTGATTTTGTTTACGCTGGATTTAATTTGCTTACTGATTATTTTAGAATTTATTAAATTCAATCAGTTGAAAAGTGTACAGTTAAGAATTGGACATTCACGGGATATACTGATTGCAAGAGAAGCAGGAGAAGCAGGTGAAACTGTGAGTCAACTACTTAACAGAGTTGTGTGCCTGAACGGCAGAACAAGGATAGAGGAAGATAGTAGAGGGTCAAATCTTTGGAGAAAAAACATTTTCATTCACTCTTGTTCGGACTAAAAGTAGGTAGGACTGATAGTAAGAGAAGCAGGTGAAAATGTGAGTCAACTACTTAAACAGAGCTTTGTGCCTGAATGACAACAAGGATAGAGCTGATGGTCAAATATTACGGAAAGCGACAAAAGACAGAAATTCATGTAGAGCTATGATCGTTCACATCCTCAAAGGAAACGGCACATAGCAGAAGAAGTTAATGGATGGCAAAATAGGGTCATAGCTCTCCACAAATTCCATCCCAATTTGTGGGATGGAATTTGTGGAGAGCCATGATCCATCAAGTCTGGAAGAGTCATAGCACATAGAAGAAGAAGAGAAAGATGTATGGTTGTTTGGTTGATTTTGCTTAGCGGCATATCAACACCTCTCTGAGTCATATAATGCTTTATATCTGAAAATGCGCCCATGTATAATACACTAACTTTTAAATACCATAGAGTCCCACTTCTCTACATTTCCAATACTCATGTTTATGTAATAAAAGGTTTAATGTTTAATGGCTATGATGGTGGAGGTGTGGGAGATGAATGGCTCGGGTTGTAGGAAGGGAAGTTTATGAGGATAAGGAGGATAAATATATAATATTGACAATCTCTTCATATAATAAAATACAGACTAAATTTAGTAAAGAACAACATTTTTGATATAATTTCTAAAATTATTCTTTCTTTTTGCAACATAGAGTGCAGCTTCTCTACATTTTTGATACACATGTTTCATAGAAGATGAGGATGAAGATGAATGAACGGCTGATTGGTTGATTTTGTTCAGCGGCATATCAACACCTGTATGAGTCATTTAATGCGTTTATTGTTTATATCTGAATATGCACCCACATATAATACACTAACCTTTAATTACCATAATGTGACGCTTCTCTACATTTTCAATACTCATGTCCATGCGATAAAGGGGCTTAATGTTAAAATGGTTATGATGATTGAAATGTGGGAGATGAATGACTGAGGTGCTAGGAAGGGAAGATTACGAGGATAGATATAGGTATATAATATTGATGATTCTTCATATAATAAATTACAGACTATATAAAACTATAAGAAAAATGGACAATCTTGATGCCATTTCTAACAATATTCTTTCTTTTGAAACAGAATGAACATATATTGGAATACTTGAATACATTTGTGAATTTGTGTAATGAAAAGTTTGAGATTGTGCTCATCACAGACGCCATCAACCGTGGGTGCAGTCTCCGTAACTCAACTGTGAAAATGGTACGTGAAATTTGATTTTTTACAAGTGTTTTTTTTTCTTTTAATTTTCTTTCCCAATCCCTTTTTGTTTCAAAGCATTGTTTTTATTGTGGATGGATGTCTAAAACGGTATTTTTGACAATCCAGTTAATGTCGTTGCCAGTGTATAAGATGGAGTAAAGGTTGTCGCTGAAGCACCAATCGACCGATACACTCCCCACTTCTTTTGCAGGTCTCCCAGAAAAAGAAATACGGGTGAGAGAGAAGTAGAGCAAAGTAATGAAACTACCACGACAAGAAGTACAAGCTAGAGGTATAAAACCTATACGTTTCAGGGAGATGTAGTGACACTGGCAATATATACCTAATTTGCATAAGTGCAAGAGAAAGTCTATATAACTCGTCACTGAGAATAACGTGGGAGGAAGACAAGCTGAGCGACTGACTAGTGCTAAACTTCGACTTCAGAATCAGTTTCAAACCATTGTTTTTATTGACAATCCACTTGATGTGATTGCCAGTGTTTAAGATGGAGTAAAGTTTGTCGCGAAAGCACCAGTCGACCGACACACTGTCCCTTTTCCATTTGTGACACGTGCCGAATTCCACCACAAAAAAAAACAACATTCAGTTTTAGTTATGTCACATAAATTACTAGTAGATGGATCTTTGATTTCCGTAGCTATGGCACCAACAGTGGGTATAAACAATATTCCGAGATTTTCTGGTCTGAATAGAAATCCCTGGCTTGATTGTCATGTGTAAATCAAGGGTTTTGTTTTCTAAAAGTCGATGTCGAATGGAGTTAGAGCACAAACCAGTTATAAACACAACTCTAACGCACTCGCCCCGGTTTTGAGCAGCGTCAACCGGTGTTTCTACAATTTACAGTTAATTCACTCCTTCGATTTAATAAGACTAATTTATCAGAAAATTTGATAATTTCTGGTTTCTCATTTAAATATGTACATGTTCTAATTTTTTTTTCAAATTGTCTTTTTTACCATAAGAGATTTATTAGCTTTAAATTAAAATATTTTGAAAGGGATGTACTAATTTTAAAAGTACTATTGGTGAAGGATAAGATATGCTGGTACCACCTAATCTTAAAATAATTTTTAGTGCTACCAATAACGCTCATTGTTAAGATTATAGCATCTAATAATGATTCCTGGTAGGACATCTAATACTCTCAGTATCACTTCTTTGTATATGTCGAATAAGTCCGGTATTACGAATCCATAAACATTATCGTGGTCTTCTTAACAAGGATCGCTGTTAAAGTTGATATAGAAATAATTTAAATAAAAAAACACTGAAAAGTAATAATAATAATAATAATAATAATAATAATAATAATAATAATAATAATAAGTTCAAATTAAAATTTGTGGTTAGTGATTGTCATTAATTTTTTATCCTTTCCGTTTCCTGCCAGTGCTCCATTTCCGTCAATTCCGCCAATTCTCGCCATGTGACACTGGAAAATTTGATGAGGAACTGGGAAGAGGCAAGATCACAGCAGGAAAAAGAAGACCTCAAAATTAAGTTTTCTGAATATTTTATGGTGGGTTTTGAGTTTTGACAATGCTAAGTTGACAATATTGAAATGTTCTGTTTAGATTTTGGCAGGACACAGAAGAATATGAGATGTCAGATTTATGTCCAAGACGAATTCGTTGGCTATTTGGTTGGTTAGTTGGTTGGTTGGTTAATTGTATCGTTAATACAATGAAATATCATTCCTTTTTGGGTTATTTAATGCCAAAGACAATGCTTAACGGACAGAAATCAGAAGGAATTATTAGCCAGGTGGACAGAGGTTCGGTTTTATATGAAAATGAAAATATTGACGTGGATCTGGTTTACATTAGAGTTAAAAATATAGACTTATTTTGGATTTTATATTAGAGTGAAAAAGTTTTGGGTTTTGTGGATTAGATAAAAATTAACATTTATATTCATTATTTAAACCTTGTCTTAATCAATGGCTTCCCATTGAAAGAATGTTGGTTGGTGGGTTGGCTGGATGGTTAATACAATGACATATCATTTATTTAAGTTATTTAATGCCAAAGACAATTCTTAAAGAATAAAAATCAGACGGGTTCAATAGCCAGTTGAACACAGGTTCGGTTTTATATGAAAATGAAAATGTTGACGTCGATATAGTTTGCATTAGAGTTAAAAAGATAAACTTATTTCAGATTTTATATTGGAGTCAAAAAGTTTGACATTAGTTTGGTTTTGCACTAGAATAAGTAAAGTAGACAGTTAAGTTCGACATCAGTTTTACATGAGAGTCAAAAAGCTACAGATATGTTTCGTTTTACTCTAGAGCAGGGCTTCTTAACCTCTATTAAATGTACCCTAAAGGGATACATCTACGGGTTTTGTGGATTAGATAAAAATTAACATTTATATTCGTTATATAACCCTTGTCTCAATCAACGGTTTCCCATTGAAAGAAATAAAATTAAACACATCCTGCAACTGGTGAAAAGAAAACGCCCCTACCCACTACTTAGAGTGCCGACCGCTTGGTGTCTCTTGAGTTGCTGTCGGCTCCATGTTTGTCATTTAAACAACCGCCATCTTTTGCCACTCCATGAGAACAAGTGATAATTATCAATTTCTAGGGTTTATTACGATTTGATTATCTTCTCATATACTAGTGAGAATTAATTGATCACAGTTTCTTTCAAGTATAGCTGGCTGAAAATGATGTGTGTACAATTTAGAATAAAAATAATTCACACAGCTTACATGAGAAACTTGAATACAAAATCTTTTACATATTTTGGCACCTAGTTTTCACCGTTTCCTTCAAAGTATTTTCATGGCGATTCTAACTATAATCCCAAGATTCCAAACATCACTGGAAGTGCAACTGTGGATCATAGTTCTTATAATTTTTGCCTGGGTCAACTCCATTCAAAATTAAAATAAGGTTCAGCCTTTTATCGTGAGGAACTAGAAAAAGTCACAAGGCTTTGGATGGGGTTATGACTTGTGTGGGTAGGGGCGTTGTCATAATGGAGAGGTATAATCATCGTTTTCCTATTTGTCTGGGGGTTTGTGCCGAAATCCTTTTGTTTTTCCCTTCTTATTTACAGTTTGATCAGAGGAAGTTGTTGTTGTGGTCATGGGGGATATATTTGTGTTGACAGGATGGCACAACTTAAATTAAGAGGTCCAGGGAGAATGTCTTTAACATCAGTTTTACATGAGAGTCAAAAAGGTACAGATATGATTAGTTTAACACTAGAAATTTAAATTTTCACTGTTTTCATTTTCTTCAATTTTTTTCCAATCATTTCTGTTTTTTTTATTGTGGAGTGAATGTCTAAAATGTTAATTTTGACAATCCAATTGATAAATAAATAGACTACTAGTGACAGTTCAGAATATAAAACATTAAAATTGAATTGAGCATTAAAAAGATTATCTGTCTGAAAAAAGTTGAAAACAAATACTTACTGTATAAACAACTAGTATTTTAAAATCTTATTCACTTAAAATATTTTTAAATTAGATTAACTTAAAATATTTTTTTTAATTTGCCAAAAATATTTTAAAATCATATCCACCTGAAAATAATTATTAAATATACCAAAAAATATTTCAAATATTTTTTGTATAAAGAAAGCTGAAATACAAATAATTACTCAACAAACACTGAACGAAACAGTTAAGCGGGATCTCTTTTTGTCTGTCTTTAACTTAAAAACATTTTAATTAACAAAATTGTCAGTTTGAAGAAAGCTAAATAAAAAAATACTTACTGTATAAAAAACTCATATTTTAAAATCTTATTAACTTAAATCAGATAAAATTAAATCATTATGCGCCGGACGGACACAAGCACGCACGCCATCACAGAGTGGTGTAAAGAGAGAGAGAGAGAGAGAGAGAGAGAGAGAGAGAGAGAGAGAGAGAGAGAGAGAGAGAGAGAGAGAGGTATAAAAAGAGAGAGGTGTACAGAAAGAGAGGTGGAAAGAAACTTAAATTATTGTTATGCACCGGACGGTCGACGCACCACGCAAGCACGAATCACAGACATTAAATATTATATTTAGTGATTATAGTGATATAAGAATATAAATCTTATTATTTGATAATTCTTCTTATTGGATAATAGTTAAAAATATGGAAATAAAACCCTAAGTAATTTTATTAGTATTTATCCCCCTATTCACCAAAATTAGTATTTCATAAGATTCTACTGAACATAAAGTCGGTGAACGTTTTTCAATTGTTATTATGTATTAAACTGATCCCTCTTACAAAAAATACATATTTAAAAAAACTCACATGTAAAATTTTTGAGAAATAGTAAGGACTTCCAATATATCAAAATTTTCAATATTATGATTATGTTTTCTTCTTCCATGTACTTCAGAACGTAGGCAATAATGGCTCTCGACAACTTCCTGTCCGTTATAGCTCTTAGAAATGTTTGTCTTTTTGCTATCTCTCGTAATCCATGTTCTGCCAAATATTTACATCATCTCGTTAGATAGGGCTGCTTTTTCTGTCCCACTTGAAATTAACGTGTCCTGTGAGTGTTAGATTTACCAAACCCTCTTTCCTCATGATGTGTCCTGGAAATTTTAATTGTCTCTTTCTGATGTTAAGTATAAGTTTAATTTTTCATTCCATTTTTTGTAAAACTTCGGCGTAGCTCATATGTTTAGTCCATGGTATTCTCAGCATCCTTCTGTAGAACCCCATTTCTGTTTCTTCAAGTCTCTTATTCATTAGTCAGTTTGACACTATTTCCGTTCGGCATTTTGGTCATTTGACATTTTGTTCTTTCGATACATAGTCCGTTTGACATTTTGTTTGACATTTTGTCCATTCGTCATTTTGTCCGTTTGACATTTTGTCTGTTTGACATTTTTGTCCATTCGTCATTTTGTCTATCGACACTTTGTCTTTCGATATTTTATCTGTTCAGCAACAACTCACACATGCACATGTAAAGTGAAAATAATGACATAATCATAATAATGTTTTGTTGACAGAAGTTTTTATGCGACGAATGAATAAAGCTTAGATCGACGACTATTATAATAAATAAATATCCAAATGTTGTACAGTTTTTGTCATTATTTTCTCTTGAAACTAAAGCCATTATACGACGCTTGGAAAGGCTCATGATAAAACATAATAGACATTCGTTGTCTGTTATATTTAACAATATATGTTTGAATAATGATCTGCTGCATATATATATATATATATATATATATATATATATATATATATATATATATATATTGGACTCTCCTGTCGTATTCGACGTATGAGGGTTAAGCAGGTCAGTTCCTAGGAACCAACAGCCAAAGACCAGAAGATATTTGATTATCGTGGTGAAGGCTCTCTGCAAAACCAACCAGACTTTTTGAAGGGCTGAATAGATAGACTTGGTGCACTACGTGCCTCTGGGTCCCGAAACAACCCTCCGCATGTTTTGAATTCAAAGTGTTCTTCTCCTAGACTAGTTGCCATCCAAGGCTATAAAACCCAGTCTGTCCTGCTATTTATCCATAGCTGGGGGGTGGGGGAGAAGAAGAAGATTCATACCTTTCCCAAGGATATTAGCACGTAAGTGAATGTAATGGATTCAACTGGAATTGGAATTCGAACTCACACACACACACACATATATATATATATATATATATATATATATATATATATATATGTATATATATATATATATATATATATATATATATATATATATATATATATATATATATTGTGTGTGAGTCTGTGTGTGAATTTACTACAGACTGTCCATAAAGTCTCTTTACAGTTTAAAAATATATTACAAGGGCAATTGATGAGAGATCTTTGTTCATTGTACTCTGTACTTATCAAAGTTTTTTTTTAATCACATTGCATTTGTGTATTTCAGGTACCCTGTTGATGAAAAGAGTTACTGATAAAGATGGCTAGACATCCAAATTTTGCTTGTATTGATTCATAATTAGAATTCTGGTTTGAATATATTTAGCATTTAATGTATCTAATAAAAAATTATATACATTTTTTCTATTTTTTGTTTTTTTTTATTATCATCTAACAAATGATCTCACGAATATTATTTACTGATTAGCCTGTTTTGGAATATTAAAAAAAATGATAGTTTCTACTTATCGAATACAATAAAAAAATCCACACTTTGATTGTGTTGATTCATAAGTAGAATTCTGTTTTGAATATGTTTTCAATTCAATGTATCTAATAAAAAATATATACACTTTTATCTATTTTTTGTTTAATTATCATCTAACAAATAATCTACCAAATCTTATTTACTGATTAGCCTTTCTTCTAATCTCTTAAAATATCCAACAATGAAAACAAATAGTAAATTCATGAGATTTCTTGTAATTTAGTTAATGGTAAATGTTCCATCATCACCGAGGAGCCCCTGAACGTTTTTTCTCTCAAGGAGTCCCCTTTGCCTTGTACGGCTATTCGGACTTATGCTCATTCCAGGCCTAAATTGGAGCCTGGATAGACGAACCACTGCTAAAGATTCCAGAAAGACGATCGCCTCCCTGTAATGCCGCTGACTCTTCAGGCTATGATCTAACTTTACAAAAGCCAAATCAGGCCGATAAGTGAATACAGCCGCCATATTAGGGCAGGTTGATTTTGGAACCGTTGTATTGAACTCAATTTGAAAATTGTTTTTTCACAAAATAAATAAAGACACAAAAGTTTGTTTTTTTCCAAATCGTTTCTTAAAGAAACGAGTTTAAAGATTAAGTTTAGTTTCAAAATCGTAGCGTTGGAATTTCATTCCGGTAATCAATGCAAGCCTTAGAGCACAGCCTTATAAAAACTATAATTGACTGAAGCTTTCTAAATTGTATATGGATAAGATACAAGACACAAGGACATTATTACTAAATCATTTTGCCATCAAATAAGACCTTCAATTAATTCAAACGGGGATTATACTGAACAATTTACTTATATTATGATGCAATATGTAATACAGTGCAGTAGTTTTAAATTAATTTTCAATAAACACTGCAAATTTAAAACATCTTGATTTATAATTTGTGCCCAGTAGTATTATGGTGTTATATACACTTTTATCTAATTTTTGTTTTTATTAATTATAAACTAACAAAATGATCCAAAAAATCTTATTTACTGATTAGCCTATTTTGGAATATTTAAAAAGAACGTTATAGTTTTTACTTATCGAATACAGTGAAAAAAATGCATATTTTGCTTGTGTTGATTCATAATTAGAATTCTGGTTTGAATATATTTTCCATTCAATTTATCGAATAAAAATTATATAAAGTTTATTTGGATTTATTCTTAAAATATTGACATTTTGAAGACTGTTAATAAAAATCCGCGTAAATTAGGGATTTCTTTACATTTTTTTTTCAGGCGATCTACTTTTATCAGGTAATTACAGGTATGAAAATATCACTGATACGTGATATCGTATCCTGAACACACAATGAAGATGCAAAGTAAATATAGTGATTTTCCAAGCGTGGCTTAAATATGGCGCAGGATACAAGGTAAATATATGAGTTGATTTTTTATGGTCGAACTTAATGCAGTTGTGTAACGTGTTTAGGGTCATAAGGAATTTAGTGAGTTTCTCCTAACTGCCCGTGTGTATAAAGAAGATACCATCGATATATCTTTGCATAGAATATTCAGTCGTTACCGATGAAGGGGGTAAATATGGGTTTCCTTAGATTTCCCATGAAGATTCTCGCATATGATGGAGCTGCAACGGTGCCCATGACATATCCACTTACTTGTAGGTGATGTTTTTCATTGAAATCCAAAGTATTCAGTGTAAGAATTTGTTCATGATTCATATTTTATGATTACTTCTGTGAGGATGGTGGGGTCTTGTTTTTAGAGGACCGGGTGTGTATTTACGTGTGGTTGTATTAGAAACACGTGTGTAACTCCTGGTAGAATATTAAAAGGTCCAACTACAAGAAAATTGGCGGACTTAATTTGTCCAACCGAAGATGAAAGAAGACAAACCAGACATATATATATATATATATATATATATATATATATATATATATATATATATATATATATATATATCAACAAATATGTATTAAACAAATTACAAAATGTTTGTAATGTTCATAGCATTTTCCCAGAAATGGGAAACGCTGTTCTTCTAAGAGCTTACATCTTGTCGTTGAAATGAAGAAGAAAAATGGATTTACCTCACCAACACGCGAGGTGGAATGCGGCACGAAGCCTGAGCGGAAAAGAGAAAGAGGCAAAAAGTTTCCTAGTATTTATAGTATGGGGAAAGAGACCCCTAGTGAAGAATTAGGGAACTAAGGATGAGGTAACTCCGGCATGCTTCTTTAAGGGCGATGTGTTTGATGATTGAATGAAATGATCATACGTCTATGTTTACTAGAGTAGCATTTTCTGGCACTGCTTGTACATGATTAATTATGCTTAGTAGGTTTATTGTGTCTCTGATGTAGGATTTTACTTCCTTGGCTAGGGGCTGTATATAGTTGTCTACATGTTTGGAGATTTTAGTTTTGTAGCAGTTAAATGATGAAATGACCGGCCTTCCTGGGTTGTTGTTTTTGTGCATTTTGCAAAGGAGATCGAAGCGGGCATGTGTGATCTTCGTGGGTTTAAGTATTGTGTATGTTTCCTTGTCAATTAGTTTATTTTGAAGCATCATTTTTAGGGAGCTTGTTCATTTTTTGGTATTCAGGGAGAGGGTCTGTGGTTGGGCTTTTGTAGATGTTTTTGTCGGCTACCTGATTGTTGGCTTCTTTAAGGTATTCTTTCAATCCCCAGATCAATGTAGCGCCATCTTTGTCAGTCTGTGTTATCACTAACTCATTTCTATGTGTCAGCGTACCAACGGCCGACCGTTCCGATTCAGTGATAATGTTATGTGGCAGCATACGTAATGTTGTTTTCATTATGTCATTTCTTACTGCCATTTATATATATATATATGTTTCATTAATGACGACAGACAAGGTACTGCGATTAAGCTTTTTATTCACATCTTTCTTTTGTTCGTACAAGAGTTTAATTTTCTGGACACAGAATGTGTAGAAATTGTCTAAATGTTTTGTAATTCCAAGCGCTTTCAGTTAGTCATTATCAAAAATGATTTTAGTTTTAGTTTTTTGACTGGATGTATGGGTTGTGTGTATGTATCTAGAGTTATAGGAATGTTTTATTTTCCGAACACAGTCAGTACATTGTGGCCGTGTTCGTAGTGAATATTATTGAGCGTTGGCTTTTTCTTTGAGGTCGAAAGTTTATTCAGAAACGTCCCCGTCGATCAAACCACTGACATTATCCTAAGTTCTGTGTACACTAATAATTTTATCTCTCCGCCAGCCATCAAACCATTTATTCTCAAAACATTATTATATGCATGCATAACTAAAGTCTCATTCTATGACTATAATGGCATCATTTACACCCAAACCAATGGTGTTTGTATGAGTAATCCACTCTCGCCCTGTTTCTCCAATTATTACATGTCCGATGTAGAAAACATGATATTTAAACAGGTCTGTAAATCTAAAATATATGTCCTCTTCGTAGACGATATTTTTATTTTAGCGAATAACACAAATGAAATAGAGACTATGATGACCACATTTGAAACAAATCTTTCCCTAGGAACTTAGTCAAAAAATAAACTCCCATTCTTAAACTTTCTCGTTGTATAGAGTAACAACACTTTAACCAGTTCATTGTATAAAAAATAATCTAGCAGAAACTATTACAACCTTAAGTTTAAGAGTGAATCCCCACCCAGATACAAAATAGCAGTGATAAAAAAAAACTTCTTAAAACGATCACTCCAGAATTCATCCTCTTGCCTACTCTTCATTAAAGAACTCAACAATGCAAAACAGAGATTAATTAACAATGGCTTCCCTAACCACCTTATAGACCACAAAATTAAACTATTTCTTTCCACAGAGAGTCAAATATAACAATTATTTTCTACAAAAGCAAAATGCACGTCAACTAAAAACAAGATGAATCTTCACTTAGAAATCTCATAAAGAAATACACTGCCCCAATTGACCCGAATAAAAAAAAATCAAATTGATTATCTATTAAAAAAAATTAAGATAGCTTACCTTATCCTAAAAATAAATAACGGCACACCAGCAAAATAAACATTACAACGAACGAACATTTAAGAGTTCGAATGCCGCTTAAGGAACTGTGTTCCTGATCAAACTGAATTCATACATAATTACATTGGTCACACTACTATATGCCTATCCAGACGCCTAACGTTAAACCTATCTGACCATAGCTCCATTAGAATCGATTTAAACACGCACACAAACTTACCTGACTCCATCCGAAACTTACTAGTAGAAAATACAAACATAATAACCCCATCCACCTGTAAAAAAATGATTAAAAATAATGGAAGCTTTAATAATAAAAAGAAAAAAAAAACAACACTCATTAATATTAACTACGAACACGGCCACAATGTGCTGTGTTCTGAAAACAATCATGCCTATAACTCTAGAAACATACGTACCACCCATACACCTAATTAAAAAGCGAAAATAAATCCACTCGGCCCATGCTTCTCCAATTATTACACATTCGATATAAAAAAACAAGATATTTAAACAAGTCTGTAGAACTAAAATATACGTCCGCTACGAATACGACATTATTATTTTGAAACTTAGTTTTGTGATGTCAACGAACACTCATTACCAACTATTGTGATATCAACGGATACTCCTTGTGTGTTCGTAATGCTCATTGTAGTAGAGACTTTGTAATCGCAGATACAACTATAATACGCCGTTAAACGATACTGATGACAGACGCCTCGAATAATACTCACACTAATAGTACTTGCTACACTTATTTCGTCTTATTATTTGCGTAAATATAAGAAAAATGCGTCCTGAAGATGACAGTTTGAAATTGTCAAAAGTACTTGGCATGTGTCTTCCATCTCGTAACAACTCGAATATAAGTATCTTATTATTCAAGGGATTGATAGTAAGTTAATGTCTCATTAAATCCTGTTAGCGAAGTGATTTCGCCATTAATCACATTAATATTGCTATTTAATTCTTTGTATAAATTGTTTGTTTTTGAGATATAATATAAGCAGAACACTTTAATATATTTACGATATCAGATCCGCAGCACAGCAATAATCATAATCTTACATTAAGTGGAAAGCTACTAAGACATTTTTACTCTAATTTGATTATACTAAGTTTATTTCACTTTAACAGTTAAATACATATAAGGAAAACATTGGGCGATTTCTTACTTTCAAAATTCATAGAAATTTCTTGGTGCATTTGAATAAAAAACTCCTCGAGCATATTTTAAAAAAATCTTTCGATCTACACATATTCCGTCTTGTTATCTGGCTATATATTAAAAAATTGTGCCCTGAAGATGATAGTTTGAAATTTTCGAAAGTACTTAGCATGTGTCTTTCATCTAACAATAAATAGAATAGTACTAAAATTAAGTTAACGTCTGATCAAATTCTGTTAGAGAAGTAATTTCGCCATTAATCACATTAACATTGCAATTTAAGTTTTTGTAAAAATTGTTTCTTCATGATATAAAATATAAGCTGCACACTCTTAAAATATTTACGACATCAGATCCGCAGTACAATAATAATCAAAATCCTAAATTATGTGGAAATCTACTAAGGCATGCTTTCTCTACTAATTTGATTATACTAAGTTTATTTCACTTTAACAGTTACATATAAGGAAAATAATTCGGTGATTTCTTACTTTCAAAATTCAAAGAAATTTCATGATGGATTTGAATAAAAACCCTAGCGTCGCGACATCGCATGCTCCCAAATAAATATTTAACTCTCAATAAATAGCATGATAAAAAAAAAAATCTTTCGATCTACACATATTCCGTCTCATTATTTGGCTATATATTAGAAAATTGCTCCCTGAAGATGATACTTTTAAATTGTCAAAAGTACTTGGCATGTGTCTTCCATCTAACAATTACTCGAATATAAGGAACTTATTATTCAATAGTATTAATAGTAAGTTAATATCTAATCAAATTGTGTTAGCGAAGTAATTTCACCATTAATCACAATAACATTGCTATTTAATTCTTTGTAAAAAGTGTTCCTTTATTATATAAAATATAAGCTACACGCGTTAATATATTTACTACATCAGATCCTCAGCACAATAATAAAATAATCTTAATTTCTATGCAAATTCTGAGACATATTTACTCTACTAATTGGATTAAACTAAGACCTTTTCAATCTGCACAATTTGAAATTGTCGAAAGTATTTGGCATGTGTCTTCCTCTTGACATCAATTCAAATATAATTGTCTTATTATTCAAGGAATTGATAGTAAGTTAATGTCTCATTAAAGCTTGTTAGCGAAGTGATTTCGCCATCAATCACATTGCTACTAATTCTTTGTACAATTTTTTTCTTTATGATATAAAATATAATCTGCACACTCTAATATATTTATGCCATCAGATCCGCAGTATAGTAATTTTATAAAATAAAATAAGTCATATCTCGGCTGATTTACAGGCAAATACTCAAGAGTGAGAACAGGATGTGAACGGGACAAAGCCCCGTTACAAAATGAATATTGTCTTCGTTTACAAATGTTCCCGACAGTCGAGTTCCGGCCGAAAAATAAAATAATATTGTGCTCTATTTTTCGTCCAATAAAAATGCTTCCCTCCTAATTATACTCACTTCGTTTTTCGAGCCTGTTAAGCCATAAAAAACGCTATAAAAGGGGTCACACGGAAGTTCAACGGACAGTCAACAGGTGGCCAGTGTAGAGACCTGTCACGGTCAGTACGAGCGACACCAGCTATCAGCAGGGAGTGCCATCGTCAACATGTGTGAACTACTATGAGAGAGCGACCTAGATCCGAAGCCGACTTATGAACTTTACCACAAGGGAGCTGTCCCAAACCCTCACGTTCCTGTTGAAATAAAGCACGTAAATCTATTTCTGCTGTTGTCGTATTTCTTTCTTGCAACCATACGCTTATCTATAACAGTAATAAACAAAATCCTAAATTCTTAAGGCTCAAGATGTCAATTTTAAATTGTCGAAAGTACTTGGCATGTGTCTTCCATTTGACAACTCGAATATAAAAGATCTTATTATTCAAGTAATTGATAGGAAGTTAATGTCTCATTAAATCCTGTTAGCAAAGTGATTTCGCCATTAATCACATTAACATTTCTATTTAATTCTTTGTATATGTCGTTTATTTATGATATAAAGGATAAGCTGCACACATATTTACGATATCTGATCCGCAGCACAGTAATAATCAGAATCTTAAATTCTGTAGAAAACTGCTAAGACATTTTTACTTTACTAATTAGATGTTAGGTCCCTCCACTAATTTGGTATAAATTTTCGATAACTAAGGTTTAAAATGATATTTTACAAATGAAAAAGCACTCTTGAAGATTTCATTTTAGATTTAATTGGAAGCGAAATGATTAAATTTATTATTTCCAGTCAGTAAAATATTCTGGTGTATTTCAAATATAAATTATATAGATCGAAATATCAACTTTTTGGGTGATTTCAGAAAATTTTCTTAAAAGCGGTCATTTTCTTAATTTTAAGAATTTGCAATAAAAAAAAATTATCGGTTATAAAATCTTCTAAAAATAAAATCTATATTTGTGACATGTATTTGAATAAAATGAACAAATTTAAAGTTAAATTAATCTGATTTGAAATAAACATGACTTACAGCATAAAAAGTAGTATACAAACATTTCTTAACGACTCGTACTGTTTTTCTTTAGTTTATTTATGATAGAAAATATAAGCTGCCCACTATAACTAGCAGTAGAACCCGGTGTTGCCCGGGGATGTAGCAGTAAGAGATAGATCAACTATCGACCATCATAAAGACTGAAAAATAAAATTGACAAAGATTATTGTTTAAGGTTGACGGACACGCATGTCTTAATTAGTTTTTTTTTTTTTTTACAAATTGGTCAAACTCAAACAAAAGCATTGTTTTCAATCGTTATGAGTCTCTACCGATTGAATAGAATTTTATTATAAACAATTGTTTGTAAATGGAATTTTTAAAGCATTCTGAATGTAAAAATAAAGAAAAAAGTGTGCGAGACAATAAGAAACACTACCTGCCAAAAAAAGTGAAGTTTTGTTGAAATCGGTTGAAAAATGTAGGAAATCCGATCCTATATATAAACGAACACACACACACACACACACACACAACCTGGGTTTTATAATAAGTATAACTCTATATGAGTTGTCCCCCTTTCATTCTGGCGACAGATACTTCTTAATCGTGTTTTCAAATTGATTTTGTGCAAAAAAAATTGTGTTTTTCCAATTTTTAGCGGTGTCAGAACCCCCGCAAGGTAATTTTAGGTAGTCCTGTGAAGTTTTGTTGAAATCGGTTGAAAAATGTAGGAAATCCGATCCAATATAAAAACGTACACACACACACACACACACACACACACACACACACACACAACCTGGGTTTTATAAGAAGTATGATTTACATCATCAGATCGGAAGCACAGTAATATTCATAATCTTAAATTCTGTCGGAACCTACTAAGATATTTTTCTGTACTAATTAGATTTTAGGTACCTCCACTAATTTGGTATACATTTTCGATAACTAAGGTTTAAAATGATATTTTACAAATGAAAAAGCATTCTTGAAGATTTCATTTCAGCTTTTATTGGAAGCGAAATGATTAAATTTATTATTTCCAGACCAGTAAAATATTCTGGTGTATTTCAAATATAAATTATATAGATCGAAATATCAACTTTTTGGGTGGTTTCAGAAAATTTTCTTAAAAGCGGCCATTTTCTTAATTTTAAGAAATTGTAATAAAAAAAAATTATCAGTTATAAAATCTTCTAAAAATAAAATCTATATTTGTGACATGTATTTGAAAAAAATGAACAAATTTAAAGTTAAATTAATCTGATTTGAAATAAACATGACTTACAGCATAAAAAGTAGTATACAAACATTTCTTAACGACTCGTACTGTTTTTCTTTAGTTTATTTATGATAGAAAATATAAGCTGCCCACTCTAATAACATCAGATCGGCAGCACAGTAATAATCATAATCTTAAATTCTGTCGAAACCAACTAATATATTTTTCTGTACTAATTGGATTTCAGTTACCTCCACTAATTCGGTATAATTTTTCGATACCTAAGCTTTGAAATTAATTTTTAAAAATGATAAAACTTTCTTGAAGATTTCATTTTAGTTTTAATTGTAAGCTAAATGATTAGATTTATTATTTCCAGTAAGTAAAATATTCTGGCGTATTTCAAATAGAAATTATATAGATTGCTCGACTTAAAACAAATTTCTTTAAAGCGGCCATTTTCTTAAGTTTAAGAAACTTGTAAACAAAACAAAATTATCGGTATTAAAAATCTTCCAATAATAAATCATATACATATGACATGTTATTTGAGTAATATTAGCTAATTTAAAGTTAAATTAATCTGATTTGAAATTATTTCTTACTTATAGCATAAAAAATAATATACAAGCATTTCTTAACGACTAGTCATGTTTTTCTTTTTTATTGGCGAATCGATAAGTTCCGAGGTGATGACAGCTGGTATGGATGACAAGAATTGACATAAAATTACGAAATGTAAGTGAACGCATTTTCGGTGAGTCTGTTAGCTATCTAGTAATTTTTACAAATTAACATATTCCCCAAAAATGTTGATAAGAGCAACAGATTCGTATACAATAGATATATCCATTCTAAAATACAAAAATAATATATCTTATATCTATTTAACTGTTAAAGAGAAATGGACTTAGCAATTAAGAGAGTAAAAATGTCTTAGAAGTTTTCCACAGAATTGAGTTTCAGATTATTACCGCGGATCTGATATCAGAAATATATTAGAGTGTGCAGCTATATATATATATATATATATATATATATATATATATATATATATATATATATATATATATATAGTCAGACCTAGAGAGACAGACAAACCTATCAAGGTTTCACCTAGGCGGATCGTCAGTGAAAGCTAATTGACAAGGAAACATACACAATACTTACACATACAAACATCACACATGCCCACTTCGTTCTCCTTCGAAAAATACTCAAAAACAACAACAACCCAGGAAGGGTGGTAGGTTTGTCTGGCTCTCTAGGTTTGACTAGGTCTGCTCTACTTTTGTATTGAGCACTTTTTTAGTTAGTTGATTACTCGTATCAGTTTTTTTTTCTTTGGACTTTGGACCTGTATACTGTACGATTATTTTCGACAGACGTTCATGTTCCTAGCTCTTTCTTTTTTTAAAACTTTTTTCCTTCGAAATTGGTTCAAGAAACCGAGTGTATTATTATATATATATATATATATATATATATATCAAAGAAACAATTTATACAATGAATTAATAATAATGCTAATGTGATTAATGGCGATATCACTTCGATAACAGGATTTATTGAGACATTAAATTACTAGCAATTCCTTGAATATTAAGATCCTTAAAAGCGGCTTTTTCTTAATTTAAAGAAATTTGTAAACAAAAGAAATTTATCGGATTTAAAAATGTTCTAAAAATAAAATATATATTTGTGACACGTTATTTCATTAAAATTAGCAAATTTAAAGTTAAATTAATCTGATTTGAAATAAACATTACTTACTTCTAGCATAGAAAAGTAATATACAAGCATTTCTTAATGATGGGTCCTGTTTCTTTCATCTTGACGTATCAATAAGTTCCGAGGTGATGACAGCTAGTATGGATGACAAGAATTGACATAAATTTACGAAATCAAAGTGAACACATTATTTTTTTTGGTTTTAGCTACCTAGTAATTTTTGCAAATTAACATATTTTCCGCAATTGTCTAATATGTTAGTGACTTTTATTTACTTTTCGAAGTTTATGAAAAAAAAATAATAAAATTTAAAATACTATATAATTTTCTTAAATTTAATTTTAAATTTAATAACAGATGATATACTATGATAGAGGTAGCTTAATAATTTATGAAATGTTATGCTAATTTAATTATTATTAGTTTATATTTTTTAATATATTTTTTCATTTTATTATTATTAATTGTTATCATGATAATTATTTTATTATTAAATTTTTATAGTACTTTAAATGTATTTATTAATTACATAGTTGTTTATTATTTTAACCCAATAAACAATATTGAAAAGAAATTGCTGCTATGTGTAACAAGGAAAAGACTTTCAGGAATATTTTGGGACCCTGGAAAGGGACGTTTTTATTTTCTGCTACCTTTTCAATTCTTATCATTGCTGGGCTGATTTTCGAAATACAAGTCCTGTCAGCGCCAACTTCACATTTGTCCAACTGACCCCTTTGAAGATGTTCATTGTGTCGATGAGGTCATTTTGCGTTTTGAGAGAGGTGTAGAACGTACTCATCCAAGACCATCATAGCATCTACCTTACGATTCCCAGCATTTGCATCTCGTAGATAGCGCTTTCTTCTGTAAACAATAACTGCAACCTGGAGATGATTTCATTTGTGGAGGAAAGTCTGAAGACAATTTGCTTACACTTTTCGCAAATAGAGAAGTAGGCTGAACCTAGATGGAAAATTATATGCAACCTATTCCCTCGGAATCTAGTGATTAGGGGCAATGGAAACCCCTGTAGTTCAATAAAGGTCTTCATTTCATTAATAATCCCTAATTGATCCTTGAATCTAGGAGAATTCATGCCTACAATAATTCGCCATGCTAGGCACTCATTCACATTGGAAGATACTGTACAGGTCTCACCAAATTCCTCACCAAATTCCTTGTCTTTTCTGTGATCGATTCTAATGGGTGCAAATTGCAGTACAACTCCACAAGTTTAATCTGCCACTTCTCCAATAGTGAAAATGTTGAATGATTGATGGGAGCCCAGTTTGTTAAGCAGAATTTTATTTTCGAAATTATGTTTTTTAATCTGGCATCAACAATTTCGCCAATAGATAGTGAACCCACTTTGACTAATTTGTTGATGCAGTCACGAATAAGCTGCTTTTAGTCCATAGCAGTCCCTCCAGGAAGACGTTCCAGCGACACAAGAGAAGAGGATGATGGTGTTGTTAATACAAACACAATTCACGTGGTTTCCATCTTGTTTCGTTGAATCGAAAACAAAAATGCAGTTTACTGTACTTTGCACTGAATTGAACGTCTTCACATCTGAATGGAAGACTTGCAGAAGAAATAGTTTCGCTTGCAGCAGACAAGGTTGCTATTGCAGCAGACAGGATTGTATTTGCAGCAGATGGAGTCGTAGTTGCAACTGGTGTGGCGGTCGAAGAGGCAGTAGAAGATTGGACAAAGTCTGAATGGGAAACTACTTTTTTACATTTATTTATTTTTTTTTTTTTTGAAAATTCCTAAATGTTTGTTCCTTTATTTCTTTTCTTTTGGAATTTCCAAAGTTTCGCAACGGAATTAAATAAACCTGGCGGGAAACCATATCTAGCATTCTCCAACATATACCATTCTGCTACTTTCTCTAGTGTAATAATTCGCCATGCTAGGCACTCACTCTTCATAGATATTTAAACTTCCGCACCTGATTGATTTTAGTGTTCTCGACCTGCAAATCGCATTTCGGGTTCATCCTTTTACTGATGACCATACATTCTGTCTTCTGGCTTAGTCCCTTCATCTTGCTCTCCTCCGCTACATTCTGTAGGAGGATTTGTAATTTTTTTTTCGTGTCTGCTACCAGTACTGTGTCATCTGTGTATCTTATGTTGTTAAGATTGTGGCCGCCATTGCTGAATCCCGGCAGGATATCTGATTCTCTCAGAATTGTTTCGCTGTACGATCTCCTAAAAATGGACTGGTTCTACAGAAGGATGCTGAGAATATCACGTTTCCTGCTAACGAAATGATTGGAAGTATTTTTTTTCTTTTGTAAATTTTTCATTTTTTTTATTTTCCAATTGTTTTTTCTGGATTTTTAATTTTCGAAAATCAATGGAAGAATAACATTGGAAAAAGTTTTAGGCAGATCTGAAGTTGTACCCAATTTGGAATTTAAAGATGAAGAAAGGGTTTGAGTTGCAGCAGACAGGGATGCAGCAGAAAAGGTTGCAGCTGCAGCAGAAAGGTTTGGACTTGAAAACATGTTGAAACGTAAGTACTAATGAACGAATTTCAAACAAACGAATTTCTTTGTAAAGGGAGAAATCTTTTATAACACGTGGCATTTTCATAATAATGCCATGTTTAGGCTACCATAGATGAAAAAAAGGAACGATGAAAGTAAAAAAATAAATGATAAAAAAATTATAATAAAAATACTCAATCGAAGTTTATTAATCTTATCAGTTAGAATAGCCAATGTTTGAAAAGAAATTTGATTGTTTTCTATTCTCTAAGGAGTTCAACTTTTAAGTAATAAAAAAATTCTGGAAATAAAAAGGAATTTCGGGACATTTTATGAAATTAAGTAAGTAGGGGAAACATATGTAAAAAAAATACCAAGATTTTTTAAAACAAAAATAATTTCATTCATTTGTAAATAAGTTCTGAAAGTTTCATTAAAATCTGACAATTATATGATTTTTGCAATAATTTCCAAATCAATATGTTTTCACCGGAAAATCAGTGAAAGATGAACATTGGGAAGAAGTTTTAGGCAGATTTGAAGTTGTACCCAATTTGGAATTTGAAGTTGAAGAAAGGGTTTGAGTTTTAGCAGACAGGGATGCAGCAGAAAAGGTTGCACCTGCAGCATAACTCTGGACTTGCAGAAAAAAGTCTTGCATGCAACAGACAAGATTGCTCTCGTGACACGATAACTAGGCGTATATTAAGGTAGATTTGTAAAATATGTATTTTATTTTAATAAATTAAGAATAGAAAATGGTTAAGAATAGAAAAATAGTTTAAAAACATGTGTTTCGTTTAACAAAAGTACTAAGGGAAAAAGAAAAGGAGAAAAATAAATAAATAAACGCTTTTTCTTTTATAAGTAAATTTGTGGAAGAGAAAAGGGCATCAGATTACTGTTAAATCCTACAAGTCTTCCAATAAAATATTTGGCTAAGTGATTTGATGTGATAAAAGACAAACGTTTAGGAAATAGATTTTAGATGACCAGGTCAAAAACTGTCTTTACTGTATCTTGACAACACATTAAGGAAATAAAGAAAAGATAATAGAATTTTCCCTTTCTCCAGGCAATAAAAAATAGAAAAAAAACGGCCTGTTTACTGAGAAAGTGCCAGGGCTATAAAAAACATCCGACGGAAGATTTGTTAAGATAAAAAGATTAAAAACATCCTGGAAAATACATCGTTGGAGGCCGAGTGCAGACGGGATATCCGCGGTATGTTTACACATCAAAGGAAGCAAAATGTATGTACTTTGAAATTTTGAACTTACAGTCGCCAATGCTTATCTTTTGTTTCTCACCCGGTGGTCTAGTGGACTTCCGATTATTTCAATATAAATACAAGTGATTTTTCCGAGCCGAGCAGTTCAGCCGGGCGTGTGCTTGAAGTAGCCACGTGTGTCAGGCACACTGAAGAAGTGAAACTCCGTTCGTCTGAGTCGGTCGGTTCGGCATTTGATCTCCATTAGTTAGAGTTGAGTGTCACATCGCCTACCCCAACGGCAAGACTAAGTCTGAATGAAATAAAGCGGCGATTAAACTCATCTAAGTTGTGGAAGTTCGTTCCTTCAATGGTTTATCTTGTGCCCCCAGATTCAGACTTCGACTTTTTCAACCAACCCCCGGCAACATCACAGCGTTCTCGGCCACCGGAGAAATTGTACGGAGCTCAAAAGGGGTGTTACACTCTTACAGCAGACATGATTGTATTTGCAGCAGATGGAGTTGTAGTTGCAACTGGGGAGGCGGTTTAAAAGGCAGTAGAAGATTGGTCAGAATCTGAATGGGAAACTAATTTTTTACATTCTTTTGGAAATTCCAAAAAGTTTGTTCCTCTAGTTCTTTTCCTTAAATTTCAAAGTTTAGTAAGAGAATTAAATGAAACTGGCGGGAAACCATTTCTGAAATTCTTCAACGCGAACCATTCTGCTACTTTCTCTAGTGCTCCATATTCTTTGAAAGTTTTAAAGCTGAACGAATGATGTTGAAAACCCATTGAAACGTAAGTACTAATGAACGAATTTCAGACAAGCGAATTTCTCTGTAAAGTGAGAAATCTCTTATAACACGTGACCTTTTCATAATAATGTCATGTTTAGGCTACCATAGATGAAAAAAAAGGGAACGATGAAAAAAATGATAAGAATTATTATAAAAATACTCAATCGAAGTTTATTAATCTTTTCAATTAAAAAAGCCAATGTTTGAAAAGAAATTTGGTTGTTTTCTATTCTCTAAGGAGTTCAACTTATAACTAATAAAAATAAATCTGAAAATAAAAGGTATTTCGCGAAATTTTATGAAATTAAGTAAGTGGGGGAAACATATATAAAAAATAACAAGATTTTCTAAAACAAAAATAATTTTATTCATTCGTAAATAAGTCGTGAAAGTTTAATTAAAGTTTCATGAGCCGTTCTAAACTTCGCATGCTAGTTTAATTTCGGGTGAAAATAAAGACAAAAGTTGTCCAACATCTAGATATTTTTATTATGTTTTTACTTGAGATAGATAGATAGATAGATAGATAGATAGATAGATAGATAGATAATGTGTTCAAATAGATAGATAGATAGATAATGCGTTCCCTCTCTTTTTCTGATTGATAAATCGTTTGAGTTCCGTTTGAAGCAACAGGGTGTCTAGACATCTTTAACAGTACCTCTTTTCATCATCAGGAGACCTGAAATACACAAATGCAATGTGGTTAAAAAACTTTGATAACTACTGAGTACATAGAACAAATCTCATCAATTGTCTTTGTAATATATGTTTTAAACTGTAAAGAGACTTTACGGACATCTTTTAGTATGGCAGATTTTAGGTACGTGAATTTCTCGATTTGAGCCAGCGGAACTCCCCGGCACTGAATGCTCAGATGGACCGGTTATCATGTGGCTGTATGATCTTCGTTTTTCTGGGATTAATTCTTTGGGGACCAGTTTAATATTTAATAACTGTAGAAATACGACCACCCACTTTAATTCCCGTAGAATTTGAAATGCTTGTGAATACTTGTCATATAAATGGTGGCTTATTTTGTTAACTCTTCAACACTTTTGCGTAGACAAAATGTTGAATGGAGAAAGTGCCAAATGGAAAAGAGACGAATTGGCTAAATGTCAAAAGTCTAGAATATTCCTACAACAGAATATCTTTTACTTAGCATGTAAGTATCCAGTCGGTAAAAAATCATATTTTTTTAATTTTAAACTAATATAAAAACCTACCTTTTTACATAAGTGTTAACATTTTTGAACAAATATATATATATATATATATATATATATATGGAGTATTATATATATATATATATATATATATATATATATAGAGAGAGAGAGAGAGAGAGAGAAAGAGAGAGATTTTCACTTTACATGCGCATGTGTCATCCATTTTTGTTGTTGCTGATCTTGATCAGACAAAATATTGAAAGGCAAAATGACGAATGGACAAAAATGTCAGACAAACTGTCAAATGGATTAAGTATCGAAAGAAGAAAATGTCAAATGGACAAAGTGTCAAACAGAAAAAGAGTCAAATTAACTAATGTGATTAAAAACTTTGATAATTAATGAGTACATAGAAAAAATCTAATCGATTGCCTTTGTAATATATTTTTTAAACTGTAAAGAGACTTTATGGACACCCTGTCTGCTGTTTCTCAGGTACATGCATGATCTTGGTCTTTCTCGGATTAAATCTTTGTTGTCCAGTTTAATATTTAATAACTGTAGAAATATGAGCAACCACTTTACGTCATGTAGAATTTGATGAAATGCTAGTGAATACCTGTCATATAAATGTTGGCTTATTGTGTGAAGTCTTTAACACTTGTGAGTAGACAAAATGTTGAATGGAAAAGAGACGAATTGGATAAATGTCAAAAGTCTAGAATATTCCTACAACAGAATATCTTTTACTTAGCATGTAAGTATCCAGTCGGTAAAAAATTATTTTTTAATTTTAAACTAATATAAAAACCTCCGACGAAAAAAACCTTTCTACATAAGTGTTAACATTTTTGGAACAAAGATATATATATATATATATATATATATATATATATATATATATATATATATATATATATGTATGTATGTGTGTGTGTGTGTGTGTGTGGTTTGGACAAAATAATTGAAACACTCGTTAAATTCAATGAAAATTTATTTAATATGGAGTTGGTCCTCCTTTAGCCTCACAGACAGCTTTAATACGTCTAGGAATGGAATCATACAGCTTCCTGACTTCACCCAGAGGAATTTTCAGTCATTCTTTCATTAAAACCTTCTCCAGCTCTTTACGACACGACGGAGGAGGATAGCGGCTCCTAACTTCTCGCTCCAAAATGCACCACAAATGTTCAATAATATTGATATCTGGACATTGGGGAGACCACTCCATGTGTTCTAACTCACTTTCATGCTCTTCATATCAATTCTTAACCACTCGAGCGGTATGTATTGAGGCATTATCGTCTTGGAAGATGCAGTCACCATCAGGGAATAAAGTCTGGGCCATTGGATGAACATTATCTCCGAAAATGTTCGGGTAATCTTTGCTGTTGATTCTACCATGCAGGGCAACTACTGGACTGAGACATTTCCATGATATGGCGGCTCAAACTATCACTGATCCACCTCCATGCTTCAATGTTGGAAGAAGGCAGTCAGGGTTGTAAGCTTCTTTGGGCTGCCTCCACACATAAACTCAGCCTGAAGTTAGGAAAAGAGAAAAAAAAAACTGGACTTGTTTGAGAATATGACTTGCTTCCATTGGTCTGCAGACCAGGCACTGATCTCTGCACCACTTCAAAACCTTGGAGAGGTCACGCATTTAGCTTAAATTTTACTAAATTCTAAAAATAAATAAGACAAAGACAGTAAATTAGATAAATAAACGTATTTACAATAGATATAACCTGCAATTACGAAGTTTTAGTTAAAGTTCTTAATAGGTCTTTGAAATATAGGAGTGGGTTTTAAAACTGTTCCAATTATTTTGTCCAACTCCTGTATCTATATATAGCATATTATATATATATATATATATATATATATATATATATATATATATATATATGGAGAGAGAGAGAGAGAGAGAGAGAGAGAGAGATGGATGATGCGAAATCTAAGCAATAAAAAGTTTAGAATACCTAAATTGATTATTTGAACCTAGTTTTTAAAATCATGACTATATGGTCGTTTTTACTTTGTTCGACATTGTCCTTTTTAACTTATTCTTTTTGACATGTCTGACCTTTCGGTATTTCGTCTGTTCAAATCCTTCTTCCGCCTGACACGTTGTCCATTCGACATTATGTCCATTCGTCATTTAGTCAATTCGACTCTTTTTACCGTTCGTCATTTTGTATTTCGACACTCTGACCTACGACCTTTAATACTATTCAAAAGTTTCACATATCAATCTTGAAATATATTTTTTTTAATTCTAGGTAGGTTGGTGGCTCAGTTTAATACTTAATAACAACAGAAAATCGATCCCCCTGTTTAAGTCCAGTATTCAACCTTTTACAGTCAGGCGATTCTAAGAGAATTAGAAATCATATCGAGATTCATTATTGGCGAACACAATCTTAAAAAAAGAAAAAATATCTTAACAACATTAGATATGCAAATGATGTAATGTTGATAGGAGACACAGAAAGGAAAATATAGGAGCTCAGGCAGGAAATAGTAAAGGAAAGCGAGATGAAAGGACTAAGTATCGATTGTAAGAAGAAAGAAACTATGGTTATAGGCAAAAGAAACAAACCAAGATTCGAATTATGAATTGAAGATACCAAAATTTAACAAGTACAAAAATTTATATGTCTAAGAAGTGTTTTTACTGAGGACGAAAAAAAACAGGGACAGTGCATTGGAATCGCGAAAGATGCCTTCCAAAATCTAAGCAAAGTATTAAGAAAAAGGAAATTTCGTTAGAAACAAACGAAAGAATATTGAACTGTTATGTCACATCAGTCCTCCCCCGCTATGACAGTCAATGCTGGACAATATCCCCACAGACGAAGAAGAGAGTTGGGACAACAGTAATTGGGTTCTACAGAAGGATGCTGGGAATACCATGCATTGAACATATGAGCTACGCCGAAGATTTACAAAAAAATGAAATGAAAAATTAAACTTATACTTAACATCAGAAAGAGACAATTAGAGGAAAGAAGGCCTGGAAAAAGCAACGCTTACAGGGCAGGCAGAAAAAAGCATCCCTATCTAACGAGATGGTATAAATATTTGACAGAACATGGATTAGGAAAGATAGCAAAAAGACCAACATTGCTAAGAGCTATAACAGACAGGAAGTTGTGGAGAGCCATTATTGCCTACGTTCTGAAGTACATTGCTGTGGTAGGATCCACCTAATTTGCATAGTGGAGTACCGACCATATAAATATGGTTGGTACCGGGAAGAGAGGGGAGGAATCAAGAGATTCAGAGACCGAGAGACAGACTCTCGGCGACTGTCGAACTCTCTGCATTAGCAGAGGGGAACCCGGACGAGGCTTTGCCGAAGGGCAATGTTTCGTCCGGGGAGGTTGACAGGGCCTGAACACGTCTAGGCGGGTTCAGAAAGGCCATATTTTTGGCCGAGCCTACGGGCTCGGGGATACCCACATTAAAACGGCCTTGTGCCACATTCGATCCTCGTGGGTGGATTGATAAATGCAGGAATCAAGAGATTCAACCAGAGACTCTGCCCGACTGCGACTCAGTCAACACACATTCCAGGAACGGTCTTCCCAGGAATATACAAAAGACTATATGTAAATATTGTGTACACTTTCTTGTTTCAATACATTTTGTTCTAAGTACATTTTGTGTTGCATTATTATTCCATGCATTAGTCAAGTTTCAACAATGGCGACGAGGTAGAAAGAACCATACGAAAAAAAAAAATAGAATTAATAATTGATAGCTTTCAACAATTGGGACAAGTCATTGAAGAACCCAGGCTGAAGGAAAAAATTATTCATTAAAAGTCTAACATCTAACGGAACGGCGAAGGATTCTGAATTTCTGGATATTTAGAACTCGTTAAAGGACGACTAAGCATAAAAGAACGTTCACTCAGAAAAATTTGAAATGTGTCGTAAACGAATAACGGTGATTTTAAATTGAAAATGTTAGCTACAACGAGACACCCGTTAAAAAAATTGGCCGACTACAAAAACATGCATGGAATTAAAAGGCGCACAAATACACCGTGTCGATTTTGAAAGGTAACGAACTTTTAAAAAATTATTTTTTTTTTTTGTTTGCTCAACAATATTTTATAGTGACGAATTTACCTCTGATAATAAAAATCAGAAGTTTGTCATTGAAATACGCGAACAGAAGTTATAAAGCCCCCCCCCCCAAAAAAAAAACCCCACCAAAGTTGATTATCACGGGCTTGAATGTAAAAGCAAGACATAAAATAAAAAAGTCGTAAGTTGTTTCGATTTTTCTGGTCAGTCATATTATATCCGTGGATACACAAATTAAAGGTATATTCTTTGTTGCATGAACACTATCAGCTAAAGATGGATGAATTATCCAAAGTCATATCTGAATTATTCAAATCCCAGCAGTTGAGTCAGCAACGTCAAAATGAACAGTTTGCCTTATTAATAAGGGAACAACAGATAGCACAGCAAAAATATCAAGAAAAGCAAGATGAAAGACTGGGAAAACAGGAAGAAATGCAGATCAAGGTTTTAGAAATTCAAAAGTTAACACTGGAGAAATTAAACAACAATCAGGCAAATGAGGGAAATTCTTCATATTCTAATAACACCATATTTAATTCGCTGGAAACTTTCAACTATGTGCCAGACGAAGAAAAAACGTTTGAAGCGTACTTTAAACGATATGATGATATTTTCTACACAGACTGTGAAAACTGGTCGAATTCAAGAAAAGTCAGTCTATTACTAAGAAAGCGAGGTACAGCAGAACATAGCAAATTTGTAGATTTTATTCTACCGAGAAGAACGAATGAATTGGAATTCTCGGAAACAGTGAAATTGCTAAAGGAGCTGTTTGGAGCAAATATGTCGCTTTGGCATAAGCGATGGTTATGCATGAATGTCGCTAAATCCGACGATCAAGATTACTTAACATATGCATCTATAGTGAATAAACATTGTGACAATTTCAGATTGGCAGAGATTACGGTTGAAGAATTTAAGTGTTTAATTTTTGCTCAAGGACTGGTATTCAGTAAGAGTGCCGAAATAAGACGTAGAGTTTTGTCTAAACTCGAATCTGAACAAAACCTTACCCTGAAAAAGTTAGCAGAGGAGTGTCAGCGGGCCGTAAGTTTAAAGAAAGAGTCTCAAAAAATCGAAGAAGCCGGCATTGATTATATTAAAAAAATAAAAAAAAAACAGTCAAATTACCCATCAGAAAATATTGGAGTAAAAATTCGGCGCATTTTAAAAATAGACAAGAAAAATTAAATAAGAACGAGGAAGAAAAAAAGGTTCATCCATATAATTGCAGACGTTGCAACGAAAGACACTGGGAGGTAAATTGCCCATATAGAAATAAGAAATGTTTCGTGTGCCACAAGAAGGGACACAAAGGATCTTGTTGTAAAACGAAAAAATTCAATTGCCGAATTAGACAAACAAATTCGAATATCAAATCAGATAGAGATTTGAGGAAATATGTGACGACTGAAATATTTAAAAAGAATATCAAATTTCAACTCGATTCGGGTTCAGATTTAACAATAATGAACTATAAAACATGGAAAATTTTAAAAAGGCCTACAATAATGAAGTCAACGAAACGCGCTCGAACGGTAACTGGAAAGGAAATTAACTTCGAATGCGAGGTCGTACTTCCCATGAAATTGAACGGGATCGTTAAAAAAATAAAGGTTTTCATTCTGAAAAATGGAGAAAACTTGATGGGTACAGATTTTATTGAAACATTCGAATTGTGGGATAAACCGTTAAACTCATTCTGCAGAAAAGTAGAAAGTAATACGCAAACAAGACAGGACATTAAAGATGAATTAAAGAAAAAGTTTCCGGAAACCTTCACACCTGGTCTTGAAGATGTAACAAGTTTGAAGCTAAATTTGAATTAAAGGAAAATACTATGCCAATTTTTAAAAAGAAACGTAACGTGCCTTTCGCAAGTGTAGAGAAAATTAACGAAGAACTTGATAGGTTGGAAAAAAGTTCCGAAAGTAGAATCTAATTCATGGGCTGCGCCGATTGTGTGCATAAAAAAGAAATCAAACCAAATCAGAGTCTGTGTTGATTTTTCAACAGGGTTGAACTGGGTAATCAAGGACTACCATTACCCGTTGCCGAGTCTGGAGGAGATTTTTAACAAGCTAAATGGTGGAGTTATATTTTCAAAAATCGACTTATCAGATGCCTATCTCCAAATTCCCGTCGAAGAGGAATGTTCGAAGTTACTAGGGATAAACACGCATAGAGGGTTATTCAAGTACAACAGGCTTCCTTTTGGTATTAAAGTGGCACCAGCCATTTTTCAACAAGCTATACACGTCATGTTGAATGATTTAGACTTTGCGTGCGCCTACTTAGACGACATCATAGTAAGAAGCGCAACCGTCGACGAACATCGAAAGCATCTCAATCAAGTATTTAAAAAGATTCAGGACTTTGGATTTAAAGTCAAAGAGTCAAAGTGCGAATTTGGTTTGGAGGAAATTAAGTATTTAGGTCACATAATCAACAAAAATGGCAGATTTCCAGATCCGGAAAGGTCCATTGCGATTAGAGACATGCCGACGCCCACTAATGTGGCGATGCTACAGAGTTTTCTGGGGCTCGCAAATTATTATCAAGCGTTCATTAAAGGAATGTACAATCTAAGAGCTCCGTTGAATGAACTACTAAAAAAAGACAAGGCATGGGAATGGACGGTAGAATGTCAGAAAGCCTTTGATGAAATAAAGAAAATGCTTACATCCGACCTCTTTTTAACCCATTACAATCCAAAACTTGATATTGTAGTGGCAAGTGACGCCAGTGCATACGAGATAGGAGCGTGTATTCAACACATAATGCCAGATGGTTCTAGAAAACCAATTGCACATGCTTCGAGAACTTTACTCCCAGGAGAAAGAAGTTATTCACAGATCGAAAAAGAGGCGATGAGTATCATTTTTGCCATAACAAAATTTCACAGATACATCCACGGCAGACATTTTATGCTTGAAACGGATCATAAACCTCTGATCACTATTTTTGGTTCAAAGAAAGGGTTACCCGTTTATACGGCAAATCGTCTGTTGAGATAGGGAACCATTCTTCTCAATTATGATTTTCACATAAAGCACCTATCATCCAAAAATATAATTCATGCGGATAGTTTATCAAGACTCGTACCGAGTCAAGAAGAAAGATTCGAAGAATCAATTATTGCAAATATCAGAGCAGATTATGAGGTGAAAAGCATGGTAAACAACATTTTAAGAGAGCTACCGGTTACATCAAAGGAAATCAAAAAAGAAGCTGAAAGCGATGATTTCATTTTAGAAATAAAAAGCAAAATGGTAGCAAATGACCAAAAAGTGCAGGAGATTTATTCAATTTGTGACGGATTTTTATTATATGGTGAGAGAGTAGTAGTACCAAAAAAATTGCAGAAAAGAATACTACGGGACTTTCATATGAATCACCCGGGGGTTAATAGAACAAAAAGCTTAATGCGAAGCTTTGTATATTGGAAAGGAATGGATGTGGATATCGCAAACATGGTTCATCGATGTAAAGGGTGTGCGTTAGTAGCTAAGGCACCACCTATAGTACACAAACCATGGCCCAAGACGGATCATCCGTGGACAAGATTACACATTGATTTCGCTGGTCCAGTAGAAGATTATTACTACTTAATAGTGGTAGATAGTTTTAAAAAATGGCCGGAAGTACTCCGCTGCAAAAAGCCTACGTCCAATACCACAACAACTTTCTTGCATGAACTATTTACACGGTTCGGTGTGCCAGAGTGTATTGTGAGTGACAATGGTACACAATTTACTTCTGAAGAATTTAAGGAATTTTGTGAGTTATATCAAATTAACCACATAACGACGCCGCCGTATCATCCGAGATCCAATGGACTCGCAGAAAGATTTGTCGATACTTTAAAGCGCGCGCTGAAGAAAGCCTCAGGAGTTCCAACGGAAAAGGCGCTTCAGCAATTCCTACAAGTATACAGAATCACGCCAAACCAGAGAACACACTCAAACATGGCACCAGCTGAACTAATGTTCGCTAGGAAAGTTAAGTCAGTGTTTGACAAGCTTTTTCCAGGAAAAAATAGAGTAAAGAATACTATGTATACAGCGAGAAAAAGATACGCCTCCGGAGAGAAGGTGTTTTTCAAGTGCTACAAAAACAACGTTGAGTTCTGGGAGCGAGGCATAGTGGACAAGAGAATCGGTGAACTGATTTACATAAATAAAGGGCCGAAGAATACTCATAAAAGGCACCAGAACCAACTTAAAAAATGTTACATTCTAGAGCATGAAGAGAGTATACTGGATGAGGAGGAAGATCCCATTGATGTAATGTATGATATGTTTCAAGTAGAACCTCCGCAGAATACTCCTGAACCGAGAAGATCCGGTAGGAAACGAAAGTTCACGGACCCATTGGACGTGAATCCAAAACGGAAAAAATATTAAAATTAAGCGGATGGACATATGCATATGAAGTATGCAAATGGATCTACAAAGAAATAGCCATAATCATCAACCCATATAGGAAGCCAGTTTGAAATCCAAAAGGGATTCCAAGGCTTGGGAGGGGGGTGTTGTGGTAGGGTCCACCTAATTTGCATAGAGGAGTACCGACCATATAAATATGGTTGGTACCGGGAAGAGAGGGGAGGAAACAAGAGACTGAACCAGAGAATCTGCCCGACTGCGACTCAGTCAACACATTCTCCAGGAACGGTCTTCCCAGGAATAGACAAAAGACTATATGTAAATATTGTGTACACTTTCTTGTTTCAATACATTTTGTTCTAAGTACATTTTGTGTTGCATTATTATTCCATGCATTAGTCAAGTTTCAACATACATGGAAGAAGAAAACATACTCATAATATTAAAAAGTTTCATATATTGGAAGTCCTTACTATTTCTCAAAAGTTTTACATGTGAGTTTTTTTAAATATGCATTTTTTGTAATAGGGATCAGTTTAATACATAATAACAATTGAAAAACGTTCACCGACTTTATGTTCAGTAGAATCTTATGAAATACTAATTTTGGTGAATAGGGGGATAAATACTAATAAAATTACTTAGGGTTTTATTTCCATATTTTTAACTATTATCCAATAAAAAGAATTATCAAATAATAAGATTTATATTTTTATATCACTATAATCACTAAATATAATATTTAATGTCTGTGATTCGTGCTTGCGTGGTGCGTCCGACGCATAACAATAATTTAATAATATAATAATTTAATATAATAATGATTTAAGTTTCTTTCCACCTCTATCTTTTCACCTCTCTCACTCTTTCCGCATCTCTCTTTCTCTTTCTCTTCCTACCTTTCTCCTTCCATATCTCTTTGCGAGCCTGATTGCGTGGTACGTCGTCCATCCGGCGAATAATAATGATTTAAGTTTCTTCCCACCCCTCTCTCTTTTCACCTCTCTCTTTTCACCTCTCTCTTTCCATATCCCTTTGCGTGAGTGCTTACGTGATGCGTATGCCGGTGCATAATGATTTAATTTAATCTGATTTAAGTGAATCAGATTTTAAAAAATACCTGTTGTTTGTATAGTAAGTATTTTTATTTTGACTTTCTTCAAAAAGCCAACTTTTTTAATTAAAATATTTTTAAGTTAAAGACAGACAAAAAGTGATCCCGCTTAGCTGTTTCGTTCAGTTGTTTGTAGAGTACTTATTTATTATCAGCTTTCTTTAAACAAGTAATATTTTAAATATGTAAAATAATTTTTAGCATATTTAAAAAAATTATTTTCAAGTGAATATGGTTCAAAAACCTTTGTCAAATTTGAAAATATTTTTCATTTAATCTGATTTAAAATAATATTTTAATTGAATAAGACTTACAAATACGAGTAGTGTATACATTAAGTATTTTTCAACTTTCTTCAAAGAGATAATTTATAAAAAAAAAACAATTTTAATGTGTAAATCAAATGCGTAATCACCTGAGCCCTCAGAGACTTACAGGTCACAGGTCGTCTAGTTATGGCACTAGAAATTCGCTTTATGGATTTTATACAAATAAATGGGTGTGAAATAGGATAATCACTGATATATTATTATTGATATATCCGTTGTAAGTGATGGCTATTGCCGGAACGAAAGCCTGAAGGAGAAAGCTTCTGGCGATAGCAATTAAATTTACAGGTCAGGAAAGGAAACTATAGGAGCTCATGCAGAAGCTAGTAAAGGAAAGCGAGAAGAAAGGACTAAGTATCGATTGTAAGAAGAGAGAAAATATGGTTAAAGACAGCCAGAAAGAGATTCCGCTTTGCTGTTTCGTCCAGTTGTTTGTAGAATACTTATTTATATTTCAGCTTTCTTTAGACTAACAATATTTTAAATATTTTAAATAATTTTTGGCATATTAAAAATTATTTTCAAGTGAATATGGTTTAAAAAAACTGCTGACAAATTTAAAATTATTTTTAAGTTAATCTGATTTTAAAAAATATTTTAAGTGAATAAGACTTACAAATACGAGTTGTTTATACAGTAAGTATTTTTCAACTTTTTTCAAAGACATAATTAAAAAAAAACAATTTTTAATGTTTCAATCAAATTCAGTGTTATATCACCTGAAACCTCAGTAACCCCACGGGTTATAGGTCGTCTAGTTATGGCACTAAAAATTCATCTTATGGATTATATACAAATAAATGTGTGTGAAATAGAATAATCATTGGTATATTATTATTGATATATCCGTTGTAAGTGATGGTTAGTGAAGGAACGAAAGCCGGAAGGAGAAAAATTCTTGTGATGGCAGGTCAGGAAATGCCGAAGTAACTTAAGAACGCCAGAAGCCAAAGAAGACAGTGATGTTTTTCTAAAAAAAAAGGTGACAAATAGGTACTCACATTTGAGTATAGTGACTGCACACACTGCTGATAGCGTCTGTGATGTGCAATCCTTCATTACACGAATTTCCAAATATTTTCAAGTGTTCCGAAATATGTACACTCTGTTGCAAAAGAAAATATTGTTAGAAATGTATTTTTTTACTAAATTTAGTCTATACTTTATTTTATGAGAAATTGGCAATATTATACACCTTTATCTATCTTCCTTGTCCTCATAAACTTCACTTCCTTCCACCTCAGTCATTCATCTCCACACCTCAACAATCATAACCATTTTAACATTAAGTCTTTTATTGTATGAACATGAGTATTAAAAATGTAGAGAAGCGGCACCTTATGGTATTTAAAGGTAGGTGTATTATACGTTGGTGCACGTTCAGATGCAAACAACAGAAGCATTAAATGACTCATAAAGGTGTTGATATACCGCTAAACAATACGAACCAACCATTCATTCATCTTCCACCTCTATGAGTCAGGTTTTTCCAGACTTGGTCGATCATGGCTCTCTAAAAATAGTTTCACCTGTTTTTCTTGCCATCAGTCCAAACTGCTTTTAGTTCGAACAAGAGTGAATGAAAATGTTTTTGTCGAACGATTTGACCATCTACTATCTTGCTCTATCCTTGTTCTGTCGTTCAGGCACACAAATCTCTTAAGTAGTTGACTCACAGTTTCACCTGCTTCTCTTGCCATCAGTATATTTAGTGAATGTCCAATTCTAAACTGCACACTTTTCCATTGATTAAATTTATTAAATTCTAGAAAAAATGAGTAAACAAATTAAATCAATCGTAAACAAGATAAGGTAACTTGTTTCACTTACATTACTGTAAGGTGAGCACGCATTATTGAAGTGTTTGACTGCCTTTTCATAGCATTCTGTGTTTGTAATTTCTACGGAGTTGTTCAACAAATTCTCGACCTTTTCCTGCGTGACTTTTTTGACAATGTCACGGAAAATGTTATTGATCAAATCACGTTCCTGTCAAAATAAAATTTAAAATAATTAAATGATGTATTTATTGCATAGTGAAAGATGCCTTCCAAAAGAAAATCAAAGTATCATTGTTGAAATTTCTAAGGGTACATCAAGAAGAAAGAGTGTTGTATGCCCCCCCCCCCACCAACCTTCGTTCTGGTGAAATTGTAAATAAGAGGAGAAACAAATGCGGCAGCATAACTATATTCAGTCATAACTGATTTAGGAAGGCAAGATTGTTAACCATTACACCATGTCAAAATGCCCAAGCGTGTATTTCTAATGTCCAGCAGCAACATAACTATACCCAGTCATAACTGATTTAGCAAGACAAGCTTCATAACCATTAAAATATGTCAAATTGCCCAAGCGTGTAATATCCCGCAGCAACATAACTATACCACGCAAAAGAAACACTGTACCCGGAAAGTGCTATCGATTTATGTTTCTCTCAAATTATCCGAAAAGAGAAAAGTTCATATTTTTCTATGCCGGACATAGTTAAGATGTAAGAAACGAAACAGAGCCTACTGGACTACCTTTCATTTACCAAATTGGAATCACACAAATGAAACCCTGGGTCGAAGTGCTATCGATGTTCTACTAATGTTTCTATAAAACCGGACCTCTGTCAAACTGTCTATTAATCCCGTCTGATTTTTATCCTTTATGATTTGTATTTGCCATTAAATAACCCAACAAGGAATGATATGTCATTGTATTAACGACACAACCAACCAACCAGCCAAGAACTTATCATGGACACAAATCTGATATTTTTCTGTGTCCTTCAAAGATCTCAACAGAACATTTCAATATTGTCAACTGAGCAATGTCAAATGTCAAAACTCACCTTAAAATATTCATAAAGAGTCCTTTCGATGTCTTCTTTTTCCTGTCGTCTGCTTGCCTTTTCCCATTTCTTTATTAATATCTCCAGTGAGACATCGCGGGAACTGACGGAATCGGAAAACTGAAAGGAAACAGAAACAATAAAAATAAACGAAAATCACCAAAAACAAAGTTTAATTTTATTATTATTTTTATTATTTTTATTATAATCAATACGTTTTCAGTGTTTTTATTTAAATTATTACTATCTTATCCTTATTGGCCTATAACATCATTTTTATGGATTCGTATGACCGGACTTATTCAATCCGAAATAAGTTTCCCTTCCTTTAATCGAGTCTACCTTTCTTTTACTCTAATGCAAACGAGATCCATGTCAACATTTTGATTCTCATGTAAAACCGAACTGTCTATTAATTCCGTCTAATTTTTATTCTTTAAGAATTGTGTTTGGTATTAAATAAACCAACAAGGAATAATATGCCATTGATTTAACCAACCAACCAACTAACTTGTCTTGACATGCCAAGATCTAAACAAAACACCAGTGCCACATTCGCGGTAATTGACGGAATTGGAGAACTGAAAGCAAATGGAAAGAATTTTAAAAAATGAATGAAAATCATCAAACATAGACTTTAATCTATTATTATTATTATTATTATTAGTAGTAGTAGTAGTAGTTTTTAGTGTTTTTCTTTAAATTTTTTGTTAGCAAAAGGGGCATCCCAAAACCGAAATTACAAAGTGGGGATAACTACAAATATTTAAATATCTGTGAACTGTTTTAACAGCGGACGGAAAAGGCAACACTGAAATCCGAACTCGCATTGGGATAGACAATGATGCTTTCTAAAAGGTAAAACAAAGAAAAGAGTACTGAACTGTTACGTAAAAAATATACACCTAAATAACATTGAATTCTGTGCAACAATGAAGAAGAGACTTGAAACAACAAAATTTGGTTCTGCAGAAATATTCTGAGAATGCCATTGACTGATTATGTAAACAACGACGAGGTTTGATAGCAAATAAAACAAAAAGGATTTTTATACTCAACATAAGTAATAAACAGTAGATATTTCTAGTGCATATAATGAGAAAAGAAGGCTCGGAAAATCCTCTTTTGACCAAAGATTTTTCATATTTAGTTTCCATGGCGAGTAGGTTATTTGAGATGGAGTTACTAAATCAGAACTAAGTCTACCTTTTTATGTTTCAAAAGATTTTAAGTTTTCTGAATTCAGAGTTTACATTCTACAAAACAAATTGCCTCCCAAGACAGGAGAGCGGAGTTATATATATATATATATATATATATATATATATATATATATATAATTATTTATTTAAAAATTATACCTAATATATGTTAAAAAATCACTACAAAAATAGCAATTTTGTTTCAACACCACTGGTGTTTTATCAAAACATCAGCACTTGATACGACACCAGAGGTGTTGAAACAAAATGACTATTTTTGTAGTGATTTTATAACATATTTATATATTAATTTTTAAATAAATAATTATATATGCTCTACTCTAAATTGAGCAATGTTTTAAGAATAGTAATTGTTAGTGATTGGAATTTATTCCGTATACACCAATCATATAATTGTAGATATATATATATATATATATATATATATATATATATATATATATATAATCCGTCTATGAAGCACACTGTTAGTTACAAACACCTGATGAGATCTGTTGATACACATAGAAACATGAATGCATTTGTATAGCGTTTTTCTACATGTTTGAATGTAATATCTTATAATATATATATATATATATATATATATATATATATAAAGAGAGATAGAAAAACGGGAGAAAGATTTTAATTTGATGATTGCACTAAGGTGGAAACAGGTAATCACCATGCAATGTTGATTCCTGACTCTGTACTAAAGTTTTTAAATATATATATATATATATATATATATATATATATATATATATATATATATATATATATATATATAATAAAAGTATAGTTTAGGTGTAATATATTTATTACTTATAGTGCTTTATATCATAGATGCAGTGTAAACATAAAAGTAGAATTTGAAGTGAACACAATTTCCAAACAGCAACAGTGTCCTTCATGCATGGATTATATATATATATATATATATATATATATATATATATATATATATTGGGATAGAATGATATTGACACAAGAATGTTTCATTTTAACTTACATCAAATATTGTATCTGTGACTGCAGGGTTAAATGCTGAGGTTTGTAGATCAAAATCTAAACCTAGGAATTCAGAGAGTTTCATTTTCCCAATGGACTGAAAGAAAAAGAAATATCAAACAGAAGACATAGATAAAAACAGATTAATATGAATAGATTTTATATATTTGTATTACTGTTTCTAATAATATATTTGTTTAACACAGTTCCTAACTCTGTGACATTATTTCTGACCCTAACATGGCCACAGCACATAGATAGATAGATAGATAGATAGATAGATAGATAGATAGATACGTGAAAACACATAAGGAAAGTGCATTCAGAAAAACAGAACATTTATAAGGGATTTAAGATGAGGTCGGCGGCTATTAGCCAGTAAGAGTTGATAAGAGTTTTAGACAACATCAAGTGGGGGATCAGTTTAGGAGGTAAATAAAAACAAAACTGAACCCTATTGGCCAGTAAGAGTTGATTAGACTTTTTAGACAACATCAAGTGGGGGATCAGTTTAGGAGTTAAATAATAACGAAACTGAACCCTATTGGCCAGTAAATGTTGATTAGTCTTTTTAGACAACATCAAGTGGGGGATCAGTTTAGGAGCGAAATAATAACAAAACTAAACCCTATTGGCCAGTAAGAATTGATTCGACTTTTTAGACAACATCAAGTGGGGGATCAGTTTAGGAGTAAAATAATAACAAAACAGAAACCTATTGGCCAGTAAGAGTTGATTAGACTTTTTAGACAACATCAAGTGGGGGATCAGTTTAGGAGTTAAATAATAACAAAACAGAAACCTATTGGCCAGTAAGAGTTGATTAGACGTTTTAGACAACATCAAGTGGGGGATCAGTTTAGGAGTTAAATAAAAACGAAACTGAACCCTATTGGCCAGTAAATGTTGATTAGTCTTTTTAGACAACATCAAGTGGGGGATCAGTTTAGGAGCGAAATAAAAACAAAACTGAACCCTATTGGCCAGTGAGAATTGATTCGACTTTTTAGACAACATCAAGTGGGGGATCAGTTTAGGAGTGAAATAATAACAAAACTGAACCCTATTGGCCAGCAAGATTTGATTAGACTTTTTAGAGGACATAAAGTGGGGGATCAGTTCAGGAATGACAAAATAACAAAACTGAACCCTATTGGCCAGTAAGAGTTGATTAGACTTTTTAGACATCAAGTGGGGGATAAGTTGAGGAGTGAAATAGTAACAAAACTGAACCCAATTGGCCAGTAAGAGTTGATTAGACTTTTTAGAGAATATAAAGTGGGGAATCAGTTGAGGAGTGAAATAATAACAAAACTGAACACTATTGGCCAGTAAGAGTAGATTAGACTTTTTAGAGAACATAAAGTGGGGGATCAGTTGAGGAGTGAAATAATAACAAAACTGAACCCAATTGGCCAGAAAGAGTTGATTAGACTTTTTAGACATCAAGTGGGGGATAAGTTGAGGAGTGAAATAGTAACAAAACTGAATGCTATTGTCCAGTAAGAGTTGATTAGACTTTTTAGAGAACATAAATTGGGGGATCAGTTGAGTACTGAAATAATAACAAAACTGAACCCTATTGGACGGTTAGAGTTGATTAGTCTTATTAGAGAACATCAAGTGGGGGATCAGTTGAGGTGTGAAATAATAACAAAATTGAACCCTATTGGCCAGTAAGTGTTGATTAGACTTTTTAGAGAACATCAAGTGGGGGATCAGTAGAAGAGTGAAATATTAAGAAAACTGAACCCTATTGGCCAGTAAGAGTTTATTAGACTTTTTAGAGAACATCAAGTGGGGGATCAGTACAGGAGTGAAATAGTAACAAAACTGAACCCAATTGGCCAGTTAGTGTTGATTAGACTTTTTAGAGAACATCAAGTGGGGGATCAGTACAGGAGAGAAATAATAACAAAACTGAATCCTATTGGCCAGTAAGATTTGATTAGACATTTTAGAGGACATAAAGTGGGGGATCAGTTCAGGAGTGACATAGTAACAAAACTGAACCGTATTGGCCAGTAAGAGTTGATTAGACTTTTTAGACATCAAGTGGGGGATAAGTTGTGGAGTGAAATAGTAACAAAACTGAACCCTATTGGCCAGTAAGAGTTGATTAGACTTTTTAGAGAACATAAAGTGGGAGATCAGTTGAGGAGTGAAATAATAACAAAACTGAACCCTATTGGCCAGTAAGAGTTGATTAGACTTTTTAGAGAACATAAAGTGGGGGATCAGTTGTGGAGTGACAAAATAACAAAACTGAATCCTATTGGCCAGTAAGAGTTGATTAGACTTTTTAGACATCAAGTGGAGGATAAGTTGAGGAGTAAAATAGTAAGAAAACTGAACCCTATTGGCCAGTAAGAGTTTATTAGACTTTTTAGACAACATCAAGTGGGGGATCCGTTGGGGAGTGAAATAATAACAAAACTGAACCCTATTGGCCAGTAAGAGTTGATTAGACATTTTAGAGAACATAAAGTGGGGGATCAGTTGAGGAGTGAAATAATAACAAAACTGAACCCTATTGGCCAGTAAGATTTGATTAGACTTTTTAGACATCAAGTGGGGGATCCGTTGGGGAGTGAAATAATAACAAAACTGAACCCAATTGGCCAGTAAGAGTTGATTAGACTTTTTAGACATCAAGTGGGGGATCAATACAGGAGTGAAATAATAACAAAATTGAACCCTATTGGCCAGTAAGATTTGATTAGACTTTTTAGAGAACATAAATTGGGGGATCAGTTGAGGACTGAAATAATCACAAAACTGAACCCTATTGGACAGTTAGAGTTGATTAGTCTTTTTAGAGAACATCAAGTGGGGGATCAGTTGAGGAGTGAAATAGTAACAAAACTGAACCCTATTGGCCAGTAAGAGTTTATTAGACTTTTTAGAGAACATCGAGTGGGGGATCAGCACAGATGTGAAATAGTAACAAAACTGAACCCAATTGGCCAGTAAGAGTTGATTAGACTTTTTATAGAACATGAAGTGGGGGATCAGTTGAGGAGTGACATAATAACAAAACTGAACCCTATTGGCCAGTAAGAGTTGATTAGACTTTTTAGACAACATCAAGTGGGGGATAAGTTGAGGAGTGAAATAGTAACAAAACTGAACCCTATTGGCCAGTAAGAGTTGATTAGACTTTTTAGAGAACATAAAGTGGGGGATCAGTTGAGGAGTGAAATAATAACATAACTGAACCCAATTGGCCAGTAAGAGTTGATTAGACGTTTTAGACATCAAGTGGGGGATAAGTTGAGATGTGAAATAGTAACAAAACTGAACGCTATTGGCCAGTAAGAGTTGATTAGACTTTTTAGACATCAAGTGGGGGATAAGTTGAGGAGTGAAATATTAAAGAAACTGAACCCTATTGGCCAGTAAGAGTTGATTAGACTTTTTAGACATCAAGTGGGGGATAAGTTGAAGAGTGAAATAGTAACAAAACTGAACCCTATTGGCCAGTAATTGTTGATTAGACTTTTTAGAGAACACAAAATGGGGGATCAGTTGAGGAGTGAAATAATAACAAAACTGAACCCTATTGGCCAGTAAGGTTTGATTAGACTTTTTAGAGAACATAAAGTGGGGGATCAGTTGAGGAGTGAAATAATAACATAACTGAACCCAATTGGCCAGTAAGAGTTGATTAGACGTTTTAGACATCAAGTGGGGGATAAGTTGAGGAATGAAATAGTAACAAAACTGAACCCTATTGGCCAGTAAGAGTTGATTAGACTTTTTATAGAACATAAAGTGGGGGATCAGTTGAGGAGTGAAATAATAACAAAACGGAACCCTATTGGCCAGTAAGAGTTGATTAGACTTTTTAGAGAACATAAAGTGGGGGATCAGTTGAGGAGTGAAATAATAACATAACTGAACCCAATTGGCCAGTAAGAGTTGATTAGACGTTTTAGACATCAAGTGGGGGATAAGTTGAGGAATGAAATAGTAACAAAACTGAACCCTATTGGCCAGTAAGAGTTGATTAGACTTTTTATAGAACATAAAGTGGGGGATCAGTTGAGGAGTGAAATAATAACAAAACTGAACCCAATTGGCCAGTAAGAGTTGATTAGACTTTTTAGATATCAAGTGGGGGATAAGTTGAGGTGTGAAATAATAACAAAATTGAACCCTATTGGCCAGTAAGTGTTGATTAGACTTTTTAGAGAACATCAAGTGGGGGATCAGTAGAAGAGTGAAATAGTAAGAAAACTGAACCCTATTGGCCAGTAAGAGTTTATTAGACTTTTTAGAGAACATCGAGTGGGGGATCAGCACAGATGTGAAATAGTAACAAAACTGAACCCAATTGGCCAGTAAGAGTTGATTAGACTTTTTAGAGAACATCAAGTGCGGGATAAGTTGAGGAGTGAAATAGTAACAAAACTGAACCCTATTGGACAGTGAGAGTTGATTAGTCTTTTTAGAGAACATCATGTGGGGGATCAGTTGAGGAGTGAAATAATAACAAAACTGAACCCTATTGGCCAGTATGAGTTGATTAGACTTTTTAGAGAACGTAAAGTGGGGGATCAGTTGAGGAATGAAATGATAGGAAAACTGAACCCTCTTGCCCCATAAGAGTTGATTAGACTTTTCAGACAACATCAAGTGGGAGATCAGTTTTGTATTTAAATAATAACAAAACCGAACCCTATTTTCCACACGATTGATTAAAAATTAGATAGATAATGACAAAATGTTTATAGATAGATACCAAGCATAGATATATAAATCTCCTCAATATGTCTGATTTCTAAAAGAAATTGAAGAAACATAGACACATACACCTGCATGCACTCACACAGAAATAGAGAGATATTGATTAAACATGGATACGGTGATATTTGCCAGGTATCAATTGAAAGAAGGTGTATGAGTAATTAATTTGACCAAAAGCAGACACAGATAGGGACAGAGAGAGTGTGAAGGAGAGAGGGAGAGAGAAACGAATAGATCTTAAGCAAAAACAGGTACATAGATCTTAAATATATAGGGTTCCATAAATAAAGTCTTTAACATTTGCTGCATTATGTCCAAACCTTAATTACCATATCTCCAAACTTTTGCACATGACTTGGTGTCAGATGTGTATATTCAAATGGACATTTTTTCACTTCCTCCCTGACCATACTGTATAGCTCCAGGACGGTTATCTTATTCAAGGGCACCTGAAAGAAATTCCAATTTGGCCTCATGAACAGGAAATGGCACACTGATTACTATATAATGGTCATAAAATGCTGAAAAAATTTTGAAATAAGCTTCACCTTCTCTGAAATCTCCATCCAAATAGTACTAAAGATATCACCAAGAAAAGTCTTCAAATCACTGTCATAACAGCAGGCATATGAATTCTCGTTTTCATTGGCTGCAGTCACAACAAAAACTAAAAAAAAATAAAAATAAATAAATAAAATAAAAAATAATAAGAAGATTTGTACCTCATCTTTTAGCTGAGATTTTTTGCACAATAATCAGGTGAGATCATTTGTATTAGTATTGGGAATCGCAGCAGACAATTTATATTAAGTCTAAGAAAGTTTTCTTCTATAAGTAGAAAGAATAGTTGCTGGGATATGTTGTAATCTCTTGTAATATTATTTCTCTTTCTTTTGTCATAGCAGCAGACATTTGAATCCTCTTTTTCACTGGCTTCAGTCATGGCGAAGACTACAAACAAAAAAATAATAATAATAAGAGTAGCAGAGATTTTTTGACAATAACCTTACATCACCTTCTCTGTAATCGCCATCCAACTCATACTGAAGACATCTCCAAGAGAAGTCTTCAACTCAGAATCAACGTAGCTGAAAGATGAAGACTCTTCTTCATTGGCTGCAGTCATGACAAAGACTACAAACGAAAAAAATAAGAAGATTGTGCCTCGTCTTTTAGCAGAAATTTTTCACAATAAACAGGTGAGCACATTGGTATTAGTATTGGGAATTGCAGGAGAAAATTTTATTAATTTATATTAATTCTAAGCACATTTTCCTCTATAAATAGGAAGAATAGTTGCTGGGTTATAAGGTAATCTCTAATAACAATCAGGTGAGCACCTTGGTATTATTATAGGGAATTCCTGCAGACCCTTTATATTAATTCTAAGCAAGTTTTCCACTATCAGTAGAAATAATTGTTGCTGTGTAATTATGTAATCTCTAATAATAATCAGGTGAGCCAATTTGTATTATTATTAGGAATTGCTGCAGACCCTTTATATTAATTCTAAGCACGATTTCCTCTATAAGTAGAAGTAATAGTTGCTGGGTTATAATGTAATCTCTAATAATAATCAGGTAAGCCAATTTGTATTATTATTAGGAATTGCTGCAGACCCTTTATATTAATTCTAAGCATGATTCCCTCTATCAGTAGAAAGAATTGTTGCTGGGTTATAGTGTAATCTCTAATAATAATCAGGTGAGCCAATTTGTATTATTATTAGGAATTGATGCAGACCCTTTATATTAATTCTAAGCACGTTTTCCTCTATAAGTAGAAAGAATTGTTGGTGGGTTATAATGTAATCTCTAATAATAATCAGGTGAGCCAATTTGTATTATTATTAGGAATTGCTGCAGACCCTTTATATTAATTCTAAGCACAATTTCCTCTATAAGTAGAAAGAATAGTTGCTGGGTTATAATGTAATCTCTAATAATAATCAGGTAAGCCAATTTGTATTATTATTAGGAATTGCTGCACACCCTTTATATTAATTCTAAGCACGTTTTCCTCTATAAGTAGAAAGAATAGTTGCTGGGTTATAATGTAATCTCTAATAATAATCAGGTAAGCCAATTTGTATTATTATTAGGAATTGCTGCAGACCCTTTATATTAATTCTAAGCATAATCCTCTATAAGTAGAAAGAATAGTTACTGGGTTATAATGTAATCTCTAATAATAATCAGGTGAGCCAATTTAAATTATTATTAGGAATTGCTGCAGACCCTTTATATTAATTCTAAGCACGTTTTCCTCTATAAGTAGAAAGAATAGTTGCTGGGTTATAATGTAATCTCTAATAATAATCAGGTAAGACAATTTGTATTATTATTAGGAATTGCTGCAGACCCTTTATATTAATTCTAAGCACGATTTCCTCTATAAGTAGAAAGAATAGTTGCTGGGTTATAATGTAATCTCTAATAACAATCAGGTGAGCCAATTTAAATTATTATTAGGAATTGCTGCAGACCCATTATATTAATTCTAAGCACGTTTTCCTCTATAAGTAGAGAGAAGAGTTGGTGGGTTATAATGTAATCTCTAATAATAATAAGGTAAGCCAATTTGTATTATTATTAGGAATTGCTGCAGACCCTTTATATTAATTCTAAGCACGATTTCCTCCATAAGTAGAAAGAATAGTTGCTGGGTTATAATGTAATCTCTAATAATAATCAGGTGAGCCAATTTAAATTATTATTAGGAATTGCTGCAGACCCTTTATATTAATTCCAAGCACGATTTCCTCTATAAGTAGAAAGAATAGTTGCTGGGTTATAATGTAATCTCTAATAACAATCAGGTGAGCCAATTTAAATTATTATTAGGAATTGCTGCAGACCCTTTATATTAATTCTAAGCACGATTTCCTCTATAAGTAGAAAGAATAGTTGCTGGGTTATAATGTAATCTCTAATAACAATCAGGGGAGCCAATTTAAATTATTATTAGGAATTGCTGCAGACCCATTATATTAATTCTAAGCACGTTTTCCTCTATAAGTAGAAAGAAGAGTTGCTGGGTTATAATGTAATCTCTAATAATAATCAGGTAAGCCAATTTGTATTATTATTAGGAATTGCTGCAGACCCTTTATATTAATTCTAAGCACGATTTCCTCCATAAGTAGAAAGAATAGTTGCTGGGTTATAATGTAATCTCTAATAATAATCAGGTGAGCCAATTTAAATTATTATTAGGAATTGCTGCAGACCCTTTATATTAATTCTAAGCACGTTTTCCTCTATAAGTAGAAAGAAGAGTTGCTGGGTTATAATGTAATCTCTAATAATAATCAGGTGAGCCAATTTGTATTATTATCAGGAATTGCTGCAGACCCTTTATATTAATTCTAAGCACGTTTTCCTCTATAAGTAGAAAGAATAGTTGCTGGGTTATAATGTAATCTCTAATAACAATCAGGTGAGCCAATTTGTATTATTATTAGGAATTGCTGCAGACCCTTTATATTAATTCTAAGCACGTTTTCCTCTATAAGTAGAAAGAATAGTTGCTGGGTTATAATGTAATCTCTAATAACAATCAGGTGAGCCAATTTAAATTATTATTAGGAATTGCTGCAGACCCTTTATATTAATTCTAAGCACGTTTTCCTCTATAAGTAGAAAGAATAGTTGGTGGGTTATAATGTAATCTCTAATAATAATCAGGTGAGCCAATTTAAATTATTATTAGGAATTGCTGCAGACCCTTTATATTAATTCTAAGCACGTTTTCCTCTATAAGTAGAAAGAATTATTGGTGGGTTATAATGTAATCTCTAATAACAATCAGGTGAGCCAATTTGTATTATTATTAGGAATTGCTGCAGACCCTTTATATTAATTCTAAGCACGTTTTCCTCTATAAGTAGAAAGAATAGTTGCTGGGTTATAATGTAATCTCTAATAACAATCAGGTGAGCCAATTTAAATTATTATTAGGAATTGCTGCAGACCCTTTATATTAATTCTAAGCACGTTTTCCTCTATAAGTAGAAAGAATTGTTGGTGGGTTATAATGTTATCTCTAATAATAATCAGGTGAGCCAATTTAAATTATTATTAGGAATTGCTGCAGACCATTTATATTAATTCTAAGAACGTTTTCCCCTATAAGTAGAAAGAATTGTTGGTGGGTTATAATGTTATCTCTAATAATAATCAGGTGAGCCAATTTGTATTATTATTAGGAATTGCTGCAGACCCTTTATATTAATTCTAAGCACGTTTTCCTCTATAAGTAGAAAGAATTGTTGGTGGGTTATAATGTAATCTCTAATAATAATCAGGTGGGCCAATTTGTATTATTATTAGGAATTGCTGCAGACCCTTTATATTAATTCTAAGCACGTTTTCCTCTATAAGTAGAAAGAATTGTTGGTGGGTTATAATGTTATCTCTAATAATAATCAGGTGAGCCAATTTGTATTATTATTAGGAATTGCTGCAGACCCTTTATATTAATTCTAAGCACGTTTTCCTCTATAAGTAGAAAGAATTGTTGGTGGGTTATAATGTTATCTCTAATAATAATCAGGTGAGCCAATTTGTATTATTATTAGGAATTGCTGCAGACCCTTTATATTAATTCTAAGCACGTTTTCCTCTATAAGTAGAAAGAATTGTTGGTGGGTTATAATGTTATCTCTAATAATAATCAGGTGAGCCAATTTGTATTATTATTAGGAATTGCTGCATACCCTTTATATTAATTCTAAGCACGTTTTCCTCTATAAGTAGAAAGAATTGTTGGTGGGTTATAATGTTATCTCTAATAATAATCAGGTAAGCCAATTTAAATTATTATTAGGAATTGCTGCAGACCCTTTATATTAATTCTAAGCACGTTTTCCTCTATAAGTAGAAAGAATTGTTGGTGGGTTATAATGTGATCTCTAATAATAATCAGGTGAGCCAATTTAAATTATTATTAGGAATTGCTGCAGACCATTTATATTAATTCTAAGCACGTTTTCCTCTATAAGTAGAAAGAATTGTTGGTGGGTTATAATGTTATCTCTAATAATAATCAGGTGAGCCAATTTGTATTATTATTAGGAATTGCTGCAGACCCTTTATATTAATTCTAAGCACGTTTTCCTCTATAAGTAGAAAGAATTGTTGGTGGGTTATAATGTGATCTCTAATAATAATCAGGTGAGCCAATTTAAATTATTATTAGGAATTGCTGCAGACCATTTATATTAATTCTAAGCACGTTTTCCTCTATAAGTAGAAAGAATTGTTGGTGGGTTATAATGTTATCTCTAATAATAATCAGGTGAGCCAATTTGTATTATTATTAGGAATTGCTGCAGACCCTTTATATTAATTCTAAGTATGTTTTCCTCTATAAGTAGAAAGAATTGTTGGTGGGTTATAATGTTATCTCTAATAATAATCAGGTGAGCCAATTTAAATTATTATTAGGAATTGCTGCAGACCATTTATATTAATTCTAAGCACGTTTTCCTCTATAAGTAGAAAGAATAGTTGCTGGGTTATAATGTAATCTCTAATAATAATCAGGTTGTAGAAGTCAAGTGACTTACCTGCCAACATGGCTGCCTCCTTCTATTTCCTTATAAAATTATTTATTGTACGAAAGTACAAATGCGGCACAAGGCCAAAAAATGGGGAAAGGGGGTAAGGATGGTCATCTTCTGTCTTAACTTTAAACTTAGCTAGCCGCAATCACTGACCCAAACATACAAACAATGTTCCTTTCACCAAAACGCCGCATCCATTACATACCATTCTTACTACATCCACCAAAATTCCTCAGAGACTCTATGAAGTTCTAACTAGTCCCCATATATACAAATCATTGTCTGTGGGGGGATGGGAATAAAATAACAACTAAAAACCCCAATGAAAATTTACAATGAATACACAAGAAACTAAACAAAACTTTTTTTTTGGTTAGTAGTAAAACCCCCCACAGCCCTAACTATGGTAGAAACATCAGTTAACTGGACGAAATCAATGCGGGACTTGAAAAAAAATATATATAAAACATTCGTACAATCCATGCACTCGCTACAAACACACACTCAATCAGACAACACCAAATACGAAAAACACACTCGAAACGAAAGGCGCCCCGCACCCACCAGAGAACTGATGTCACTATCCACCTAACGATGGGAGGGATGGGGAATTAAACAAAAGGAAAAAAAAATAGGGTCAGAAAAAAAAGGGGGGGTCCAATGAGCATACATACCCTAGCTAAGTTAAACTGGAAAAAAAAAGAGAAAAAGGTAACTAAAACAAGACCGACCTAAACTAACCTATACAAGGGAGGGGTTACCAATGTTCACCCGAGTAATCCCAAAATCCTTAATGCCTAACCGGCATCAAACAGCCACTCCAAGTCAGCACCTTTCACTCTACAGAGACGCGCAAGAGTCACCCACCTTTCGCTAAATTCCAATGGATGGAGTCGCTTCCTTTCCGTCCTGATCTTGACTTTAAGTTGATACTTAAAGAACAAGATCAGTTGAGAAGAGGTAAACTTCTCGTCCCCATGAAATTCCTTCTGTCGCGTCGTCCATATCACGACTCGCATAACACCCAGTAAGCAAAGGAACACGTAGTGCTCAGCCTTAGTCAACGGCGGTACTATATTGCTACAGACGGAACTGGCCTCGAGGACAAAGAACTTTCCGCGCAGCATGCGAACCATGAGATCTTCAACGAACTTGCACAACGGAACTACGACACTACATTGAAAGAAGGCGTGACCAATGGTCTCGACCTCCCCACTGCAGCGAACGCAGTTTGGCGACTTTGCCAAACCCGCTGCGCGAAGTCTTTTGGCGACCCAGAGGGCCCCTCGAATCACCAGCCAGGTGAGTGATGCCTCGGGGTTGGTGAGACATTTCAACCCGGGCGCCCAAGGCCACATGCAGCGAGCCTCCCGCTTCGTCAGCCCGAGCTCGTCAATCAGATCATCTTGAACGTTCCCCCTCACTAACACCTGATATAATGCCTTACGGGACAACGGCTGGACGTCGGAGAGGCCATCCTTCGCCCGTAAGAGACGCTTGAGGGCCAACCGACATTCGTGATAGAAAGAGCCCTCGCCTCGAGGATTACGGCCGACCTCCTCCTCACACGAGCGCACATTTCTCAAGGATGGAAAATGTTTATGGGCGTCTTCCTTCCAGAATTCGCCGTTCTCATCCAGTTGCATACACATCCGGTCTAGATAAGTAATGCGAAGCGTATGTCGACGAGTCTCAACGCAAGGCACCCCCAGACCGCCATCAGAGGGATGGAGGTAACAGATCTCGCGACTAACTGCGGCGGCTTTGCCTCCCCACAAGAAGGAGAACAGGAGCCTCACTAACGCCAGCAAAGTGTTAGACGGGAGTGGAAGCACGGAGAGTCGGTAAAGGAGAATCGGGTAGATGTGCGAGCCACATACTTCCGCCCTCCCCTTCAAGGAAAGATTCCTCCGAGTCCACAGACGAACTGCGAGCTCGGCCTTCTCTTGCACCTCCGACCAATTCATCTCCAACAAGAGGTCGGGACCGAACCAGACGCCGAGTATCTTGACCGGCCCGTCCGTCCAGAGGAAAGGTCCGGGAAGAGAAACTCCCCTCCACGAACCCAACCGCAAGCCAACAGACTTATCGCGGTTGATCCTGGCCCCCGTCACCATCTCATAACCCTTGATTTCTTTGCCGACTTCGTTAATTTCGGCCCTACTCGACACCAGAACCGAAACGTCATCAGCATAGGCGGAGTACCTGGCCGAGGTGGTAGCACCAGGTAAGGAAATTCCGCGAAGGACCGGATTCGTCTTCAACTTACGCAGGAAAGGTTCCAGCGCAAGAACGTAAAGCAATGGAGACAGCGGACAGCCCTGACGAATGGAGCGAGACAAAATGAAAGGTTTCGATCTTACCCCATTCACTTCCACCAGCGCACCGGGGGACGCATACAGCAGTCGGATCCAAGTGCGAAAGTGCGGCCCGAAACCGGCGGCCGAAAGGACAGCCTCCAGAAATCGATGGTCAACCCTATCGAAAGCCTTGGACTGATCTAAATTGATCAGCGCGGCATCACCGTCGACTTTCTCGATGATCAAGCGTACCAAATGAAGGTTGTCCTGAATAGTCCTGCCCTTCACAGCACAAGTCTGCTCGGGGCCAATCAGACTAGAGAGGGCAACCTGCAAACGGTCAGCTAAGACCTTGGCTAAAATCTTCAACTCTGTATTTAACATCGTCAAAGGCCGATAATTATCTACCCCATCCCCACCGTCTTTCTTCTTGCGAAGCAACTTGATCACACCCCTGGTGAAGTGTTGAGGAATAGACCCCTGCCTCATCCAGTTGTTGAAAATCAGTGCCAGCAGAGGGACAAAGACGGGCGACTGCCTCAAGTACATTTCGTAGGGAAGACCATCTAATCCCGGAGTCTTGTCCAGGCCAACCTGCTTCAGCGCATCCCAGACCTCAGACTCTGTTATGGGCCCCTCGCACCTAGCCGCTTCAGCCGCCTTAAGGCGGGGAAAGTCGGCTAAATAGGCATCGAACCGAGCAGGGCTCAGACCGGGCTCCCTGGTAAAAAGTTCCTGAAAGTAATCACGAAAAGCCTCACAAATGCCCGCGTCTGTAGTCACAGTCCGCTTGTCCGGCAATGTGATGCGATCGATATGCCGACTAGATGCCCTACAAGCTTCCTCTGAACGCAATGAAGCGGCCATATTCGTCGCCTCGCAAGACATTCTTTTTATCCTAGCCCTAACTACTAGAGCTTGATCCTTCTTGATAAGCAAGGAGGCCAGCTCCGCCCTAGCTACGGCTACTTCCCCACTATCACGGGATTTGACCGCCCGATCCACTTTGGCTTCTAGAGACTTTTGCGCTGCTAGCCTAGCTAGGTTGAGTCGTCGACTATAATCAGCAGCAAAAGACCTAAGTTTGGATTTCAGAACACCCCACCACTTATTCCCAACCACAGCCCCCGACAATTCCCGCTGTAACATTAGTAAAAGCTGGTCCCGGAAATCTTGCTCACCAAATAATGATGAGTTCAATTTCCAATAACCAGCCATCCTAACCCTAGGCTTAGCTAAGTTTACCCGAACCCGGACAAGCCTATGATCCGAGTAAACTATATAATGGAAACTTGGACATTCTAAGAGCCCTACTTCGACTCTCTTAACTAGAACTCGGTCGATGTAGCTTGCGCTGACCACCGTGTCCGAGCTGCCGCCCCTAGTCCAAGTCCACGCTACCTCCCGGGGGTGCTCATTTCGATACTTATCGACGAGATCAAACCCGTCGATGAAGGCCCGAAACGATTTCACTTCCGGATTGTAAGTACCCGCTTTTTGCCCTATGCGATCTATGTCGGGATCAAGGACGGCATTCCAATCACCCGCTAGAACTACCGAACGAGAAGTCCTCAAAAACGGCTCGATCTGCCGAAACAAACCAGGCTGCTGAGTGTGGTCATTGGGCGCATAAACCCCAATGAGACGAAGAGCTTTCTCCTTTATGGTAATATCCAGCACGCAAAGTCTGCCCGCCGGATCCGCGAAGACAAGAGCACAAACCGCATCCAGAGACTTGCTCACCAGCCAGGAAACACCCCTCGAGCGTCCATCAAAACATGCTGAATAGAGGACGAACCTCTTAGACAGAATGTCTTCATGATCGCGAGATAAGAAACGGGTCTCCTGCACGCAACATACATCCACCCCGAGGCGCTGAAGATCGCGATCGAGTCTCGCCCTTCGAGACTCCGACCTCAGGCCCCGGACATTCAAACTTGCTAACCAGAGAGCCATTATTAGACCTGATTAGGGTTGAGACACTGGTTTGAACATGGTCGGGGTAAGGATACCGACCGCCTCTCCCAACGACCCGTGGCCCATCTCATTGTTGATGGAGCCGTCTTGAGAGAGACCGCCTATATCCCAGGGAAAAGTCAGTTTTAAAGCCCTGTAAAGGGAGGGGTGAACTAAAATTGGGACCCTCCCTGCACAAGATTTTTTCAAAAGATTCAGTTTATCACTTTCTGTGATAGCAATTGGAGGAGACATTTTGTAAACACTGATCGCCTCCTCCAACATTGACCATGCTTGCCGAGCCCCACTTCCAGTTCTTATTACCGTGAGCACTCTGCGGGCATTGGGGAAATTGTTCGGGACTTCCACATTTTTGTCCCCGAACTGTCTTATAGAAAGCAGATACTTTAGATCTTTTATTCTGTTTCCATAATCTTTCGCCCTTTCAGCCTGGGCCGAGGAAATCCTACAGGTATCCTTCCCTGTATTATAAATGCATTTTACTGCTTTTTTTTTCCTTTCCTTAGTTTCCTGGGAAGGACTTCTCTGCCTTTTCGGTGCGGGAGGAGGCATTTCAGGGCTTTTAATGGGGGAAGGACTGGGAGTGTGCATAGGGGTATAATAGGATCTGTGTTTATAAGGGCTGGGATCTCTACTGAGGGGAGTAGTTTTAACGGGAGGTGGTGAAGGGGTGGTATGTTTCTGTGGGGAAGGATGTTTTGGAGTCACAGGTGAGGACGAGGTAGATGGTGATGGGGAAGTAGTTTTCTTTGTTTCCATTTGCCTCTGTTTGTCCAGTTTTTCTTTCAGTTGTTTGATTTTTTCCGTTTTAGCGAATCCAGGATCATATTTTCGCTGTTTTTCTTTTAGCGTCTCTTCAGAGGCCGGGGCATCGCCCTTAACGTTGACAGAGGGAGTGGGGCTGTGCGTGTCTTTTGCCCCCGGGGCTTCATTGGACTGAGGCCCCGCTGTCTGGCGCTTCCCTCTGGCCTTACCAGCAACCAGCCATTCCCCCTCCCCCTTCTCCACAACTGCACTAGCAGCAGGCGAAGGCTCTTTGGGGAATGTGGCCTTTGTGCCAACCGGTGATTTATCCGACCCGGTCCCGGAAGCTGGCAAGCCCATTACAGGCGAGGCGGAAGGTAACGACGCGGTCAGAGGGGGATCTTGGTCATCAGGTGCCTGATTTCCAGAGGCCTTCTTCTCTGGGCAGGAAGAGGAGAGGTGACCAGTCTCTCCACACTTCCAACATACCGGTCTACGGCCGGTCACAATGACCGGCAGCTTCAGACACCCTACCACCAGACAGTTGGGGATGGAGCGGAAGGCCTGCTCGTTTAACATTATTTCGAAGCTCCATCCCCCTTTCAGGCTATCGCAAGAAGCACCCAAGATCTCGCCGTACTGCGATAGAAACGCAGCCAGGTGCTCTCCGATAACCTGAGGAGGAACCTCGTATATTGCTACCCTGGTCCTTCTTCGTCCTTCATACTCCGTGCGCAAAATTAGATCTTTAGTTATCAAGTCGCGACTTGATGCTGCGACACAGTCTTCGGCAGTGGGTAGCAATACGTCCCACATGAAAAACTTCTTTCCCTTAACAATTCTAAGGGGCTTGAACCCCAGGGACTCCAGTGACTTTAACACCGTGTCTTTTGTCGAGCGACAAATCTTGCGCGAACGCTTGTCCACGACAAAGACCGACACAATTCTTTTTTCAATCTTTTGTAATTCCTGGACGTCTTCCAAGAGTACACCTTCCACGACAAGGTGAGCGTAACTCTTGGCTCGCTCTAGGAACTCCGCAACATTGATTATACAACTCGGTGGGGTCGACCAACAAGAGGGCAATTCCCCGGCCTCTGTTTTCTTATCTTTCTTTTGTTCATCTCCGCTATTTTCAGCTTTCCTGTTTTCCAAATTTTCCTTCGGTTCGTTTTCGTCTTTCTCAGCTTTCGTATTTTCAATCTTTTGAGACTCTGAGGTCTCCGCAGCTTTTTTAAGAGTATCAATCATTTCTTCGTTCGAGGGAACTAGGAAAGGGTACTCCTCCGTATCATTTTTATCAGGAGGTTTTTTTTTAATGGAGAATAAATGTTTCTTTGTAGTTTTTTTAAAATCCGGAATTACCGGTTTCTTTTTTTTAATCAGAAAAGACGGCACATATTTTGTTTTTTTATCCATTTTTAAAAGAAGTAAAGGGAAGGGGAGGGTTGGAAGGAGAAAAGGGAAGGGGAGTGATAGGAAAAAAAAAGTGGGGTAAAAAAGTGGGGTAAAAAGTAAAAATAAAAGCGATACAACAAATTTAAACTAGTAAACGGAAGGCCGAGAAAAAAAAATTATAGGGGAGGGTAAAAGTAAATAAATAAATAAGTATATAAATAAAGTGTCGCTTATCAGCGAAACAAATTTAAATAGACCGACAAAAAAAAACAAAAGGACGTATAAAAAAAATAAAAGACGAAAAAAGGTTTCGCCTAAGTAATTGACAAATTCAAACAATTAAACAAAAACGCAAAACAAATAGACGCAAGACAGACGAGAAACCGTGAACAAAAGTTCACAAAAACAAAGAACGAACAAAAAATTAAAAGGAATACAGACAAGAAAACAACAAATTACACAATAAAAAGAAAAATTATTAACGAAAAATTAAGAGAACACGCAATACAAAATAAAATACGAAACTAAAAGCGTAACAATTTACAATATGGCTGCCGTTAAAAACCGGTCAACCCAAAAACAAAAACGTTAAATAAGCAAATAAAAACACAGAAATTTACAAATTAAACACAAAAAACGTAATTAACAGATAAAACGTAAAACTTTTACAGAAATTTAAATGAAAAACAAAGAAATAGTTAACACGTAATAAACAAATAAAAAAAAGGTTGGACGAGACACGTAAAGACGAAAAATAAACAGATAAACGCCGGGTTGTGAACACGGAAAGAAAATAAAAAATAAAACGTAACAGAAAGTCAAAAAGTTAAAAAAAGAATAAATAAAAGCAAAAAAAAGAAGTAACTGTAAAAAAAAAAGAGTAGGGAATTAAAAACGGAAAAAAAAACAAAAATTTAAACAATAGTCAAAAATAAAAACGAACGTTTGAAAAATGAAAAATTTAACAAAAAAGTAAAAAAAAATAACGTTAGAAAAAACGGTAAAATAAAATCAAAACTTAACTAAAATAAAGGCAGTCAAAAGTTCAAAGAGTGATTAATCCGGACAGACAGGAATATGTCTAAAACGGTCAGACAAGAAAAAAATCTATTTCCTTATAAAATTATTTATTGTACGAAAGTACAAATGCGGCACAAGGCCAAAAAATGGGGAAAGGGGTTAAGGATGGTCATCTTCTGTCTTAACTTTAAACTTAGCTAGCCGCAATCACTGACCCAAACATACAAACAATGTTCCTTTCACCAAAACGCCGCATCCATTACATACCATTCTTACTACATCCACCAAAATTCCTCAGAGACTCTATGAAGTTCTAACTAGTCCCCATATATACAAATCATTGTCTGTGGGGGGATGGGAATAAAATAACAACTAAAAAAACCCCAATGAAAATTTACAATGAATACACAAGAAACTAAACAAAACTTTTTTGGTTAGTAGTAAAACCCCCCACAGCCCTAACTATGGTAGAAACATCAGTTAACTGGACGAAATCAATGCGGGACTTGAAAAAAAAATATATAAAACATTCGTACAATCCATGCACTCGCTACAAACACACACTCAATCAGACACAACACCAACTACGAAAGACACATTCGAAACGAAAGGCGCCCCGCACCCACCAGAGAACTGATGTCACTATCCACCTAACGATGGGAGGGATGGGGAATTAAACAAAAGGAAAAAAAATAGGGTCAGAAAAAAAAGGGGGGGTCCAATGAGCATACATACCCTAGCTAAGTTAAACTGGAAAAAAAAAGGAAAAAAGGTAACTAAAAACAAGACCGACCTAAACTAACCTATACAAGGGAGGGGTTACCAATGTTCACCCCAGTAATCCCAAAATCCTTAAAGCCTAACCGGCATCAAACAGCCACTCCAAGTCAGCACCTTTCACTCTACAGAGACGCGCAAGAGTCACCCACCTTTCGCTAAATTCCAATGGATGGAGTCGCTTCCTTTCCGTCCTGATCTTGACTTTAAGTTGATACTTAAAGAACAAGATCAGTTGAGAAGAGGTAAACTTCTCGTCCCCATGAAATTCCTTCTGTCGCGTCGTCCATATCACGACTCGCATAACACCCAGTAAGCAAAGGAACACGTAGTGCTCAGCCTTAGTCAACGGCGGTACTATATTGCTACAGACGGAACTGGCCTCGAGGACAAAGAACTTTCCGCGCAGCATGCGAACCATGAGATCTTCAACGAACTTGCACAACGGAACTACGACACTACATTGAAAGAAGGCGTGACCAATGGTCTCGACCTCCCCACTGCAGCGAACGCAGTTTGGCGACTTTGCCAAACCCGCTGCGCGAAGTCTTTTGGCGACCCAGAGGGCCCCTCGAATCACCAGCCAGGTGAGTGATGCCTCGGGGTTGGTGAGACATTTCAACCCGGGCGCCCAAGGCCACATGCAGCGAGCCTCCCGCTTCGTCAGCCCGAGCTCGTCAATCAGATCATCTTGAACGTTCCCCCTCACTAACACCTGATATAATGCCTTACGGGACAACGGCTGGACGTCGGAGAGGCCATCCTTCGCCCGTAAGAGACGCTTGAGGGCCAACCGACATTCGTGATAGAAAGAGCCCTCGCCTCGAGGATTACGGCCGACCTCCTCCTCACACGAGCGCACATTTCTCAAGGATGGAAAATGTTTATGGGCGTCTTCCTTCCAGAATTCGCCGTTCTCATCCAGTTGCATACACATCCGGTCTAGATAAGTAATGCGAAGCGTATGTCGACGAGTCTCAACGCAAGGCACCCCCAGACCGCCATCAGAGGGATGGAGGTAACAGATCTCGCGACTAACTGCGGCGGCTTTGCCTCCCCACAAGAAGGAGAACAGGAGCCTCACTAACGCCAGCAAAGTGTTAGACGGGAGTGGAAGCACGGAGAGTCGGTAAAGGAGAATCGGGTAGATGTGCGAGCCACATACTTCCGCCCTCCCCTTCAAGGAAAGATTCCTCCGAGTCCACAGACGAACTGCGAGCTCGGCCTTCTCTTGCACCTCCGACCAATTCATCTCCAACAAGAGGTCGGGACCGAACCAGACGCCGAGTATCTTGACCGGCCCGTCCGTCCAGAGGAAAGGTCCGGGAAGAGAAACTCCCCTCCACGAACCCAACCGCAAGCCAACAGACTTATCGCGGTTGATCCTGGCCCCCGTCACCATCTCATAACCCTTGATTTCTTTGCCGACTTCGTTAATTTCGGCCCTACTCGACACCAGAACCGAAACGTCATCAGCATAGGCGGAGTACCTGGCCGAGGTGGTAGCACCAGGTAAGGAAATTCCGCGAAGGACCGGATTCGTCTTCAACTTACGCAGGAAAGGTTCCAGCGCAAGAACGTAAAGCAATGGAGACAGCGGACAGCCCTGACGAATGGAGCGAGACAAAAAGAAAGGTTTCGATCTTACCCCATTCACTTCCACCAGCGCACCGGGGGACGCATACAGCAGTCGGATCCAAGTGCGAAAGTGCGGCCCGAAACCGGCGGCCGAAAGGACAGCCTCCAGAAATCGATGGTCAACCCTATCGAAAGCCTTGGACTGATCTAAATTGATCAGCGCGGCATCACTGTCGACTTTCTCGATGATCAAGCGTACCAAATGAAGGTTGTCCTGAATAGTCCTGCCCTTCACAGCACAAGTCTGCTCGGGGCCAATCAGACTAGAGAGGACAACCTGCAAGCGGTCAGCTAAGACCTTGGCTAAAATCTTCAACTCTGTATTTAACATCGTCAAAGGCCGATAATTATCTACCCCATCCCCACCGTCTTTCTTCTTGCGAAGCAACTTGATCACACCCCTGGTGAAGCGTTGAGGAATAGACCCCTGCCTCATCCAGTTGTTGAAAATCAGTGCCAGCAGAGGGACAAAGACGGGCGACTGCCTCAAGTACATTTCGTAGGGAAGACCATCTAATCCCGGAGTCTTGTCCAGGCCAACCTGCTTCAGCGCATCCCAGACCTCAGACTCTGTTATGGGCCCCTCGCACCTAGCCGCTTCAGCCGCCTTAAGGCGGGGAAAGTCGGCTAAATAGGCATCGAACCGAGCAGGGCTCAGACCGGGCTCCCTGGTAAAAAGTTCCTGAAAGTAATCACGAAAAGCCTCACAAATGCCCGCGTCTGTAGTCACAGTCCGCTTGTCCGGCAATGTGATGCGATCGATATGCCGACTAGATGCCCTACAAGCTTCCTCTGAACGCAATGAAGCGGCCATATTCGTCGCCTCGCAAGACATTCTTTTTATCCTAGCCCTAACTACTAGAGCTTGATCCTTCTTGATAAGCAAGGAGGCCAGCTCCGCCCTAGCTACGGCTACTTCCCCACTATCACGGGATTTGACCGCCCGATCCACTTTGGCTTCTAGAGACTTTTGCGCTGCTAGCCTAGCTAGGTTGAGTCGTCGACTATAATCAGCAGCAAAAGACCTAAGTTTGGATTTCAGAACACCCCACCACTTATTCCCAACCACAGCCCCCGACAATTCCCGCTGTAACATTAGTAAAAGCTGGTCCCGGAAATCTTGCTCACCAAATAATGATGAGTTTAATTTCCAATAACCAGCCATCCTAACCCTAGGCTTAGCTAAGTTTACCCGAACCCGGACAAGCCTATGATCCGAGTAAACTATATAATGGAAACTTGGACATTCTAAGAGCCCTACTTCGACTCTCTTAACTAGAACTCGGTCGATGTAGCTTGCGCTGACCACCGTGTCCGAGCTGCCGCCCCTAGTCCAAGTCCACGCTACCTCCCGGGGGTGCTCATTTCGATACTTATCGACGAGATCAAACCCGTCGATGAAGGCCCGAAACGATTTCACTTCCGGATTGTAAGTACCCGCTTTTTGCCCTATGCGATCTATGTCGGGATCAAGGACGGCATTCCAATCACCCGCTAGAACTACCGAACGAGAAGTCCTCAAAAACGGCTCGATCTGCCGAAACAAACCAGGCTGCTGAGTGTGGTCATTGGGCGCATAAACCCCAATGAGACGAAGAGCTTTCTCCTTTATGGTAATATCCAGCACGCAAAGCCTGCCCGCCGGATCCGCGAAGACAAGAGCACACACCGCATCCAGAGACTTGCTCACCAGCCAGGAAACACCCCTCGAGCGTCCATCAAAACATGCTGAATAGAGGACGAACCTCTTAGACAGAATGTCTTCATGATCGCGAGATAAGAAACGGGTCTCCTGCACGCAACATACATCCACCCCGAGGCGCTGAAGATCGCGATCGAGTCTCGCCCTTCGAGACTCCGACCTCAGGCCCCGGACATTCAAACTTGCTAACCAGAGAGCCATTATTAGACCTGATTAGGGTTGAGACACTGGTTTGAACATGGTCGGGGTAAGGATACCGACCGCCTCTCCCAACGACCCGTGGCCCATCTCATTGTTGATGGAGCTGTCTTGAGAGAGACCGCCTATATCCCAGGGAAAAGTCAGTTTTAAAGCCCTGTAAAGGGAGGGGTGAACTAAAATTGGGACCCTCCCTGCACAAGATTTTTTCAAAATGTTAAGCTTATCGCTTTCCGTGATGGCAATTGGAGGAGACATTTTAAACGAACAAATCGCCTCCTCCAACATTGCCCATGCCTGGCGAGCACCGGTTCCTGTTCGCATCACAGTTAGGATTCTCCGGGCGTTAGGAAAATTGTGAGGGTCTTCCACGTTTTTATCTCCGAACTGTCTTATCGAGAGTAGGTATTTTAAATCTTTTATCCTATTGCCATAGTCTTTGGCCCTTTCAGCCTGGGCCATGGAAATTCTACAGGTATCCTTGCCTGTATTGTAGATATATTTCGGCGATTTCTTCTTTCTTTCTTTCGTTTCTTGCGAAGGACTTCTCTGCCTTTTTGGTGCGGGAGGGGGCATTTCAGGGTTTTTAATGGGGGAAGGACTGGGAGTGTGAAGAGGTGTATAATATGATCTGTGTTTATACGGGCTGGGAACAGATTTAACAGGTGATGAAGGGGTGGAGTGTTTTTGTGGGGAAGGATGTTTTGGGGTCGCAGTTGGGGACAAGGTAGAAGGAGAAGAGGGAGTACTTTTTTTGGACTGTGTTTGCCTCTGCTTATCTAGCTTCTGCTTCAGTTCTTTTATTTTTTCGGTTTTCGAAAAACCCGGGTCATATTTTTTTTGCTTATCTCTGAAGGTCTCCTCAGAGGCCGGGGCATCGCCCTTAACGTTGACAGAGGGAGTGGGGCTGTGCGTGTCTTTTGCCCCCGGGGCTTCATTGGACTGAGGCCCCGCTGTCTGGCGCTTCCCTCTGGCCTTACCAGCAACCAGCCATTCCCCCTCCCCCTTCTCCACAACTGCACTAGCAGCAGGCGAAGGCTCTTTGGGGAATGTGGCCTTTGTGCCAACCGGTGATTTATCCGACCCGGTCCCGGAAGCTGGCAAGCCCATTACAGGCGAGGCGGAAGGTAACGACGCGGTCAGAGGGGGATCTTGGTCATCAGGTGCCTGATTTCCAGAGGCCTTCTTCTCTGGGCAGGAAGAGGAGAGGTGACCAGTCTCTCCACACTTCCAACATACCGGTCTACGGCCGGTCACAATGACCGGCAGCTTCAGACACCCTACCACCAGACAGTTGGGGATGGAGCGGAAGGCCTGCTCGTTTAACATTATTTCGAAGCTCCATCCCCCTTTCAGGCTATCGCAAGAAGCACCCAAGATCTCGCCGTACTGCGATAGAAACGCAGCCAGGTGCTCTCCGATAACCTGAGGAGGAACCTCGTATATTGCTACCCTGGTCCTTCTTCGTCCTTCATACTCCGTGCGCAAAATTAGATCTTTCGTTATCAAGTCGCGACTTGATGCTGCAACACAGTCTTCGGCAGTGGGTAGCAATACGTCCCACATGAAAAACTTCTTTCCCTTAACAATTCTAAGGGGCTTGAACCCCAGGGACTCCAGTGACTTTAACACTGTGTCTTTTGTCGAGCGACAAATCTTGCGCGAACGCTTGTCCACGACAAAGACCGACACAATTCTTTTTTCAATCTTTTGTAATTCCTGGACGTCTTCCAAGAGTCCACCTTCCACGACAAGGTGAGCGTAACTCTTGGCTCGCTCCAGGAACTCCGCAACATTGATTATACAACTCGGTGGGGTCGACCAACAAGAGGGCAATTCCCCGGCCTCTGTTTTCTTATCTTTCTTTTGTTCATCTCCGCTATTTTCAGCTTTCTTGTTTTCCAAATTTTCCTTCGGTTCGTTTTCGTCTTTCTCAGCTTTCGTATTTTCAATCTTTTGAGACTCTGAGGTCTCCGCAGCTTTTTTAAGAGTATCAATCATTTCTTCGTTCGAGGGAACTAGGAAAGGGTACTCCTCCGTATCATTTTTATCAGGAGGTTTTTTTTTAATGGAGAATAAATGTTTCTTTGTAGTTTTTTTAAAATCCGGAATTACCGGTTTCTTTTTTTTAATCAGAAAAGACGGCACATATTTTGTTTTTTTATCCATTTTTAAAAGAAGTAAAGGGAAGGGGAGGGTTGGAAGGAGAAAAGGGAAGGGGAGTGATAGGAAAAAAAAGGGGGGGTAAAAAAGTGGGGTAAAAAGTAAAAAAAAAAGCGATACAACAAATTTAAACTAGTAAACGGAAGGCCGAAAAAAAAAATTATAGGGGAGGGTAAAAGTAAATAAATAAATAAGTATATAAATAAAGTGTCGCTTATCAGCGAAACAAATTTAAATAGACCGACAAAAAAAACAAAAGGACGTATAAAAAAAATAAAAGACGAAAAAAGGTTTTGCCTAAGTAATTGACAAATTCAAACAATTAAACAAAAACGCAAAAACAAATATACGCAAGACAGACGAGAAACCGTGAACAAAAGTTCACAAAAACAAAGAACGAACAAAAAATTAAAAGGAATACAGACAAGAAAACAACAAATTACACAATAAAAAGAAAAATTATTAACGAAAAATTAAGAGAACACGCAATACAAAATAAAATACGAAACTAAAAGCGTAACAATTTACAATATGGCTGCCGATAAAAACCGGTCAACCCAAAAACAAAAACGTTAAATAAGCAAATAAAAACACAGAAATTTACAAATTAAACACAAAAAACGTAATTAACAGATAAAACGTAAAACTTTTACAGAAATTTAAATGAAAAACACAGAAATAGTTAACACGTAATAAACAAATAAAAAAGGTTGGACGAGACACGTAAAGACGAAAAATAAACAGATAAACGCCGGGTTGTGAACACGAAAAGAAAATAAAAAAATAAAACGTAACAGAAAGTCAAAAAGTTAAAAAAAAAAGAATAAATAAAAGCAAAAAAAAAGAAGTAACTGTAAAAAAAAAAGAGGGTAAGGAATTAAAAACGGAAAAAAAAATCAAAAATTTAAACAATAGTCAAAAATAAAAACGAACGTTTGAAAAATGAAAAATTTAACAAAAAAGTCAAAAAAATAACGTTAGAAAAAAACGGTAAAATAAAATCAAAACTTAACTAAAATAAAGGCAGTCAAAAGTTCAAAGAGTGATTAATCCGGACAGACAGGAATATGTCTAAAACGGTCAGACAAGAAAAAAATCTATTTCCTTATAAAAAGCAAGCCAGCTGATTTTACCTTATTTTATAGGAGAGCACCTAATACACCAGTTGGGTTGGTCCATTTTGCTAGAATGGACCTTCCCAATGCATTTGCATGAGGGGTCTTTATTCAGCTATATGTTTCTCCATAAATGACTCAAGTCAGTTTTGGCTTTGGCTACATTTGCCTACTTGTGTGCTAAACCTCTGGCAAACTAGCTAATATTCAACATGGCGCTGCGAACAGGATACGAAGACTGGCAAGAGCTACTTATCAAAATTGGCATTCCTACCGACTCTGCCAAAACCTATGCTGAATCGTTTGTGAAAGAGAATATTACTAAGGATAGCCTCTCTATCATAGACCGGGAAATCCTTAAAGAACTAGGTGTCACAACCATGGGACATGCCCTAGCTATCCTTAAGCTATCAAAGGAGCAACCTTTGACATCAGACAGCTATACGAAGGCCCCTGCAGCCAAACTCCCCCAGCTCCATTCAGAGATGACATCACAACAATTCCGAAAGTTCAGAATTGATTGGGAGGTATTTGTGCAAATGACAAACATGCCCCCTACACAGACCAACATCCATTTATACAACTGTGCTGATGAGACTGTGCAAACGTCGATCATCAATACATACCCCAAATTTTTCTCGGAAAAACCAAACAGACTCCTGAACATGTTGGAGGCATTAGTTACCCAAAAATCGAACCCTATGGTTCATAGATTGTCTTTCGCTTCGATTTCCCAGGGACCAGGCGAATCAATCCAGCAATTTGTTGTCCGCCTTAAGGGTACAGCACAGGATTGTGACTTCACATGTCCCATTTGCAGTCATGACCTATCTGACATCTATATCAAAGACCAGCTGGTCAGAGGTACAGCAAATGATGCTCTCCAAGCAGATTTACTAGCAAAGGCCAGCTCATTGAAGACCCTTGACCAAAACATCAACCATGCTGAGGCATTCGAGGCAGCACTGCGTGACCAAGCACGAATGGCAGGGTCAACTGAAATGTCAGCATTGCGTGCATCAACCTATCGCAAAGAAAAAAAAACACAAGTGGAAAAAAATCCCCCTCAATCCAGAAGCCCCAAAAAACTGATTATAAAACAAAACAAGTTCCGCTGTAGTGGATGTGGTAGCCACAAGCATGGCATCCCAGGAACCAGCACCCGCCAACAGGCATGTCCTGCCTGGAATCAGACCTGTGACTTGTGTGGCATCCAAGGTCATTTTTCAAAAGTTTGCCGATCAAGAAATCGCTCTAGTGAAGTGAGAGGCTTCCAAGACGATGAAGCTAACATGGACAGTTTGATTGCACATGTAGAGTTTGACCAGGAGACAGGCTCATATGTGTCCTCTAACAAAAATAGTGTTGTTCAGATAGAAGCAACACTGGTCCCATTCTCTCCAAAGCCAGACCCCAGAAATCCTGAAGATATTCCAGGTAATCAAAGCACTCGTTTGAAAATCTTCCCAGATAGTGGGGCCACCATTTGCCTTGGAGGACCCAAGCACCTACATAGCATGGGTCTCAAGGAAAGTAACTTGATCCCATCAAAGAAAGTTATTCGTTCTGTGGGTGGCTCAACCCTTATAAGCCAGGGATGGTTGCCTATTCAATTTAGTGTTGGAGAAATGTCGACAAAGCAAGCATTGTACATCTGCAATAACATCGATAAGATATATTTTAGCAAGGCCGCCTGTATTGATGTTGGCATACTGTCTCCTCACTTCCCCACGCCTATGACTATGACAACCCACAGCAAATTAGATTGGACAACCAACGATCACACAGCAGCTGTCGAGCAAAAGCAACTCAGAAGATTTCAGCTACCAGATCGCCCTGAAGAAACACCCTTTCCAGCAAACGAAGGAAATGTGGAGAACCTAAAAAAATGGTTACTGAAACAATTTGCTGATTCAGCATTTAATACTGATGGGCAATTCCCAGCCATGTCTGGTAAACCAGCACATATCCACCTGAAAGAGGGGGCAATCCCTAAGGCAAGACACAGACCAATACCAGTGCCATACCATTTAAAAGAACCAGTGAGGCAAGCCCTTATGCAAGATATAGAAAGAGGCATATTAGAACAAGTGCCCATTGGTACTCCAACAGATTGGTGTAGCACAATGGTCATTACAACAAAAAAGGATGGTCGACCGAGGCGTACCATCGATTATCAATATTTAAATTCGCAATGCAAGCGAGAAACCCACCACACTGCCTCACCTTTCCAGCTGGCAATGCAAGTGCCACCCAATACCAAGAAAACAGTACTGGATGCTGTCGATGGCTACCACTCTATTATATTAGATGAGGAGTCCCAACCGCTCACAACTTTTATCACAGAGTGGGGAAGGTTTATGTACCTTAGGATGCCTCAAGGCTACTTAGCATCTGGTGATGCATACACCCGTAGATATGATGAAGTCATAAAAGATATTCCCAGGAAAATCAAATTGGTTGATGATACTTTGCTCTACAACACCGGCATCAAAGAGGCATTCTATCATACCTTTGATTTTCTAATGAGATGTGCACAAAATGGGATTGTACTCAGCAAAGACAAATTCCAGTTTTGTAAGGACACTGTTCAGTTTGGTGGCCTTCAAATAACTTCATCGGGAGTATCTCCCTCTGAATCTATGCTTAATGCTATTTTAAATTTCCCTGTTCCGAAAACCATCACCGATGCAAGGTCTTGGTTTGGACTGGTAAACCAACTTGCCTGGGCATATTCATTAAGTCCCATTATGCTACCTTTTCGGGACCTTGTCAAAAAAAACTCAAAATTCACCTGGAACCAGACCCTTGAGAAAGCATTTCAGGAATCAAAGCGGGTCATTGTTGAACTAGTAAAGCGGGGCGTCTCAACATTTGACATCAACAGAATTACCTGCTTAGCTCCTGACTGGAGTAAAGACGGCATGGGATTTTTACTTCTTCAGAAACACTGCACATGTGCAATCGAACGAGCCCCTGTCTGTTGCCCTGAAGGCTGGCATCTTGTGTTTGCTGGAAGCAGATTCTGTACTGACGCTGAGCAAAGATATGCACCCATAGAAGGTGAAGCAGCAGCTATCAGCTGGGCACTTGAAAAGTGCCGCATGTTCATACTAGGTTGCCCAAACGTTATAGTCGTGACCGACCATGAACCACTCAAAGGACTTTTTGGTGATCGAGATCTCAGCAAAATTCACAACCCTCGCCTATTCCGACTCAAAGAGAAAAGCTTGAGATATCGTTTCACCATGCAACACTGCCCTGGAAAATGGCACAGAGCCTCTGATGCTATTTCCCGCAATCCAGTCACTACAGTACAAAGCCTACTTGATACATTCTCTATAGAACCCTCCCTTATAGAAATTGATGAATCAGATGAGACTTGTGCAACAATGAGATTGACAGCCCTCACATCAATATCTCAATTAGATGATAATCCTGCCATAACTTCCCCTGACCACATTCGTTTTGCTGGTCAAGAAGACACACAATACACCCTATTACGGAAAACCATAGACAATGGTTTTCCAAACAGTCGTCAAGCAACACCACCTACAATCCGGGAATACTGGGAAGTTCGTAACCGCCTAAGCAATGAAAATGGTCTAATACTACTTGACAGGAGAGTAGTGATACCAACCTCCCAGCGCAAGAACATATTAAAATGCCTACATTCAGCTCATCAAGGAGTAGTTGGCATGAAAGCGCGTGCCAATGACTCAGTTTACTGGCCTGGAATGAATGCCTCAATTCGCAATTACAGGTATAATTGCATTACATGTTCAAGGAATGCCCCAAGTCTACCACATGAACCAATCCAAATGACACCTACACCTGAATGGCCATTTCAACAGATTGTAATGGATTTGTTCTATGTTAAATCCTTCACATATCTTGCTTGTGCAGACAGGCTCACTGGATGGCTCATTCTGTACCGCATCAAGCCAGGGCAAGCGGTTGCTTCCAGGTTGATTTCCATCTGCAGAGAAATATTCCAAACATATGGTGCACCTGAGGAACTTAGTACAGATGGTGGACCGCCATTCTCAGCTTACTCATTCCAACAATTCCTAAAAACCTGGGCTGTTAAGCAAAGAATTTCATCAGTGGCCTATCCCCAGTCTAACGGACGTGCAGAATTGGCAGTCAAGACTGCAAAAAGACTCATAAAAGACTGCACAGGACACCAGGGTTCCTTGGACAATAACATGGCAGCACAAGCAATCTTGCAATATAGAAACACCCCTATCCAAGGCATTGGCTTATCACCAGCGCAACTCCTGCTTCATAGACGTCTTCGAGATTTTATCCCATCGCACCCACAGTTATATAAACCACACCCTGAATGGATAGCCGCAGCGAAAAAACGAGAACAGAGATTATCCAAACGCAATGCAGACCTCATCGAGAAGTACAACCGTACTGCACATGCACTATCCCCACTTTATAAAGGTGACACAGTCTCCATTCAAAACCCAAATAGCCGTCGATGGGACATAGCTGGGCGAATAGTAGAAACACTTCCCAACCGTCAATATAGAATTAGAGTTGCAGGATCAGGCAGAATAACCCTGCGGAACCGTAGGTTTCTAAGGAAACTTGAAGCACCCATAATCAAGACCCCCATACCAAGCGCCATGCCTGTGTCACCTGAGCCGACAATTACGGATACATGCAGACCACATCAATCTGCCAAAGACTTGGAAAATGGTGACATTACATTACAAAATAAACCAGCGTCCCAGGGCCCTACTCAATCACAGCCATCAAGAACGAGGATTCCCAGGGCGCTATCCCGACTACTCTCGTACAATCAGCCAGGCAATAGGGAATTAATTCCTCCCCAACGGCCAATATGCTTCCGCAATGGGGAGAGGAGGGAGATGTAGAAGTCAAGTGACTTACCTGCCAACATGGCTGCCTCCTTCTATTTCCTTATAAAAGGCAAGCCAGCTGATTTTACCTTATTTTATAGGAGAGCACCTAATACACCAGTTGGGTTGGTCCATTTTGCTAGAATGGACCTTCCCAATGCATTTGCATGAGGGGTCTTTATTCAGCTATATGTTTCTCCATAAATGACTCAAGTCAGTTTTGGCTTTGGCTACATTTGCCTACTTGTGTGCTAAACCTCTGGCAAACTAGCTAATATTCAACATGGCGCTGCGAACAGGATACGAAGACTGGCAAGAGCTACTTATCAAAATTGGCATTCCTACCGACTCTGCCAAAACCTATGCTGAATCGTTTGTGAAAGAGAATATTACTAAGGATAGCCTCTCTATCATAGACCGGGAAATCCTTAAAGAACTAGGTGTCACAACCATGGGACATGCCCTAGCTATCCTTAAGCTATCAAAGGAGCAACCTTTGACATCAGACAGCTATACGAAGGCCCCTGCAGCCAAACTCCCCCAGCTCCATTCAGAGATGACATCACAACAATTCCGAAAGTTCAGAATTGATTGGGAGGTATTTGTGCAAATGACAAACATGCCCCCTACACAGACCAACATCCATTTATACAACTGTGCTGATGAGACTGTGCAAACGTCGATCATCAATACATACCCCAAATTTTTCTCGGAAAAACCAAACAGACTCCTGAACATGTTGGAGGCATTAGTTACCCAAAAATCGAACCCTATGGTTCATAGATTGTCTTTCGCTTCGATTTCCCAGGGACCAGGCGAATCAATCCAGCAATTTGTTGTCCGCCTTAAGGGTACAGCACAGGATTGTGACTTCACATGTCCCATTTGCAGTCATGACCTATCTGACATCTATATCAAAGACCAGCTGGTCAGAGGTACAGCAAATGATGCTCTCCAAGCAGATTTACTAGCAAAGGCCAGCTCATTGAAGACCCTTGACCAAAACATCAACCATGCTGAGGCATTCGAGGCAGCACTGCGTGACCAAGCACGAATGGCAGGGTCAACTGAAATGTCAGCATTGCGTGCATCAACCTATCGCAAAGAAAAAAAAACACAAGTGGAAAAAAATCCCCCTCAATCCAGAAGCCCCAAAAAACTGATTATAAAACAAAACAAGTTCCGCTGTAGTGGATGTGGTAGCCACAAGCATGGCATCCCAGGAACCAGCACCCGCCAACAGGCATGTCCTGCCTGGAATCAGACCTGTGACTTGTGTGGCATCCAAGGTCATTTTTCAAAAGTTTGCCGATCAAGAAATCGCTCTAGTGAAGTGAGAGGCTTCCAAGACGATGAAGCTAACATGGACAGTTTGATTGCACATGTAGAGTTTGACCAGGAGACAGGCTCATATGTGTCCTCTAACAAAAATAGTGTTGTTCAGATAGAAGCAACACTGGTCCCATTCTCTCCAAAGCCAGACCCCAGAAATCCTGAAGATATTCCAGGTAATCAAAGCACTCGTTTGAAAATCTTCCCAGATAGTGGGGCCACCATTTGCCTTGGAGGACCCAAGCACCTACATAGCATGGGTCTCAAGGAAAGTAACTTGATCCCATCAAAGAAAGTTATTCGTTCTGTGGGTGGCTCAACCCTTATAAGCCAGGGATGGTTGCCTATTCAATTTAGTGTTGGAGAAATGTCGACAAAGCAAGCATTGTACATCTGCAATAACATCGATAAGATATATTTTAGCAAGGCCGCCTGTATTGATGTTGGCATACTGTCTCCTCACTTCCCCACGCCTATGACTATGACAACCCACAGCAAATTAGATTGGACAACCAACGATCACACAGCAGCTGTCGAGCAAAAGCAACTCAGAAGATTTCAGCTACCAGATCGCCCTGAAGAAACACCCTTTCCAGCAAACGAAGGAAATGTGGAGAACCTAAAAAAATGGTTACTGAAACAATTTGCTGATTCAGCATTTAATACTGATGGGCAATTCCCAGCCATGTCTGGTAAACCAGCACATATCCACCTGAAAGAGGGGGCAATCCCTAAGGCAAGACACAGACCAATACCAGTGCCATACCATTTAAAAGAACCAGTGAGGCAAGCCCTTATGCAAGATATAGAAAGAGGCATATTAGAACAAGTGCCCATTGGTACTCCAACAGATTGGTGTAGCACAATGGTCATTACAACAAAAAAGGATGGTCGACCGAGGCGTACCATCGATTATCAATATTTAAATTCGCAATGCAAGCGAGAAACCCACCACACTGCCTCACCTTTCCAGCTGGCAATGCAAGTGCCACCCAATACCAAGAAAACAGTACTGGATGCTGTCGATGGCTACCACTCTATTATATTAGATGAGGAGTCCCAACCGCTCACAACTTTTATCACAGAGTGGGGAAGGTTTATGTACCTTAGGATGCCTCAAGGCTACTTAGCATCTGGTGATGCATACACCCGTAGATATGATGAAGTCATAAAAGATATTCCCAGGAAAATCAAATTGGTTGATGATACTTTGCTCTACAACACCGGCATCAAAGAGGCATTCTATCATACCTTTGATTTTCTAATGAGATGTGCACAAAATGGGATTGTACTCAGCAAAGACAAATTCCAGTTTTGTAAGGACACTGTTCAGTTTGGTGGCCTTCAAATAACTTCATCGGGAGTATCTCCCTCTGAATCTATGCTTAATGCTATTTTAAATTTCCCTGTTCCGAAAACCATCACCGATGCAAGGTCTTGGTTTGGACTGGTAAACCAACTTGCCTGGGCATATTCATTAAGTCCCATTATGCTACCTTTTCGGGACCTTGTCAAAAAAAACTCAAAATTCACCTGGAACCAGACCCTTGAGAAAGCATTTCAGGAATCAAAGCGGGTCATTGTTGAACTAGTAAAGCGGGGCGTCTCAACATTTGACATCAACAGAATTACCTGCTTAGCTCCTGACTGGAGTAAAGACGGCATGGGATTTTTACTTCTTCAGAAACACTGCACATGTGCAATCGAACGAGCCCCTGTCTGTTGCCCTGAAGGCTGGCATCTTGTGTTTGCTGGAAGCAGATTCTGTACTGACGCTGAGCAAAGATATGCACCCATAGAAGGTGAAGCAGCAGCTATCAGCTGGGCACTTGAAAAGTGCCGCATGTTCATACTAGGTTGCCCAAACGTTATAGTCGTGACCGACCATGAACCACTCAAAGGACTTTTTGGTGATCGAGATCTCAGCAAAATTCACAACCCTCGCCTATTCCGACTCAAAGAGAAAAGCTTGAGATATCGTTTCACCATGCAACACTGCCCTGGAAAATGGCACAGAGCCTCTGATGCTATTTCCCGCAATCCAGTCACTACAGTACAAAGCCTACTTGATACATTCTCTATAGAACCCTCCCTTATAGAAATTGATGAATCAGATGAGACTTGTGCAACAATGAGATTGACAGCCCTCACATCAATATCTCAATTAGATGATAATCCTGCCATAACTTCCCCTGACCACATTCGTTTTGCTGGTCAAGAAGACACACAATACACCCTATTACGGAAAACCATAGACAATGGTTTTCCAAACAGTCGTCAAGCAACACCACCTACAATCCGGGAATACTGGGAAGTTCGTAACCGCCTAAGCAATGAAAATGGTCTAATACTACTTGACAGGAGAGTAGTGATACCAACCTCCCAGCGCAAGAACATATTAAAATGCCTACATTCAGCTCATCAAGGAGTAGTTGGCATGAAAGCGCGTGCCAATGACTCAGTTTACTGGCCTGGAATGAATGCCTCAATTCGCAATTACAGGTATAATTGCATTACATGTTCAAGGAATGCCCCAAGTCTACCACATGAACCAATCCAAATGACACCTACACCTGAATGGCCATTTCAACAGATTGTAATGGATTTGTTCTATGTTAAATCCTTCACATATCTTGCTTGTGCAGACAGGCTCACTGGATGGCTCATTCTGTACCGCATCAAGCCAGGGCAAGCGGTTGCTTCCAGGTTGATTTCCATCTGCAGAGAAATATTCCAAACATATGGTGCACCTGAGGAACTTAGTACAGATGGTGGACCGCCATTCTCAGCTTACTCATTCCAACAATTCCTAAAAACCTGGGCTGTTGAGCAAAGAATTTCATCAGTGGCCTATCCCCAGTCTAACGGACGTGCAGAATTGGCAGTCAAGACTGCAAAAAGACTCATAAAAGACTGCACAGGACACCAGGGTTCCTTGGACAATAACATGGCAGCACAAGCAATCTTGCAATATAGAAACACCCCTATCCAAGGCATTGGCTTATCACCAGCGCAACTCCTGCTTCATAGACGTCTTCGAGATTTTATCCCATCGCACCCACAGTTATATAAACCACACCCTGAATGGATAGCCGCAGCGAAAAAACGAGAACAGAGATTATCCAAACGCAATGCAGACCTCATCGAGAAGTACAACCGTACTGCACATGCACTATCCCCACTTTATAAAGGTGACACAGTCTCCATTCAAAACCCAAATAGCCGTCGATGGGACATAGCTGGGCGAATAGTAGAAACACTTCCCAACCGTCAATATAGAATTAGAGTTGCAGGATCAGGCAGAATAACCCTGCGGAACCGTAGGTTTCTAAGGAAACTTGAAGCACCCATAATCAAGACCCCCATACCAAGCGCCATGCCTGTGTCACCTGAGCCGACAATTACGGATACATGCAGACCACATCAATCTGCCAAAGACTTGGAAAATGGTGACATTACATTACAAAATAAACCAGCGTCCCAGGGCCCTACTCAATCACAGCCATCAAGAACGAGGATTCCCAGGGCGCTATCCCGACTACTCTCGTACAATCAGCCAGGCAATAGGGAATTAATTCCTCCCCAACGGCCAATATGCTTCCGCAATGGGGAGAGGAGGGAGATGTAGAAGTCAAGTGACTTACCTGCCAACATGGCTGCCTCCTTCTATTTCCTTATAAAAGGCAAGCCAGCTGATTTTACCTTATTTTATAGGAGAGCACCTAATACACCAGTTGGGTTGGTCCATTTTGCTAGAATGGACCTTCCCAATGCATTTGCATGAGGGGTCTTTATTCAGCTATATGTTTCTCCATAAATGACTCAAGTCAGTTTTGGCTTTGGCTACATTTGCCTACTTGTGTGCTAAACCTCTGGCAAACTAGCTAATATTCAACATGGCGCTGCGAACAGGATACGAAGACTGGCAAGAGCTACTTATCAAAATTGGCATTCCTACCGACTCTGCCAAAACCTATGCTGAATCGTTTGTGAAAGAGAATATTACTAAGGATAGCCTCTCTATCATAGACCGGGAAATCCTTAAAGAACTAGGTGTCACAACCATGGGACATGCCCTAGCTATCCTTAAGCTATCAAAGGAGCAACCTTTGACATCAGACAGCTATACGAAGGCCCCTGCAGCCAAACTCCCCCAGCTCCATTCAGAGATGACATCACAACAATTCCGAAAGTTCAGAATTGATTGGGAGGTATTTGTGCAAATGACAAACATGCCCCCTACACAGACCAACATCCATTTATACAACTGTGCTGATGAGACTGTGCAAACGTCGATCATCAATACATACCCCAAATTTTTCTCGGAAAAACCAAACAGACTCCTGAACATGTTGGAGGCATTAGTTACCCAAAAATCGAACCCTATGGTTCATAGATTGTCTTTCGCTTCGATTTCCCAGGGACCAGGCGAATCAATCCAGCAATTTGTTGTCCGCCTTAAGGGTACAGCACAGGATTGTGACTTCACATGTCCCATTTGCAGTCATGACCTATCTGACATCTATATCAAAGACCAGCTGGTCAGAGGTACAGCAAATGATGCTCTCCAAGCAGATTTACTAGCAAAGGCCAGCTCATTGAAGACCCTTGACCAAAACATCAACCATGCTGAGGCATTCGAGGCAGCACTGCGTGACCAAGCACGAATGGCAGGGTCAACTGAAATGTCAGCATTGCGTGCATCAACCTATCGCAAAGAAAAAAAAACACAAGTGGAAAAAAATCCCCCTCAATCCAGAAGCCCCAAAAAACTGATTATAAAACAAAACAAGTTCCGCTGTAGTGGATGTGGTAGCCACAAGCATGGCATCCCAGGAACCAGCACCCGCCAACAGGCATGTCCTGCCTGGAATCAGACCTGTGACTTGTGTGGCATCCAAGGTCATTTTTCAAAAGTTTGCCGATCAAGAAATCGCTCTAGTGAAGTGAGAGGCTTCCAAGACGATGAAGCTAACATGGACAGTTTGATTGCACATGTAGAGTTTGACCAGGAGACAGGCTCATATGTGTCCTCTAACAAAAATAGTGTTGTTCAGATAGAAGCAACACTGGTCCCATTCTCTCCAAAGCCAGACCCCAGAAATCCTGAAGATATTCCAGGTAATCAAAGCACTCGTTTGAAAATCTTCCCAGATAGTGGGGCCACCATTTGCCTTGGAGGACCCAAGCACCTACATAGCATGGGTCTCAAGGAAAGTAACTTGATCCCATCAAAGAAAGTTATTCGTTCTGTGGGTGGCTCAACCCTTATAAGCCAGGGATGGTTGCCTATTCAATTTAGTGTTGGAGAAATGTCGACAAAGCAAGCATTGTACATCTGCAATAACATCGATAAGATATATTTTAGCAAGGCCGCCTGTATTGATGTTGGCATACTGTCTCCTCACTTCCCCACGCCTATGACTATGACAACCCACAGCAAATTAGATTGGACAACCAACGATCACACAGCAGCTGTCGAGCAAAAGCAACTCAGAAGATTTCAGCTACCAGATCGCCCTGAAGAAACACCCTTTCCAGCAAACGAAGGAAATGTGGAGAACCTAAAAAAATGGTTACTGAAACAATTTGCTGATTCAGCATTTAATACTGATGGGCAATTCCCAGCCATGTCTGGTAAACCAGCACATATCCACCTGAAAGAGGGGGCAATCCCTAAGGCAAGACACAGACCAATACCAGTGCCATACCATTTAAAAGAACCAGTGAGGCAAGCCCTTATGCAAGATATAGAAAGAGGCATATTAGAACAAGTGCCCATTGGTACTCCAACAGATTGGTGTAGCACAATGGTCATTACAACAAAAAAGGATGGTCGACCGAGGCGTACCATCGATTATCAATATTTAAATTCGCAATGCAAGCGAGAAACCCACCACACTGCCTCACCTTTCCAGCTGGCAATGCAAGTGCCACCCAATACCAAGAAAACAGTACTGGATGCTGTCGATGGCTACCACTCTATTATATTAGATGAGGAGTCCCAACCGCTCACAACTTTTATCACAGAGTGGGGAAGGTTTATGTACCTTAGGATGCCTCAAGGCTACTTAGCATCTGGTGATGCATACACCCGTAGATATGATGAAGTCATAAAAGATATTCCCAGGAAAATCAAATTGGTTGATGATACTTTGCTCTACAACACCGGCATCAAAGAGGCATTCTATCATACCTTTGATTTTCTAATGAGATGTGCACAAAATGGGATTGTACTCAGCAAAGACAAATTCCAGTTTTGTAAGGACACTGTTCAGTTTGGTGGCCTTCAAATAACTTCATCGGGAGTATCTCCCTCTGAATCTATGCTTAATGCTATTTTAAATTTCCCTGTTCCGAAAACCATCACCGATGCAAGGTCTTGGTTTGGACTGGTAAACCAACTTGCCTGGGCATATTCATTAAGTCCCATTATGCTACCTTTTCGGGACCTTGTCAAAAAAAACTCAAAATTCACCTGGAACCAGACCCTTGAGAAAGCATTTCAGGAATCAAAGCGGGTCATTGTTGAACTAGTAAAGCGGGGCGTCTCAACATTTGACATCAACAGAATTACCTGCTTAGCTCCTGACTGGAGTAAAGACGGCATGGGATTTTTACTTCTTCAGAAACACTGCACATGTGCAATCGAACGAGCCCCTGTCTGTTGCCCTGAAGGCTGGCATCTTGTGTTTGCTGGAAGCAGATTCTGTACTGACGCTGAGCAAAGATATGCACCCATAGAAGGTGAAGCAGCAGCTATCAGCTGGGCACTTGAAAAGTGCCGCATGTTCATACTAGGTTGCCCAAACGTTATAGTCGTGACCGACCATGAACCACTCAAAGGACTTTTTGGTGATCGAGATCTCAGCAAAATTCACAACCCTCGCCTATTCCGACTCAAAGAGAAAAGCTTGAGATATCGTTTCACCATGCAACACTGCCCTGGAAAATGGCACAGAGCCTCTGATGCTATTTCCCGCAATCCAGTCACTACAGTACAAAGCCTACTTGATACATTCTCTATAGAACCCTCCCTTATAGAAATTGATGAATCAGATGAGACTTGTGCAACAATGAGATTGACAGCCCTCACATCAATATCTCAATTAGATGATAATCCTGCCATAACTTCCCCTGACCACATTCGTTTTGCTGGTCAAGAAGACACACAATACACCCTATTACGGAAAACCATAGACAATGGTTTTCCAAACAGTCGTCAAGCAACACCACCTACAATCCGGGAATACTGGGAAGTTCGTAACCGCCTAAGCAATGAAAATGGTCTAATACTACTTGACAGGAGAGTAGTGATACCAACCTCCCAGCGCAAGAACATATTAAAATGCCTACATTCAGCTCATCAAGGAGTAGTTGGCATGAAAGCGCGTGCCAATGACTCAGTTTACTGGCCTGGAATGAATGCCTCAATTCGCAATTACAGGTATAATTGCATTACATGTTCAAGGAATGCCCCAAGTCTACCACATGAACCAATCCAAATGACACCTACACCTGAATGGCCATTTCAACAGATTGTAATGGATTTGTTCTATGTTAAATCCTTCACATATCTTGCTTGTGCAGACAGGCTCACTGGATGGCTCATTCTGTACCGCATCAAGCCAGGGCAAGCGGTTGCTTCCAGGTTGATTTCCATCTGCAGAGAAATATTCCAAACATATGGTGCACCTGAGGAACTTAGTACAGATGGTGGACCGCCATTCTCAGCTTACTCATTCCAACAATTCCTAAAAACCTGGGCTGTTAAGCAAAGAATTTCATCAGTGGCCTATCCCCAGTCTAACGGACGTGCAGAATTGGCAGTCAAGACTGCAAAAAGACTCATAAAAGACTGCACAGGACACCAGGGTTCCTTGGACAATAACATGGCAGCACAAGCAATCTTGCAATATAGAAACACCCCTATCCAAGGCATTGGCTTATCACCAGCGCAACTCCTGCTTCATAGACGTCTTCGAGATTTTATCCCATCGCACCCACAGTTATATAAACCACACCCTGAATGGATAGCCGCAGCGAAAAAACGAGAACAGAGATTATCCAAACGCAATGCAGACCTCATCGAGAAGTACAACCGTACTGCACATGCACTATCCCCACTTTATAAAGGTGACACAGTCTCCATTCAAAACCCAAATAGCCGTCGATGGGACATAGCTGGGCGAATAGTAGAAACACTTCCCAACCGTCAATATAGAATTAGAGTTGCAGGATCAGGCAGAATAACCCTGCGGAACCGTAGGTTTCTAAGGAAACTTGAAGCACCCATAATCAAGACCCCCATACCAAGCGCCATGCCTGTGTCACCTGAGCCGACAATTACGGATACATGCAGACCACATCAATCTGCCAAAGACTTGGAAAATGGTGACATTACATTACAAAATAAACCAGCGTCCCAGGGCCCTACTCAATCACAGCCATCAAGAACGAGGATTCCCAGGGCGCTATCCCGACTACTCTCGTACAATCAGCCAGGCAATAGGGAATTAATTCCTCCCCAACGGCCAATATGCTTCCGCAATGGGGAGAGGAGGGAGATGTAGAAGTCAAGTGACTTACCTGCCAACATGGCTGCCTCCTTCTATTTCCTTATAAAAGGCAAGCCAGCTGATTTTACCTTATTTTATAGGAGAGCACCTAATACACCAGTTGGGTTGGTCCATTTTGCTAGAATGGACCTTCCCAATGCATTTGCATGAGGGGTCTTTATTCAGCTATATGTTTCTCCATAAATGACTCAAGTCAGTTTTGGCTTTGGCTACATTTGCCTACTTGTGTGCTAAACCTCTGGCAAACTAGCTAATATTCAACATGGCGCTGCGAACAGGATACGAAGACTGGCAAGAGCTACTTATCAAAATTGGCATTCCTACCGACTCTGCCAAAACCTATGCTGAATCGTTTGTGAAAGAGAATATTACTAAGGATAGCCTCTCTATCATAGACCGGGAAATCCTTAAAGAACTAGGTGTCACAACCATGGGACATGCCCTAGCTATCCTTAAGCTATCAAAGGAGCAACCTTTGACATCAGACAGCTATACGAAGGCCCCTGCAGCCAAACTCCCCCAGCTCCATTCAGAGATGACATCACAACAATTCCGAAAGTTCAGAATTGATTGGGAGGTATTTGTGCAAATGACAAACATGCCCCCTACACAGACCAACATCCATTTATACAACTGTGCTGATGAGACTGTGCAAACGTCGATCATCAATACATACCCCAAATTTTTCTCGGAAAAACCAAACAGACTCCTGAACATGTTGGAGGCATTAGTTACCCAAAAATCGAACCCTATGGTTCATAGATTGTCTTTCGCTTCGATTTCCCAGGGACCAGGCGAATCAATCCAGCAATTTGTTGTCCGCCTTAAGGGTACAGCACAGGATTGTGACTTCACATGTCCCATTTGCAGTCATGACCTATCTGACATCTATATCAAAGACCAGCTGGTCAGAGGTACAGCAAATGATGCTCTCCAAGCAGATTTACTAGCAAAGGCCAGCTCATTGAAGACCCTTGACCAAAACATCAACCATGCTGAGGCATTCGAGGCAGCACTGCGTGACCAAGCACGAATGGCAGGGTCAACTGAAATGTCAGCATTGCGTGCATCAACCTATCGCAAAGAAAAAAAAACACAAGTGGAAAAAAATCCCCCTCAATCCAGAAGCCCCAAAAAACTGATTATAAAACAAAACAAGTTCCGCTGTAGTGGATGTGGTAGCCACAAGCATGGCATCCCAGGAACCAGCACCCGCCAACAGGCATGTCCTGCCTGGAATCAGACCTGTGACTTGTGTGGCATCCAAGGTCATTTTTCAAAAGTTTGCCGATCAAGAAATCGCTCTAGTGAAGTGAGAGGCTTCCAAGACGATGAAGCTAACATGGACAGTTTGATTGCACATGTAGAGTTTGACCAGGAGACAGGCTCATATGTGTCCTCTAACAAAAATAGTGTTGTTCAGATAGAAGCAACACTGGTCCCATTCTCTCCAAAGCCAGACCCCAGAAATCCTGAAGATATTCCAGGTAATCAAAGCACTCGTTTGAAAATCTTCCCAGATAGTGGGGCCACCATTTGCCTTGGAGGACCCAAGCACCTACATAGCATGGGTCTCAAGGAAAGTAACTTGATCCCATCAAAGAAAGTTATTCGTTCTGTGGGTGGCTCAACCCTTATAAGCCAGGGATGGTTGCCTATTCAATTTAGTGTTGGAGAAATGTCGACAAAGCAAGCATTGTACATCTGCAATAACATCGATAAGATATATTTTAGCAAGGCCGCCTGTATTGATGTTGGCATACTGTCTCCTCACTTCCCCACGCCTATGACTATGACAACCCACAGCAAATTAGATTGGACAACCAACGATCACACAGCAGCTGTCGAGCAAAAGCAACTCAGAAGATTTCAGCTACCAGATCGCCCTGAAGAAACACCCTTTCCAGCAAACGAAGGAAATGTGGAGAACCTAAAAAAATGGTTACTGAAACAATTTGCTGATTCAGCATTTAATACTGATGGGCAATTCCCAGCCATGTCTGGTAAACCAGCACATATCCACCTGAAAGAGGGGGCAATCCCTAAGGCAAGACACAGACCAATACCAGTGCCATACCATTTAAAAGAACCAGTGAGGCAAGCCCTTATGCAAGATATAGAAAGAGGCATATTAGAACAAGTGCCCATTGGTACTCCAACAGATTGGTGTAGCACAATGGTCATTACAACAAAAAAGGATGGTCGACCGAGGCGTACCATCGATTATCAATATTTAAATTCGCAATGCAAGCGAGAAACCCACCACACTGCCTCACCTTTCCAGCTGGCAATGCAAGTGCCACCCAATACCAAGAAAACAGTACTGGATGCTGTCGATGGCTACCACTCTATTATATTAGATGAGGAGTCCCAACCGCTCACAACTTTTATCACAGAGTGGGGAAGGTTTATGTACCTTAGGATGCCTCAAGGCTACTTAGCATCTGGTGATGCATACACCCGTAGATATGATGAAGTCATAAAAGATATTCCCAGGAAAATCAAATTGGTTGATGATACTTTGCTCTACAACACCGGCATCAAAGAGGCATTCTATCATACCTTTGATTTTCTAATGAGATGTGCACAAAATGGGATTGTACTCAGCAAAGACAAATTCCAGTTTTGTAAGGACACTGTTCAGTTTGGTGGCCTTCAAATAACTTCATCGGGAGTATCTCCCTCTGAATCTATGCTTAATGCTATTTTAAATTTCCCTGTTCCGAAAACCATCACCGATGCAAGGTCTTGGTTTGGACTGGTAAACCAACTTGCCTGGGCATATTCATTAAGTCCCATTATGCTACCTTTTCGGGACCTTGTCAAAAAAAACTCAAAATTCACCTGGAACCAGACCCTTGAGAAAGCATTTCAGGAATCAAAGCGGGTCATTGTTGAACTAGTAAAGCGGGGCGTCTCAACATTTGACATCAACAGAATTACCTGCTTAGCTCCTGACTGGAGTAAAGACGGCATGGGATTTTTACTTCTTCAGAAACACTGCACATGTGCAATCGAACGAGCCCCTGTCTGTTGCCCTGAAGGCTGGCATCTTGTGTTTGCTGGAAGCAGATTCTGTACTGACGCTGAGCAAAGATATGCACCCATAGAAGGTGAAGCAGCAGCTATCAGCTGGGCACTTGAAAAGTGCCGCATGTTCATACTAGGTTGCCCAAACGTTATAGTCGTGACCGACCATGAACCACTCAAAGGACTTTTTGGTGATCGAGATCTCAGCAAAATTCACAACCCTCGCCTATTCCGACTCAAAGAGAAAAGCTTGAGATATCGTTTCACCATGCAACACTGCCCTGGAAAATGGCACAGAGCCTCTGATGCTATTTCCCGCAATCCAGTCACTACAGTACAAAGCCTACTTGATACATTCTCTATAGAACCCTCCCTTATAGAAATTGATGAATCAGATGAGACTTGTGCAACAATGAGATTGACAGCCCTCACATCAATATCTCAATTAGATGATAATCCTGCCATAACTTCCCCTGACCACATTCGTTTTGCTGGTCAAGAAGACACACAATACACCCTATTACGGAAAACCATAGACAATGGTTTTCCAAACAGTCGTCAAGCAACACCACCTACAATCCGGGAATACTGGGAAGTTCGTAACCGCCTAAGCAATGAAAATGGTCTAATACTACTTGACAGGAGAGTAGTGATACCAACCTCCCAGCGCAAGAACATATTAAAATGCCTACATTCAGCTCATCAAGGAGTAGTTGGCATGAAAGCGCGTGCCAATGACTCAGTTTACTGGCCTGGAATGAATGCCTCAATTCGCAATTACAGGTATAATTGCATTACATGTTCAAGGAATGCCCCAAGTCTACCACATGAACCAATCCAAATGACACCTACACCTGAATGGCCATTTCAACAGATTGTAATGGATTTGTTCTATGTTAAATCCTTCACATATCTTGCTTGTGCAGACAGGCTCACTGGATGGCTCATTCTGTACCGCATCAAGCCAGGGCAAGCGGTTGCTTCCAGGTTGATTTCCATCTGCAGAGAAATATTCCAAACATATGGTGCACCTGAGGAACTTAGTACAGATGGTGGACCGCCATTCTCAGCTTACTCATTCCAACAATTCCTAAAAACCTGGGCTGTTAAGCAAAGAATTTCATCAGTGGCCTATCCCCAGTCTAACGGACGTGCAGAATTGGCAGTCAAGACTGCAAAAAGACTCATAAAAGACTGCACAGGACACCAGGGTTCCTTGGACAATAACATGGCAGCACAAGCAATCTTGCAATATAGAAACACCCCTATCCAAGGCATTGGCTTATCACCAGCGCAACTCCTGCTTCATAGACGTCTTCGAGATTTTATCCCATCGCACCCACAGTTATATAAACCACACCCTGAATGGATAGCCGCAGCGAAAAAACGAGAACAGAGATTATCCAAACGCAATGCAGACCTCATCGAGAAGTACAACCGTACTGCACATGCACTATCCCCACTTTATAAAGGTGACACAGTCTCCATTCAAAACCCAAATAGCCGTCGATGGGACATAGCTGGGCGAATAGTAGAAACACTTCCCAACCGTCAATATAGAATTAGAGTTGCAGGATCAGGCAGAATAACCCTGCGGAACCGTAGGTTTCTAAGGAAACTTGAAGCACCCATAATCAAGACCCCCATACCAAGCGCCATGCCTGTGTCACCTGAGCCGACAATTACGGATACATGCAGACCACATCAATCTGCCAAAGACTTGGAAAATGGTGACATTACATTACAAAATAAACCAGCGTCCCAGGGCCCTACTCAATCACAGCCATCAAGAACGAGGATTCCCAGGGCGCTATCCCGACTACTCTCGTACAATCAGCCAGGCAATAGGGAATTAATTCCTCCCCAACGGCCAATATGCTTCCGCAATGGGGAGAGGAGGGAGATGTAGAAGTCAAGTGACTTACCTGCCAACATGGCTGCCTCCTTCTATTTCCTTATAAAAGGCAAGCCAGCTGATTTTACCTTATTTTATAGGAGAGCACCTAATACACCAGTTGGGTTGGTCCATTTTGCTAGAATGGACCTTCCCAATGCATTTGCATGAGGGGTCTTTATTCAGCTATATGTTTCTCCATAAATGACTCAAGTCAGTTTTGGCTTTGGCTACATTTGCCTACTTGTGTGCTAAACCTCTGGCAAACTAGCTAATATTCAGCCAATTTATATTATTATTAGGAATTGCTGCAGACCGTTTATATTAATTCTAAGCACGTTTTCCTCAATAAGTAGAAAGAATTGTTGCTGGGTTATAATGTAATCTCTAATAATAATCAGGTGAGCCAATTTGTATTATTATTAGGAATTGCTGCAGACCGTTTATATTAATTCTAAGCACGATTTCCTCTATAAGTAGAAAGAATTGTTGCTGGGTTATAATGTAATCTCTAATAATAATCAGGTGAGCCAATTTGTATTATTATTAGGAATTGCTGCAGACCGTTTATATTAATTCTAAGCACGATTTCCTCTATAAGTAGAAAGAATAGTTGCTGGGTTATAATGTAATCTCTAATAATAATCAGGTGAGCCAATTTGTATTATTATTAGGAATTGCTGCAGACCGTTTATATTAATTCTAAGCACGATTTCCTCTATAAGTAGAAAGAATAGTTGCTGGGTTATAATGTAATCTCTAATAATAATCAGGTGAGCCAATTTGTATTATTATTAGGAATTGCTGCAGACCGTTTATATTAATTCTAAGCCCGATTTCCTCTATAAGTAGAAAGAATAGTTGCTGGGTTATAATGTAATCTCTAATAATAATCAGGTGAGCCAATTTGTATTATTAAGAATTGCTGCAGACTGTTTATATTAATTCTAAGCACGATTTCCTCTATAAGTAGAAAGAATAGTTGCTGGGTTATAATGTAATCTCTAATAATAATCAGGTGAGCCAATTTGTATTATTATTAGGAATTGCTGCAGACCGTTTATATTAATTCTAAGCACGATTTCCTCTATAAGTAGAAAGAATTGTTGCTGGGTTATAATGTAATCTCTAATAATAATCAGTTGAGCCAATTTGTATTATTATTAGGAATTGCTGCAGACCGTTTATATTAATTCTAAGCACGATTTCCTCTATAAGTAGAAAGAATAGTTGCTGGGTTATAATGTAATCTCTAATAATAATCAGGTGAGCCAATTTGTATTATTATTAGGAATTGCTGCAGACCGTTTATATTAATTCTAAGCCCGATTTCCTCTATAAGTAGAAAGAATTGTTGCTGGGTTATAATGTAATCTCTAATAATAATCAGGTGAGCCAATTTGTATTATTATTAGGAATTGCTGCAGAACGTTTATATTAATTCTAAGCACGTTTTCCTCTATAAGTAGAAAGAATAGTTGCTGGGTTATGATGTAATCTCTAATAATAATCAGGTGAGACAATTTGTATTATTATTAGGAATTGCTGCAGACCGTTTATATTAATTCTAAGCACGATTTCCTCTATAAGTAGAATTGTTGCTGGGTTATAATGTAATCTCTAATAATAATCAGGTGAGCCAATTTGTATTATTATTAGGAATTGCTGCAGACCGTTTATATTAATTCTAAGCACGATTTCCTCTATAAGTAGAAAGAATAGTTGCTGGGTTATAATGTAATCTCTAATAATAATCAGGTGAGCTAATTTAAATTATTAGGAATTGCTGCAGACCCTTTATATTAATTCTAATCACGATTTCCTCTATAAGTAGAAAGAATAGTTGCTGGGTTATAATGTAATCTCTAATAACAATCAGGTGAGCCAATTTGTATTATTATTAGGAATTGCTGCAGAACCTTTATATTAATTCTAAGCACGATTTCCTCTATAAGTAGAAAGAATAGTTGCTGGGTTATAATGTAATCTCTAATAATAATCAGGTGAGCCAATTTAAATTATTATTAGGAATTGCTGCAGACCCTTTATATTAATTCTAAGCACGTTTTCCTCTATAAGTAGAAAGAATAGTTGCTGGGTTATAATGTAATCTCTAATAATAATCAGGTGAGCCAATTTGTATTTTGATTAGGAATTGCTGCAGAGCATTTATATTAATTCTAAGCACGATTTCCTCTATAAGTAGAAAGAATTATTGCTGGGTTTTCATGTAATCTCTAATAATTATCAGATGAGCCAATTTAAATTATTATTAGGAATTGCTTCAGACCATTTATATTAATTCTAAGCCCGATTTCCGCTATAAGTATAAAGAATAGTTGCTGGGTTATAATGTAATCTCTAATTATAATCAGGTGAGCCAATTTAAATTATTATTAGGAATTCCTGCAGACCATTTATATTAATTCTAAGCACGTTTTCCTCTATAAGTAGAAAGAATAGTTGCTGGGTTATAATGTAATCTCTAATAATAATCAGGTGAGACAATTTAAATTATTATTAGGAATTGCTGCAGATGATTTATATTAATTCTAAGCACGTTTTCCTCTAGAAAGGAGAAAGAATTGTTGCTTGGTTATAATATAATTTCTAATAATATTCAGGTGAGCCAATTTGTATTATTATTAGGAATTGCTGCAGACCCTTTATATTAATTCTAAGCACGTTTTTCTCTATAAGTAGAAAGAATTGTGCCTTGGTTATAATGTAATTTCTAATAATAATCAGGTGAGCCAATTTGTATTATTATTAGTAATTGCGGCAGACCATTTATATTAATTCTAAGCACGTTTTCCTCTAGAAAGGAGAAAGAATTGTTGCTTGGTTATAATGTAATTTCTAATAATAATCAGGTGAGCCAATTTTTATTATTATTATTAGGAATTGCTGCAGACCATTTATATTAATTCTAAGCACGTTTTCCTCTATAAGTAGAAAGAATAGTTGCTGGGTTATAATGTAATCTCTAATAATAATCAGGTGAGTCAATTTTTATTATTATTAGTAATTGCGGCAGACCATTTATATTAATTCTAAGCAAATTTCCTCTAGAAAGGAGAAAGAATTGTTGCTTGGTTATAATGTAATTTCTAATAATAATCAGGTGAGCCAATTTGTATTATTATTAGGAATTGCTGCAGACCCTTTATATTAATTCTAAGAACAATTTCCTCTATAAGTATAAAGAATAGTTGCTGGGTTATAATGTAATCTCTAATAATAATCAGGTGAGCCAATTTGTATTTTTATTAGGAATTGCTGCAGACCCTTTATATTAATTCTAAGCACAATTTCCTCTATAAGTAGAAAGAATTTTTGTTGGGTTATAATGTAATCTCTAATAATAATCAGGTGAGCCAATTTGTATTATTATTAGTAATTGCGGCAGACCATTTATATTAATTCTAAGCACCTTTTCCTCTAGAAAGGAGAAAGAATTGTTGCTTGGTTATAATGTAATCTCTAATAATAATCAGGTGAGCCAATTTAAATTATTATTAGGAATTGCTGCAGACCCTTTATATTAATTCTAAGCACAATTTCCTCTATAAGGAGAAAGAATTGTTGCTGGGTTATAATGTAATCTCTAATAATAATCAGGTGAGCCAATTTGTATTATTATTAGTAATTGCGGCAGACCATTTATATTAATTCTAAGCACCTTTTCCTCTAGAAAGGAGAAAGAATTGTTGCTTGGTTATAATGTAATCTCTAATAATAATCAGGTGAGCCAATTTAAATTATTATTAGGAATTGCTGCAGACCCTTTATATTAATTCTAAGCACAATTTCCTCTATAAGGAGAAAGAATTGTTGCTGGGTTATAATGTAATCTCTAATAATAATCAGGTGAGCCAATTTGTATTATTATTAGTAATTGCGGCAGACCATTTATATTAATTCTAAGCACCTTTTCCTATAGAAAGGAGAAAGAATTGTTGCTTGGTTATAATGTAATCTCTAATAATAATCAGGTGAGCTAATTTAAATTATTATTAGCAATTGCTGCAGACCATTTATATTAATTCTAAGGACGATTTCCTCTAGAAGTAGAAAGAATTGTTGCAGGGTTATAATGCAATCTCTAATAATAATCAGGTGAGCCAATTTATATTATTATTAGGAATTGCTGCAGACCCTTTATATTAATTCTAAGCACAATTTCCTCTATAAGAAGAAAGAATTGTTGCTGGGTTATAATGTAATCTCTAATAATAATCAGGTGAGCCAATTTAAATTATTATTAGGAATTGCTGCAGACCCTTTATATTAATTCTAAGCACGTTTTCCTCAATAAGTAGAAAGAATTGTTGCTGGGTTATAATGTAATCTCTAATAATAATCAGGTGAGCCAATTTGTATTTTTATTAGTAATTACTGCACACTCTTTATATTAATTCTAAGCTTGTTTTCCTCTATCAGTAGAAAGAATTGTTGCTGGGTTATAATGTAATCTCTAATAATAATCAGGTGAGCCAATTTTTATTATTTTTAGGAATTGTGTCAGACCATTTATATTAATTCTAAGCACGTTTTCTTCTAGAAAGGAGAAAGAATTGTTGCTTGGTTATAATATAATTTCTAATAATAATCAGGTGAGCCAATTTGTATTATTATTAGGAATTGCTGCAGACCCTTTATATTAATTCTAAGCACGTTTTTCTCTATAAGTAGAAAGAATTGTGCCTTGGTTATAATATAATTTCTAATAATAATCAGGTGAGCCAATTTGTATTATTATTAGTAATTGCGGCAGACCATTTATATTAATTCTAAGCACGTTTTCCTCTAGAAAGGAGAAAGAATTGTTGCTTGGTTATAATGTAATTTCTAATAATAATCAACTGAGCCAATTTGTATTATTATTAGGAATTGCTGCAGACCATTTATATTAATTCTAAGCACGATTTCCTGTATAAGTAGAAAGAATTGTTGCTGGGTTATAATGTAATCTCTAATAATAATCAGGTGAGCCAATTTATATTGTTATTAGGAATTGCTGCAGACAATTTATATTAATTCTAAACACGTTTTCCTTTATAAGAAGAAAGAATAGTCGCTGGGTTATAATGTAATCTCTAATAATAATCAGGTGAGCCAATTTAAATTATTATTAGGAATTGCTGCAGACCCTTTATATTAATTCTAAGCACGATTTCCTCTATAAGTAGAAAGAATAGTTGCTGGGTTATGAAGTAATCTTTAATAATAATCAGGTGAGCCAATTTAAATTATTATTAGGAATTGCTGCAGACGATTTATATTAATTCTAAGCACGTTTTCCTCTATAAGTAGAAAGAATAGTTGCTGGGTAAGAATGTAATCTCTAATAATAATCAGGTGAGCCAATTTATATTGTTATTAGGAATTGCTGCAGACAATTTATATTAATTCTAAACACGTTCTCCTCTATAAGAAGAAAGAATAGTCGCTGGGTTATAATGCAATCACTAATAATTATCAGATGAGCCAATTTAAATTATTATTAGGAATTGCTGCAGACCCTTTATATTAATTCTAAGCACGATTTCCTCTATAAGTAGAAAGAATAGTTGCTGGGTTATAAAGTAATCTTTAATAATAATCAGGTGAGCCAATTTAAATTATTATTAGGAATTGCTGCAGACGATTTATATTAATTCTAATTACGTTTTCCTCTATAAGTAGAAAGAATAGTTGCTGGGTAAGAATGTAATCTCTAATAATAATCAGGTGAGCCAATTTATATTGTTATTAGGAATTGCTGCAGACAATTTATATTAATTCTAAACACGTTCTCCTCTATAAGAAGAAAGAATAGTCGCTGGGTTATAATGCAATCACTAATAATTATCAGATGAGCCAATTTAAATTATTATTAGGAATTGCTGCAGACCATTCATATTAATTCTAAGCCCGATTTCCACTATAAGTATAAAGAATAGTTGCTGGGTTATAATGTAATCTCTAATAATAATCAGGTGAGCCAATTAGTATTTTTATTAGGAATTGCTGCAGACCATTTATATTAATTCTAAGCACGATTTCCTGTATAAGTAGAAAGAATTGTTGCTGGGTTATGATGTAATCTCTAATAATAATCAGGTGAGCCAATTTGTATTATTATTAGGAATTGCTGCAGATCATTTATATTAATTCTAAGCACGATTTCCTCTATAAGTAGAAAGAATTGTTGCTGGGTTATAATGTAATCTCTAATAATAATCAGGTGAGCCAATTTGTAATATTATTAGGAATTGCTGCAGACCCTTTATATTAATTCTAAGCACGTTTTCCTCTATAAGTAGAATGAATTGTTGCTGGGTTATAATGTAATCTCTAATAATAATCAGGTGAGCCAATTTAAATTATTATTAGGAATTGCTGCAGACCATTTATATTAATTCTAAGCACGTTTTCCTCTATAAGTAGAATGAATTGTTGCTGGGTTATAATGTAATCTCTAATAATAATCAGGTGAGCCAATTTAAATTATTATTAGGAATTGCTGCAGACCCTTTATATTAATTCTAAGCACGTTTTCCTCTATAAGTAGAAAGAATTGTTGCTGGGTTATAATGTAATCTCTAATAATAATCAGGTGAGCCAATTGAAGTTATTATTAGGAATTGCTGCAGACCATTTATATTAATTCTAAGCACGATTTCCTCTATAAGTAGAAAGAATAGTTGCTGGGTTATAATGTAATCACTAATAATAATCAGGATAGCCAATTTGTATTATTATTCGGAATTGCGGCAGACCATTTATATTAATTCTAAGCACGTTTTCCTCTAGAAAGGAGAAAGAATTGTTGCTGGGTTATAATGTAATCTCTAATAATAATCAGGTGAGCCAATTTGTATTATTATTAGGAATTGCTGCAGACCCTTTATATTAATTCTAAGCACGTTTTCCTCTAAAAATAGCAAGAATTTTTGCTGGGTTATAATGTAATCTCCTTTAATATTTTTCTCTTTTCTTTCACTTGTGCAATATTTACGGAGCTGCCCAAAACTTAGTGAAGCCCTAAAATAATATTTTTAAAAATTACCTCTTCTTTCCAGATAATCAACAAATCCTAATTAATCTATATATTCATTAAGTAAAATCATTATTAAATAAATTACACATCCTTTCAAAACTTTTATATCAATCTGTAAATAAAAAATGAATTAAAATTTCAGATGTGCAAAAGTAAGTGAACCCATACATTTTCACACTATATTTTTGTTCCCTCTGTAAAAATCTAAAGGGCACTTGTTCATTTCTTTGGTAAGCTAATTATAAGGTGATATATATATATATATATATATATATATATATATATATATATATATATATATCCTGATTAAAACCCCATTTGAATGCAAATGACTCAATTTAAAAAAGACAAGAGACTTTAATTTGATACACTTAAGGCAGATTGAAAGCTAGAGGGACAGAGGGAAATAACATATAACCTTCTTAGAAAACTTAATATATAGAACAAGGTTTAAGAGAGTTTTAAAAAGACAACATTTACCAAGAGCAACAAAGATAGGGAGATTGTGGAGAGCCATGATCTCAAATGAGATTAAGAGAAACCGAGATAACCTTATTGAGGAGAACGGACCATAAAAGTACAGGTTTTAGAAAGACAGAAGATGTCAATTGACATTGCATTTAAATTTTTAAAGATGGTAATTGCTAAAAATGCAAGAAGCTGGAAGTTCAACATGCAAGATATACAAAAGAAAACTATTAGAATGGAAGTTATGTTTAAGTCTTGTTATTTCAACCGTAAAATGATGAGACCTAACTGCCACTATGCTTAAATTCATGAGGTTGAGGTACCACAAGAGAAAAACTCTTTAGAAAACTTACTATGAAAATATTTATAGTAAAAGCACAGGAAAGCTGAGTTACGATGGTGAGAAAGTGACTGAAGACGAGATGTCAGGTCAGGACTGTTAAAATTGCAGATTATTCTTTGGATTTTATCAAGAATCTTGAGATATAGAAGGAGATGTGGCAGCGATATTCAATGCATACACAAATGCTCAACTTATAAATGTGGAAGATAGATTCTGGAGAGAAAAAATGTCTAGCAGGTCACAGTGAGCTAACTTTCCTAGCTGCAGACTTAGCAATAGATTCAATATAATCATTCCTCTTCATATCAATGGAAAGCTTGAGACTAGGAAGGTCCGATGTGTTGATCTCCTGGAGCTTTGCATCAGCCATACTAATAGAAGACAAACTGATTTAGAAAACATTTTTTGTCCTGCTTATCAATGGATTAAACAATAATCCATCTGAAGATGTTAAACCTAATTATTAGTTCATTAACAGAGGTAGGGAATAATTTATCATGTTTTTAGAAGAAAAATGTTTTTTTAAGAACATTAAAAGACAAAAGTTTCATTTTGTAGGTATTAAGATTTAAAAGCCATTTCTTGCTCCAGTTAACAATGGATTAAACAATAATCCATTTGAAGATGTGAAAACTACTTATCAGTTCATTAACAGAGTTAGGGAATTATTTATCATGTTTTTGGACATTTTTTAAGAACATTAAAAGACAAAAGTTTCATTTTGTATGTATTAAGATTTAAAAGCCATTTCTTGCCCCAGTTAACAACGGATTAAACAATAATCCATTTGAAGATGTGAAAACTACATATTAGGAGATGAACTGTTGTAATAATGCATTAACGGGGATAAGGATTAAATAAGTCTCAAGATTTTTAAAGGTTTTAATGCAAAGAAGATTATGGAACTCCAAACTTCTATGTTCAGATTTTTAAGATCATCATTAAGTAACCTGGTTTTAATTTGTGTTTCCAGAAGTAAACATTCAACTAATTAACCCACCAAACAATCCCCAAATCGGAACAATACAAATAATTATCAGCAAAATAATCAATCAATACGTACCGTTTATGTCATTTGGAAGATTTGTGAACATCGAACCAGAAAAACTAGCTTCTATATAAATCAGCATCTGTTTGTAAAAAGAAATTTGAAACTATATAAGAATTTTTATAGTGGATTTTAAGATGAGGTTCGTGGCTAGAATTGATCAGCACCTATCAACTTGGATCCGTTGAAGCCAGTATGAAAATGTTCATGAAATATATCTAAATATTATACAGGATTTTTAAGATGGGGATGACGGCTAGGTTTGATCAGAATGTACACGTTTTTATACATAAATTCCAGTATATAAATATGTATGACATATGGGCATATCATGTTGAAACTCCATTTCCTGTACGTTAAGCAATGTCGAGCCTGGTCATTACCTAGATGAGTGACTACTTGGGAACAGCAGGTGCGGTAACATTTAATATGCGGTTGGTGTAATGGATAACGGCTCTGAATTTTTAATTGAAGAATCTGTCTGTTCCATTCGATTTCCTTATAATCTCTCATGGACATATACCCTGGGGAAATGAATGAATCCATCTCTTCTGATTTTCTGGTTGTCATTTTCTTCTCTTCTTTTTTATTTGCATTAAACATTTATATTTTTGTCTTGGATTGACTCTGAAGAATGAAGAGCGATAATTAATTAACCCTTTTTTTGTTATCACTTTTGTTCTTTTTATATTTTTCTATCCGCCATTTTATTGTGAGTATTTTTTACCTATCGTTATTTATATTTTTGTCTTGGATTGACTCTGAAGAATGAAGAGTGATAATTAGTTAACCTTATTTTTTGTTGTTAATTTTCTTCTTTTATTTTTCGATCTGCCATTTTATTGTGAGTATATTTTTACCTATCGTTATTCTCACTTCAAACTTTGTATACTTTTGTAATGCATGCTTTTCTTTAGACCAATTATCAAATCCATTCATTCTTTGGGAAGAGAAAGTGCCAAAAAAAAGCAACACAATGACAAATAAAAAATAGTGTATATTAATTGATATAAATTATCTCCCTTAAGCATGATAAGTGAAATGAGAACAATCTCCTTCTGTCAATTGAATAAAGGGTTTCGTTTAAAATTCTAAAAAGTTTACTCAGTGCAATAAAAGACAGACATTTACACAAGAAAATCAAAATTTTGTTATTTTATTACAAGGGGATAAATGTTTTATAAAATGGCAAAATGTCTTGCATTTTGATTTCATTTTGTATCATCTTGTTGAAAATATATCAATTAGTATTGATAACAGCTTGCTAGATAAAAACATGACTTCACTGTTCGGTCAAAGGGTCCTAATTCACTAGATTAAACAGGAGTAGATAGATTTGCCTATTATCCGGTTCACACACCTCCTTGGTCTTTTAAATAGTAGTGGAGTTTTATTCCTTGTTTCCTGTTTAAGGTTGGGTTTCTGGTTCCTTCTAAAGTCTACTTTAATTCTATACTTCTAACTTTTTCACCTAAACTATGACATTCTATTTAATCTATTTTTATTTTTTTTACTCAATAGGTAGAGATAGGCTTGCCTATCGCCCAGCGTACACTCTTCCCTGATCTTTTGAAATGGAACAGGGGTTTAACCCTTGTTTCCTGTTTAGGATTGGGTTTTCAGTTCCTTTTGAATCTTTTTCATTCTCTTTCACTCCCAGTAGCCCTTTGCATCTTAGCGGCATTATTGCCTTGCTTTGGCTGAACTGATTTAAAAAAATGGCTATGATTCTTAGAAGAAAATACAATACCTTGGCATATTTCTTCGCATTGTACATTTCCTTTAGGGTGCTGATTAACCTGGATGCATAGAGCTGATGAAATAAAAACACAAATGTTAGTCGTGTTAGTAGTAGCAGTAGTATTAGTAGTACGAGCATATTTATAACGGCCTTTTTCATTTGTCAAATATTAAAAAGTAATGCAAATATTGTTTTTATCAAATTGTACGGCTCAAGAAAATATTTTCAGGCAGCAAGCAAGACATTGTAGGTAAAATAAATTTTCTCTCCAACAAAACGTGTTGCAGAAAATCTATCTCTGATCCTTTCATTGATGCCTAAGCAAAGTAATAAATCACAATTTTTGCTGCCAATATATATATATATATATATATATATATATATATGGAGAGCGAGAGAGAGAGAGAGATGTAACTTGATTTTCAATGTAGGTTGGAGCTCACCTATAAAAACTTGGGAGGCATAATGAACATAAAAGTTCCCACCCTAAAAAAAAAAAAAACATAAAAAAACGACACAAATGAGAGATAGCAAATGTACACAATCCAATAAGGCATACTGCCTGTGTAGAAACAATTCCATCTTTCCTCATATAGCCCCATATAATGACATATTACATTATAGGAGATGGTGGTGTAACCACAAAACACCGTCCGATGTAACCCAAGGACTTTTTTGTATAAAGACGATTGGATCACTAAGACAAAAAAAGGAGAATGTCTCATATCGAGGATATTTAACATCGAAAAACATAGAGAAAAAAATTAATTATTTTTAATAATATGTGGAAAACTCCACCCTTTGCCTGATGATGGTCACGAGACTGGAAACACTTGTAGTAAAATCATGGACAATAAAACATAATATTTTTTAAAATTCACATAACCAAAAATGCTTGCAGGTTCTCTCTTCTTTTTAATATACACACTTTTCAGTCATTGGAACTACTATAACCTCTTCCTTTCATATATATATATCTATATATATATATATATATATATATATATATATATATATATATATATATATATATATATATGTATGTATGTATGTATATATATCTATGTATATCAATCTTGCATATTTACAAATATAATGCACAAATACTCATCTACACATATACAAATATATTTGCATTGTTTGTAATTTCAGTATTTTCCCATAGCTTGGACCATACAGGTACTACAACCCTGGGATCAACAGCAATTATGAAGTGGTTCCATGCTTCTCAAAACCTCCAATATCCTCATCAGAGACCTTACTACCAAGTTTCATTGAAATCGACACATATGGTGCTTTTATTTAGTTTTTTATACAATTTCTCAAGTGATCTAATAATTTTTTCTTTTTTAAATTATATAAAATATATTCCTGATCAATCAGAATTCGTAAATAATTATATAGGCCACACTACAACATGTTTAACACACAGACTCACTCTACACCTTTCTGACCATAGCTCAATTAGATCACATTTAAATATTCATGGAGACCTACCAGACACTATTCTTAACATACTTGTTGACAACACTAATATAATAGCATCATCTACATGCAAAAAAAGGGTAAAAATAATGGAAGCCTTATTAATAAAAACAAAAAAAATCCAACGCTTAATAATATTAACTTTGAACAGGGACACAATATATTGACCGTGTTTTGAAAAATGAAAACATTTTATAAAACATACATACAACAAATTATTTCTTATTTTAACAGTTAAAATATTTAACCCTTTAAAAACGGATAAAAGTATAGCAGAAAGCACTCATATAAACAGAACATTCGGACAGTTTTTATATAATTTATCATCTGAAAAGAAAACGATTATTAGATCACATGAGAAATTGTATAAAAAACTAAATAAAAGCACCTTGTCCATCGTTTTCAATGAAATGTGCATGAAAGAAGGATTGCTGCCTAATTACACACACACACACACACACATATATATATATATATATATATATATATATATATATATATATATATATATATATGATGGATTAAATGCACTTGGCAGTAAGATCTCTGATCAAGATCTAATATATATATATATATATATATATATAGACTTCAAACTTCGTTATAGTGGTTACTGATAGAGTCTGATCATCATTAAAAGATGCTACTGTAATTAAAAGAGAAAGCAATTTACTAAGATAAAAATGTATAGTAAGTGCTTTAATCACCAGATCATCAACAACAAATTTATATGTACGTTCTAATAACAATTCATGTTTCTTAGCAGATATTACAATATCACAGTGTGTGATATTTAATCACAAAAAGTAATAAATCACACTTAAAATTTATAACTGGTCATGGCTTAAGCATCTGCTATATGTGTGTGTGTCTCTATGTGTGTGTGTCTCTATGTGTGTGTGTGTGTGTGTGTGTCTCTATGTGTGTGTGTGTGTGTGTCTATGTGTGTGTGTGTGTGTGTATAAGATAGGATAATAAACAAATAGGAAAGGTTTATAAATTTAAAATGTTTGCATACGCCAACTGCAAGAATGATACACAAGCGCACATGAATTATTGACACGAATGCTACTTGACAAGACAAATACACATGAAGTCTACTTAACCAAAGGAAGAAAAGCAACACAAAAATAAAAAATACTACAGTTTTCTTTTCTCCTTCATTCTCTGATTAAGCTTAAATAAATGTGAATAAATAAATGCTTTTTACTGTTTGTTCATTATTCTATTTGTTCTCTCTCTCACTATCTCTGTCATATATATATATATATATATATATATATATATATATATATATATATATAATATACCACAGATACAAACCCAATAAAAGAGGGCCCAATCATATTCAAGTCTTGGATCAATGTGTGGAGTGGTTATCAGGTACTTTCCAATGGTGCCACAATGCAGTCTACAATCTACAAAACTTGTCGCCATTCTTATAGATAATTGTTCTTTTCATCACATCCCACTTGATCAATCAAGGAGCAATTAACACAATTTTCTTTAATTACCATAAATAATTTGAAAGTCTGCTATTACTTCTATAGCTTTCTTTATGTAAGGATATTTTTGCTTGTTATAAGCTTTTTTAAAGTGGACCCAATATAAATTCTTCTTTCTACTCACTTGCCCTAACTATGGCCTTATACACAATATTTTCAGTCAAAGACGTTCTCATCCAATGGACAATATCTCTTGATTCTGAAATTACATCCAAGCTGCGAATGTTCTTCCTTCAAAATTAATTTTGTGTTGTGTCTTTATCTTAAACTACGTATATTAGGTATACTGTTCTAACATATTTTAACAGTGTTTTTATAAGATATTTTATTTACTTTTCATCCTCATTTTTCAAGGGCTGGTCGTACAGAATTACAAACAAAGATATGTACCAAACAAGCAGAAATCACATCACTTGAGGACATTTGAAAGTCCTCAAGTGATGCAGCAAAAGCTAAAATTGATATCACATGAATATCAAAAAGAACATAAAGACATAATCAACATGTTGACCTTCCACACAACTTCAAAAGAAAGGTGAGAAAGGAAACTACGTTCAGTAGTGAAAATAGCATTAACACTAAATGGATATGACAAAATTGTTTAAAGAGAAATATTTTATGAAACACAACTGAATGCAGAAGTGATTGTTAGGACAAGGAATGCTGAATGTTTGCTTATAAGGATATGACAAATATTGAATTTAAGATAATTTCCATTGGCAAATATTAAAACATCTAGAATTTGCCCAGGAAAATTTTCTTAAAGGTTCAAGACAAAATTTTGTACATGGCAGTAGATTATTCAAATGGTAGAAAAGAAAAAAGTTTAACTTCAGAAAAGATATATGTTAAAAAAAGCCATTAAATTAGACACCAGTTACGCTAGTGAAAATATATATAAAAAAGACTCACATGTTCGTTAGTGAAGATAATACTTCCAAAATTTCCAAAGGCAGAATAATAAACAAAGATATTGTCATTGGGACCACTGCAAAGAATATAAAAGGAATACGAATTAAAAGAGATGAAAAATAAATGATAGATTAAACATTTCAGACAACATCAAGTGGGGGATCAGTTTAAGAGTTAAATAATAACAAAACTGAACCCAATTGACCAGTAATAGTTGATTAGACTTTTTAGACAACATCAAGTGGGGGATCAGTTTAGGAGTTAAATAATAACAAAATTAAAACTTTTTGGCGAGTAAAAGTTGATTAGACTTTTTAGAAAATATCAAGTGAATGACCAGTTTAGGAATTAAATAAAACAAAACTGAACCCTATTGGTGATTAAGAGTTGATTAGTCTTTTTAGACAACATCAAGTGGGGGATCAGTTTAGGTGTTAAATAATAACAAAACAGAACCCTACTGGCTAGTAAGAGTTGATTAAACTTTTTAGGGAACATCAAGTGGGGGATCAGTTTAGGAGTTAAATAATAACAAAACAGAACTTTATTGGCCAGTAATAGTCGATTAGCCTTTTTAGACAACATCAAGTGGGGAATCAGTTTAAGAGTTAAATAATAACAAAAGTGAACCCTATCGGCCAGTAAGAGTTGATTAGACTTTTTAGACAACATCAAGTGAGGGATCAGTTTATGAGTTAAATAATAACAAAACATTAACCTATTGGCAAGTAAGTTTTGATTAGAATTTTCAGGCAACATCAAGTTGAGGATCAGTTTAGGAGTTAAATAATAACAAAACAGAACTCTATTGGTCAGTAAGAGTTGATTAGCCTTTTTAGGCAGCATCAAGAGGAGGATCAGTTTAGGAGTTAAATATTAAGAAAATAGAACTCTATTGGTCAGTAAGAGTTGATTAGCCTTTTCAGGCAACATCAAGTGGAGGATTATTTTAGGAGTTAAATAATAACAAAACTGAGCCCCATTGACCAGTAAGAGTTGATTAGACTTTTTAGGCAACATCAAGTGCAGGATCAGTTTAGGGGTTAAATAATAACAAAACAGAACCCTATTGACCAGAAAGACTTGATTAGACGTATTAGACAACATCAAGTGGGGAATCAGTTTAGGATTTAAATAATAACAAAACAGAACCCTATTGGCCACTAAGAGTTGATTAGACTTTTTAGATAACATCAAGTGGAGGATCAGTATGGAGTTTAATTATAACAAATCTGAGACCTATTGACCAGAAAGAGTTGATTAGACTTTTTAGACAAAATCAAGTGGGGGATCAGTTTAAGCGTTAAATAATAACGTTATAATCCTTATTTGACAGTAAGAATTCATTCGACCTTTCAGGCAATATTAACCAATGTTTTCCTTTGACTCTAAATCTCTTACTCTTTCATTTTGATTTTACCAAAATACTTCTCTGCTCAGTAACGTTTCTGAAATTTGAATAAATTATTTCCCAAAGAATTAATCAATGTATTTTTCCATTATTTTTTATTTCTTTAAATTTTAATTTTCCTTGATGCACACTCTGTTTACCTTTTGATTACTTTTCCACTGCCAAGTTCGGTCATTCCTTCGTCCTCTCCCTGAAGAACTTTGAGGAACACCTCTGCTGTAACTGCCTGCAAATGACAAAATTATTATTTATATTGTTATATATTGTTATTCGATTACATATGATCAATTGTTGACTTCCTCTCGTCTGAATCTTTAATCTCTATTGCACTTACTGTGTAAGCAACATACACAAATATGTAAAATCTTCTTTGCCTATCCCTTTAAACTTCCCTGCACTTTACTATACACTTTATATTGCTTTTACTTAATATATGAAAATAGGTAAAATCTTATTTACCAATCCACTACACCTCCTATAACTGAAGTGGTTTAATACCTGTGGTTGTTCTTGAAATTCTTCTCCAACCTCTTTCCTCCTCTCTACCTTGAGGTTTATATCATGTTCTCTTTAATGAAGCTCTTGGTCTCATTTCATCTTCTTCTATGTCTGTCTCATTCCCACTATCATTCATAGGCTTGTTTTTCTATTGCATTGTCCTGATCTGAAGAACTCGTTCTTTCTTTTCTGTCAAAATCTCCTTCCATCACAACATATTCCTTTACAATTCTGGGTCTTAATTGGTCAGAATTGGCCATTAGGCTTTTTCCTTTCCTTGATAAAGTGGCTGTGTTATGTCCCCTTTGAATGATGAATTTATCTAAGGACTTTTGCTATTTTATCTTTCTTATATCACATTTTTTCATTTCCTGTGTAAGACATTTTGTCAATGGAGATCTTTTTTGTTGTCCTATTAACACAGGTGGGCTTTTCAATCTGTCTGCATGTGAAATTGTCCCTAAACTAAACAATAACCTTGGTAAGTGACTGTCTATAATATCTCTACCTGGGGAAAATACCTTAAATCAAATTTTACTCACTGCACCATTCTTTGCATGTCATTTTCACTTGTTATCTTGCAACCATATGTGATATATAACAACTGCCTTTTGGAAAATGTGCAGCCTATAAACCAGGGGCGGTAATCTAACAAATAGTTTAACTCTGAGAACCAAATAACAGTATCGGCAAAATGTTTGCATTACCAGACAGATTCTAAGTGAAGAAACAAAAAATGAAATGATTTTCTACTTACACTTCCGGTGTAGTCCATGGGGACACACTTGTAAACATTTGTCCCATGTATTTGGTTAATTATGACTCCCTTGTGTGGATTTCTACAGAGAAAGGAAAAATTATGTCAGGAGCAATTAAAATAAGGAAAATTTGTGGATTTCGTATAACATATATAAATATAAGGTTGTTGTTGTGGAGGTGAACAAAATAGACAACCAAAGTCGGTCGATCAAAACAATTTTTTAGATCGGCCACTAAGGCAGATTCACCAGACAAAAATGAGGCTGTTCCCCCACCCCACAAAAAAGACCACAGAAAATGAAAAGAAAATTAGATCCTCAAAAGATGAGCCAAATAAGGGGAAAGATAATTCTTCCGCGTCCAATGTAGAGGAAAGTAAAGCAAGAATGAGAATGTAAAAGAGAAAGATACAAACAGTAGTCAAACGAAGTCAGCGGTGTAGCGGCGGGAGAATCTCCCTCTTGTTGGAGTATCCTACTCCGCGTGAAATGCATAGTCAATGTGGTGGGGTTTGTCAGGCTTTCGGTAGGCCTGGATGAATAACAGCTCATTGCAAAAAGAACAATGTCAGTCTTTGTGCTCGACAAGATTACGCGCAAAATTTATCGATACACGAAAGGCATTTGTGATGAAATCACTAATTCCCTTTGGGGCTAAACCTCAACAGAGTATTAAAAGTTTAGGATACTTCATGTGGGACATACTGTTACCCACGCCAGACGACTGTGCGGAAGTAACGTCCCATGAAGGACCATATCGTACGCACAGAATACCCAGATTGTAGTGGTATATGAGATTCCTGATTATATTCTCGGAGAGCACTTAGCGGTATTATTGTATGCTGTATAACCAATTAGTAAGTGTTACTCCAGAATATGAGATGGGTGAGTGGCGATTCGAATTGATGCTGAACCAAGAAGCCTGATGTTATTCGGTCGTAGTTGTGAGCAGGTAAATTGTTTTTTTATTATTTGTCAACCACTCAAAAAGCGCCTTACAAAACTCAGTCTGGAGCCTGATATGTTTTGTGTTGCTTATTGAGAACAATGTACGTGAAGATACACGAGATAATTTTAATATTTATTGTCCAATGAGAAGTTCAGGTTTTCAGAAACATGTATGAAGCTGTGATCCGCTTTTAGCACGAAAATCGACATTGATGAAAAAGTGGTAGTGGAAAGCTAAATCCTCAAAAGATGAGTCCAATAAGGGGAAAGATAATTCTTCCGCACCCGATGTAGAGGAAAGTAAAGCAAGAATGGGAAAGGAGAAAGCCCTGAATATTACTATGGCGAATGACGAAGAAACGGCAGGAGAATCCCCCCCTTTTTAGAGTCCTCCCGACCTGAAATGCTTAGTCAATGTGGTGGAGTTTGTCGAGAGAGCCAATGATATTTTCCTGGTAAACCTGGATGCAAAGTACGCATTTCAAAAAGAACAGTGTCAGTCTTTGTGATCGACAAGCTTACGCGCAAAATTTATCGGTACACAAAAGGCATTTGTGATGAAATCACTGATTTCCTTGGGGGCTAAACCTCAACAGATTATTAAAAGTTTAGGATACTTCATGTGGGACATACTGTTACCCACGCCAGACGACTGTGCGGCAGTAACGTCCCATGATTTAATCACAAAGGACTATATCATACGCACAAAAAAACAGAGGACGAAGTAGGACCAAGAACACTTAGGTTTGCTTTGGTTTCTTTTACGGTTTATCAACCTCAATGGGTCATTTAATGTCGACAAGATTTTTATTCTTCAAATATGTATTGCTGGTAATATTGTGTTGCTTGTATTAAAACCTACTTTTACACTGTAAACAGGTGCTACCAACCCGGGTCAGGGTGAACCTAGAAACACCAGCAATTAAGAGGTCGTTCCACGCTCTTCACAACATCCTGATCAGAGGCCTTGCTGTTGGATGTAGTTTATCGTCTTGCCCAGGACGGGAGCACTTAGGGGTATATCTTACCGAGGATGGCGTAAAACCAAGGTGGCGGTATGTCAGATTCATGATTATATTCTCGGAGAACACTTAGGTTTATATCTTATCCTGCATAACCAATTAGTGAGTGTTAATCCAGAATATGAGATGGATGAGTGGGATTTCAAATTGATGCCGGACCGAGGAGCCTTAACCTTAACTCCCAACAGCTTGGAGATAGGCGGGAAAAATCACCCCGTCATCGTGACTGGTAGGAAACCAGCTTGTTGGTAATGTGGCGTGATTAGTCATCTCACCCTTTCCTGCCCAGAGAAGAAGGCCTCTGGAATTTCGCCTAAGTGTGATACGAATCCCTCTCGAGTTGAAACGTTCCGCGGGCTAGATTAAAAAGATGCCTTTTAAGGCAACAAATATGGCCGCCGAATTTCGTCATGAAGAAATCCGGACTATCGTAGACCAAGGCATCAGTGGAGTTGCATTACTGGATGGGACTACCGTGACTACAAACGGCGGCATATGTGAGACATGGCTATCTTATTTTCAGGATCTTTTTACCGCGGAGACCGGTCTGACTTTCCTCGCGTCGAGCCAACATGAAGTGGCAAGATGCAAGCGTCCGGTCACAGATGCAGAAATCTGTAATGCGTTTAAGCATGTCGGCAAAGACACGACTCCGTGTAACGATGGTCTCCCTTATCTTTTTCTGCATAACCAATTAGTAAGTTTTACTCCAGAATATGAGATGAATGAGTGCGGGTTCGAACTGATGCTGGACCGAGAAGCCTTAAATACCTAACAGCTTAGAGATAGGCGGGAAAATTTACCCCGTCATCGTGAAACCAGTTTGTTTGCAATATGGCGTGATTGGATACCTCGCCCCTTCATGCCAAGAGAAGAAGGCCTCCGGACTTTCACCTATGTCTGATACTAATCCCCCATGAACTACTTGTTACGCGGAGCCCTTACTGGTCTTGCCTGTAGCTGGATCAGGTATTCAAAAGACCCCGGTTTGGGTCTCTTCCAGAGCCCACATTATCTGCCACAAAGAAGGCGGAAGATAAACAAGAATGGCTGGGTGTGGGTAGAGCAAGAGGGAAGCTCAAAGCTGCATGAACCCAGTTCATTGAAGCCGCCAAAGACAAGGGCATTAACAGTCTCAATACCAAGGGTGAGGCTACGGCTAGATACACCAGTAAACTTCATGAACTTACCAAGAAATTTGATCCGGGAGATTGGGCAGGATCGGGAGATTGTGGCGTACACAAAATGGGATAATGCGGACACAAAGAAGCTGAAGAAATTCTGCTATGGGAAGGTCCCAATTTTTGTTCACCCCTCTCTATAGAGAGCACTAAAGCTAACTTTTCCGTGGGATATCGGGTTTCACGATTGACGGTCATATTAGTACTGAAATGGCCCAGGCCGTCTGTACCCTCTGATCGACAATTTTTAAGGCAGCCGGCCAAACCTAGAAGATATGTCAATGTCACCTTTTTAACTAGTTTGCATGTCATTTCCTTGAATGCTGTATGTACTTTTGTCTCCGGATTCGACGGGCAGAATTTCTGTCGTGGATGCCACCATAAAAGTTCAAGCATTTAGTTTCACTGGGCTTTATGCGCCCAACAACTCCAGGAAGTTGGGCCGCCTTTCTTCATTCTATAGTTTATTCGGACCATAGACTTGTTTGGGTTTGTCTAAACTTAGATAAGCCTACTTGTTTCAGGGCGCCCGTAATGGGCGTGCTTGCGGCTGGCTCAAAAGTCTCTTCTACAGCCCACATTATCTGCTACAAAGAAGTCGGAAGATAAACAGGTATGACTGGTCGTGTGTAGTGTTCCAAGCTGCATGATCTCAGTCCCCTGAAGCCCCCAAAGACAAGGGCATTAACAGTTTCATTCCAAATGTGAGTCTCCGGCTATCTCCGCTGGTAAATTTCATGACGTAGGGGTCTTAGGGTGTTGAATTCTCATTCCATAGTTTATTCGGATCATAGCTTGTCCGGATCCGTCTAAACTTAGATAAGCCTATGATTAGCATGGCTGGCTACAGGGAAATCAACACATCGTTGTTCGATGAGAAGGATTTTCAGTATCAGCTTTTACTAACTCTAACGCAGTAATTGATTGTGGGCCTGTGTTTGGGAATAAGTGGCAGACTCACCATCAGGTTAATATTAGGTCATTTCATGCCGATTATAGTAAGCGGCTCAACCAAGATAGATTAACAGAGCAAACGGCACAATAATCTAGAATAGAAAAGGTAGTGGGGAAATTTCCGGAATTAATTTTCCTCTTTTAATTTTAAAAATGTTTTGGTTTATTTTGTTCGAAGAAATTTGATTTAAAAAGTCCAAGTTTTTGTTTCGGACGACTTTTTATTTTAGTTTGTCTCTCTTAAGTTTGTGTAATTGTGAAGTTTTCACTCACCATTTACCAAATTCCAAATTGTTGCAGCATGGACAGATTTGGCGTCCTTATTTATCAAGAATGACCAAAATTTTGAGGTTAGGACTAGATTAAAATGGATGTCTTTCGATGCAACAAATATGGCCGCTAAATTTCGACCTGTAGACCAATATAGCGGTAGAGTTACATTGTCGGATGGAAGTACCGTGACTACAATAAACGGTACATTTGAGACTTTTCTATCTTATTTTCTGGATCTTTTTACCAGGGAGCCCGGCTCAGTTTGACACCTAATTAGGTGACTTTTCTCGCCTCGAAGAGACTTGAAGCGACAGAGTACGAGGGTCCGATCACAGATGTAGAAGTATCTGTATTGCGTTTAAGCATGTCGGCAAAGACACGTCTCCAGGTATCGATGGTCCCCCTATAAGGTGTACTTGAATTAGTCGCACGTGTTTGTCCCTCTGCTGCCACAGATCTGTAAGCAATACATGAAGAACGGAAGTATTTCCGAACGCGTGCCCAGAAGTGTGATCAAGTTGCTTCGAAAAAATAAACACTGAGTGGATAGGATTAATAATTTCCTGCCCTTAACCATGGTGAATACAGAATTCTAGTCTTATTACATGAAAGCGTTTTAATTTTTTCTATATTTATATATTTTTCATAAAATTATATTTTAATTTATTTTCATAAAATATTTTTTTATATTTTTCTTAGAAACTGTTTCAGGCAAAATTGTACAAATGCACCAGCAAAAAAAAAAAAAGAAAAAAGAAAAAACAGAAAAAACAAGTATTTAAAATAAATGAAAATGAAAAGGATGCCAACTTACTTTCTGTTATAGGCGATGTCATCGTACATCATAACAACGATCCGTTCATCTGGAATTCCATTTTTGTGTAGAATTTGATAAGCGTGGCAAATGTCAGCCTGTGCCCGAAACAAAAAGCCGAAAGAATTAAAAAAAAAAAAAAAGATTTGAAAATCAACAAAGAAAAAGAGAGAAAAATATTTTAATTAATTCAAAAGAATCAGTATGTTGATTTTCTAAGCGTAGCTTAGATGTGGCACATGGGTCGAAATTATGGAGCACACAGTGAAGATCGAAATATGAGAGCGTGTGAAACAAAAAAAAAAAAGATTTGAAAATCGAGAAAAAAAAATGAAGAGAAAAAATTAAAAATATATTAATTCATTCAGAAGAATCAATACGGTGGTTCTCTAAGCGTAGCATAGATATGACACAAGACCGAAATTATGGAGCACTCAGTGAGGATCGAAGTGTAGGAGTGTGTGAAATGAGGCTATGTAATTCCTTTAATTGATTAGTGACTCGCAAAGAGGATTTATTCATAGAGGATGTAAACTCTTCGCAAATCTCTTATTCCGACAATTAAAAATATTTCATTCAGAAGAATCAGTATGGTGATTTTCTAAGCGTAGCATAGATGTGACACAAGGCCGAAATTATGGTGCACTCAGTGAGGATTGAAGTGTGGGAGTGTGTGAAATGAGGCTAAGTAATTCCTTTAATTAATTAGTTCCTAGCTAAGGGGATTTATTCAGACAGGATATAAACTCTTCTCAAATCTCTTATTCCCAGAATTAAAAATATTTCATTGAGAATAATCAAGATGGTGATTATCTAAGCGTAGCATAGTTGTAGCACAAGGCCGAAATTATGGAACACTCAGTGAGGATCGAAGTGTAGGAGTGTGTGAAATGAGACTATGCCATTCCTTTAATAGATTAGTTACTCGCTAAGAGGATTTATTCAGAGAGGATATATACTCTTCTCAAATCTCTTATTCCGAGAATTAAACATATCTCATTCAGAAGAATCAATATGGCGATTTTCTAAGCGTGACATAGATGTGACTCAAGGCCGACATTATGGAGCACTCAATGAGGATCGAAATGTGGGAGTGTGTGAAATGACGCTATGAAATTCCTTTAATTGTTTAATGGCCCGATACGACGATTTTTTAAGACAGGATGCAAATTTTCTCAAGTCTCTTATCCCAAGAATTAAGAATGGTGTAGACAAAGACACACCAGACTTTGGATTTTTGCAGTTATTTTACAACATCAATTTGAGCCTCACATATACAAAATATTTTTCTTTTCTTATGTGCTGTGACCCTTCAGAACGTAGGTGATCATTGCTCTCCACTATTTTCTCACCGTCGTAGCTCTTAATATGTTTTGTCTTTTTTTAAAATTTCTTCTCAAAATTGCTCCGCCATTCATTTACTGAAGTTCTCTAAGTAGGTTAGTCGTTATTTTCCTCTGTCCCTCTTGCCTTCTATCTGTCCTGGGAGTGTAAGATTTTCCAAACCCTCTTTCCTCATATATCATTGAAACAAAAAGCCAAAACAAAAAAAGGTTTGAAAATCAAGAAAAAAGCAGAGAAAAATATTTTATTTAATTCTGAAGAATCAGTATGGTGATTTTCTAAGCGTAACTTAGATGTGGCACAACACCGAAATTATCGAGCACTCAGTGATGATCGAAGTGTGGGAGTGTGTGAAATGAGGCTATGTAATTTCATTAATTAGCGGCTCGATAAAAGGATTTATTTAGAGAGGATATAAACTCTTCTCTAATCTCTTATTCCGAGAATGAAGAATAGTGCACACGAAGAAACACAAGACTCTTACTCTGGTGTGAAATATAAAAAAGTTTTCATTTATTAAATGACGATATAAATGATAAAAGCACAGACTACAAAATTTACAAATCAAGCTTGCACAAAATTTTACTTTGTCCACCAAAAACTAGTACTCGAAGATAACAGGTTCTAATTACTATATTGTAGGTTTCATACAAGCAAGTATAATTAGTATCAACCAAATGTTCATTTCCTTCGATTCATATGCCTGTCAAAAGGAATTGAGAAGAGTGACAAATTCACAGGTTTCTCTGGCTTTCTGTCTTTTTTTATCCAACAGTTCAGATCAAAAATGAAATAAAATCTCGTATTTTCATAACATGTTCAAAATCAGGATTAATATCTCTAATTTTGTAACAAAAATTTACAAGCAACTATAGAAAGATAATCAAACATTTTCCTCGCCCTCCCCTCCTTGCCTGCAATCTCTCCTGGGAGTGTAAGATTTTCCAAGCCTTCTTTCCTGTTTTTACCCTAGAAATTTAAACTGTTTTTTCCTGAAGTTAAGTGTAAATTTCAATTTTCTCTAAAACTTAATCATTGTTCACATATTCGTTTCATGGTATTCTCAGTATCCTTCTGTAGAATCACATTTCTGTTGCTTCAAGTCTCTTCATCTTTGAGGAGATTTCTATCATTCACTGCTATACAGGAGGACAGTTTTACTACTGTTTGCAATACACTTTAGTAACTTTCCTCTATTAATATTGATTATTCAATAAATTCTCTTAAATAAAATAAAAATAAATCTTTTGTTTCTTTATATCTTATTAAAAACATGTCACGTATAAGCGTAACTAAAATTCAGTGTATATTAATCTCTGTAAGAACGTGCATACATGCATTACCAGCTAATAAAACGGATAATTCAGTAATTATTTATATCGTCTTATCATTTCACCCCAAGCAAGGCAATAAAGCCACTACGACTTATTTTATAACTTGTATTTGTAAGCAGAAGGAAAGTGAAGGAAAATACACATAATTGCTATGACTTAAATAACATGATTCAGTAGAGAAATAAATAAATTTTCACCAATAACATTGCTCTATTTACTGCTGATTTCAATCCATCTTAATGAAACACCCTTTATATAGTCTAAGCAATGGTCACTAATAACAACTGTTGTTATGGGTTTTGTATGGCTACTACGATACGGATAAAATTTTTAAAGATAGAAAGTGAGAGATTTTAATTTGTGAATTTTATGGACAATTATTTTAATATCATTGGGTATAGAATTGCCCCCAAAATACTGAGTGCTGAGGAGGTGTGATTGACGTGTCCCTTCGGACTTGGGCATTCATATCCCTTCGCAACCCTCTTCTCCTTGCTGCTATTGGCAAAATTTGTCCCTTTTGCTAAGCATCTCACGACCCTCGTTCAGTTATATGGAACTGCACTGGAACCGGGTCACGGTCATATCACATAGAAACACCGGTTCTCGTACTATCAGCGAAGTTAAGCAAAGTCGAGGCTGGTCAGTATCGGGATGGCTGACCTTTTGAGAATATCAGGTGCTGTAAGATTGTATGTCCGGCTGGTATGGCTTGCGATCAATATCGTGGTGAAATACCGGTTCTCGTATGATCGCCAAAGTTAAGCAACGTCGCGCTTGGTGGTGACCGTTTGGGAATAGCAGGGGCTGTAATCTTAGAAGTACGGGTGGTGCAGTCGGCCACATCTTTCTGTCCAAAGTCACCAACACTGGACCACATGTGGTCATCTATATTTATTGGTGGTATTCGAATTATATCGTTATATATAATGTTAAAGAGAAAATCTTCAGTGGATCCTCAATCCAACTACAATGTCGTAAGTTGTACTCAAAAATCTTATCGCCCGTTTCATTTTCCTCCTCGTTTTTTCTGAACAGGATTAGATGTTGAACCCTTGTTTCCATTTTAGATTCTAACGTACATATTGAAACGCCAGTTTTGCTCCATGACCAACATTAAGCGACATCAGACCTGGTTATTACCTCGATGCGTAACTGCATTGCAAGAACTGGTGTTGTAATATTTGTGTCGGGGTGCTATGGCTGGCCGTCATATCACATAGAAACCCCGGTTCTCTAAGGATCACTGGAGGTAAGCACCGTCGAGCCTGGTCAGTATTTAGATTGGTGACCGATTGGGGATACCACGTGCTGTAAGCTTGGATGTCCGGTTGGTATGACTTATGGTCATATCGTGTTGAAAGACCAGTTCTCGTATGATCGCCGAAGTTAAGCAACATCGCGCTTGGTCAGAACTTAGGTCGGTACGGAAATGCCCCCAAAAGACTGGGTGCTGAGGAGGTGCGGGTTTTATCATCCGCATTCATCTCATGTCATGAGGACTCTCCAAATATTATTTAACCATTTATTTTCTATCTTGTGCACGCCGTGTCCCTTCAGGACGTGGATGTCCATAGCTCTTCGCAACCTCCTTCTCCTTTTTGCCCTTTTTGCAAAGTTTGTCTCTTTCCTCTCACCAAATAGTTCCAACATCCATTCGCACAAGCGATTCAGGTAGATGGCTCGCAGACTACTCCTGACCTATTTTGCTTTTGATATACCTTGTGAGTGTCATATTCTCCAAGCCCTTGCTTGGGGTGAAATGATTAAAAATAAATAAATAAATAAAAATAAATTTGCATAATTGCATGTGATATTGATATTTTTCCGCAGGTAATATAAAAAGTATTATGGGGTCCACCCCTTTTTCATATAAATGGACTCTACCAAGTGTACCTGGACTGCTACCGTTAAATACCCAGAGTAACAGTCAGTGAGGGTAGTCGTATGGCAGTCGATGTCGGACGACCGGTTGAACTCTCTGCTTCCGGGCGGGGAGGAACCCGAACGAGGCTACGCCGAAGGGCGTAGTCTCGGTCGGGGAGGTAAACCGACCCTGAACCCGTTTATACGGGTTCAAAGGGTATATTTTTGGCCGAGCTCACGGGCTCGGAGATCCCACGTTAAACCGGCCTTGTGCCACATGATACCCTCGTGGGGGGGTGACTAAATACTAGTCGTATGGCAGTCGATGTCGGACGACCGGCTGAACGGTTGAACTCTCTGCCTTCGGGCGGGGAGGAACCCGAAAGAGGCTACGCCGAAGGGCGGATTCTCTTTCGGGGAGGTAAACCGACCCTGAACTCGTTGATACGGGTTCAAAGGGTATATTTTTGGCCGATCCCCTGGGCTCGGAGATCCCACGTTAAACCGGCCTTGTGCCACATGATACCCTCGTGGGGGGGTGACTAAATACTAGTCGTATGGCAGTCGATGTCGGACGACCGGTTGAACTCTCTGCTTCCGGGCGGGGAGGAACCCGAACGAGGCTACGCCGAAGGGCGTAGTCTCGATCGGGGAGGTAAACCGACCCTGAACCCGTTTATACGGGTTCAAAGGGTATATTTTTGGCCGAGCTCACGGGCTCGGTGATCCCACGTTAAACCGGCCTTGTGCCACATGATACCCTCATGGGGGGTGACTAAATACTAGTCGTATGGCAGTCGATGTCGGACGACCGGTTGAACTCTCTCCTTTCGGGCGGGGAGGAACCCGAACGAGGCTACGCCGAAGGGCGTAGTCTCGTTCGGGGAGGTAAACCGACCCTGAACCAGTTTATACGGGTTCAAAGGGTATATTTTTGGCCGAGACCGCGGGCTCGGTGATCCCATGTTAAATCGGCCTTGTGCCACATGATACCCTCGTGGGGGGGGTGACTAAATACTAGTCGTATGGCAGTAGTAGTCGTAGTCAGTGGTCGGGAGTTGGAGAGTGAGAGAATATACGAACGGAGATAGTGTGAGATAACCACTTGTAGAAGTCAGTTACAAGCACGTAGACTCTAAGGAAGATTTACTTCGAGACTATATATATATCTATCTGTATTTGCTACTAACCACGTTCCTGGACTTACTAACAGTATTACTCTTTGTATGATTGTGTAAATACTTTTTATTTCTTATATTTAATTATTGCGTTTGTCATACCTTGGAGACCGAATTCATCTCGGAATCCACAACAAAAAGGAAGACTTACTTGATGTCTGTAGTCATTCCAGGCATTTAACCCTGCTACGAGTAAAACCCAACGGACACTTCCATTTTCTAATTTGGATAATGGAGGCAGAGTGTATGCGTCGGTATTGTTAGATAACGCTATGGCGAGTAACAGAATAATGATTCTAAACGTCCACATCGTGAATTAATAAAACATTGGCAAGAGATCTTCAGTGCCTGACGGTGAGCGATCCCTTCTCGTGTACAAGTGTCAATTTGAATTTATATATAGAATAAGTAATGGTCACTGATAAGAACTGTTGTCATGGTTTTGCATAGCTACTACGCTAAGTAAATTTACTGATCAAATTTTTAAAGAGAAAAAGTGAGGGATTTCAATTTGAGAATTTTTCAGCCAATTATCATGATGTCATTGGGTATGGAATTGCCCCCAAAATATTAGGTGCTGAGGAAGTGCTGTTTTTATCATCTGCATTCATCTCAGTTTATGAGGTCTGTCCAAAATTATTAACTTCCTCTCTTGTGTTTACCGTGTCTATTCAGGACGTGGACGTTCATAGCAATTCGCAACCTCCTTCTCCTTGTTGCCCTTAGCAATGTTTGTTACTTGCCTCTCACCAAACTAATTCCAACATCCATTCACCAAAACGATTCAGTTAGATGACTCGCAGACTTCCCCTGCCCCATTTTTCTTGCGATATATCCTGTGAGTTAGCCGTTTAAACAAAATATAACATGGAAATTCATTTGACGCCAGAGGGTGTATCAACGGAGACCCAGTGGAAATAATTCTGAAAAAATAGGTTTCACCTTACTTTTCTCTCACTTCCACCCTCTGTAGACCCCTTCATACTAGTATAACCCCTTACGGCCATCACCCACTCGACTCTCGCGGGTCCGTCAGGTCCGGCAGATTTTCAATCGGGACCAAGTGACAACAATCGACTCTCCAAGCGTGTTGTGAATTTTCTGACCTGAAAATTGGTTTCGTCGATCCTGGACCTACGGGGTCTGTTGGGTGTGCTGACGGCGGGTATACTAGTAAAAATGCCCAATGCATTGGAAAAATCAATACCGTTACATAAGACGATAAGGAAAAATACGATTTTGAGATCTATGTCATTGACTGAGTCAAGGTGGGACAACTGATTTTCTAGAAAAATCTCTGTAAAAATGAATTTCGTGAAACATTTAAACAAAATTGTAACTGGTAACTTCATTTGACACCGGAGGGTCTATCAATGGAGACTCAGTGGAAATAATTCTGAAAAAAAAAAGAGGTTTCATCTTACTTTTCTTTAACTTTCACTCTCTGAAGACCCCTTGCCTACTAGTGACACTCCTACTTTGCTTGGGGTGAAATGATTAAAAATAAATATATAAGTAAATAAAAATAAATTTGCCTAATTGCATGTGATATTGATATTTTTCCGTTGGTAATATAAAAAGGAACACTTACTTGATGTCTGTAGTTGGTCCAGCCATTTGAACCTGCTACGAGTAAAGCCCAACGGACACCTCCATTTTCCAATGGAGGCAGACTGTATGCGTCGATAATTTTGGATAACGCTATTGCGAATAACAGAATAAGGATTCTAAACGACCACATCGTGAATTGTTAAAACATTGGCAAGAGATCTTCAGTGCCTGACGGTGAGCGGATCCCTTCTCGTGTAAAATTGTCAATTTGAATTTATATATAGTCTAAGTAATGGTCACTGATAAGAACTGTTGTCATGGTTTTGCATAGCTACTACGCTAAGTAAATTTACTGATCAACTTTTTAAAGAGAGGGTGTGAGTAATCTCAGTTTGGGAAATTCACGTCCAATTATCAAATTGTTACTGGGTATAGAATTGCTCCCCAAATTGCTGAGAAGGTATCGGTTTTTATCATCCTCATTGATCTTAGTTCATGAGTTCTGTCCAAAATGATTTAACTATTTACTTCCTCGTTTGTGCTTGCCGTGTCCCTTCAGTACGTGGACGGTTCATAGCCCTTCACAACCTCCTTCACCTTATTGCTCTTAGCAACATTTGTCCCTTTGTTAAGCTTCTCACACCCTAGTTCCATCATCCATTCGCACAAGCTCGCCAGTTATATGGCTTACAGACTTCCCTGTTCCCTTTTGCTTTCGATATACCCTGTGGGTGTCAAATTCTCCGAGCCTCATCGTCATTATATGCCCAAAGAAATTTCATCTGTTTCTTTCTGATTCTCGTTATCAGTGCAGTTTTTGTTTCTGTGTCCCTGAAGACTTCTTTGTTGATTACTCGCTTCGTCCATGGAATTCTCAGTATCCTTCTGTAGAACAACATTTCTGTTTCTTCCAGTTTTCTCACTATATATCAGGAGATTGTCGAGCAGTCGTGGCCATATAAGAAGATTGATCTTCAATGGATTTCTTTCGACAGATAGCAAAAGTAAGCAACATATCAACAGCTTTATTTATTTCTGTCGATAGTCTGCCATACTGAGTAACATGTGGTCATATATAGTTGTTTCTGTCGACATTTAGCAGCACCTAACCAACATGTGGTCATCTACATTTATTTTTGTCGACAGTCGGAGACACTGAGAAACATGTGATCATCAATATTTGTTTCTGTCGACAGTCGGCGACACTAAGCAACAAGTGGTCATCTATATTTGTTTCTGTTGACAATGAGCAACACTGAGCCTCATGTGATCATCTATATTTATTGGTGGTATTGTAATTATATCGTTATATATAATGTTAAAGAGAAAATCTTCAATGGATCCTCAATCAACCTACACTGTGGTACGTTGTTAATAAGAACCCTTATCGCCAGCTTCATTTTCCTCCACCGTTTTCTGAACAGGATTAGATGCTTAACCCTTGTTTCCATTTTAGGAGATGCTTACGTACATATCACATTGAAAAACCGGCTTTGTTTCCAACATTGAATTTAACAACGTCAAGGCTGGTTAGTACCTCGATTAGTAACCATCGAAATACCCGATGTTGTAACCTTGGTGTGCGGGTGCTATGGCTGCCGGTCATATCACATAAAAACACCGGTTCTCCTACGATCACCGAAGTTTAAGCAACGTTGAGCCTGGTCAGTACTGGGATGGGTGTCCGCTTGGGAGTACCAGTTTGGATGTCCGGTTGGTATGGCTGCGATCATACCGTGTTGAAAGACAATCGATTTCATTTTATTTACTTTCGCGGAAAGGCCGTTGTTAAATGTAGATATCCTCTTCTCCTACTCCAGCTATGGGTTAATCAGTAAGAATGTTATCACAAAACCATTATTATCTCAAGAATAAGAAAATACCTCAGGAGGGGGATGTTACAACATCATAAATTATGATGATTGCAAGCACTTCCGGTCACACTAGGGAATTCTGGGTTCTGACTTATCCAGCGGGTAGTTTAAATAAATGCGTTGTTGAGTTTACCTCATTTCGTGTCGTCTTTGTATAGCTTCGAATTTTCAGCGGCCAGTCTCATATATCTTTCTACCCTACATACGGTTTTATAATGTTATATTGAAACGACTCTGCAATCAAAAAAGACTTTACATTTGGACCAGTGTAAGCCGCCAGTATCATATAATATATAATTCAACCCTATAACCCAATGGAACATAAATATCCAACTGAAATGCACCGAAGCTAAAGAGTCAGTCTGCAAGAATCTCCGTGTTCTGCTATTACATACGGTTTTATAATGTTATATTGAAACGACTCTGCAATCTAAAAAGATCAACGGTAATAACGAATCTTCTATTCGTCACTGCTAATCTCTAATTGTGCCTCATAAAAGGGGGACGTTACTTAATGTATTTTGGCATTGAACGTGTTAATATCAATATGCATTCTGGTGTCAAATGTCAATGTGTGTCCTGCATTTCATCTCATCCAATTTAGCCATGTAATTGTATATATATATATATATATATATATATATATATATATATATATATATATATATATTCTGTACAAAAAGATAGAGAGAAGAACCCCACCATGACCTATTTCGAAATACTTCCACACATTACATTCTTTAAAAATGTTCAGATCTTTTTACAAGTTGTTCCCGTTTATCCGCGGTTTCAGTCTAATGATCTATCAAAGTGTGTCACTAAAGAGCTTACTTTAATTAAAAAACTGAATTTTCTTGAATTAAGGAGAATAGAAAATCTTTTTTGTCCTGATGTTACTAAGATTTACGATGAGAACAAATCTTCTGTCATATCATACTTATTAGAGAATATTATTATAATAGATTAGTTTTATTAGCACTTTATTTTGCTAATCTCTAAGATCTACGGTAAGAACGAATCTTCTATTCGTCACATTACTTTTGTTTCAGTCTTTTGATATAGTTCTCTTTTATTGCAATTCATTGCTGCTAATCTCTTATTGTGCCTCATAATATTTACGATAAAATAAATTTCATTAAAGTCTATTGTAATTATTGTTTTATTTTATTATTACTTATTGTTGTTAATCTCTTATTGGGCCTAATGAAATCTACGCAAAGAATGGCAGATTCTAAATGCCAGTAGGAGGAATGATGACAAAGGAGCGCATGTCGTATATTTACTCAGCGTCCTTTTCAGTGTGGTCTCACCCGTATTCCGGCCTTTGTGTGGCAGACATATTGTCACTTCCGATTTCCTGTGACAACCTGTTATGTGTTGAGTGAATCTTGTTCAATGTCAGTCTGACTGGAAAAATTCAAAACGTGTTTATTGGAAATGCCGTTGTCAACAACGAACCTTCTTGAGGCAAGTCTATTTAAGTCATTTTTATCTCAATGTAAATGGTTTCATTATTTGCATTCGGGCTTTGGCTTGTTCGATTTTGAAAGACGTCAGAAGCAAGATAACGTCTTTTGTATTCTTTTAGGCTATTCAAATAATTCTTAATTCAAGTTGTATGACACAACTTGATGTTAGCAAGGTAACGGCAGAAAGCGTGTATCTGATATTTTTTCAACCCCCGTGAACAACTTGCAAGAAATTTTCGAAAAATCAAACCCCAATTTGATCTTGATATTTCTGAGAAAAGGTGGACTATATAATAAAATATAATCACAATTTGGTGTCTGGTAATGAAAGGGGAAATTTTGATACTTGCCAGGTGAGAAACTTTCAAAGAACAAAGCACCTCCGAAAACATGATTTTTCTTTTTTAAAAAAAGCAAGACAACAACGAAAAAGAAGGAAAGGAAAGGGAAAGTCTTTTTGAAAACATTTCAACGTTATTTAAAGAGAAAGAAAAGAAACAATGTCAACAATTTTGACAATCTCAGTTTGTATATCAATGTGCCTCTTCAGGAAACCATTAATATGTAGTCTGATGCTCTTTATACAGAATGAGGATGCTTTTCACAATCTCAGTTTGTATACCCATGGGCCACATCAGGATACCATTAATATATATTCTGATGCACTTTATACTGAATTATGATGTCTATTTCAGTTTGTATATCAATGTGCCTCTTCAGGAAACCAGTAATATATATTCTGATACTCTTTATACAGAATAAGCATGCTTTTGACAATCTCAGTTTGTATACCGATCGGCCACATCAGGATACCATTAATATATATTCTGTTACGCTTTATACTGAATTAAGATGTATTTTGACAATCTCAGTTTGTATAACAATGGGCTTCTTCGGTTTTCCATTTATATATATATGCTGACGCTCTTTAGACAGATGAAGATGCATTTGACAATCTCATGTTGTATACCGATGTGACACTTCCGGACACCTTTAATATATATTCTGATGCTCTTTATACAGAATTATGACATATTTTGCATCATCTGTCAGTATACCAATTTGCCTCTTCAATGCACCATTAGTATATATTCTGATGCTCTTTACAGAGGTAATTTCTGTTGAGCTAGTATTTTTGGAACGTTGATTTTGGAATGCAAGCGTCTGCCGACTGTATGGGTACCATTTGTTCAATATCAGTCTGATTAACATGGAAAATTTGAAAAAGTGTTTATTGGAAATTCCGTTGTCAACTACGAACCTTCTAGAGACAAGCCTATTCAAGTAATCTATTAAAATCTTGTTATATGTGTGTCATTGATTATTTTGTTCTATTTGCCAACATTCACCTTTTCATAAAATTTTGGCCGAAAGTGTCTCCTAAAGGCAAAGTGTCTCCCTCAGTATATATATATATATATATATATATATATATATATATATATATATATATAGTATTACTTGAAACTTTGTGATTAAAAGTTATTAAAAGATTATATTATAAGTTATTATTTTATAATATTATATATTTTTAAAAGATTATAAGAAATTCTGATTATTCCAGCTAAGCAACAAATCTCAATTATAAAAATTATTCATTAAAAAAAAAAACTACCACTTTAAAAAAATCTTTAGTCATATAATAAGTATGAGGGCTTGGAGAATTTGACACCCACGGGATATATAGAAAGCAAAAGGCGACAGGGGAAGTTTGCGAACCAATTAATTGATCAGTTTTGCGTATGGATGATAGGACAAGGGTGGTGTGATGCTTCGCAAAGGGACAAGTATTGCTAAGGAGAAGGAAGATGTGAAGAGCTGTGAACGCCCACGTCCTGAAGTGTCATAGCAATCACAAGAGAGGAAGTGAATTGCTAAATGATATTTGACAGACCTCATGGACTGAGATGAAAGCTGTTATTAAAAATCTGAACCATGTCAGCACCCATTACATTGTGAGCAATTCCACACCCAATAACAGTTCGATAATTGAACATAAAATTCACTTTCTCTCGTTAAAAATGTTATCAGTAAATTTACTTTGCTTAGTTGCTATGCAGAAACATAGCAACAGTTCTTATCAGTGACCATCAATTGTTTATATAAATTTTGGCAAGATTAATGCTGGACAAACGTACTTGTTTCCATAGAAATTAACAACGGGAAATACTTAAGACGAGAAAGAGCTATATCGAAAGACAGACTGAGCGACGTTAAAAAATAAACCAAAAGGATTTTAATTTATTTACAAAGAAAATAGGGTACTTTTCGCAAAAGACATAAAACCCGTAAGAAGTAGCAAGATTTGGAATTCTGTCAAATTGATTAATGTCTTGGTAAGGAAATGTCGCGCCAAGGGAAAAAGAAAACAGAGCTGATCGACACATGGCGGTCACAAAAAATTTCGATTTGAGACAACCGCGATACAGGCAGAGGGAATCAATATTAGTTATCTTTCAGAGATGTCATTCATTTTTTATTCTTGGATCCAACGAAGGAAACCATCTAGTGTGTGTAAGAATTTTGGCATGAGAAAGAAAACCGTGGAGAAAAGTATAATTATTATTTTTTCAAACTGTTGACGTCAGACACAGCGTCGTCAAAAATGGGCCTCTGGTGATAAGAAGATTTTAAGGCATGAGAAAAATAAAGAATTGATTCTCAGGTAAACACGGATCCCCAGTTAAAAGTTGACTTCGTAGAGAGACCAGATGGCAAACTTTGACAGTGATTGATGAGTCGGTAGAGAGTCCTAGCTAAGTGAATTTTCGGTGGCCCCAAAAGAAAGATGTGAAAAGAATTATTTGGCAATCTGGGGTTTGTAAAAAATGCTTTGGCCGATAGGAAAAAGAAAAAGAGGATTTTGTAAGCAAAATTCTGGATAATAATTTTAAGAGGGCCAGTCAAGCCACACCCACACTGCTCTCTTTCATTGTGAATGTTGAACGAAAAGCCTTTATTGGATCCATTGGGATATATTCTTTTTCCTCTTCTTGTCACGTTCTCTATATTTCATAACTACGCTGTTTTATTGAACCGATTACGTACTGCGTTGTATTCTATATTCATACATTATGGTGAACTATGAAATTTTGGCTGGCTCACTGAGAGCATATTATGGGATGTGAGGTGGTTAACCACCTCGGTATTGATTAGGACTTCAAGGACTTTGCCGAAGAGGGGAAGGAGACTGATAGGACGGTAGTTGGAAGGGTCAGAGGGCTCGCTGGAGTTCTTGAAGACAGGAACGATTGAAGAGGACTTCCAGCAGTCAGGAAAACAAGATTCTTTGAGGCAGTAGTTGTATAGTTTAGAAAGGGCGCGCGCCAATTCGGGCGCGCATTTCTTCAAGACAATGACTAGTATCCCGTCTCCACCACTAGCCTTGTTGGGGTCTAAATTGGAGATAACGCTCAGTACCAAAGATGGGGTTATGTTTAACCCGCTTAATAAGGCCTCAGCTCTAAGAGGGAAGTCAGGTATGGGTACACCGGAAGAGTCGAGCGTTGAGTTGAATGAAAATTTCCGAGCAAAGCATTCAGCCTTGTCGGTAGAGGAGGTCAGGACTTCAAACTGGTTGAATAAAGGTGGTATAGAGGGTTTGCAATTGTTCAATACGCTCTTGCAGAGACGCCAATAATCTTTCGAGCCAAATTTGCGAGATGCAATACGTTCCTTCATCCGAGCCGCAAATAGTGACTTAGCATTGTTGAGGACACGCTTACACTCGTTACGGGCGGAGGCAAAGAGACGTCTATTGCAGTCAGACATGTCGCTACGGAATAGGTGGAAGTAGTGGTTCCTATGAGCGATGGCGGCTGAGCAAGCAACGGAGAACCAGGGGGAGGAGCGTGACTTGACCCTATATTTCCTTGATAGGATGAAAGCGTCGATTCCAGCTTTAACCCAGGAAGAGACTTCAGAAGCACAATCTTGGACGGGGAGCTTAAAGACTCCATCAAGGGGACATCCCGGAGGAAATCACGGAACGCGTCCCAGTCAGCTCGTTGATAGTAGAACGAGGTTCTAGTGGTAGGAGGTTCTTTATAGGGAGTGGAGTTGAAGGAGATGTTAACTGATGCTACTGCATGATCAGAGTTACCAAGAGGGCAGAGTTGCGAGGCGCTGCAGGATTCGAGGATGGAGGTAAAGCACAGGTCGAGAAGAGAGGCTTTACTTTCCCGGTTGAAGGCAAAACGAGTGGGGAAGTTAACTATCTGTGTGAGGGAATAGGAGATTGAAAAATTGAGTGTTTGGATGCCTGCGAGGTCAGTAGTAGCATTCTTAAGCGACAAGGTTAAAGTCACCAAACACAAAAATGTGAGCAAACGGGTGGAGGGAGAGAGCTTTGTCTATGTTGTCAGAAATGCTATCGAGTATCTCAGTCTTGAGAGGAAAAAAAAAAGAAACACTGCTGTTCAGATCTTTTTACAACAACTTGTTCCCTCTTATCCGCGGTTTCAGTAATGATTCAACAAAATGTGTCACTAACTTGAAGGAGAATAGAAAAAAAATCTATACTGATGTTACTAAGATCTACGGCAAGAACAAATCTTCTGTCATGTTATACTTATTACAGAACATTTTTATAATAGTTTAATTTTATTAGCACTCAATTTTGCTAATGTTTTATATTGCCTAATAAGATCTAAGGTAGGAATGAATGTAATATCCATCACATAACGTTTTTTACACTCTCTTGTTATAATTGTTCTATTATTTTGCTAAGCTCTTTATGGATTTCTGTTAAGGAACAAAGTGGCTGTATCTACTTTAGGGACACTCTACTTCAGAACTTTGGGAAAATTACAAATAAAAATTTCGATTAAAACATGAATTTCTCTTAAGAAACAAAACGTGTATATGTATTATATTCCAGATATTTTTTCTTTACAACAATGAATACAAATTTAAGACTAGAAGTATAGTTTCTTTTGGGTCGAGATGAAAACACATGGTCTCCTGAAAGTCATTTACTGGTGTCACTTTAAACAGATATATTATATGAGACTGGCTGCTTACAGTGGCCCAACTGTATTGTTGGCTTTTTAGATAGCAGAGTCGTTTCAATATAACATTATAAAACCATATGTAATAGCAGAACACGGAGATTCTTGCAGACTGACTCATTAGGTTCGGCACATTTCAGTTGCATATTTATGTTCCATTGGGTTTAGTGTAGAAAGATATATTATATGACACTGGCTGCTTACACTGGACCAACTGTATTGTTGGCTTTTTAGATTGCAGAGTCGTTTCAATATAACATTATAAACCGTATGTAATAACAGAAGAGCCACTTGCAGACTGACTCAGTAGGTTCGGCGCATTTCAGTTGGATATTTTTGTTGTACTGTGTTTATGGTGGAACGATATATTATATGAGACGACACGAAACGAAGTGCACTCAACAACGTATTTATTTAAACTACCCACTGGATAAATCTTGATCCTCGCATTCCCTAGTGGCCCGAAGTTCTTACAATCATCATAATTTATGATGTTATAACATCCCCCTCCTTAGGTAGTTTATCTTCTTATTCTTAAGCTAATACTGTTTTACTGATACAATTTTTAAAATTAACCCATAGCTGGAGGAGATGAGGAGAATCTATACATTTAACAACGGCATTTCCGCGTAAGTGAATATAACGAAACCGTAAGAAATTGCCACTAGGCTCTATGAATAAAAATTCCGAGTCATTTTTCATTACATCCGCAGTTCTAAGATTACAACGCCTAGTATTCCCACTCTGTCGCCACCAAGCGTGACGTTGCTTAACTTTGGTGATCTTACAAGAACCGGTCTTTGAACACGATATGACCATAAGCCATACCCACCGGACATCCAATCTTACAACACCTGGTATTCTCAAACGGTCACCCATCTTGATACTGACCAGCCTCTTTGTTGCTTAACTTTGGCGATCTTACGAGAACTGGTCTTTCAGCACGGTATGACCATAAGCCATACCCACCGGACATCCAATCTTACAACACCTGATATTCTCAAAAGTTCAGCCATTTCGACACTGACCAGGTCCTTCATTGCTTAACTTCGGTGATCGTACGAGAACCGGTGTTTCTGCGTGATATGACCGGAAGCATCTCCTAAGATGGAAACATGGTTGAAACAATAGAAATATATGACTCTATATAACTGTTGTGTCGTGGCACAATAGTAAAAATAAGAAAATCAATCGAGGTTGGTTTAAGGAACAAGTGTATTTAACGTCACAGATGCAAAGGTAGGCAGCTAGGCAGTTATAGTACTGTCGCTACTTACACCGGGTAGGTATTACTGGCACTATATATAGTGAGAACCGGTGTAATTCCCTTGTGTTAGGAGGCCGGTGTAAACCCCCCCCCCACTTTGAAAATATCCCGTCTGGGGATTAATAACGTTTTTGTTTTGGGTTCACCCTAATCAACTCCGTTGATTTCCGTTTTCTTTTTGACCTCCTATTCTCAGGAGCTGTCTCTGGTATCTCAGGAGACGTCTCTGGTATGGGCACCTGAAAAGTATCAAACACTGTGTCCATGATGTCCTCCTCAGGCGATCTGGTCACCTCACTGTTCGAGTATCTTTTCCGGATTTGGTTAGTGTGACGTTTGTGCACGAAATCTCGTCCCTTAATCATATAGACCATGTTGCCTATTTGTTTCTCAATAGTGCCGGACTCCCAAAAGGTCCTATTATTTTTATGAATCTTGTAGAAAACTCTTTCGCCAACTTTATACCGTTTTTTTTGTTATCGGTTTTCTGAGGTTTGGCCTATCCTGGTTTGGTAACAACTTGTGGAAAATTGATCTAACCTTGCGTCCAAACATGACCTCAGCAGGTGTCTTCGACGTTTCGATGTTTGCATTCGGAGTGACCCTGTACACTTGTAAGAACTGTTGGATTGACTTATCCGTCGGTGATCCACTAGCTTTTCTCAGGGCTCTCTTGAACGTATCTACGAATCTCCCCGCTTGCCCATTACTTCTTGGGTGGTATGGTGGAATGGTTATATGCTCGATTAGATAATCCTCGCAGAGATGTTTAAATTCGGTAAACGTGAATTGCGTTCCATTGCCTGTGACAATGCAGTCTACAACTCCAAACCTAGCAAATAGTTCATACAGGAAGTTAATAGTTGCCTCGGATGTGGGGTTCCTGCATTTCAGTACTTCCGGCCACTTAGACTGTCTATAACAATGAGATAGTAGAAACCATCTAACGGTCCAGCAAAATCCAAGCGAATTCTCGACCAAGGTCGGTCCGGTTTTGCCCACGATCCGAATTGAGTCGGATGAGTTTTCATAGCTAATGCGCATCCTCTACACTCCCTGACTTTTTCTTCTATATCCTTATCCATGTTTGGCCAGAAAATGAAAGAGCGCATAAGGCTTTTCATTCTCGATATGCCTGGATGTCCTACATGGAATTCCTTGAGCATTCTTTTCTGTAATGTCGTAGGAATTACGGCCCTGTCGCTATATAACAGGACGTTATCACAAATTGAATAAATTTCCTCATCCAGTTGGTTACTGTTGATTTTTTCTTTCGTGCTTATAATAAATTCGTCCACCTCTGCCTTACTCTTAATCTCATCAAGCGTTACTGGAAGTTCTCTTATCGTGTCACATAAAGTATTTTTTACTTCAACTTCCGCTTGAATGGCTGCTATTACCATATCCTCCAATGGTTCTGTGTGCTTAGGTATTAACCTTGATAAGCCGTCTGCATGACCAAGTTTTTTAGATGGTACATACTCCATTTGAAAATTATAATTCAGAAGAATGGTACCCCATCTTTGGAGTCTATTCGCCGTATGTTGTGGTAGTCCCTTTTTCGATCCAAAAATCGTTAGAAAAGGTTTGTGATCTGTTTGTAACAGAAATTGTCTACCGTGCAAGAAACTATGAAATTTCTTTACTGCGAATATAATGCTTAGCGCCTCTTTCTCGATTTGCGAGTAGTTCTTTTCTGCTGGTAAAAGTGAACGGGATGCATGGGCTATGGGTTTTATTTTTCCATCATCCATTTTGCGTAGTATGCATGCTCCTGTGCCATAGGCACTGGCATCGCTTGCAACTATAATATCACGCTTGGGATTATAATGTGCCAGAAACAAGTCAGACGTTAATATATCTTTAATTTCCTGAAATGCTTCTTCGCCCTCTTGCGTCCAGACCCATTTTTGGTCCTTCCTTAACAATTCATTTAAGGGTGATCTTAGTTTATGTATATTTGGCACGAATACATTGTAATAATTCGCCAAACATAAGAAACTTTGTAGAGACGCAATATTTTCTGAAGCAGGCATGTCCCTTATTGCACTCGATCTATCTGGATCCGGCCTTCCTCCATGTCCATCGATGATTTGCCTTAAGTATTTTATTTTTTCCATGAAAAAGGTACATTTTTCCTGTTTCAGTTTAAATCCATAATCCTGGATCCTTTTGAATACTTGGTTTACATGAGCTTTGTGTTGTTCTTTGCTAGCGCTGTTCATTAACACATCGTCCAGGTACCCTACTGCGAAGTCCAACCCACTTAACATCATGTCCATGGTTTGAAGAAAAATCGCAGGGGCGACTTTGACCCCAAAAGGAAGTCTGTTAAACTTGTACAATCCCTTATGGTTATTGATGCATAGCAGCCTTGAACACTCCTGATCGACTGGGATTTGTAAATACGCGTCACCGAGGTCGATTTTAGAAAAATATTTCCCTCCACTCAGTTTCGCGAATATTTCTTCAGGGCTCGGAAGGGGATAATTGTGATCCTTTAATGCATTATTTAAAACTGTTGAGAAATCGGCACAAACCCTAATCTCCTTGCTCTTCTTTTTGATGTAAACTGTTGGCGTAGCCCACTCACTGTGATCAATTTTTTCGAGGACACCCATGTTTTCGAGTCTTTCTAATTCACCGTCTATTTGTTCTATAGCGGCGTATGGAACCTTTCTTTTCTTTTTGAACACTGGCTGTCCATTTTCTTTGACTTCAAATTTTGCTACCGCTTTTGTACACCTTCTAAGACCGCCTGTAAATACGTCTGGAAAATTCTCTTTTAAATCCCTCTTAAGTTTTTCTGCCTCCACATTCGAATCCTCAACTTTTTGACAAAAAGAGCTTAAAGGCAGATCCCATAGTCTAAATTTTTCGAACAGATCAGTTCCAAAGAGGCTATTTGATTTTCGCATGACAAAAATTTTCGCTTTTTCGGTCTTATTCTGAAAAGAAATATTCGTCAATAATTCTCCTTCGAAGGTGATTTTTTCACCACTGACGCTTCTCGCCGTTTTATGTGATTTAATCATAGTGGGTCTCCCAAGCTTCTTCCATGTCTGTACATTAATGATGGAAATATCAGACCCACTATCAAGCTGTAGTCTTACTTTCTTTTTAAACATTTTGACCTGTACAAATTTCCGGATATTTCGTTCCTCAGGTTCAATTTTCGTTAGTTTAATGGATGTCTTCTTTCTACCAGATTTTTTCCTACAATGTGATGCCTTATGCCCCTTCTGGTAGCAGTTGTCACATTGTTTGAATTTGTAGGGACACTCATTGTACCAATGTTTATCTCCACACCTCCAACACGGTCCAGGTGGATCTTTTCCCTGTTTTTTCCTCTGGTTATTTTTTGAAGTTAAATTTTTCTTCTGATGGACCTTTTTAATGTGCGACACTCCGCTTTCCTCTATGTCACGACTGTCCTGTTTCAACGCAACAAACCGTTCACAGTCTTCCGCTAAGCTTTGTAGTTTTAAATTCGGCTCGTTTTCGAGTTTATTTAAAACACGACGCCTGATCTCAGCGTCTTTACCTAAAACCAGCCCTTGCACAAATATTAAACATTTAAAATTATCTGATGATAATTCCTCCAGTTTAAAGTCGTCGCAATGCTTGTTTACAATACTTGCATAAGTAGTGTAATCATCTTCCTCTCTTCTAGTAACATTCATACACTTATATCTCCTGTGAAAAAGAGAAGTTTTTGTAGAAAACAGTTCTGATAGTAGAGTAACTGTCTCCTGGAAGTTCAACTCACTGGTCTTTTTTGGAAGGATAAAATTCACGAACTTTGTATGCTCGGCAGTTCCCAATTTTCTTAGCAGAAACCTAACTTTTTTAGCGTCTGTCCATGTACCGCAATCCGATACAAAAATATCCTCATATCTTCTATAGAAATGAGCAAACGTGACATCGTCTTCTGGATTATGATTGTTAACTTTCAATAGCGTTCCACACAGCCGTCTGGGAGAATGCATTATGATTCTCGCTTGGATTCGTTAAATGTGTTGCCTCCAGAAGTTTCCTCTGTTCCTCCTGTGTTTTCATAAAGATTTCTTCGACGCGTTTCTGTTGTTCCAACAACTCTTTTTTTAAATTTCTCCTCACTTTCAAGTTGTTGAAGTTGTTGCTTTTGCAACGAGAGACTTTGGGACTTTTAATTCTGCGTCCATGGTACGAATTCAATTTACGCACCATACAGTTTACACTTATTAAACAAATCAGTTTTCCCAAGGCTTGCTTAATAAAATTAATTTGCTCAACTAATACACAAACAAGAAATATATTATTTCTTAGCCAAAAAGTCAATTCAAGTTTTTCTTTGTTACAAAAAAATCATTTTGCAAATGTCATTTGTTGCATACGGTATTTCCCGTAAACAAAAAAATCCGTCGCTTTAAGGAGTGTCGACTAATGGGAAAGTCACAAAATTTTTTTTCAACCTCTTTGTGGTTTTGCACAAATATGACTCGAATATTTAACAGTCTTTGTTAAGCACAAATGACTTACGCGAATATATATTTTTCACTCGACAAATCATTTAACTTTGAAGAGGAGAAAAAAAAAATCTTACCGTGAAAAAACTCTGGTTTCTACAGTGAACCCTTTTTTTTCCCCCGAAACACTTGGTGTCAGTATTTTCAACTATTTTAATAATTGACAATATTATTCGCGTTCTCACGCTGTAGACTTTTGGTAGCAAATTTTTGGTTGTTTTTTTTTTGTTTTTTTTTACGTCGCCAAATTACTATTGTAGTAATTAATTTGCTATTAATCCTTGCGTATCCAAATATCTGTTTGAAATGACGAAGGTGTTTTGCCGTAAGAATCTTGCGAATCTTTGTATTTCAATCACTTTAGGTGATTGTCTGCAGTGATATCGTTTCGATTCCGACGTCGCCAATCTGTTGTGTCGTGGCACAATAGTAAAAATAAGAAAATCAAGTCGAGGTTGGTTTAAGGAACAAGTGTATTTAACATTACAGATACAAAGGTAGGAAACGGGTACTACTCAGCTAGGCAGTTGTAGTACTGTCGCTGCTTGGTATTTATCAATCCACCCACGAGGACCGAATGTGGCACAAGGCCGGTTTAATGTGGGTCTCTCCGAGCCCGTAGGCTCGGCCAAAAAAATAGCCTTTAAACCCACCTAGACGGGTTCAGGCCCTGTCTACCTCCCCGAAGGAAACATTGCCCTTCGGCAAAGCTTCCTCCGAGTTCCTCTCCGTAATGCAGAGAGTTCAACAGACTCCGACCCGGAAGCTCACAAAGGCAGCGTACTACACTTTGATCCTCGCGACCGGGCCTAGCAGTACTGTCGCTGCTTGGTATTTATCAATCCACCCACGAGGCCCGAATGTGGCACAAGGCCGGTTTAAAGTGGGTCTCTCCGAGCCCGTAGGCTCGGCCAAAAATATAGCCTTTGAACCCACCTAGACTGGTTCAGGCCCTGTCTACCTCCCCGAAGGAAACATTGCCCTTTCGGCAAAGCTTCCTCCGAGTTCCTCTCCGTAATACAGAGAGTTCGACAGACTCCGACCCGGAAGCTCACAAAGGCAGCGTACTACACTTTGATCCTCGCGACCGGGCCGAGTACTACTGTCGCTGCTTACACCGGGTAGGTATTACTGGCACTATATATAGTGAGAACCGGTGTAATTCCTATGTGTTAGGAGGCCGGTGTAACAATAACTAAATAAACACACACACAAACATACACACACACACACACACACACACACACACACACACACACACACACATATATATATATATATATATATATATATATATATGTGTGTGTGTGTGTAATATATATATATATATATATATATATATATATATATATATAATTAAAATATGACCCTATATAAATATGAATATAGGGTCAAATCTTTTTCAGTGTTGCTAACTGTCGACAGAAACAATAATAGATGACCATTTGTTGCTCAGTGTTACCGACTGTCGACAGAAATAAATAAAGATGTTGATATGTTGCTTAATATTGCTGTCTATCGAGAGAAATCCATTGAAGATCAATCTTCTTATATGGCCATGACTACTCGACAATGTCTTGATATATGGTGAGAAAGCTGGAAGAAACAGAAACGGGGTTCTACAGAAATGCTGGTCTTCTAACAGCTTACATCTTGTCGCTGAAATGAAGAAGTAAAATGGATTTACCTCACCACCACGCGAGGTGGAATTCGGCACGAAGCCTGAGGGAAAAAGAGAGAGGCAAAAAGTTTCCCAGTATTTATAGTATGGGGAGAGGGACCCCTGATGAAGAATTAGGGAACTAAGGATGAGGTAACTCCGACATGCTTCTTTAAGAGCGATGTTTTTGATGTTTGAATGAAATGATCATACGTCCAAATGATCATACTAAGGTAGCATTTTCTGGCACTGCTTGTACATGATTAATTATGCTTAGTAGGTTTACTTCCTTGGCTAGAAGCTGTATATAGTTGTCTATATGTTTGGAGATTTTAGTTTTGTAGCAGTTAAATGATGAAATGACCGGCCTTCCTTGGTTGTTGTTTTTGTGCATTTTGCAAAGGAGATCGAAGCGGGCATGTGTGATCTTCGTGGGTTTAAGTATTGTGTATGCTTCCTTGTCAATTAGTTTATTTTGAAGCATCATTTTTAGGGAGCTTGTTCATTTTTTGGTATTCAGGGAGAGGGTCTGTGGTTGGGCTTTTGTAGATGTTTTTATCGGCTAGCTGATTGTTGGCTTCTTTAAGGTATTCTTTCATTCCCCAGATCAATGTAGCGCCAACTTTGTCAGTCTGTGTTATCACTAACTCATTTCTATGTGTCAGCGTACCAACGGCCGACCGTTCCGATTCAGTGATAATGTTATGTGGCAGCATACGTAATGTTGTTTTCATTATGTCATTTCTTACTGCCATTTATATATATATATATATGTTTCATTAATGACGACAGACAAGGTACTGCGATTAAGCTTTTTATTCACATCTTTCTTTTGTTCGTACAAGAGTTTAATTTTCTGGACACAGAATGTGTAGAAATTGCCTAAATGTTTTGTAATTCCAAGCGCTTTCAGTTAGTCATTATCAAAAATGATTTTAGTTTTAGTTTTTTGACTGGATGTATGGGTTGTGTGTATGTATCTAGAGTTATAGGAATGTTTTATTTTCCGAACACAGTCAGTACATTGTGGCCGTGTTCGTAGTGAATATTATTGAGCGTTGGCTTTTTCTTTGGGGTCGAAAATTTATTCAGAAACGTCCCCGTCGATCAAACCACTGACATTATCCTAAGTTCTGTGTACACTAATAATTTTATCTCTCCTCCAGCCACCAAACCATTTATTCTCAAAACATTATTATATGCATGCATAACTAAAGTCTCATTCTATGACTATAATGGCATCATTTACACCCAAACCAATGGTGTTTGTATGAGTAATCCACTCTCGCCCTGTTTCTCCAATTATTACATGTCCGATGTAGAAAACATGATATTTAAACAGGTCTGTAAATCTAAAATATATGTCCTCTTCGTAGACGATATTTTTATTTTAGCGAATAACACAAATGAAATAGAGACTATGATGACCACATTTGAAACAAATCTTTCCCTAGGAACTTAGTCAAAAAATAAACTCCCATTCTTAAACTTTCTCGTTGTATAGAGTAACAACACTTTAACCAGTTCATTGTATAAAAAATAATCTAGCAGAAACTATTACAACCTTAATTTTAAGAGTGAATCCCCACCCAGATACAAAATAGCAGTGATAAAAAAAAAACTTCCTAAAACGATCACTCCAGAATTCATCCTCTTGCCTACTCTTCATTAAAGAACTCAACAATGCAAAACAGAGATTAATTAACAATGGCTTCCCTAACCACCTTATAGACCACAAAATTAAACTATTTCTTTCCACAGAGAGTCAAATATAACAATTATTTTCTACAAAAGCAAAATGCACGTCAACTAAAAACAAGATGAATCTTCACTTAGAAATCTCATAAAGAAATACACTGCCCCAATTGACCCGAATAAAAAAAAATCAAATTGATTATCTATTAAAAAAAATTAAGATAGCTTACCTTATCCTAAAAATAAATAACGGCACACCAGCAAAATAAACATTACAACGAACGAACATTTAAGAGTTCGAATGCCGCTTAAGGAACTGTCTTCCTGATCAAACTGAATTCATACATAATTACATTGGTCACACTACTACATGCCTATCCAGACGCCTAACGTTAGACCTATCTGACCATAGCTCCATTAGAATCGATTTAAACACGCACACAAACTTACCTGACTCCATCCGAAACATACTAGTAGAAAATACAAACATAATAACCTCATCCACCTGTAAAAAATGATTAAAAATAATGGAAGCTTTAATAATAAAAAGAAAAAAAAAAACAACACTCATTAATATTAACTACGAACACGGCCACAATGTGCTGTGTTCTGAAAACAATCATGCCTATAACTCTAGAAACATACGTACCACCCATACACCTAATTAAAAAGCGAAAATAAATCCACTCGGCCCATGCTTCTCCAATTATTACACATTCGATATAAAAAAACAAGATATTTAAACAAGTCTGTAGAACTAAAATATACGTCCGCTACGAATACGACATTATTATTTTGAAACTTAGTTTTGTGATGTCAACGAACACTCATTACCAACTATTGTGATATCAACGGATACTCCTTGTGTGTTCGTAATGCTCATTGTAGTAGAGACTTTGTAATTGCAGATACAACTATAATACGCCGTTAAACGATACTGATGACAGACGCCTCGAATAATACTCGCACTAATAGTACTTGCTACACTTATTTCGTCTTATTATTTGCGTAAATATAAGAAAATTGCGTCCTGAAGATGACAGTTTGATATTGTCGAAAGTACTTGGCATGTGTCTTCCATCTCGTAACAACTCGAATATAAGTATCTTATTATTCAAGGAATTGATAGTAAGTTAATATCTCATTAAATCCTGTTAGCGAAGTAATTTCGCCATTAATCATATTAATATTGCTATTTAATTCTTTGTATAAATTGTTTGTTTTTGAGATATAATATAAGCAGCACACTTTAATATATTTACGATATCAGATCCGCAGCACAGCAATAATCATAATCTTACATTAAGTGGAAAGCTACTAAGACATTTTTACTCTAATTTGATTATACTAAGTTTATTTCACTTTAACAGTTAAATACATATAAGGAAACATTGGGCGATTTCTTACTTTCAAAATTCAAAGAAATTTCTTGGTGTATTTGAATAAAAACTCGTCGAGCATAATTTTCAAAAAATCTTTCGATCTACACATATTCCATCTTGTTATCTGGCTATATATTAAAAAATTGTGCCCTGAAGATGATAGTTTGAAATTTTCGAAAGTACTTGGTATGTGTCTTTCATCTAACAATAAATCGAATAGTACTAAAATTAAGTTAACGTCTAATCAAATTCTGTTAGAGAAGTAATTTCGCCATTAATCACATTAACATTGCAATTTAAGTTTTTGTAAAAATTGTTTCTTCATGATATAAAATATAAGCTGCACACTCTTAAAATATTTACGACATCAGATCCGCAGTACAGTAATAATCAAAATCCTAAATTATGTGGAAATCTACTAAGGCATGCTTTCTCTACTAATTTGATTATACTAAGTTTATTTCACTTTAACAGTTACATATAAGGAAAATAATTCGGTGATTTCTTACTTTCAAAATTCAAAGAAATTTCTTGATGGATTTGAATAAAAACCCTAGCGTCGCGACATCGCATGCTCCCAAATAAATATTTAACTCTCAATAAATAGCATGATTAAAAAAAAAATCTTTCGATCTACACATATTTCGTCTTATTATTTGGCTATATATTAGAAAATTGCCTCCTGAAGATGATAATTTTAAATAGTCAAAAGTACTTGGCATGTGTCTTCCATCTAACAATTACTCGAATATAAGGAACTTATTATTCAATAGTATTAATAGTAAGTTAATATCTAATCAAATTGTGTTAGCGAAGTAATTTCGCCATTAGTCACAATAACATTGCTATTTAATTCTTTGTAAAACACGCGTTAATATTTTTGCTACATCAGATCCTCAGCACAATAATAAAAGAATCTTAATTTCTGTGCAAATTCTGAGACATATTTACTCTACTAATTGGATTAAACTAAGACCTTTTCAATCTACACATATTTCGCCTTTGTATAGCCTTATATTTAAGAAAATAAGGTGACAATTTGAAATTGTCAAAAGTATTTGGCTTGTGTCTTCCTCTTGACAACAATTCAAATATAATTATCTTATTATTCAAGGAATTGATAGTAAGTTAATGTCTCATTAAAGCTTGTTAGCGAAGTGATTTCGCCATCAATCACATCCACATTGCTATTAATTCTTTGTATAAATTGTTTCTTTATGATATGTCATATAATCTGCACACTCTAATATATTTACGCCATCAGATCCGCAGTATAGTAATAAACAAAATCCTAAATTCTTAAGGCTCAAGATGTCAATTTCAAATTGTCGAAAGTACTTGGCATGTGTCTTCCATTTGACAAGAACTCGAATCTAAAAGATCTTATTATTCAAGGAGTTGATAGTAAATTAATGTTTCATGAAATGCTGTTAGCGAAGTGATTTCTCCATTAACATTTCTATTTAATTCTTTGTATAAGTCGTTTATTTATGATATAAAGGATAAGCTGCACACATATTTACGATATCTGATCCGCAGCACAGTAATAATCAGAATCTTAAATTCTGTAGAAAACTGCTAAGACATTTTAACTTTACTAATTAGATTTTAGGTACCTCCACTAATTTGGTATACATTTTCGATAACTAAGGTTTAAAATGATATTTTACAAATGAAAAAGCATTCTTGAAGATTTCATTTCAGCTTTTATTGGAAGCGAAATGATTAAATTTATTATTTCCAGACCAGTAAAATATTCTGGTGTATTTCAAATATAAATTATATAGATCGAAATATCAACTTTTTGGGTGGTTTCAGAAAATTTTCTTAAAAGCGGCCATTTTCTTAATTTTAAGAAATTGTAATAAAAAAAAATTATCAGTTATAAAATCTTCTAAAAATAAAATCTATATTTGTGACATGTATTTGAATAAAATCAACAAATTTAAAGTTAAATTAATCTGATTTGAAATAAACATTACCTACAGCATAAAAAGTAGTATACAAACATTTCTTAACGACTCGTACTGTTTTTCTTTAGTTTATTTATGATAGAAAATATAAGCTGCCCACTATAACTAGCAGTAGAACCCGGTGTTGCCCGGGGATGTAGCAGTAAGAGATAGATCAACTATCGACCATCATAAAGACTGAAAAATAAAATTGACAAAGATTATTGTTTAAGGTTGACGGACACGCATGTCTTAATTAGTTTTTTTTTTTTTTTACAAATTGGTCAAACTCAAACAAAAGCATTGTTTTCAATCGTTATGAGTCTACCGATTGAATAGAATTTTATTATAAACAATTGTTTGTAAATGGAATTTTTAAAGCATTCTGAATGTAAAAATAAAGAAAAAAGTGTGCGAGACAATAAGAAACACTACCTGCCAAAAAAAGTGAAGTTTTGTTGAAATCGGTTGAAAAATGTAGGAAATCCGATCCTATATATAAACGAACACACACACACACACACACACACACACACACACACACACACACACACAACCTGGGTTTTATAATAAGTATAACTCTATATGAGTTGTCCCCCTTTCATTCTGGCGACAGATACTTCTTAATCGTGTTTTCAAATTGATTTTGTGCAAAAAAAATTGTGTTTTTCCAATTTTTAGCGGTGTCAGAACCCCCGCAAGGTAATTTTAGGTAGTCCTGTGAAGTTTTGTTGAAATCGGTTGAAAAATGTAGGAAATCCGATCCAATATAAAAACGTACACACACACACACACACACACACACACACACACACACACACACACACACACACACACACACAACCTGGGTTTTATAAGAAGTATGATTTACATCATCAGATCGGAAGCACAGTAATATTCATAATCTTAAATTCTGTCGAAACCAACTAATATATTTTTCTGTACTAATTGGATTTCAGTTACCTCCACTAATTCGGTATAATTTGTCGATACCTAAGCTTTGAAATTAATTTTTAAAAATGATAAAACTTTCTTGAAGATTTCATTTTAGTTTTAATTGTAAGCTAAATGATTAGATTTATTATTTCCAGTAAGTAAAATATTCTGGCGTATTTCAAATAGAAGTTATATAGATTGCTCGACTTAAAACAAATTTCTTTAAAGCGGCCATTTTCTTAAGTTTAAGAAACTTGTAAACAAAACAAAATTATCGGTATTAAAAATCTTCCAAGAATAAATTATATATTTTTTCGTGTGTGCTACCAGTACTGTGTCATCTGTGTATCTTATGTTGTTAAGATTGTGGCCGCCATTGCTGAATCCCGGCAGGATATCTGATTCTCTCAGAATTGTTTCGCTGTACGATCTCCTAATAAATGGACTCGAGGAGACGGAGATGTGGTTCTACAGAAGGATGCTGAGGATATCACGTTTCCTGCTAACGAAATGATTGGAAGTATTTTTTTCTTTTGTAAATTTTTTCATTTTTTTTTTATTTTCCAATTGTTTTTTCTGGATTTTTAATTTTCGAAAATCAATGGAAGATGAACATTGAAAAAAGATCTGAAGTTGTACCCAATTTGGAATTTGAAGATGAAGAAAGGGTTTGAGTTGCAGCAGACAGGGATGCAGCAGAAAAGGTTGCAGCTGCAGCAGAAAGGTTTGGACTTGAAAACATGTTGAAACGTAAGTACTAATGAACGAATTTCAAACAAACGAATTTCTTTGTAAAGGGAGAAATCTTTTATAACACGTGACATTTTCATAATAATGCCATGTTTAGGCTACCATAGATTAAAAAAAGGAACGATGAAAGTAAAAAAATAAATGATAAAAAAATTATTATAAAAAGACTCAATCGAAGTTTATTAATCTTTTCAGTTAAAATAGCCAATGTTTGAAAAGAAATTTGTTTGTTTTCTATTCTCTAAGGAGTTCAACTTTTAAGTAATAAAAAAATTCTGGAAATAAAAAGGAATTTCGGGACATTTTATGAAATTAAGTAAGTAGGGGAAACATATGTAAAAAAAATACCAAGATTTTTTAAAACAAAAATAATTTCATTCATTTGTAAATAAGTTCTGAAAGTTTCATTAAAATCTGACAATTATATGATTTTTGCAAGAATTTCCAAATCAATATGTTTTCACCGGAAAATCTGTGAAAGATGAACATTGGGAAGAAGTTTTAGGCAGATTTGAAGTTGTACCCAATTTGGAATTTGAAGTTGAAAAAGGGTTTGAGTTTTAACAGACAGGGATGCAGCAGATAAGGTTGCACCTGCAGCATAACTCTGGACTTGCAGAAAAAAATCTTGCATGCAACAGACAAGGTTGCTCTTACAGCAGACATGATTGTATTTGCAGCAGATGGAGTTGTAGTTGCAATTGGAGTGGCGGTTTAAAAGGCAGTAGAAGATTGGTCAGAATCTGAATGGGAAACTAATTTTTTACATTCTTTTGGAAATTCCAAAAAGTTTGTTCCTTTAGTTCTTTTCCTTAAATTTCAAAGTTTAGCAAGAGAATTAAATGAAACTGGCGGGAAACCATTTCTGAAATTCTTCAACGCGAACCATTCTGCTACTTTCTCTAGTGATCCATATTCTTTGAAAGTTTTAAAGCTGAACGAATGATGTTGAAAACCCATTGAAACGTAAGTACTAATGAACGAATTTCAGACAAGCGAATTTCTCTGTAAAGTGAGAAATCTCTTATAACACGTGACCTTTTCATTATAATGTCATGTTTAGGCTACCATAGATGAAAAAAAGGGAACGATGAAAAAAATGATAAGAATTATTATAAAAATACTCAATCGAAGTTTATTAATCTTTTCAATTAAAAAAGCCAATGTTTGAAAATAAATTTGGTTGTTTTCTATTCTCTAAGGAGTTCAACTTATAACTAATAAAAATAAATCTGAAAATAAAAGGTATTTCGCGAAATTTTATGAAATTAAGTAAGTGGGGGAAACATATATAAAAAATAACAAGATTTTCTAAAACAAAAATAATTTTATTCATTCGTAAATAAGTCGTGAAAGTTTAATTAAAGTTTCATGAGCCGTTCTAAACTTCGCATGCTAGTTTAATTTCGGGTGAAAATAAAGACAAAAGTTGTCCAACATCTAGATATTTTTATTATGTTTTTACTTGAGATAGATAGATAGATAGATAGATAGATAGATAGATAGATAATGTGTTCAAATAGATAGATAGATAGATAATGCGTTCCCTCTCTTTTTCTGATTGATAAATCGTTTGAGTTCCGTTTGAAGCAACAGGGTGTCTAGACATCTTTAACAGTACCTCTTTTCATCATCAGGAGACCTGAAATACACAAATGCAATGTGGTTAAAAAACTTTGATAACTACTGAGTACATAGAACAAATCTCATCAATTGTCTTTGTAATATATGTTTTAAACTGTAAAGAGACTTTACGGACATCTTTTAGTATGGCAGATTTTAGGTACGTGAATTTCTCGATTTGAGCCAGCGGAACTCCCCGGCACTGAATGCTCAGATGGACCGGTTATCATGTGGCTGTATGATCTTCGTTTTTCTGGGATTAATTCTTTGGGGACCAGTTTAATATTTAATAACTGTAGAAATACGACCACCCACTTTAATTCCCGTAGAATTTGAAATGCTTGTGAATACTTGTCATATAAATGGTGGCTTATTTTGTTAACTCTTCAACACTTTTGCGTAGACAAAATGTTGAATGGAGAAAGTGCCAAATGGAAAAGAGACGAATTGGCTAAATGTCAAAAGTCTAGAATATTCCTACAACAGAATATCTTTTACTTAGCATGTAAGTATCCAGTCGGTAAAAAATCATATTTTTTTAATTTTAAACTAATATAAAAACCTACGATGAAAAAACCCTTTTTACATAAGTGTTAACATTTTTGAACAAAGATATATATATATATATATATATATATATATATATATAGAGAGAGAGAGAGAGAGAGAGAGAGAAAGAGAGAGATTTTCACTTTAAATGCGCATGTGTCATCCATTTTTGTTGTTGCTGATCTTGATCAGACAAAATATTGAAAGGCAAAATGACGAATGGACAAAAATGTCAGACAAACTGTCAAATGGATTAAGTATCGAAAGAAGAAAATGTCAAATGGACAAAGTGTCAAACAGAAAAAGAGTCAAATTAACTAATGTGATTAAAAACTTGGATAATTAATGAGTACATAGAACAAATCTCATCGATTGCCTTTGTAATATATTTTTTAAACTGTAAAGAAACTTTATGGACACCCTGTCTGCTGTTTCTCCGGTACATGCATGATCTTGGTCTTTCTCGGATTAAATCTTTGTTATCCAGTTTAATATTTAATAACTGTAGAAATATGAGCAACCACTTTACGTCATGTAGAATTTGATGAAATGCTAGTGAATACCTGTCATATAAATGTTGGCTTATTGTGTGAAGTCTTTAACACTTGTGAGTAGACAAAATGTTGAATGGAAAAGAGACGAATTGGATAAATGTCAAAAGTCTAGAATATTCCTACAACAGAATATCTTTTACTTAGCATGTAAGTATCCAGTCGGCAAAATTTTTTTTTTTTAATTTTAAACTAATATAATAACCTCCGACGAAAAAACCTTTCTACATAAGTGTTAACATTTTTGGAACAAAGATATATATATTTATATATATATATATATATATATATATAGTTTATGCAAAACTAGGTAATCCGCATGGGTAGGCCGAAGGAGGATGATATCCGGAGAGCTCAATGTAAAATTCAGAGCAGATATGTTTGAATAAAAACTGACCACTTTAAGGTTCCATGTAATAAATTATTTCACCACAACCCCTTTATTAGGGTTGTTGTAGCTTCTTCCTTTAATGTCGGTCTTCTCCCTCACCCCTTACCCATCTATATCTAGAGACAAGACGCGTTAAGTTTAAGCAACGTCTAGCCGACACACAGTGGGGTTAAGAATAAGGAATTGAAATGATACATCTAACCCACTCATATCTTCTCTCCCACCTTACTTCCTCACTTCGTTAATTTTACATATGCTTGATTAGAGCATTATCATCTTGGAAGATGCAGTCACCATCAGGGAATAAAATCTTGGCCATTGGATGAATATGATCTTCCAAAATGTTCAGGTAATCTTTGCTGTTGATTCTACCATGCAGGGCAACTATTGGACTGAGACATTTCCATAATATAGCAGCCAAAACTATCACTGATCTACCTCCATGCTTCACTGTTGGAAGAAGGCAGTCAGAGTTGTAAGCTTCTTTGGGCTGCCTCCACACATAAACTCGCCCTGAAGTTGGGAAAAGAGAAAAACTGCACTTGTTTGAGAATATGACTTCCTTCCATTGGTCTGCAGACCAGGCATTGTGATCTCTGCACCACTTCAAACCCATTTGAATTTTGCGAGTGGAGAGAAGAAGTTTCCTCACAGCGGCTCTTCCATGATATGCAGTCTTATGGAGTTCAAGGTGAACCGTTTTAGTAGAAACTGAATTATTCAGATGGTTATTCAACTCAGCAGTCACTTTGGCTGCATTTGTCCGATGATTTTTGCCACATTGCGTTTCAATGCACGTCAGTCCCTGTCAGAAAGTTTGCAAGTCCGGCCCGAATTGCTACGGTTGCTAGAGGTCTTGCCCTGTTTCTCGAATTGCATCAGTGTTCTTGATATGGTAGCTCTTGAAAAACCAAATAGTTCAGCAACCTTAGTGATCGAGGCTCCTGCCATGCGAGCTCCAACAATTTGCTCTTTTTCGAACTCGGAGATATACTATTCAAAAGTTTCACATATCAATCTTGAAATATATATTTTTTAATTCTAGGTGGGTTGGTGGCCCATTTTAATACTTACTAACAACAGAAAATCGATCCCCCTGTTTGAGTCCAGTATTCAACCCTTTACAATCAGGCGATTCTAAGAGAATTAGAAATCATATCCGGAATCATTATTGGTGATAACAATCTTAAAAAAAGAGAAAATATCTTAACAATATTACATATGCAAATTATGTAATGTTGATAACAGACACAGTAAGGAAACTATAGGAGCTCATGCAGGAAATAGTAAAGGAAAGCAAGAAGAAAGGACTAAGTATCGATTGTAAGAAGAGAGAAAGTATGGTTGTAGGTAAAAGATTCGAATTACGAATTAGAGATACCAAAATTAAGCAAGTACCAAAATTTAAATGTCTAGGAAGTGTTTTTACTGAGGACGAAAAAAAAGGGACAGTGCATTGGAATCGCGAAAGATGCCTTCCAAAATCTAAGCAAAGTATTAAGAAAAAGGAAACAAACGAAAGAATATTGGACTGTTATGTCACATCAGTCCTTCCCCCGCTATGACAGTCAATGCCGGACACCAGATCAAGAAGAGACTTGAGGCAACAGAAATGGGGTTCTACAGAAGGATAGTGAGAATACCATGGACTGAACATCCAATAAGAAGAATTATCAAATAATAAGACTTATATTTTTATATCACTATAATCACTAAATATAATATTTAATGTCTGTGATTCGTGCTTGCGTGGTGCGTCGACCGTCCGGCGAATAATAATGATTTACTAATATAATAATTTAATATAATAATGATTTAAGTTTCTTTCCACCTCTCTGTTTTCACCTCTCTCACTCTCTTCCGCATCTCTCTTTCTCTCTCTCTCTCTCTCGCTTTTGCCACCTTTCTCCTTCCGCATCTCTTTACGAGCGTGCTTGCGTCGTACGTCGTCCGTCCGGCGAATAATAATGATTATGTTTCTTCCCATTCCTCTCTCTTTTCACCTCTCTCTTTCCACATCTCTTTGCGAGCGTGCTTGCGTGGTACGTCGTCCGTCCGGCGAATAATAATGATTTAAGTTTCTTCCCACCCCTCTCTCTTTTCACCTCTCTCTTAACACCTCTCTCTTTCCATATCCCTTTGCGTGAGTGCTTACGTGATGCGTATGCCGGTGCATAATGATTTAATTTAATCTGATTTAAGTGAATCAAATTTAAAAATAAATACCTGTTGTTTGTATAGTAAGTATTTTTATTTTGACTTTCTTCAAAAAGCCAACTTTTTTAATTAAAATATTTTTAAGTTAAAGACAGACAAAAAGTGATCCCGCTTAGCTGTTTCGTTCAGTTGTTTGTAGAGTACTTATTTATTATCAGCTTTCTTTAAACAAGCAATATTTTAAATATGTAAAATAATTTTTAGCATATTTAAAAAATTATTTTCAAGTGACTATGGTTCAAAAACCTTTGTCAAATTTGAAAATATTTTTCACTTAATCTGATTTAAAATAATATTTTAATTGAATAAGACTTACAAATACGAGTAGTGTATACATTAAGTATTTTTTCAACGTTCTTCAAAGACATAATTTATAAAAAACAATTTTTAATGTGGAAATCAAATGTGTAATCACCTGAGCCCTCAGAGACTTACAGGTCACAGGTCGTCTAGTTATGGCACTAAAAATTCGATTTATGGATTTTATACAAATAAATGGGTGTGAAATAGGATAATCCCTGATATATTATTATTGATATATCCCTTGTAAGTGATGGCTACTGCCGGAACGAAAGCCTGAAGGAGAAAGCTTCTGGCGATAGCAATTAAATTTACAGGTCAGGAAAGGAAACTATATGAGCTCATGCAGAAGCTAGTAAAGGAAAGCGAGAAGAAAGGACTAAGTATCGATTGTAAGAAGAGAGAAAATATGGTTAAAGACAGCCAGAAAGAAATCACGCTTTGCTGTTTCGTCCAGTTGTTTGTAGAGTACTTATTTCAGCTTTCTTTAAACAAACAATATTTTAAATATTTAAAATAATTTTTGGCATATTAAAAATTATTTTCAAGTGAATATGGTTTAAAAAACTGTTGGCAAATTTAAAATTATTTTTAAGTTAATCTGATTTTAAAAAATATTTTAAGTGAATAAGACTTACAAATACGAATTGTTTATACAGTAAGTATTTTTTCAACTTTTTTCAGACATAATTAAAAAAAAGAAGTAATTTTTAATGTTTCAATCAAACTCAGTGTTATATCACCTGAAACCTCAGTAACCCCACGGGTTACAGGTCGTCTAGTTATGGCACTAAAAATTCGTCTTATGGATTATATACAAATAAATGTGTGCGAAATAGAATAATCATTAATATATTATTATTGATATATCCGTTGTAAGTGATGGTTAGTGGAGGAACGAAAGCCGGAAGGAGAAAAATTCTTGTGATGGCAGGTCAGGAAATGCCGAAGTAACTTAAGAACGCCAGAAGCCAAAGAAGACAGTGATGTTTTTCTAAAAAAAAAAGGTGACAAATAGGTACTCACATTTGAGTATAGTGACTGCACACACTGCTGATAGCGTCTGTGATGTGCAATCCTTCATTACACGAATTTCCAAATATTTTCAAGTGTTCCGAAATATGTACACTCTGTTGCAAAAGAAAATATTGTTAGAAATGTATTTTTTTACTAATTTTAGTCTATACTTTATTTTATGAGAAATCGACAATATTATATACCTATATCTATCCTCCTTATCCTCATAAACTTCACTTCCTCCCACCTCAGTCATTCATCTCCACACCTCAACAATCATAACCATTTTAACATTAAGTCTTTATTGTATGAACATGAGTATTAAAAATGTAGAGAAGCGGCACCTTATGGTATTTAAAGGTAGGTGTATTATACGTTGGTGCACGTTCAGATGCAAGCAACAGAAGCATTAAATGACTCATAAAGGTGTTGATATACCGCTAAACAATACCAACCAACCATTCATTCATCTTCCACCTCTATGAGTCAGGTTTTTCCAGACTTGGTCGATCATGGCTCTCTAAAAACAGTTTCAACTGTTTTTCTTGCCACCAGTCTAAACTGCTTTTAGTTCGAACAAGAGTGAATGAAAATGTTTTTGTCGAACGATTTGACCAGCTACTATCTTGCTCTATCCTTGTTCTGCCGTTCAGGCACACAAATCTCTTAAGTAGTTGACTCACAGTTTCACCTGCTTCTCTTGCCATCAGTATATTTAGTGAATGTCCAATTCTAAACTGCACACTTTTCCATTGATTAAATTTATTAAATTCTAGAAAAAATGAGTAAACAAATTAAATCAATCGTAAACAAGATAAGGTAACTTGTTTCACTTACATTACTGTAAGGTGAGCACGCATGATTGAAGTGTTTGACTGCCTTTTCATAGCATTCTGTGTTTGTAATTTCTACGGAGTTGTTCAACAAATTCTCGACCAATTCCTTTTCCTGTGTGACTTTTTTGACAATGTCACGGAAAATGTTATTGATCAAATCACGTTCCTGTCAAAATAAAATTTAAAATAATTAAATGATGTATTTATTGCATAGTGAAAGATGCCTTCCAAAAGAAAATCAAAGTATCATTGTTGAAATTTCTAAGGGTACATCAAGAAGAAAGAGTGTTGTATGCCCCCCCCCACCAACCTTCGTTCTGGTGAAATTGTAAATAAGAGGAGAAACAAATGCGGCAGCATAACTATATTCAGTCATAACTGATTTAGGAAGGCAAGATTGTTAACCATTACACCATGTCAAAATGCCCAAGCGTGTATTTCTAATGTCCAGCGGCAACATAACTATACCCAGTCATAACTGATTTAGCAAGACAAGCTTCCCAACGATTACACCATGCCAAAATGCTTAGGCGTGCATTTGTAACATCCCGCGGCAACATAACTATACTCACTCCAGGATCAAAAGTGTTTCTTACGGGCTCTATCAACAAATTTTTACCGATGTTTTAATACGTTTCCCATTATCTACACTATTCATATTGTGAACAGAAAACTCTTCTGTAATTAGTAGTAGATGTGTTGTCATATCCTGCTATTTCAACCGAATACAATTTTGAATTATATTCACAACTAGCAGCATAGCCCGATTTGCCCGTGCTTGATACAAAAATCGTACGACTCATACAGCAATCGCTATCACTTGACTTAAATTTTTTTTGCCCTTCCTTGCCTTTAAAGGATTGCTCTTTGCCGTGCTGACGTTGCTACATCTCACACTGCGAATTTTTTCTAAGCTCTATACTAAACATTAAATCTGTTACGAAAAAAAGAACTAAACAAAATGAACACAAAACGATCAGCTTTAAAAAATGACTCGTAACTGGAAAAACCGAATGAAAAAAGAATGAATACTTTTTCACACCAAACCCAGTTCTGCGGAATCAGAATTAACGTTAAGTTTAAGAAAGCGAATGAGCCAATTGGAGTAATGTGCCATGCAGATTTAAATTTTTCCCACTTGTGACGAATGCAACTATCGATTTTTTTTGCATGCTAGCATGCTAGTTAACATTCGTGTCAGTCAGCTGTTAGCTCTCACGCAGGCCAATAGAATCTTCCTGCCTATTCGTGGCAGCCAGCTAAAGGCTCTCACTCTGGCCAGTAGAAAATGGCCGCAAACTACATGAAAACTGCCGTAGAAGCATGACAAAATCGATTATTTCCACTATCGATGGGAGTTGGGAAATGCAAAATCAGTCTTGGACTTTCCGCTAACTTGGAACATGTGCATGTAAATTTTGGTGCAAATCCGTCGAAAATTGCGTCCGTGCATTCGTTACACACACACACACACACACACACACACACACACATCCTTCCTTTTATAGATATAGATAATGATAATGCAATTGAGAAGCTTTAATATAGACTACGGAGGAAAAGATATTAAAATTAATAATGCAGTGTGTAATAGAAGTCAGAGTTCAAAGTGACATTGTATTTATATTATGAGCACAACCCACATCTCCGATTCAGAAATACTTTTTTTTTTATAAATATCAATGTTTTCGATTGTGACAAATGTCGTTTCTTCAGAAAGGTCTGGAAAATGCTAATCTACAAAAATGTTAAAAGATTCTACTATTTCTTTATTAACAAGCGGACCACTTAAAGTAGTGTCATCCTGTCAACACACAGCTTCCCAACGATTATACCATGCCAAAATGCTTAGGCGTGCATTTGTAACATCCCGCGGCAACATAACTATACTCACTCCATGATCAAAAGTGTTTCTTACGGGTTCTATCAACGAATTTTTACCGATGTTTTTAATACGTCTCCCATTATTTACACTATTCATATTGTGAACAGAAACCCCCTTTATAATTAATAATAGATGTGTTGTCATATCCTGTATGGCAACAAGAAACAATTTTGAATGAAATTAATACTTATGATGCAACTGAGAGACCTTAAATTAAAATACAGAGGAAAAGGAAGTAATATTAATAATACAGTGCGCAATAGAATCCAGAGTTCAAATTGACATCAGAACTGACACCACCACTTCTAAAATACTTTTTTTATAAATGTAAATGTTTTCGATTGTGACTAACATCGTCTCTTCAGGAAGTTCTGGGAAATGTTAATCTACACAAATGTTAAAAACATTCTCCTCTGTTTCTTTATTAACAAGCGGACCACTTAATTTAAGTAGTGCCATCCTGACAACACACATATATCCCTTCTATACTGCATAAACACAACTATTACCTCTGATCAAACTGTAAATAACAGGAAAAACAAATTCCTACATTTTTTATTCTAATCTAAACTGGACAGATGTCGACCATTTTGAATCTACTGCAATGATTATTAAACTTTTCTGATTCACGGACCACTTTGACCATGAATCCATTTAGTTACAGGCCCTAGATAGTCACGGACCCCTATAAAAAATCTAGATCTTTATAGACAGATATGCGGATAAGTAGGTATTCTCAGTCTGATTTTTCACAACACTTGTAAGCACATTTCTCTATACTGCACCCTCATGCACATTGCACAAACATCACTTTTCATCCATCTATTCTTGAAAGAAATTGTGATCAAATAATCCCCACCAGTATATCTAGCCCCTTATACAGGGGGGGGGACACTATTTTTCAGACATTTTATTTTTTCAAGTTTTAGGTAGCACAGGCAGTCTGTACTGTTTTACTTTAATGACAATAACATTTAAAAACTGTTTCAATACGACAAATGGAAAAGCAGAATTCAAATTAGAAGTATTTTTATTTTTTTTACAAATTTTCACATTACACAGGCGACAGTATTTTTCGGACATTGCAGAAACAATGCTAATAGTTTATGGCAGCACCCTTTTTTTCAATGACTTCTATCAGTCTATCTTCATAATGTTCGTACATATTGATAATAACGTCTCTTCGTGTTTCTAGCAGTCTATTTTTAGCATCTTGTATGCGCTGCCACAGTTCAGCCTCTCTGGTTATTTCTGGCCCGTCGGAAACAAACTCTGCAAGCATTTCCCATATGTTTTCAATTAAATTTAAGTCTGGACTTCTTGCAGGCCATTCCAGAGTAGTTATATTTGCTTCACACATCCAATTTTTCACTGATTTGGCCACATGGATGCTGCAGTTATCTTGCTGCAAAATAAAATTACTTCCCATTTCTTTTTCTATGAGTGGTAGGGGCTCTCTTTTCCAAAAATTCTCTGTAGCTCAAGCTATTTTGACGTCCTTTTAACCACTCGAGCCACACGTTTCCATTCGGAAATACCATGACTCCTCCTCCTGCCATCTGTCTCTTGTTGAGAATAATAGGTTCACGTTTTCTCGACCGTGTACACCACCCGTCAGATCCATCGAACTTAAAACGTTTTTCATCAGTAAATATCACTTTCTTGAAGTCGACATGGTTTGTTATCCATCTTTGGCGGTTGCCTCCTTGTGTTTTCTCGTTAGTGTAATACTTTTCTTGATTTTAGCATACTTAAATCCAATTTCGTTTAGCTTTCTTTGTACAGTTCGAATACTGACGCCAAGTTCAGACTTCTCCTTTACTTTCGTCGCTGTCAGCTTTTCTCCAGATGATAACAACCTCGTAACGCTCCACTTCATTCTTCTTTCTCTTCTCTTGGAAATTGTTTTTTTCCGTCCTTTCTTCTTCTTCTGTTCATAGTCTGTACTTAGCATGTATTCAACTGTTGACTTCGGTAGCTTCATCTCAGCGGCGATCTTTCGGATGCTGAGCCCGTCTTCTCTCTTCTTTTGAACTAAACTGATGACTTCTTTTGAATGCATTCTTCTTCAGGATTTTAATACGTTTTCGCAGTGAATCGTAACGATACTCAAATGTAATGGTCAGGGTACAATTTACCTGCAGAAAATTTGCATATTGTAGACGTTCGACGACTAAATCATTAAAAAACCCGGAATATGTGTCATGTCCGAAAAATAGTGTCGCCTAAGTTGAAGTAAAAATAAAGAAAACATTAAACCAAAGACAAACCCATCAATCAATGTTCATACCATTAATGGACAGTTACTGCTGAACTACCTATCATCAACACAAAAGCTCTCGGCAGCAAAACACACCTTTAAGCACACTTTTCAAAGTATCCCAAAAATAGTGTCGCCTCCCTGTAGATAGATATGCAGACAGGTAGGTACTCACTGTCTGATTGATTTTTCACAACCCTTGTATGCACATTTCTCTATACTGCACCCTCATGCACATTGCACATACATCAATTTTCAATCATCTATGCTTGAAAGAAATTGTCATCAAGTAATCCTCACCAGTATATTTTAAGATAATCAAGTCGTAATAAAACATACAATTTAAGGATTATACTTGCTCTTATGGAGTGGAAAAAGATGGCGGTCGTGCAAAGAACGGTGACACACTTTTAAATGGTAAGCGTGAACCTAAAATCAAGTGAAAAGACGCCTAGTGGTCGACACTGTAAGTAGTGGCTGGGGGCGTTTACTTTCAAACATTCGCAGGATGTGTTTACTTTTATTTCTTTCGATGGGAAACCGTTGATTAGAACAAGGCTTATATTATGAATATAAATGTTAATTTTCATCTTATCCACAAAACCCATACATGGATCTCTATGTGGTCCATTTATAAAAGGTTAAGAAGCCCTGCTATTTGACTCTCATATAAAACCGATGTCGAACTTACATATACCTACGTTTTTTTATTCTAGTGCAAAACAAAACCTATGTCATCCTTTTTTACTCCAATACAAAATCCGAAAACGTCTACCGTTTTTAGCTCTAATGCAAACCAGATCGTCGTCAGCATTTTGATTCTCACGTGTCTAATAATTCGTTTGATTTTTATCCTTTAAGGATTGTATTTGGCATTAAATAACGGAACAAGGAATGATATGTCATTGTATTAACGATACAACCCAAAACCAACCAGCCAAAGAACTGATCTTGGACACAAATCTGAAAGTCATATTTTCCGTGTCTAAACAGAACACTTCAACATTGTCAACTGAGCATTGTCAAATCTCAAAACACACCTTAAAATAATCAGAAAAATTCATTTTGATGTCTTCTTTTTCCTGTTCTGATCTTGCCTCTTCCCAGTTCCTTATCAAAGTCTCTAGAGTCACATGGTGGGAATTGACAGAATTGGAGAACTGAAAGCAAAATGAAAGAATAAAAAATTAATAAAGATCACCAAACCCAATGTTCAATGTTATTATTATTATTATTATTATTATTATTATTATTATTATTATTATTATTATTATTATTATTTCAGTGTTTTTATTTAAATTATTACTATATGATTCTTATTGGAGATTGTTTTTAACATGAAGAGAACCAGGATAATTTTTATGGATTCGTAACACCGGACAAATTCAGTCTATATAACGAAGCGATTCTGAGAGAATTAGAAGGCCTGCCAGAAATCATTATTAGAGGCTATAATCTTAACAGCATAAGCGTAATTGGTAGTACTAAAAATTCTTTCAAGACTAGGTCGTACCAGCATATCTTTTCCTTCACCAATAGTACTTAATAAAATAATCTCTTTCTAAATATTTTGGAATTTAAATGACGCTAATAAATCTCCTACATTAAAAAGGAAAATTTAAAAAAAAGCTGAAACATGTAGATCTTTAAATATCTTAAAGTTATTTGAAACATTTAAAGTTCTTATGCTTTCATGAAAAACTAGAAATGATCAGATTTTCTGATAATAAACCCTTATTAAACTAAAGAAGTGAATTATCTGTAAATTGTAGAAATACCTGTTAACGCTGTTCAAAACCGTGATGATTGCGTTAGAGATGTGTTTATAACAGGTTTGCGCTTTAACTCCATTCGATAGAGTCTTTCAGAAAACAAAACACTTGATTTACACATGAGAAACAATCAAGCCAGGACTTTCTATTCAGACTAGAAAAAAAAACTCGGAATATTGTTCATACCCACTGTTGGTGCCATAGTTATGCAACTCAAAGATCTATCTACAAGTAATTCATGTGCCATAACTAAAACTAAATGTTATTTTTGTGGCATATCTCGTCACGTGTCACAACTTCAAAAGAAGGGGCAGTGTGTCGGTCGGCTCCTGCTTTGACGACAACCTTTACTCCATCATTTCCACTGGCAATCACATCAAATGGATTGTCAATAAAAACAATGGTTTGAAACTGATTCTGAAGTCGAAGTTAGCACTAGTCAGTCTCTAAGCTTGTCTTCCTCCCACGTTATTCTCAGTGACGAGTTATATAGGCTTTCTCTTGCACTTATGCAAATTAGGCATATTAATTTGCCAGTGTCACTAAATCTCTCTGAAACATATAGGTTTTATACCTCTAGCTTGTACTTCTTGTCGTGATAGTTTCATTACTTTGCTCTCTTTCTCTCTCTCCCGTATTTCTTTTTCTGGGAGACATGCAAAAGAAGGGGGTTGTATCGGTCGATTCGGGCTTAAAAGAAAAAAAAAACTCGTGAAAAATCAAATTCACGTACCATTTTCAAGTCAATCACATTTGACTTATGGAGACTGCACCCACTGTTGATGGCGCCTGTGATGGGTCCAATCTCAAACTTTTCATTACACAAATTCACAAATGTATTCATGTGTTCCAATATATGTTCACTCTGTTTCAAAAGAAAGTATATTATTAGAAATTATATCAAAATTCATTTTTTTCACTAAATATTGTCTGTTGTTTATTATATGAGAAATTGTCAATATTATATACCTATATCTATCCTCATCATGTTCTCTTCCTACCACCTCAGTCATTCATCTCCCACACCTCAACCATGATAACCATTTTAATATTAAGACTTTTATCGCATGGACATGAGTATTGAAAATGTAGAGAAGCAGCACACTATGTTGCAAAAAGAATAATAATTTTAGAAATGATATCAAAATGTCTTTTTTTACTAAATTTAGTCTGTACTTTATTCTATGAGAAATTGTCAGTATTATATACCTATATCTATCCTCCTTATCCTCGTAATCTTCCCTACCTACCACCTCAGTCATTCATCTCCCACATCTCAAACATGATAACCATTTTAACATTAAGCCCCTTTATTGCATGGACATGAGTATTGAAAATGTAGAGAAGCGTCACATTATGGTAATTAAAGGTTAGTGTATTATATGTGGGTGCATATTCAGATATAAACAATAAACGCATTAAATGACTCAGAGTTGTTGATATGCCGCTGAACAAAATCAACCAACCAACCATTCATTCATCTTCCTCCTCATCTTCTATGAAATATGTCTCTTCATGACTTGATCCATCATGGATCTCCACAACTTCCATCCCACTTTGTATCTGTTTTGTCATCGATTTACTTCTACCGTGTCCTTTGAGGACGTGAACGATTATAGCTCTACATGAATTTCTGTCTTTTGTTGCTTTCAGTAATTTGTGACCCTCTAATATCTTGCTCTAGCCTTGTACTGCCATTAAGGCAAGCAACTCTCTTAAGTAGTTGACTCACAGTTTCACCTGCTTCTCTTGCCATCAGTATATCCCGTGAATGTCCAATTCTAAACTGCACACTCTTCAATTGACTAAATTTATTAATTCTAGAAAAATCATTAAATAAATTAAATCAAGCGTAAACAAGATCAGGTAACTTGTTCGACTTACGTGTGCGTAAGATGAGCACACATTATAGAAATGGTCGACTGCCTTTTCATAGCATTCTGTGTTTGTAATTTTTTCGGAGTTTCTCAACAAATTCTTGGCTAATTTGTTTTCCTGCGTAACGTTTTTGACAATGTAGTAGAAAATGTTATTGATGAAATCACGTTCCTGTCAAAATAAAATTTAAAATGATTAGATGATATATTTATGGGATAGTGAAATATACCTTCCAAAAGCTATTCAAAGTATTAAGAAAGAGGAAAATCTCATCAGAAACAAAGAAAAGAGCATTGAACTGTTGTACAATATTAGTATTCCAAAATGGCAGTAAATACTGGATAATCTCCTCAAAGATGAAGAAGAGACTTGAAGAGAAATATGGCTCTACAGAAGGCTGCTGAGAATATCATCGACTGAACACGTGAGCAACGTCGAAGTTTTAGAGAAATGGGAAACAAAAAAGACACTAAAAGATACATAATGAAGAAAGAGTGTTGTATGACCTCTTTGTTCTTGCGGGGGGTGGGTCTTTGGGTCGTTCACTAATCTTGTCATCGCCTTCTCTATCTTACAGCCGGTGATTGCTTTTTTGCTTTTAGTTCGGAGGTAATAGAGAACTAAAACATAGAAATTTTAACCGTTTTATTCAACACGTCCACATGTAACTTTTCTAACTAGACAGTGGGGTTGCTCTTTCACCCCCAACTGGGGGGGGGCAGATTCCCAGACACGAATAAACACGTCTACATTATTTGACGTGTAAATCTTAACTCCTTGAAATCCCTTTATCTATCTAACATTCCCACGCTAGTTTTAGCCAATCAAAATCGACTTCATATGTTTTCTTGTGCCTGACCTCAAAGGTCAAAATGAGGAAGTCAGGCCCGAAATACAATTCTTTAAAAAGTAATAGTCTAGACTATTATTTAAAAAGAATGCATGGAAAATATGATACTCACAGGACAGATTCTGGGAAAGAGGGACAAAAGAAAACAGTACAGAACCTACTTAACGAGAAGTAACAGCCTAGTCTGTTGAAAACATTTTCATATAAGGAAAGGCATGAATCTATTTCTCCCCTATCTCCACCAGCTATGGGTTAAATAGCAGGTTCATCTGAAGCTCTCTAGTCTTATGTGTTATCTAATCTAGAAGAAGAACTACTTTGAATTAAAAATAAAGGAAAAGGCAACTGGAACAACACTGCCCTTTCTCAAAAGATCGTGACAATTCACAAATAATAAAGAAAAGGAAACCGTGGAGAGTCATGATCGTCTATGTGCGGAAGGATATGTCATTAAGAAAAATAGTTCACTTTATTTCCTGTGGTTCAAACTGATTTTAGCCCGAAGAAGAGTGAATGAAAATGTTTTTTCTCAAATAATTTACGTTTCTATCAAACTATCCCAAAAGCCAAAAGTCCATCTCTTTCCCTGCCGGACATCGTTAAGATGTGAGAAACGAATCAGGGTCTACTGGAATATCTTTCATTTACCAAAAAGGAACGACGCAAAAGAAACACTGTATCTGGAAAGTGCTATCGATTTATGATTCTCTCAAATTATCCGAAAAGAGAAAAGTTCATTTTTTCTATGCCGGACATAGTTAAGATGTAAGAAACGAAACAGAGCCTACTGGACTACCTTTCATTTACCAAATTGGAATCACACAAATGAAACCCTGGGTCGAAGTGCTATCGATGTTCTACTAATGTTTCTATAAAACCGAACCTCTGTCAAACTGTCTATTAATCCCGTCTGATTTTTATCCTTTATGATTTGTATTTGCCATTAAATAACCCAACAAGGAATGATATGTCATTGTATTAACGACACAACCAACCAACCAGCCAAGAACTTATCATGGACACAAATCTGATATTTTTCTGTGTCCTTCAAAGATCTCAACAGAACATTTCAATATTGTCAACTGAGCAATGTCAAATGTCAAAACTCACCTTAAAATATTCAGAAAGAGTCCCTTCGATGTCTTCTTTTTCCTGTCGTCTGCTTGCCTTTTCCCATCTCTTTATTAATATCTCCAGTGAGACATCGCGGGAATTGACGGAATCGGAAAACTGAAAGGAAACAGAAACAATAAAAATAAACGAAAATCACCAAAAACAAAGTTTAATTTTATTATTATTATTATTATTATTATTATTATTATTATTATTATTATTATTATTATTATTATTATCATCAATACGTTTTCAATGTTTTTATTGAAATTATTACTATCTTATCCTTATCGGCAATAACATCAAATTTTTATGGATTCGTATCACTGGACTTATTCAATCCGAAATAATTTTCCATTCCTTTACTCTAGTCTACATTTTTTTTTACTCTAATGCAAACGAGATCCATGTCAACATTTTGATTCTCATGTAAAACCGAACTGTCTATTAATTCCGTCTAATTTTTATTCTTTAAGAATTGTGTTTGGTATTAAATAAACCAACAAGGAATAATATGCCACTGATTTAACCAACCAACCAACTAACTTGTCTTGACCTGCCAAGATCTAAACAAAACACCAGTGCCACATTCGCGGTAATTGACGGAATTGGAGAACTGAAAGCAAATGGAAAGAATTTTAAAAAATGAATGAAAATTACCAAACATACAATTTAATCTATTATTATTATTATTATTAGTTTTTTAGTGTTTTTCTTTAAATTTTTACTGTATCATACTTATCGGCGATTCTTGGTAACATGTATAGGACCAGGATATTTTTAATGGATTCGTAACGCCGAATAAATTCAGCCTATAGAGCGAAGCGACTCTGAGAGAATTAGAAGTCCTAGCAAGAATCATTATTAGAGGCTATAATCTTAACAACATAAGATATACAAATGACACAGTTTTGATCGCTGTCACGGAAAGAAAAGTACAAATATTTAGAGAAGTTAATGAAGGAAAGCGAGAAGAAAGGACTAAACCTCAGCTGCAGGAAGACAGAATGCATGGTTGTTAGCAAAAGGGGCATCCCCAAACCCAAATTACAAAGTGGGGATAACTACAAATATTTAAATATCTGTGAACTGTTTTAACAGCGGACGGAAAAGGCAACACTGAAATCCGAACTCGCATTGGGATAGACAATGATGGTTTCTAAAAGCTAAAACAAAGAAAAGAGTACTGAACTGTTACGTAAAAAATATACACCTAAATAGCATTGAATTCTGTGCAACAATGAAGAAGAGACTTGAAACAACAAAATTTGGTTCTGCAGAAAGATTCTGAGAATGCCATTGACTGATTATGCAAGCAACAACGAGGTTTGATAGCAAATAAAACTAAAAGGATTTTATACACAACATAAGTAATAAACAGTAGATATTTCTGGTGCATATAGTGAGAAAAGAAGGCTTGGAAAATCGTCTTTTGACCAAAGATTTTCCATATTTAGTTTCCATGGCGAGTAGGTTATTTGAGATGGAGTTACTAAATCAAAACTATCTCTACATTTTTAAGTTTCAAAAGATTTTAAGTTTTCTGAATTCAGAGTTTACATTCTACAAAACTTGCCTCCCAAGAGAGGAGAGCGGAGTTATATATATATATATATATATATATATATATATATAATTGTTTATTTAAAAACTATAACTTAAATACGTTAAAAACTCACTACAAAATAGCTATTTTTGTAGTGATTTTATAACCTAATTATTTTATAATTTTTAAATAAAAAATTATATATGCTCAACACTGTATTGAGCACTCTTTCAAGAATAGTAATTATTGGTGATTGGAATTTATTCCGTATACACCAATCATATACTTATATATATATATATATATATATATATATATATATATATATATATATATATATATATATATATATATATATATATAATCCATCTATGAAGCACACTGTTAGTTACTACCACCTGATGAGATGTGTTGATGCATGAGTGCATTAGAAACATGAGTGCATTTGTGTAGAGTTTTTCTACATGTTTGAATGTAATGTCCTATAATATATATATATATATATATATATATATATATATATATATATATATATATAAAGAGAGATAGAAAAAGGGAGAAAGATTTTAATTTAATGATTACACTAAGGGGGAAAGAGGTAATCACCATGCAATGTTGATTCCTGTCTCTGTATTAAAGTTTTTAAATATACATATATATATATATATATATATATATATATATATATATATATATATATATATATATATATATATTGGGATAGAATGATATTGACACAAGAATGTTTCATTTTAACTTACATCAAATATTGTATCTGTGACTGCAGGGTTAAATGCTGAGGTTTGTAGATCGGAATCTAAACCTAGGAATTCAGAGAGTTTCATTTTCCCAATGGACTGAAAGAAAAAGAAATATCAAACAGAAGACATAGATAAAAACAGATTAATATGAATAGATTTTATATATTTGTATTACTGTTTCTAATAATATATTTGTTTAACACAGTTCCTAACTCTGTGACATTATTTCTGACCCTAACATGGCCACAACACAAAGATAGATAGATAGATAAATAGATAGATAGATAGATAGATAGATAGATAGATAGATACGTGAAAACACATAAGGAAAGTGCATTCAGGAAAACAGAACATTTATAGGGGATTTAAGATTCGGTTGGCGGCTATTACCCAGTAAGATTTGATAAGAGTTTTAGACAACATAAAGTGGGAGTCAGTTGAAGAGTTAAATAATAACGAAACTGAACTCTATTGGCCAGTAAGAGTTGATTAGACTTTTTAGACAACAACAAGTGGGGGATCAGTTTAGGAGTTAAATAATAAAAAAACTGAACCCTATTTGCCAGTAAGAGTTGATAAGACTTTTTAGAAAACATCAAGTGGGGGATCAGTTTAGGAGTTAAATAATAACATAACTGAACCCTCTTGACCAGTAAAAGTTGATTAGACTTTTTAGACAACATCAAGTGGGGGATCAGTTTAGGAGTTAAATAATAACAAAACTGAACCCTATAAGACAGTAAGAGTTGAGTAGACTTTTTAGGCAACATCAAAGGGGAATCAATTGAGGAGTGAAATAATAACAAAACTGAACCCTATCATCCAGTAAGAATTTATTAGACTTTTTACGCAACATGAAATGGGGGATCACTTTAGTATTGAGATACTAACAAAACTGAACCCTCCTGGCCAGTAAGAGTTCATTACACATTTTAGACAACATCAAGTGGGGGATTAGTTCAGGAGTTAAATAATAACATAACTGAACCCATTTTGGCCAGTAAGAGTTGATTAGACTTTTTATGCAACATGAAGTGGGGGATCACTTTAGTATTGAAATACAAACAAAACTGAACCCTCCCGGCCAGTAAGAGTTGATTAGGCTTTTTAGACAACATCAAGTGGGGGATCAGTTTAGCAGTTAAATAACATAACTGAACACTATTGGCCAGTAAGAGTTGATTCGACTTTTTAGACATCATCATGTGGGGGATCAGTTTAGAAGTTAAATAATAACAAAACTGAACCACATTGGCCAGTAAGAGTTGATTAGTCTTTTTAGACAACATCAATTGGGGGATCAGTTTAGGAGTTAAATAATAACAAAACTGAAACCTATAAGACAGTAAGAGTTGAGTAGACTTTTTAGACAACATCAAGTGGGGGATCACTTTAGTATTGAAATACTAACAAAACTGAACCCTCCTGGCCAGTAAGAGTTGATTAGACTTTTTAGACAACATCAAGTTGGAGATCAGTTTTGTATTTAAATAATAACAAAACCGAACCCTATTTTCCACACGATTGATTAAAAATTAGATAGATAATGACAAAATGTTTATAGATAGATACCAAGCATAGATATATAAATCTCCTCAATATGTCTGATTTCTAAAAGAAATTGAAGAAACATAGACACATACACCTGCATGCACTCACACAGAAATAGAGAGATATTGATTAAACATGGATACGGTGATATTTGCCAGGTATCAATTGAAAGAAGGTGTATGAGTAATTAATTTGACCAAAAGCAGACACAGATAGGGACAGAGAGAGTGTGAAGGAGAGAGGGAGAGAGAAACGAATAGATCTTCAGCAAAAACAGGTACATAGATCTTAAATATATAGGGTTCCATAAATAAAGTCTTTAACATTTGCTGCATTATGTCCAAACCTTAATTACCATATCTCCAAACTTTTGCACATGACTTGGTGTCAGATGTGTATATTCAAATGGACATTTTTTCACTTCCTCCCTGACCATACTGTATAGCTCCAGGACGGTTATCTTATTCAAGGGCACCTGAAAGAAATTCCAATTTGGCCTCATGAACAGGAAATGGCACACTGATTACTATATAATGGTCATAAAATGCTGAAAAAATTTTGAAATAAGCTTCACCTTCTCTGAAATCTCCATCCAAATAGTACTAAAGATATCACCAAGAAAAGTCTTCAAATCACTGTCATAACAGCAGGCATATGAATTCTCGTTTTCATTGGCTGCAGTCACAACAAAAACTAAAAAAAAATAAAAATAAATAAATAAAATAAAAAATAATAAGAAGATTTGTACCTCATCTTTTAGCTGAGATTTTTTGCACAATAATCAGGTGAGATCATTTGTATTAGTATTGGGAATCGCAGCAGACAATTTATATTAAGTCTAAGAAAGTTTTCTTCTATAAGTAGAAAGAATAGTTGCTGGGATATGTTGTAATCTCTTGTAATATTATTTCTCTTTCTTTTGTCATAGCAGCAGACATTTGAATCCTCTTTTTCACTGGCTTCAGTCATGGCGAAGACTACAAACAAAAAAATAATAATAATAAGAGTAGCAGAGATTTTTTGACAATAACCTTACATCACCTTCTCTGTAATCGCCATCCAACTCATACTGAAGACATCTCCAAGAGAAGTCTTCAACTCAGAATCAACGTAGCTGAAAGATGAAGACTCTTCTTCATTGGCTGCAGTCATGACAAAGACTACAAACGAAAAAAATAAGAAGATTGTGCCTCGTCTTTTAGCAGAAATTTTTCACAATAAACAGGTGAGCACATTGGTATTAGTATTGGGAATTGCAGGAGAAAATTTTATTAATTTATATTAATTCTAAGCACATTTTCCTCTACAAATAGGAAGAATAGTTGCTGGGTTATAATGTAATCTCTAATAACAATCAGGTGAGCACCTTGGTATTATTATAGGGAATTCCTGCAGACCCTTTATATTAATTCTAAGCAAGTTTTCCACTATCAGTAGAAATAATTGTTGCTGTGTAATTATGTAATCTCTAATAATAATCAGGTGAGCCAATTTGTATTATTATTAGGAATTGCTGCAGACCCTTTATATTAATTCTAAGCACGATTTCCTCTATAAGTAGAAAGAATAGTTGCTGGGTTATAATGTAATCTCTAATAACAATCAGGTGAGCCAATTTAAATTATTATTAGGAATTGCTGCAGACCCATTATATTAATTCTAAGCACGTTTTCCTCTATAAGTAGAAAGAAGAGTTGCTGGGTTATAATGTAATCTCTAATAATAATCAGGTAAGCCAATTTGTATTATTATTAGGAATTGCTGCAGACCCTTTATATTAATTCTAAGCACGATTTCCTCCATAAGTAGAAAGAATAGATGCTGGGTTATAATGTAATCTCTAATAATAATCAGGTGAGCCAATTTAAATTATTATTAGGAATTGCTGCAGACCCTTTATATTAATTCCAAGCACGATTTCCTCTATAAGTAGAAAGAATAGTTGCTGGGTTATAATGTAATCTCTAATAACAATCAGGTGAGCCAATTTAAATTATTATTAGGAATTGCTGCAGACCCTTTATATTAATTCTAAGCACGTTTTCCTCTATAAGTAGAAAGAATTATTGGTGGGTTATAATGTAATCTCTAATAATAATCAGGTAAGCCAATTTGTATTATTATTAGGAATTGCTGCAGACCATTTATATTAATTCTAAGCACGTTTTCCTCTATAAGTAGAAAGAATAGTTGCTGGGTTATAATGTAATCTCTAATAATAATCAGGTGAGCCAATTTAAATTATTATTAGGAATTGCTGCAGACCATTTATATTAATTCCAAGCACAATTTCCTCTATAAGTAGAAAGAATAGTTGCTGGGTTATAATGTAATCTCTAATAACAATCAGGTGAGCCAATTTGTATTATTATTAGGAATTGCTGCAGACCCTTTATATTAATTCTAAGCACGTTTTCCTCTATAAGTAGAAAGAATTATTGGTGGGTTATAATGTAATCTCTAATAACAATCAGGAGAGCCAATTTGTATTATTATTAGGAATTGCTGCAGACCATTTATATTAATTCTAAGCACGTTTTCCTCTATAAGTAGAAAGAATAGTTGCTGGGTTATAATGTAATCTCTAATAACAATCAGGTGAGCCAATTTAAATTATTATTAGGAATTGCTGCACACCCTTTATATTAATTCTAAGCACGATTTCCTCTATAAGTAGAAAGAATAGTTGCTGGGTTATAATGTAATCTCTAATAATAATCAGGTGAGCCAATTTGTATTATTATTAGGAATTGCTGCAGACCCTTTATATTAATTCCAAGCACGATTTCCTCTATAAGTAGAAAGAATAGTTGCTGGGTTATAATGTAATCTCTAATAATAATCAGGTGAGCCAATTTAAATTATTATTAGGAATTGCTGCACACCCTTTATATTAATTCTAAGCACGATTTCCTCTATAAGTAGAAAGAATAGTTGCTGGGTTATAATGTAATCTCTAATAACAATCAGGTGAGCCAATTTAAATTATTATTAGGAATTGCTGCAGACCCTTTATATTAATTCTAAGCACGTTTTCCTCTATAAGTAGAAAGAATAGTTGCTGGGTTATAATGTAATCTCTAATAATAATCAGGTGAGCCAATTTGTATTATTATTAGGAATTGCTGCAGACCCTTTATATTAATTCCAAGCACGATTTCCTCTATAAGTAGAAAGAATAGTTGCTGGGTTATAATGTAATCTCTAATAATAATCAGGTGAGCCAATTTCAATTATTATTAGGAATTGCTGCACACCCTTTATATTAATTCTAAGCACGATTTCCTCTATAAGTAGAAAGAATAGTTGCTGGGTTATAATGTAATCTCTAATAACAATCAGGTGAGCCAATTTAAATTATTATTAGGAATTGCTGCAGACCCTTTATATTAATTCTAAGCACGTTTTCCTCTATAAGTAGAAAGAATAGTTGCTGGGTTATAATGTAATCTCTAATAATAATCAGGTGAGCCAATTTGTATTATTATTAGGAATTGCTGCAGACCCTTTATATTAATTCCAAGCACGATTTCCTCTATAAGTAGAAAGAATAGTTGCTGGGTTATAATGTAATCTCTAATAATAATCAGGTGAGCCAATTTAAATTATTATTAGGAATTGCTGCACACCCTTTATATTAATTCTAAGCACGATTTCCTCTATAAGTAGAAAGAATAGTTGCTGGGTTATAATGTAATCTCTAATAACAATCAGGTGAGCCAATTTAAATTATTATTAGGAATTGCTGCAGACCCTTTATATTAATTCTAAGCACGTTTTCCTCTATAAGTAGAAAGAATTGTTGGTGGGTTATAATGTTATCTCTAATAATAATCAGGTGAGCCAATTTGTATTATTATTAGGAATTGCTGCAGACCCTTTATATTAATTCTAAGCACGTTTTCCTCTATAAGTAGAAAGAATTGTTGGTGGGTTATAATGTTATCTCTAATAATAATCAGGTGAGCCAATTTGTATTATTATTAGGAATTGCTGCAGACCCTTTATATTAATTCTAAGCACGTTTTCCTCTATAAGTAGAAAGAATTGTTGGTGGGTTATAATGTTATCTCTAATAATAATCAGGTGAGCCAATTTAAATTATTATTAGGAATTGCTGCAGACCATTTATATTAATTCTAAGCACGTTTTCCTCTATAAGTAGAAAGAATTGTTGGTGGGTTATAATGTTATCTCTAATAATAATAAGGTGAGCCAATTTGTATTATTATTAGGAATTGCTGCAGACCCTTTATATTAATTCTAAGCACGTTTTCCTCTATAAGTAGAAAGAATTGTTGGTGGGTTATAATGTTATCTCTAATAATAATCAGGTAAGCCAATTTAAATTATTATTAGGAATTGCTGCAGACCCTTTATATTAATTCTAAGCACGTTTTCCTCTATAAGTAGAAAGAATTGTTGGTGGGTTATAATGTTATCTCTAATAATAATCAGGTGAGCCAATTTAAATTATTATTAGGAATTGCTGCAGACCATTTATATTAATTCTAAGCACGTTTTCCTCTATAAGTAGAAAGAATTGTTGGTGGGTTATAATGTAATCTCTAATAATAATCAGGTGAGCCAATTTGTATTATTATTAGGAATTGCTGCAGACCCTTTATATTAATTCTAAGCACGTTTTCCTCTATAAGTAGAAAGAATTGTTGGTGGGTTATAATGATATCTCTAATAATAATGAGGTGAGCCAATTTGTATTATTATTAGGAATTGCTGCAGACCCTTTATATTAATTCTAAGCACGTTTTCCTCTATAAGTAGAAAGAATAGTTGCTGGGTTATAATGTAATCTCTAATAATAATCAGGTGAGCCAATTTAAATTATTATTAGGAATTGCTGCAGACCCTTTATATTAATTCTAAGCACGTTTTCCTCTATAAGTAGAAAGAATTGTTGGTGGGTTATAATGTTATCTCTAATAATAATCAGGTGAGCCAATTTGTATTATTATTAGGAATTGCTGCAGACTCTTTATATTAATTCTAAGCACGTTTTCCTCTATAAGTAGAAAGAATTGTTGGTGGGTTATAATGTAATCTCTAATAATAATCAGGTGAGCCAATTTAAATTATTATTAGGAATTGCTGCAGACCATTTATATTAATTCTAAGCACGTTTTCCTCTATAAGTAGAAAGAATTGTTGGTGGGTTATAATGTTATCTCTAATAATAATCAGGTGAGCCAATTTGTATTATTATTAGGAATTGCTGCAGACCCTTTATATTAATTCTAAGCACGTTTTCCTCTATAAGTAGAAAGAATTGTTGGTGGGTTATAATGTTATCTCTAATAATAATCAGGTGAGCCAATGTAAATTATTATTAGGAATTGCTGCAGACCCTTTATATTAATTCTAAGCACGTTTTCCTCTATAAGTAGAAAGAATTTTTGCTGGGTTATAATGTAATCTCTAATAATAATCAGGTGAGCCAATTTGTATTATTATTAGGAATTGCTGCAGACCCTTTATATTAATTCTAAGCACGTTTTCCTCTATCAGTAGAAAGAATTGTTGGTGGGTTATAATGTAATCTTTAATAATAATCAGGTGAGCCAATTTAAATTATTATTAGGAATTGCTGCAGACCATTTATATTAATTCTAAGCACGTTTTCCTCTATAAGTAGAAAGAATTGTTGGTGGGTTATAATGTTATCTCTAATAATAATCAGGTGAGCCAATTTGTATTATTATTAGGAATTGCTGCAGACCCTTTATATTAATTCTAAGCACGATTTCCTCTATAAGTAGAAAGAATTTTTGCTGGGTTATAATGTAATCTCTAATAATAATCAGGTGAGCCAATTTAAATTATTATTAGGAATTGCTGCAGACCATTTATATTAATTCTAAGCACGTTTTCCTCTATAAGTAGAAAGAATTTTTGCTGGGTTATAATGTTATCTCTAATAATAATCAGGTGAGCCAATTTAAATTATTATTAGGAATTGCTGCAGACCCTTTATATTAATTCTAAGCACGTTTTCCTCTATAAGTAGAAAGAATTTTTGCTGGGTTATAATGTATTCTCTAATAATAATCAGGTGAGCCAATTTAAATTATAATTAGGAATTGCTGCAGACCATTTATATTAATTCTAAGCACGTTTTCCTCTATAAGTAGAAAGAATTGTTGGTGGGTTATAATGTTATCTCTAATAATAATCAGGTGAGCCAATTTGTATTATTATTAGGAATTGCTGCAGACCCTTTATATTAATTCTAAGCACGTTTTCCTCTATAAGTAGAAAGAATTGTTGGTGGGTTATAATGTTATCTCTAATAATAATCAGGTGAGCCAATTTAAATTATTATTAGGAATTGCTGCAGACCATTTATATTAATTCTAAGCACGTTTTCCTCTATAAGTAGAAAGAATTGTTGGTGGGTTATAATGTTATCTCTAATAATAATCAGGTGAGCCAATTTGTATTATTATTAGGAATTGCTGCAGACCCTTTATATTAATTCTAAGCACGTTTTCCTCTATAAGTAGAAAGAATTGTTGGTGGGTTATAATGTTATCTCTAATAATAATCAGGTGAGCCAATTTAAATTATTATTAGGAATTGCTGCAGACCATTTATATTAATTCTAAGCACGTTTTCCTCTATAAGTAGAAAGAATTTTTGCTGGGTTATAATGTAATCTCTAATAATAATCAGGTGAGCCAATTTGTATTATTATTAGGAATTGCTGCAGACCCTTTATATTAATTCTAAGCACGTTTTCCTCTATAAGTAGAAAGAATTGTTGGTGGGTTATAATGTAATCTCTAATAATAATCAGGTGAGCCAATTTAAATTATTATTAGGAATTGCTGCAGACCATTTATATTAATTCTAAGCACGTTTTCCTCTATAAGTAGAAAGAATTGTTGGTGGGTTATAATGTTATCTCTAATAATAATCAGGTGAGCCAATTTGTATTATTATTAGGAATTGCTGCAGACCATTTATATTAATTCTAAGCACGTTTTCCTCTATAAGTAGAAAGAATTGTTGGTGGGTTATAATGTTATCTCTAATAATAATCAGGTGAGCCAATTTAAATTATTATTAGGAATTGCTGCAGACCATTTATATTAATTCTAAGCACGTTTTCCTCTATAAGTAGAAAGAATTGTTGGTGGGTTATAATGTTATCTCTAATAATAATCAGGTGAGCCAATTTGTATTATTATTAGGAATTGCTGCAGACCCTTTATATTAATTCTAAGCACGTTTTCCTCTATAAGTAGAAAGAATTGTTGGTGGGTTATAATGTTATCTCTAATAATAATCAGGTGAGCCAATTTAAATTATTATTAGGAATTGCTGCAGACCATTTATATTAATTCCAAGCACGATTTCCTCTATAAGTAGAAAGAATAGTTGGTGGGTTATAATGTAATCTCTAATAATAATCAGGTGAGCCAATTTAAATTATTATTAGGAATTGCTGCACACCCTTTATATTAATTCTAAGCACGATTTCCTCTATAAGTAGAAAGAATAGTTGCTGGGTTATAATGTAATCTCTAATAACAATCAGGTGAGCCAATTTAAATTATTATTAGGAATTGCTGCAGACCCTTTATATTAATTCTAAGCACGTTTTCCTCTATAAGTAGAAAGAATAGTTGCTGGGTTATAATGTAATCTCTAATAATAATCAGGTGAGCCAATTTGTATTATTATTAGGAATTGCTGCAGACCCTTTATATTAATTCCAAGCACGATTTCCTCTATAAGTAGAAAGAATAGTTGCTGGGTTATAATGTAATCTCTAATAATAATCAGGTGAGCCAATTTCAATTATTATTAGGAATTGCTGCACACCCTTTATATTAATTCTAAGCACGATTTCCTCTATAAGTAGAAAGAATAGTTGCTGGGTTATAATGTAATCTCTAATAACAATCAGGTGAGCCAATTTAAATTATTATTAGGAATTGCTGCAGACCCTTTATATTAATTCTAAGCACGTTTTCCTCTATAAGTAGAAAGAATAGTTGCTGGGTTATAATGTAATCTCTAATAATAATCAGGTGAGCCAATTTGTATTATTATTAGGAATTGCTGCAGACCCTTTATATTAATTCCAAGCACGATTTCCTCTATAAGTAGAAAGAATAGTTGCTGGGTTATAATGTAATCTCTAATAATAATCAGGTGAGCCAATTTAAATTATTATTAGGAATTGCTGCACACCCTTTATATTAATTCTAAGCACGATTTCCTCTATAAGTAGAAAGAATAGTTGCTGGGTTATAATGTAATCTCTAATAACAATCAGGTGAGCCAATTTAAATTATTATTAGGAATTGCTGCAGACCCTTTATATTAATTCTAAGCACGTTTTCCTCTATAAGTAGAAAGAATTGTTGGTGGGTTATAATGTTATCTCTAATAATAATCAGGTGAGCCAATTTGTATTATTATTAGGAATTGCTGCAGACCCTTTATATTAATTCTAAGCACGTTTTCCTCTATAAGTAGAAAGAATTGTTGGTGGGTTATAATGTTATCTCTAATAATAATCAGGTGAGCCAATTTGTATTATTATTAGGAATTGCTGCAGACCCTTTATATTAATTCTAAGCACGTTTTCCTCTATAAGTAGAAAGAATTGTTGGTGGGTTATAATGTTATCTCTAATAATAATCAGGTGAGCCAATTTAAATTATTATTAGGAATTGCTGCAGACCATTTATATTAATTCTAAGCACGTTTTCCTCTATAAGTAGAAAGAATTGTTGGTGGGTTATAATGTTATCTCTAATAATAATAAGGTGAGCCAATTTGTATTATTATTAGGAATTGCTGCAGACCCTTTATATTAATTCTAAGCACGTTTTCCTCTATAAGTAGAAAGAATTGTTGGTGGGTTATAATGTAATCTCTAATAATAATCAGGTGAGCCAATTTGTATTATTATTAGGAATTGCTGCAGACTCTTTATATTAATTCTAAACACATTTTCCTCTATAAGTAGAAAGAATTGTTGGTGGGTTATAATGTTATCTCTAATAATAATCAGGTGAGCCAATTTAAATTATTATTAGGAATTGCTGCAGACCCTTTATATTAATTCTAAGCACGTTTTCCTCTATAAGTAGAAAGAATTGTTGGTGGGTTATAATGTTATCTCTAATAATAATCAGGTAAGCCAATTTAAATTATTATTAGGAATTGCTGCAGACCCTTTATATTAATTCTAAGCACGTTTTCCTCTATAAGTAGAAAGAATTGTTGGTGGGTTATAATGTTATCTCTAATAATAATCAGGTGAGCCAATTTAAATTATTATTAGGAATTGCTGCAGACCATTTATATTAATTCTAAGCACGTTTTCCTCTATAAGTAGAAAGAATTGTTGGTGGGTTATAATGTAATCTCTAATAATAATCAGGTGAGCCAATTTGTATTATTATTAGGAATTGCTGCAGACCCTTTATATTAATTCTAAGCACGTTTTCCTCTATAAGTAGAAAGAATTGTTGGTGGGTTATAATGATATCTCTAATAATAATCAGGTGAGCCAATTTGTATTATTATTAGGAATTGCTGCAGACCCTTTATATTAATTCTAAGCACGTTTTCCTCTATAAGTAGAAAGAATAGTTGCTGGGTTATAATGTAATCTCTAATAATAATCAGGTGAGCCAATTTAAATTATTATTAGGAATTGCTGCAGACCCTTTATATTAATTCTAAGCACGTTTTCCTCTATAAGTAGAAAGAATTGTTGGTGGGTTATAATGTTATCTCTAATAATAATCAGGTGAGCCAATTTGTATTATTATTAGGAATTGCTGCAGACTCTTTATATTAATTCTAAGCACGTTTTCCTCTATAAGTAGAAAGAATTGTTGGTGGGTTATAATGTAATCTCTAATAATAATCAGGTGAGCCAATTTAAATTATTATTAGGAATTGCTGCAGACCATTTATATTAATTCTAAGCACGTTTTCCTCTATAAGTAGAAAGAATTGTTGGTGGGTTATAATGTTATCTCTAATAATAATCAGGTGAGCCAATTTGTATTATTATTAGGAATTGCTGCAGACCCTTTATATTAATTCTAAGCACGTTTTCCTCTATAAGTAGAAAGAATTGTTGGTGGGTTATAATGTTATCTCTAATAATAATCAGGTGAGCCAATGTAAATTATTATTAGGAATTGCTGCAGACCCTTTATATTAATTCTAAGCACGTTTTCCTCTATAAGTAGAAAGAATTTTTGCTGGGTTATAATGTAATCTCTAATAATAATCAGGTGAGCCAATTTGTATTATTATTAGGAATTGCTGCAGACCCTTTATATTAATTCTAAGCACGTTTTCCTCTATCAGTAGAAAGAATTGTTGGTGGGTTATAATGTAATCTTTAATAATAATCAGGTGAGCCAATTTAAATTATTATTAGGAATTGCTGCAGACCATTTATATTAATTCTAAGCACGTTTTCCTCTATAAGTAGAAAGAATTGTTGGTGGGTTATAATGTAATCTCTAATAATAATCAGGTGAGCCAATTTGTATTATTATTAGGAATTGCTGCAGACCATTTATATTAATTCTAAGCACGTTTTCCTCTATAAGTAGAAAGAATTGTTGGTGGGTTATAATGTTATCTCTAATAATAATCAGGTGAGCCAATTTGTATTATTATTAGGAATTGCTGCAGACCCTTTATATTAATTCTAAGCACGTTTTCCTCTATAAGTAGAAAGAATTGTTGGTGGGTTATAATGTTATCTCTAATAATAATCAGGTGAGCCAATGTAAATTATTATTAGGAATTGCTGCAGACCCTTTATATTAATTCTAAGCACGTTTTCCTCTATAAGTAGAAAGAATTTTTGCTGGGTTATAATGTAATCTCTAATAATAATCAGGTGAGCCAATTTGTATTATTATTAGGAATTGCTGCAGACCCTTTATATTAATTCTAAGCACGTTTTCCTCTATCAGTAGAAAGAATTGTTGGTGGGTTATAATGTAATCTTTAATAATAATCAGGTGAGCCAATTTAAATTATTATTAGGAATTGCTGCAGACCATTTATATTAATTCTAAGCACGTTTTCCTCTATAAGTAGAAAGAATTGTTGGTGGGTTATAATGTAATCTCTAATAATAATCAGGTGAGCCAATTTGTATTATTATTAGGAATTGCTGCAGACCCTTTATATTAATTCTAAGCACGTTTTCCTCTATAAGTAGAAAGAATTTTTGCTGGGTTATAATGTAATCTCTAATAATAATCAGGTGAGCCAATTTAAATTATTATTAGGAATTGCTGCAGACCATTTATATTAATTCTAAGCACGTTTTCCTCTATAAGTAGAAAGAATTTTTGCTGGGTTATAATGTTATCTCTAATAATAATCAGGTGAGCCAATTTAAATTATTATTAGGAATTGCTGCAGACCCTTTATATTAATTCTAAGCACGTTTTCCTCTATAAGTAGAAAGAATTTTTGCTGGGTTATAATGTATTCTCTAATAATAATCAGGTGAGCCAATTTAAATTATAATTAGGAATTGCTGCAGACCATTTATATTAATTCTAAGCACGTTTTCCTCTATAAGTAGAAAGAATTGTTGGTGGGTTATAATGTTATCTCTAATAATAATCAGGTGAGCCAATTTGTATTATTATTAGGAATTGCTGCAGACCCTTTATATTAATTCTAAGCACGTTTTCCTCTATAAGTAGAAAGAATTGTTGGTGGGTTATAATGTTATCTCTAATAATAATCAGGTGAGCCAATTTAAATTATTATTAGGAATTGCTGCAGACCATTTATATTAATTCTAAGCACATTTTCCTCTATAAGTAGAAAGAATTGTTGGTGGGTTATAATGTTATCTCTAATAATAATCAGGTGAGCCAATTTGTATTATTATTAGGAATTGCTGCAGACCCTTTATATTAATTCTAAGCACGTTTTCCTCTATAAGTAGAAAGAATTGTTGGTGGGTTATAATGTTATCTCTAATAATAATCAGGTGAGCCAATTTAAATTATTATTAGGAATTGCTGCAGACCATTTATATTAATTCTAAGCACGTTTTCCTCTATAAGTAGAAAGAATTTTTGCTGGGTTATAATGTAATCTCTAATAATAATCAGGTGAGCCAATTTGTATTATTATTAGGAATTGCTGCAGACCCTTTATATTAATTCTAAGCACGTTTTCCTCTATAAGTAGAAAGAATTGTTGGTGGGTTATAATGTAATCTCTAATAATAATCAGGTGAGCCAATTTAAATTATTATTAGGAATTGCTGCAGACCATTTATATTAATTCTAAGCACGTTTTCCTCTATAAGTAGAAAGAATTGTTGGTGGGTTATAATGTTATCTCTAATAATAATCAGGTGAGCCAATTTGTATTATTATTAGGAATTGCTGCAGACCATTTATATTAATTCTAAGCACGTTTTCCTCTATAAGTAGAAAGAATTGTTGGTGGGTTATAATGTTATCTCTAATAATAATCAGGTGAGCCAATTTAAATTATTATTAGGAATTGCTGCAGACCATTTATATTAATTCTAAGCACGTTTTCCTCTATAAGTAGAAAGAATTGTTGGTGGGTTATAATGTTATCTCTAATAATAATCAGGTGAGCCAATTTGTATTATTATTAGGAATTGCTGCAGACCCTTTATATTAATTCTAAGCACGTTTTCCTCTATAAGTAGAAAGAATTGTTGGTGGGTTATAATGTTATCTCTAATAATAATCAGATGAGCCAATTTAAATTATTATTAGGAATTGCTGCAGACCATTTATATTAATTCTAAGCACGTTTTCCTCTATAAGTAGAAAGAATTGTTGGTGGGTTATAATGTTATCTCTAATAATAATCAGGTGAGCCAATTTGTATTATTATTAGGAATTGCTGCAGACCCTTTATATTAATTCTAAGCACGTTTTCCTCTATAAGTAGAAAGAATTGTTGGTGGGTTATAATGTTATCTCTAATAATAATCAGGTGAGCCAATTTAAATTATTATTAGGAATTGCTGCAGACAATTTATATTAATTCTAAGCACGTTTTCCTCTATAAGTAGAAAGAATTTTTGCTGGGTTATAATGTAATCTCTAATAATAATCAGGTGAGCCAATTTGTATTATTATTAGGAATTGCTGCAGACCCTTTATATTAATTCTAAGCACGTTTTCCTCTATAAGTAGAAAGAATTGTTGGTGGGTTATAATGTAATCTCTAATAATAATCAGGTGAGCCAATTTAAATTATTATTAGGAATTGCTGCAGACCATTTATATTAATTCTAAGCACGTTTTCCTCTATAAGTAGAAAGAATTGTTGGTGGGTTATAATGTTATCTCTAATAATAATCAGGTGAGCCAATTTGTATTATTATTAGGAATTGCTGCAGACCCTTTATATTAATTCTAAGCACGTTTTACTCTATAAGTAGAAAGAATTTTTGCTGGGTTATAATGTAATCTCTAATAATAATCAGGTGAGCCAATTTAAATTATTATTAGGAATTGCTGCAGACCATTTATATTAATTCTAAGCACGTTTTCCTCTATAAGTAGAAAGAATTTTTGCTGGGTTATAATGTTATCTCTAATAATAATCAGGTGAGCCAATTTAAATTATTATTAGGAATTGCTGCAGACCCTTTATATTAATTCTAAGCACGTTTTCCTCTATAAGTAGAAAGAATTTTTGCTGGGTTATAATGTATTCTCTAATAATAATCAGGTGAGCCAATTTAAATTATAATTAGGAATTGCTGCAGACCATTTATATTAATTCTAAGCACGTTTTCCTCTATAAGTAGAAAGAATTGTTGGTGGGTTATAATGTTATCTCTAATAATAATCAGGTGAGCCAATTTGTATTATTATTAGGAATTGCTGCAGACACTTTATATTAATTCTAAGCACGTTTTCCTCTATAAGTAGAAAGAATTGTTGGTGGGTTATAATGTTATCTCTAATAATAATCAGGTGAGCCAATTTAAATTATTATTAGGAATTGCTGCAGACCATTTATATTAATTCTAAGCACGTTTTCCTCTATAAGTAGAAAGAATTGTTGGTGGGTTATAATGTTATCTCTAATAATAATCAGGTGAGCCAATTTGTATTATTATTAGGAATTGCTGCAGGCCCTTTATATTAATTCTAAGCACGTTTTCCTCTATAAGTAGAAAGAATTGTTGGTGGGTTATAATGTTATCTCTAATAATAATCAGGTGAGCCAATTTAAATTATTATTAGGAATTGCTGCAGACCATTTATATTAATTCTAAGCACGTTTTCCTCTATAAGTAGAAAGAATTTTTGCTGGGTTATAATGTAATCTCTAATAATAATCAGGTGAGCCAATTTGTATTATTATTAGGAATTGCTGCAGACCCTTTATATTAATTCTAAGCACGTTTTCCTCTATAAGTAGAAAGAATTGTTGGTGGGTTATAATGTAATCTCTAATAATAATCAGGTGAGCCAATTTAAATTATTATTAGGAATTGCTGCAGACCATTTATATTAATTCTAAGCACGTTTTCCTCTATAAGTAGAAAGAATTGTTGGTGGGTTATAATGTTATCTCTAATAATAATCAGGTGAGCCAATTTGTATTATTATTAGGAATTGCTGCAGACCCTTTATATTAATTCTAAGCACGTTTTCCTCTATAAGTAGAAAGAATTGTTTGTGGGTTATAATGTTATCTCTAATAATAATCAGGTGAGCCAATTTAAATTATTATTAGGAATTGCTGCAGACCCTTTATATTAATTCTAAGCACGTTTTCCTCTATAAGTAGAAAGAATTTTTGCTGGGTTATAATGTAATCTCTAATAATAATCAGGTGAGCCAATTTGTATTATTATTAGGTATTGCTGCAGACCCTTTATATTAATTCTAAGCACGTTTTCCTCTATAAGTAGAAAGAATTGTTGGTGGGTTATAATGTAATCTCTAATAATAATCAGGTGAGCCAATTTAAATTATTATTAGGAATTGCTGCAGACCATTTATATTAATTCTAAGCACGTTTTCCTCTATAAGTAGAAAGAATTGTTGGTGGGTTATAATGTTATCTCTAATAATAATCAGGTGAGCCTATTTGTATTATTATTAGGAATTGCTGCAGACCCTTTATATTAATTCTAAGCACGTTTTCCTCTATAAGTAGAAAGAATTGTTGGTGGGTTATAATGTTATCTCTAATAATAATCAGGTGAGCCAATTTAAATTATTATTAGGAATTGCTGCAGACCCTTTATATTAATTCTAAGCACGTTTTCCTCTATAAGTAGAAAGAATTTTTGCTGGGTTATAATGTAATCTCTAATAATAATCAGGTGAGCCAATTTGTATTATTATTAGGAATTGCTGCAGACCCTTTATATTAATTCTAAGCACGTTTTCCTCTATAAGTAGAAAGAATAGTTGCTGGGTTATAATGTAATCTCTAATAATAATCAGGTGAGCCAATTTAAATTATTATTAGGAATTGCTGCACACCCTTTATATTAATTCTAAGCACGATTTCCTCTATAAGTAGAAAGAATAGTTGCTGGGTTATAATGTAATCTCTAATAACAATCAGGTGAGCCAATTTAAATTATTATTAGGAATTGCTGCAGACCCTTTATATTAATTCTAAGCACGTTTTCCTCTATAAGTAGAAAGAATAGTTGCTGGGTTATAATGTAATCTCTAATAATAATCAGGTGAGCCAATTTGTATTATTATTAGGAATTGCTGCAGACCCTTTATATTAATTCCAAGCACGATTTCCTCTATAAGTAGAAAGAATAGTTGCTGGGTTATAATGTAATCTCTAATAATAATCAGGTGAGCCAATTTAAATTATTATTAGGAATTGCTGCACACCCTTTATATTAATTCTAAGCACGATTTCCTCTATAAGTAGAAAGAATAGTTGCTGGGTTATAATGTAATCTCTAATAACAATCAGGTGAGCCAATTTAAATTATTATTAGGAATTGCTGCAGACCCTTTATATTAATTCTAAGCACGTTTTCCTCTATAAGTAGAAAGAATTGTTGGTGGGTTATAATGTTATCTCTAATAATAATCAGGTGAGCCAATTTGTATTATTATTAGGAATTGCTGCAGACCCTTTATATTAATTCTAAGCACGTTTTCCTCTATAAGTAGAAAGAATTGTTGGTGGGTTATAATGTTATCTCTAATAATAATCAGGTGAGCCAATTTGTATTATTATTAGGAATTGCTGCAGACCCTTTATATTAATTCTAAGCACGTTTTCCTCTATAAGTAGAAAGAATTGTTGGTGGGTTATAATGTTATCTCTAATAATAATCAGGTGAGCCAATTTAAATTATTATTAGGAATTGCTGCAGACCATTTATATTAATTCTAAGCACGTTTTCCTCTATAAGTAGAAAGAATTGTTGGTGGGTTATAATGTTATCTCTAATAATAATCAGGTGAGCCAATTTGTATTATTATTAGGAATTGCTGCAGACCCTTTATATTAATTCTAAGCACGTTTTCCTCTATAAGTAGAAAGAATTGTTGGTGGGTTATAATGTAATCTCTAATAATAATCAGGTGAGCCAATTTGTATTATTATTAGGAATTGCTGCAGACCCTTTATATTAATTCTAAGCACATTTTCCTCTATAAGTAGAAAGAATTGTTGGTGGGTTATAATGTTATCTCTAATAATAATCAGGTGAGCCAATTTGTATTATTATTAGGAATTGCTGCAGACCCTTTATATTAATTCTAAGCACGTTTTCCTCTATAAGTAGAAAGAATTGTTGGTGGGTTATAATGTTATCTCTAATAATAATCAGGTGAGCCAATTTGTATTATTATTAGGAATTGCTGCAGACCCTTTATATTAATTCTAAGCACGTTTTCCTCTATAAGTAGAAAGAATTGTTGGTGGGTTATAATGTTATCTCTAATAATAATCAGGTGAGCCAATTTGTATTATTACTAGGAATTGCTGCAGACCCTTTATATTAATTCTAAGCACGTTTTCCTCTATAAGTAGAAAGAATTGTTGGTGGGTTATAATTTTATCTCTAATAATAATCAGGTAAGCCAATTTAAATTATTATTAGGAATTGCTGCAGACCCTTTATATTAATTCTAAGCACGTTTTCCTCTATAAGTAGAAAGAATTGTTGGTGGGTTATAATGTTATCTCTAATAATAATCAGGTGAGCCAATTTAAATTATTATTAGGAATTGCTGCAGACCATTTATATTAATTCTAAGCACGTTTTCCTCTATAAGTAGAAAGAATTGTTGGTGGGTTATAATGTTATCTCTAATAATAATCAGGTGAGCCAATTTGTATTATTATTAGGAATTGCTGCAGACCCTTTATATTAATTCTAAGCACGTTTTCCTCTATAAGTAGAAAGAATTGTTGGTGGGTTATAATGTTATCTCTAATAATAATCAGGTGAGCCAATTTGTATTATTATTAGGAATTGCTGCAGACCCTTTATATTAATTCTAAGCACGTTTTCCTCTATAAGTAGAAAGAATTGTTGGTGGGTTATAATGTAATCTCTAATAATAATCAGGTGAGCCAATTTGTATTATTATTAGGAATTGCTGCAGACCCTTTATATTAATTCTAAGCACGTTTTCCTCTATAAGTAGAAAGAATTGTTGGTGGGTTATAATGTAATCTCTAATAATAATCAGGTGAGCCAATTCAAATTATTATTAGGAATTGCTGCAGACCCTTTATATTAATTCTAAGCACGTTTTCCTCTATAAGTAGAAAGAATTTTTGCTGGGTTATAATGTAATCTCTAATAATAATCAGGTGAGCCAATTTGTATTATTATTAGGAATTGCTGCAGACCATTTATATTAATTCTAAGCACGTTTTCCTCTATAAGTAGAAAGAATTGTTGGTGGGTTATAATGTTATCTCTAATAATAATCAGGTGAGCCAATTTAAATTATTATTAGGAATTGCTGCAGACCATTTATATTAATTCTAAGCACGTTTTCCTCTATAAGTAGAAAGAATTGTTGGTGGGTTATAATGTTATCTCTAATAATAATCAGGTGAGCCAATTTGTATTATTATTAGGAATTGCTGCAGACCCTTTATATTAATTCTAAGCACGTTTTCCTCTATAAGTAGAAAGAATTGTTGGTGGGTTATAATGTTATCTCTAATAATAATCAGGTGAGCCAATTTAAATTGTTATTAGGAATTGCTGCAGACCATTTATATTAATTCTAAGCACGTTTTCCTCTATAAGTAGAAAGAATTGTTGGTGGGTTATAATGTTATCTCTAATAATAATCAGGTGAGCCAATTTGTATTATTATTAGGAATTGCTGCAGACCCTTTATATTAATTCTAAGCACGTTTTCCTCTATAAGTAGAAAGAATTGTTGGTGGGTTATAATGTTATCTCTAATAATAATCAGGTGAGCCAATTTAAATTATTATTAGGAATTGCTGCAGACCATTTATATTAATTCTAAGCACGTTTTCCTCTATAAGTAGAAAGAATTGTTGGTGGGTTATAATGTAATCTCTAATAATAATCAGGTGAGCCAATTTGTATTATTATTAGGAATTGCATCAGACCCTTTATATTAATTCTAAGCACGTTTTCCTCTATAAGTAGAAAGAATTGTTGGTGGGTTATAATGTAATCTCTAATAATAATCAGGTGAGCCAATTTAAATTATTATTAGGAATTGCTGCAGACCATTTATATTAATTCTAAGCACGTTTTCCTCTATAAGTAGAAAGAATTGTTGGTGGGTTATAATGTTATCTCTAATAATAATCAGGTGAGCCAATTTGTATTATTATTAGGAATTGCTGCAGACCCTTTATATTAATTCTAAGCACGTTTTCCTCTATAAGTAGAAAGAATTGTTGGTGGGTTATAATGTAATCTCTAATAATAATCAGGTGAGCCAATTTAAATTATTATTAGGAATTGCTGCAGACCATTTATATTAATTCTAAGCACGTTTTCCTCTATAAGTAGAAAGAATTGTTGGTGGGTTATAATGTTATCTCTAATAATAATCAGGTGAGCCAATTTGTATTATTATTAGGAATTGCTGCAGACCCTTTATTTTAATTCTAAGCACGTTTTCCTCTATAAGTAGAAAGAATTGTTGGTGGGTTATAATGTTATCTCTAATAATAATCAGGTGAGCCAATTTAAATTATTATTAGGAATTGCTGCAGACCCTTTATATTAATTCTAAGCACGTTTTCCTCTATAAGTAGAAAGAATTTTTGCTGGGTTATAATGTAATCTCTAATAATAATCAGGTGAGCCAATTTGTATTATTATTAGGAATTGCTGCAGACCCTTTATATTAATTCTAAGCACGTTTTCCTCTATAAGTAGAAATAATTGTTGGTGGGTTATAATGTAATCTCTAATAATAATCAGGTGAGCCAATTTAAATTATTATTAGGAATTGCTGCAGACCATTTATATTAATTCTAAGCACGTTTTCCTGTATAAGTAGAAAGAATTGTTGGTGGGTTATAATGTTATCTCTAATAATAATCAGGTGAGCCAATTTGTATTATTATTAGGAATTGCTGCAGACCCTTTATATTAATTCTAAGCACGTTTTCCTCTATAAGTAGAAAGAATTTTTGCTGGGTTATAATGTAATCTCTAATAATAATCAGGTGAGCCAATTTAAATTATTATTAGGAATTGCTGCAGACCATTTATATTAATTCTAAGCACGTTTTCCTCTATAAGTAGAAAGAATTTTTGCTGGGTTATAATGTTATCTCTAATAATAATCAGGTGAGCCAATTTAAATTATTATTAGGAATTGCTGCAGACCCTTTATATTAATTCTAAGCACGTTTTCCTCTATAAGTAGAAAGAATTTTTGCTGGGTTATAATGTAATCTCTAATAATAATCAGGTGAGCCAATTTAAATTATTATTAGGAATTGCTGCAGACCATTTATATTAATTCTAAGCACGTTTTCCTCTATAAGTAGAAAGAATTTTTGCTGGGTTATAATGTTATCTCTAATAATAATCAGGTGAGCCAATTTAAATTATTATTAGGAATTGCTGCAGACCCTTTATATTAATTCTAAGCACGTTTTCCTCTATAAGTAGAAAGAATTTTTGCTGGGTTATAATGTATTCTCTAATAATAATCAGGTGAGCCAATTTAAATTATAATTAGGAATTGCTGCAGACCATTTATATTAATTCTAAGCACGTTTTCCTCTATAAGTAGAAAGAATTGTTGGTTGGTTATAATGTTATCTCTAATAATAATCAGGTGAGCCAATTTGTATTATTATTAGGAATTGCTGCAGACCCTTTATATTAATTCTAAGCACGTTTTCCTCTATAAGTAGAAAGAATTGTTGGTGGGTTATAATGTTATCTCTAATAATAATCAGGTGAGACAATTTAAATTATTATTAGGAATTGCTGCAGACCATTTATATTAATTCTAAGCACGTTTTCCTCTATAAGTAGAAAGAATTTTTGCTGGGTTATAATGTAATCTCTAATAATAATCAGGTGAGCCAATTTGTATTATTATTAAGAATTGCTGCAGACCCTTTATATTAATTCTAAGCACGTTTTCCTCTATAAGTAGAAAGAATTGTTGGTGGGTTATAATGTAATCTCTAATAATAATCAGGTGAGCCAATTTAAATTATTATTAGGAATTGCTGCAGACCATTTATATTAATTCTAAGCACGTTTTCCTCTATAAGTAGAAAGAATTGTTGGTGGGTTATAATGTTATCTCTAATAATAATCAGGTGAGCCAATTTGTATTATTATTAGGAATTGCTGCAGACCCTTTATATTAATTCTAAGCACGTTTTCCTCTATAAGTAGAAAGAATTGTTGGTGGGTTATAATGTAATCTCTAATAATAATCAGGTGAGCCAATTTAAATTATTATTAGGAATTGCTGCAGACCATTTATATTAATTCTAAGCACGTTTTCCTCTATAAGTAGAAAGAATTGTTGGTGGGTTATAATGTTATCTCTAATAATAATCAGGTGAGCCAATTTGTATTATTATTAGGAATTGCTGCAGACCCTTTATTTTAATTCTAAGCACGTTTTCCTCTATAAGTAGAAAGAATTGTTGGTGGGTTATAATGTTATCTCTAATAATAATCAGGTGAGCCAATTTAAATTATTATTAGGAATTGCTGCAGACCCTTTATATTAATTCTAAGCACGTTTTCCTCTATAAGTAGAAAGAATTTTTGCTGGGTTATAATGTAATCTCTAATAATAATCAGGTGAGCCAATTTGTATTATTATTAGGAATTGCTGCAGACCCTTTATATTAATTCTAAGCACGTTTTCCTCTATAAGTAGAAATAATTGTTGGTGGGTTATAATGTAATCTCTAATAATAATCAGGTGAGCCAATTTAAATTATTATTAGGAATTGCTGCAGACCATTTATATTAATTCTAAGCACGTTTTCCTCTATAAGTAGAAAGAATTTTTGCTGGGTTATAATGTTATCTCTAATAATAATCAGGTGAGCCAATTTAAATTATTATTAGGAATTGCTGCAGACCCTTTATATTAATTCTAAGCACGTTTTCCTCTATAAGTAGAAAGAATTTTTGCTGGGTTATAATGTAATCTCTAATAATAATCAGGTGAGCCAATTTAAATTATTATTAGGAATTGCTGCAGACCATTTATATTAATTCTAAGCACGTTTTCCTCTATAAGTAGAAAGAATTTTTGCTGGGTTATAATGTTATCTCTAATAATAATCAGGTGAGCCAATTTAAATTATTATTAGGAATTGCTGCAGACCCTTTATATTAATTCTAAGCACGTTTTCCTCTATAAGTAGAAAGAATTTTTGCTGGGTTATAATGTAATCTCTAATAATAATCAGGTGAGCCAATTTAAATTATTATTAGGAATTGCTGCAGACCATTTATATTAATTCTAAGCACGTTTTCCTCTATAAGTAGAAAGAATTTTTGCTGGGTTATAATGTTATCTCTAATAATAATCAGGTGAGCCAATTTAAATTATTATTAGGAATTGCTGCAGACCCTTTATATTAATTCTAAGCACGTTTTCCTCTATAAGTAGAAAGAATTTTTGCTGGGTTATAATGTATTCTCTAATAATAATCAGGTGAGCCAATTTAAATTATAATTAGGAATTGCTGCAGACCATTTATATTAATTCTAAGCACGTTTTCCTCTATAAGTAGAAAGAATTGTTGGTGGGTTATAATGTTATCTCTAATAATAATCAGGTGAGCCAATTTGTATTATTATTAGGAATTGCTGCAGACCCTTTATATTAATTCTAAGCACGTTTTCCTCTATAAGTAGAAAGAATTGTTGGTGGGTTATAATGTTATCTCTAATAATAATCAGGTGAGACAATTTAAATTATTATTAGGAATTGCTGCAGACCATTTATATTAATTCTAAGCACGTTTTCCTGTATAAGTAGAAAGAATTTTTGCTGGGTTATAATGTAATCTCTAATAATAATCAGGTGAGCCAATTTGTATTATTATTAAGAATTGCTGCAGACCCTTTATATTAATTCTAAGCACGTTTTCCTCTATAAGTAGAAAGAATTGTTGGTGGGTTATAATGTAATCTCTAATAATAATCAGGTGAGCCAATTTAAATTATTATTAGGAATTGCTGCAGACCATTTATATTAATTCTAAGCACGTTTTCCTCTATAAGTAGAAAGAATTGTTGGTGGGTTATAATGTTATCTCTAATAATAATCAGGTGAGCCAATTTGTATTATTATTAGGAATTGCTGCAGACCCTTTATATTAATTCTAAGCACGTTTTCCTCTATAAGTAGAAAGAATTGTTTGTGGGTTATAATGTTATCTCTAATAATAATCAGGTGAGCCAATTTAAATTATTATTAGGAATTGCTGCAGACCCTTTATATTAATTCTAAGCACGTTTTCCTCTATAAGTAGAAAGAATTTTTGCTGGGTTATAATGTAATCTCTAATAATAATCAGGTGAGCCAATTTGTATTATTATTAGGTATTGCTGCAGACCCTTTATATTAATTCTAAGCACGTTTTCCTCTATAAGTAGAAAGAATTGTTGGTGGGTTATAATGTAATCTCTAATAATAATCAGGTGAGCCAATTTAAATTATTATTAGGAATTGCTGCAGACCATTTATATTAATTCTAAGCACGTTTTCCTCTATAAGTAGAAAGAATTTTTGCTGGGTTATAATGTTATCTCTAATAATAATCAGGTGAGCCAATTTAAATTATTATTAGGAATTGCTGCAGACCCTTTATATTAATTCTAAGCACGTTTTCCTCTATAAGTAGAAAGAATTTTTGCTGGGTTATAATGTATTCTCTAATAATAATCAGGTGAGCCAATTTAAATTATAATTAGGAATTGCTGCAGACCATTTATATTAATTCTAAGCACGTTTTCCTCTATAAGTAGAAAGAATTGTTGGTGGGTTATAATGTTATCTCTAATAATAATCAGGTGAGCCAATTTGTATTATTATTAGGAATTGCTGCAGACCCTTTATATTAATTCTAAGCACGTTTTCCTCTATAAGTAGAAAGAATTGTTGGTGGGTTATAATGTTATCTCTAATAATAATCAGGTGAGACAATTTAAATTATTATTAGGAATTGCTGCAGACCATTTATATTAATTCTAAGCACGTTTTCCTCTATAAGTAGAAAGAATTTTTGCTGGGTTATAATGTAATCTCTAATAATAATCAGGTGAGCCAATTTGTATTATTATTAAGAATTGCTGCAGACCCTTTATATTAATTCTAAGCACGTTTTCCTCTATAAGTAGAAAGAATTGTTGGTGGGTTATAATGTAATCTCTAATAATAATCAGGTGAGCCAATTTAAATTATTATTAGGAATTGCTGCAGACCATTTATATTAATTCTAAGCACGTTTTCCTCTATAAGTAGAAAGAATTGTTGGTGGGTTATAATGTTATCTCTAATAATAATCAGGTGAGCCAATTTGTATTATTATTAGGAATTGCTGCAGACCCTTTATATTAATTCTAAGCACGTTTTCCTCTATAAGTAGAAAGAATTGTTTGTGGGTTATAATGTTATCTCTAATAATAATCAGGTGAGCCAATTTAAATTATTATTAGGAATTGCTGCAGACCCTTTATATTAATTCTAAGCACGTTTTCCTCTATAAGTAGAAAGAATTTTTGCTGGGTTATAATGTAATCTCTAATAATAATCAGGTGAGCCAATTTGTATTATTATTAGGTATTGCTGCAGACCCTTTATATTAATTCTAAGCACGTTTTCCTCTATAAGTAGAAAGAATTGTTGGTGGGTTATAATGTAATCTCTAATAATAATCAGGTGAGCCAATTTAAATTATTATTAGGAATTGCTGCAGACCATTTATATTAATTCTAAGCACGTTTTCCTCTATAAGTAGAAAGAATTGTTGGTGGTTTATAATGTTATCTCTAATAATAATCAGGTGAGCCAATTTGTATTATTATTAGGAATTGCTGCAGACCCTTTATATTAATTCTAAGCACGTTTTCCTCTATAAGTAGAAAGAATTTTTGCTGGGTTATAATGTATTCTCTAATAATAATCAGGTGAGCCAATTTAAATTATAATTAGGAATTGCTGCAGACCATTTATATTAATTCTAAGCACGTTTTCCTCTATAAGTAGAAAGAATTGTTGGTGGGTTATAATGTTATCTCTAATAATAATCAGGTGAGCCAATTTGTATTATTATTAGGAATTGCTGCAGACCCTTTATATTAATTCTAAGCACGTTTTCCTCTATAAGTAGAAAGAATTGTTGGTGGGTTATAATGTTATCTCTAATAATAATCAGGTGAGACAATTTAAATTATTATTAGGAATTGCTGCAGACCATTTATATTAATTCTAAGCACGTTTTCCTCTATAAGTAGAAAGAATTTTTGCTGGGTTATAATGTAATCTCTAATAATAATCAGGTGAGCCAATTTGTATTATTATTAAGAATTGCTGCAGACCCTTTATATTAATTCTAAGCACGTTTTCCTCTATAAGTAGAAAGAATTGTTGGTGGGTTATAATGTAATCTCTAATAATAATCAGGTGAGCCAATTTAAATTATTATTAGGAATTGCTGCAGACCATTTATATTAATTCTAAGCACGTTTTCCTCTATAAGTAGAAAGAATTGTTGGTGGGTTATAATGTTATCTCTAATAATAATCAGGTGAGCCAATTTGTATTATTATTAGGAATTGCTGCAGACCCTTTATATTAATTCTAAGCACGTTTTCCTCTATAAGTAGAAAGAATTGTTTGTGGGTTATAATGTTATCTCTAATAATAATCAGGTGAGCCAATTTAAATTATTATTAGGAATTGCTGCAGACCCTTTATATTAATTCTAAGCACGTTTTCCTCTATAAGTAGAAAGAATTTTTGCTGGGTTATAATGTAATCTCTAATAATAATCAGGTGAGCCAATTTGTATTATTATTAGGTATTGCTGCAGACCCTTTATATTAATTCTAAGCACGTTTTCCTCTATAAGTAGAAAGAATTGTTGGTGGGTTATAATGTAATCTCTAATAATAATCAGGTGAGCCAATTTAAATTATTATTAGGAATTGCTGCAGACCATTTATATTAATTCTAAGCACGTTTTCCTCTATAAGTAGAAAGAATTGTTGGTGGTTTATAATGTTATCTCTAATAATAATCAGGTGAGCCAATTTGTATTATTATTAGGAATTGCTGCAGACCCTTTATATTAATTCTAAGCACGTTTTCCTCTATAAGTAGAAAGAATTGTTGGTGGGTTATAATGTTATCTCTAATAATAATCAGGTGAGCCAATTTAAATTATTATTAGGAATTGCTGCAGACCCTTTATATTAATTCTAAGCACGTTTTCCTCTATAAGTAGAAAGAATTTTTGCTGGGTTATAATGTAATCTCTAATAATAATCAGGTGAGCCAATTTGTATTATTATTAGGAATTGCTGCAGACCCTTTATATTAATTCTAAGCACGTTTTCCTCTATAAGTAGAAAGAATTGTTGGTGGGTTATAATGTAATCTCTAATAATAATCAGGTGAGCCAATTTAAATTATTATTAGGAATTGCTGCAGACCATTTATATTAATTCTAAGCACGTTTTCCTCTATAAGTAGAAAGAATTGTTGGTGGGTTATAATGTTATCTCTAATAATAATCAGGTGAGCCAATTTGTATTATTATTAGGAATTGCTGCAGACCCTTTATATTAATTCTAAGCACGTTTTCCTCTATAAGTAGAAAGAATTTTTGCTCGGTTATAATGTAATCTCTAATAATAATCAGGTGAGCCAATTTAAATTATTATTAGGAATTGCTGCAGACCATTTATATTAATTCTAAGCACGTTTTCCTCTATAAGTAGAAAGAATTTTTGCTGGGTTATAATGTTATCTCTAATAATAATCAGGTGAGCCAATTTAAATTATTATTAGGAATTGCTGCAGACCCTTTATATTAATTCTAAGCACGTTTTCCTCTATAAGTAGAAAGAATATTTGCTGGGTTATAATGTATTCTCTAATAATAATCAGGTGAGCCAATTTAAATTATTATTAGGAATTGCTGCAGACCATTTATATTAATTCTAAGCACGTTTTCCTCTATAAGTAGAAAGAATTGTTGGTGGGTTATAATGTTATCTCTAATAATAATCAGGTGAGCCAATTTGTATTATTATTAGGAATTGCTGCAGACCCTTTATATTAATTCTAAGCACGTTTTCCTCTATAAGTAGAAAGAATTGTTGGTGGGTTATAATGTTATCTCTAATAATAATCAGGTGAGCCAATTTAAATTATTATTAGGAATTGCTGCAGACCATTTATATTAATTCTAAGCACGTTTTCCTCTATAAGTAGAAAGAATTGTTGGTGGGTTATAATGTTATCTCTAATAATAATCAGGTGAGCCAATTTAAATTATTATTAGTAATTGCTGCAGACCCTTTATATTAATTCTAAGCACGTTTTCCTCTATAAGTAGAAAGAATTGTTGGTGGGTTATAATGTTATCTCTAATAATAATCAGGTGAGCCAATTTAAATTATTATTAGGAATTGCTGCAGACCATTATATTAATTCTAAGCACGTTTTCCTCTATAAGTAGAAAGAATTGTTGGTGGGTTATAATGTTATCTCTAATAATAATCAGGTGAGCCAATTTGTATTATTATTAGGAATTGCTGCAGACCCTTTATATTAATTCTAAGCACGTTTTCCTCTATAAGTAGAAAGAACTGTTGGTGGGTTATAATGTTATCTCTAATAATAATCAGGTGAGCCAATTTAAATTATTATTAGGAATTGCTGCAGACCATTTATATTAATTCTAAGCACGTTTTCCTCTATAAGTAGAAAGAATTTTTGCTGGGTTATAATGTAATCTCTAATAATAATCAGGTGAGCCAATTTAAATTATTATTAGGAATTGCTGCAGACCATTTATATTAATTCTAAGCACGTTTTCCTCTATAAGTAGAAAGAATTGTTGGTGGGTTATAATGTTATCTCTAATAATAATCAGGTGAGCCAATTTGTATTATTATTAGGAATTGCTGCAGACCCTTTATATTAATTCTAAGCACGTTTTCCTCTATAAGTAGAAAGAATTGTTGGTGGGTTATAATGTTATCTCTAATAATAATCAGGTGAGCCAATTTAAATTATTATTAGGAATTGCTGCAGACCCTTTATATTAATTCTAAGCATGTTTTCCTCTATAAGTAGAAAGAATTTTTGCTGGGTTATAATGTAATCTCTAATAATAATCAGGTAAGCCAATTTGTATTATTATTAGGTATTGCTGCAGACCATTTATATTAATTCTAAGCACGTTTTCCTCTATAAGTAGAAAGAATTGTTGGTGGGTTATAATGTTATCTCTAATAATAATCAGGTGAGCCAATTTGTATTATTATTAGGAATTGCTGCAGACCCTTTATATTAATTCTAAGCACGTTTTCCTCTATAAGTAGAAAGAATTGTTGGTGGGTTATAATGTTATCTCTAATAATAATCAGGTGAGCCAATTTAAAATATTATTAGGAATTGCTGCAGACCATTTATATTAATTCTAAGCACGTTTTCCTCTATAAGTAGAAAGAATTTTTGCTGGGTTATAATGTAATCTCTTATAATAATCAGGTGAGCCAATTTGTATTATTATTAGGAATTGCTGCAGACCCTTTATATTAATTCTAAGCACGTTTTCCTCTATAAGTAGAAAGAATTGTTGGTGGGTTATAATGTAATCTCTAATAATAATCAGGTGAGCCAATTTAAATTATTATTAGGAATTGCTGCAGACCATTTATATTAATTCTAAGCACGTTTTCCTCTATAAGTAGAAAGAATTGTTGGTGGGTTATAATGTTATCTCTAATAATAATCAGGTGAGCCAATTTGTATTATTATTAGGAATTGCTGCAGACCCTTTATATTAATTCTAAGCACGTTTTCCTCTATAAGTAGAAAGAATTGTTGGTGGGTTATAATGTTATCTCTAATAATAATCAGGTGAGCCAATTTAAATTATTATTAGGAATTGCTGCAGACCCTTTATATTAATTCTAAGCACGTTTTCCTCTATAAGTAGAAAGAATTTTTGCTGGGTTATAATGTAATCTCTAATAATAATCAGGTGAGCCAATTTGTATTATTATTAGGAATTGCTGCAGACCCTTTATATTAATTCTAAGCACGTTTTCCTCTATAAGTAGAAAGAATTGTTGGTGGGTTATAATGTAATCTCTAATAATAATCAGGTGAGCCAATTTAAATTATTATTAGGAATTGCTGCAGACCATTTATATTAATTCTAAGCACGTTTTCCTCTATAAGTAGAAAGAATTGTTGGTGGGTTATAATGTTATCTCTAATAATAATCAGGTGAGCCAATTTGTATTATTATTAGGAATTGCTGCAGACCCTTTATATTAATTCTAAGCACGTTTTCCTCTATAAGTAGAAAGAATTGTTGGTGGGTTATAATGTAATCTCTAATAATAATCAGGTGAGCCAATTTAAATTATTATTAGGAATTGCTGCAGACCCTTTATATTAATTCTAAGCACGTTTTCCTCTATAAGTAGAAAGAATTTTTGCTGGGTTATAATGTTATCTCTAATAATAATCAGGTGAGCCAATTTAAATTATTATTAGGAATTGCTGCACACCCTTTATATTAATTCTAAGCACGTTTTCCTCTATAAGTAGAAAGAATTGTTGGTGGGTTATAATGTTATCTCTAATAATAATCAGGTGAGCCAATTTAAATTATTATTAGGAATTGCTGCAGACCCTTTATATTAATTCTAAGCACGTTTTCCTCTATAAGTAGAAAGAATTTTTGCTGGGTTATAATTTTATCTCTAATAATAATCAGGTGAGCCAATTTAAATTATTATTAGGAATTGCTGCAGACCATTTACATTAATTCTAATCACGTTTTCCTCTATAAGTAGAAAGAATTGTTGGTGGGTTATAATGTAATCTCTAATAATAATCAGGTGAGCCAATTTAAATTATTATTAGGAATTGCTGCAGACCATTTATATTAATTCTAAGCACGTTTTCCTCTATAAGTAGAAAGAATTTTTGCTGGGTTATAATGTTATCTCTAATAATAATCAGGTGAGCCAATTTAAATTATTATTAGGAATTGCTGCAGACCCTTTATATTAATTCTAAGCACGTTTTCCTCTATAAGTAGAAAGAATTTTTGCTGGGTTATAATGTTATCTCTAATAATAATCAGGTGAGCCAATTTAAATTATTATTAGGAATTGCTGCAGACCCTTTATATTAATTCTAAGCACGTTTTCCTCTATAAGTAGAAAGAATTGTTGGTGGGTTATAATGTTATCTCTAATAATAATCAGGTGAGCCAATTTAAATTATTATTAGGAATTGCTGCAGACCCTTTATATTAATTCTGAGCACGTTTTCCTCTATAAGTAGAAAGAATTGTTGGTGGGTTATAATGTTATCTCTAATAATAATCAGGTGAGCCAATTTGTATAATTATTAGGAATTGCTGCAGACCCTTTATATTAATTCTAAGCACGTTTTCCTCTATAAGTAGAAAGAATTGTTGGTGGGTTATAATGTTATCTCTAATAATAATCAGGTGAGCCAATTTAAATTATTATTAGGAATTGCTGCAGACCATTATATTAATTCTAAGCACGTTTTCCTCTATAAGTAGAAAGAATTGTTGGTGGGTTATAATGTTATCTCTAATAATAATCAGGTGAGCCAATTTGTATTATTATTAGGAATTGCTGCAGACCCTTTATATTAATTCTAAGCACGTTTTCCTCTATAAGTAGAAAGAACTGTTGGTGGGTTATAATGTTATCTCTAATAATAATCAGGTGAGCCAATTTAAATTATTATTAGGAATTGCTGCAGACCATTTATATTAATTCTAAGCACGTTTTCCTCTATAAGTAGAAAGAATTTTTGCTGGGTTATAATGTAATCTCTAATAATAATCAGGTGAGCCAATTTGTATTATTATTAGGAATTGCTGCAGACCCTTTATATTAATTCTAAGCACGTTTTCCTCTATAAGTAGAAAGAATTGTTGGTGGTTTATAATGTAATCTCTAATAATAATCAGGTGAGCCAATTTAAATTATTATTAGGAATTGCTGCAGACCATTTATATTAATTCTAAGCACGTTTTCCTCTATAAGTAGAAAGAATTGTTGGTGGGTTATAATGTTATCTCTAATAATAATCAGGTGAGCCAATTTGTATTATTATTAGGAATTGCTGCAGACCCTTTATATTAATTCTAAGCACGTTTTCCTCTATAAGTAGAAAGAATTGTTGGTGGGTTATAATGTTATCTCTAATAATAATCAGGTGAGCCAATTTAAATTATTATTAGGAATTGCTGCAGACCCTTTATATTAATTCTAAGCACGTTTTCCTCTATAAGTAGAAAGAATTTTTGCTGGGTTATAATGTAATCTCTAATAATAATCAGGTGAGCCAATTTGTATTATTATTAGGTATTGCTGCAGACCCTTTATATTAATTCTAAGCACGTTTTCCTCTATAAGTAGAAAGAATTGTTGGTGGGTTATAATGTAATCTCTAATAATAATCAGGTGAGCCAATTTAAATTATTATTAGGAATTGCTGCAGACCATTTATATTAATTCTAAGCACGTTTTCCTCTATAAGTAGAAAGAATTGTTGGTGGGTTATAATGTTATCTCTAATAATAATCAGGTGAGCCAATTTGTATTATTATTAGGAATTGCTGCAGACCCTTTATATTAATTCTAAGCACGTTTTCCTCTATAAGTAGAAAGAATTGTTGGTGGGTTATAATGTTATCTCTAATAATAATCAGGTGAGCCAATTTGTATTATTATTAGGAATTGCTGCAGACCCTTTATATTAATTCTAAGCACGTTTTCCTCTATAAGTAGAAAGAATTGTTGGTGGGTTATAATGTAATCTCTAATAATAATCAGGTGAGCCAATTTAAATTATTATTAGGAATTGCTGCAGACCATTTATATTAATTCTAAGCACGTTTTCCTCTATAAGTAGAAAGAATTGTTGGTGGGTTATAATGTTATCTCTAATAATAATCAGGTGAGCCAATTTGTATTATTATTAGGAATTGCTGCAGACCCTTTATATTAATTCTAAGCACGTTTTCCTCTATAAGTAGAAAGAATTGTTGGTGGGTTATAATGTTATCTCTAATAATAATCAGGTGAGCCAATTTAAATTATTATTAGGAATTGCTGCAGACCCTTTATATTAATTCTAAGCACGTTTTCCTCTATAAGTAGAAAGAATTTTTGCTGGGTTATAATGTAATCTCTAATAATAATCAGGTGAGCCAATTTGTATTATTAGTAGGAATTGCTGCAGACCCTTTATATTAATTCTAAGCACGTTTTCCTCTATAAGTAGAAAGAATTGTTGGTGGGTTATAATGTAATCTCTAATAATAATCAGGTGAGCCAATTTAAATTATTATTAGGAATTGCTGCAGACCATTTATATTAATTCTAAGCACGTTTTCCTCTATAAGTAGAAAGAATTGTTGGTGGGTTATAATGTTATCTCTAATAATAATCAGGTGAGCCAATTTGTATTATTATTAGGAATTGCTGCAGACCCTTTATATTAATTCTAAGCACGTTTTCCTCTATAAGTAGAAAGAATTGTTGGTGGGTTATAATGTTATCTCTAATAATAATCAGGTGAGCCAATTTAAATTATTATTAGGAATTGCTGCAGACCCTTTATATTAATTCTAAGCACGTTTTCCTCTATAAGTAGAAAGAATTTTTGCTGGGTTATAATGTAATCTCTAATAATAATCAGGTGAGCCAATTTGTATTATTATTAGGTATTGCTGCAGACCCTTTATATTAATTCTAAGCACGTTTTCCTCTATAAGTAGAAAGAATTGTTGGTGGGTTATAATGTAATCTCTAATAATAATCAGGTGAGCCAATTTAAATTATTATTAGGAATTGCTGCAGACCATTTATATTAATTCTAAGCACGTTTTCCTCTATAAGTAGAAAGAATTGTTGGTGGGTTATAATGTTATCTCTAATAATAATCAGGTGAGCCAATTTGTATTATTATTAGGAATTGCTGCAGACCCTTTATATTAATTCTAAGCACGTTTTCCTCTATAAGTAGAAAGAATTGTTGGTGGGTTATAATGTTATCTCTAATAATAATCAGGTGAGCCAATTTGTATTATTATTAGGAATTGCTGCAGACCCTTTATATTAATTCTAAGCACGTTTTCCTCTATAAGTAGAAAGAATTGTTGGTGGGTTATAATGTTATCTCTAATAATAATCAGGTGAGCCAATTTAAAATATTATTAGGAATTGCTGCAGACCATATATATTAATTCTAAGCACGTTTTCCTCTATAAGTAGAAAGAATTTTTGCTGGGTTATAATGTAATCTCTTATAATAATCAGGTGAGCCAATTTGTATTATTATTAGTAATTGCTGCAGACCCTTTATATTAATTCTAAGCACGTTTTCCTCTATAAGTAGAAAGAATTGTTGGTGGGTTATAATGTAATCTCTAATAATAATCAGGTGAGCCAATTTAAATTATTATTAGGAATTGCTGCAGACCATTTATATTAATTCTAAGCACGTTTTCCTCTATAAGTAGAAAGAATTGTTGGTGGGTTATAATGTTATCTCTAATAATAATCAGGTGAGCCAATTTGTATTATTATTAGGAATTGCTGCAGACCCTTTATATTAATTCTAAGCACGTTTTCCTCTATAAGTAGAAAGAATTGTTGGTGGGTTATAATGTTATCTCTAATAATAATCAGGTGAGCCAATTTAAATTATTATTAGGAATTGCTGCAGACCCTTTATATTAATTCTAAGCACGTTTTCCTCTATAAGTAGAAAGAATTTTTGCTGGGTTATAATGTAATCTCTAATAATAATCAGGTGAGCCAATTTGTATTATTATTAGGAATTGCTGCAGACCCTTTATATTAATTCTAAGCACGTTTTCCTCTATAAGTAGAAAGAATTGTTGGTGGGTTATAATGTAATCTCTAATAATAATCAGGTGAGCCAATTTAAATTATTATTAGGAATTGCTGCAGACCATTTATATTAATTCTAAGCACGTTTTCCTCTATAAGTAGAAAGAATTGTTGGTGGGTTATAATGTTATCTCTAATAATAATCAGGTGAGCCAATTTGTATTATTATTAGGAATTGCTGCAGACCCTTTATATTAATTCTAAGCACGTTTTCCTCTATAAGTAGAAAGAATTGTTGGTGGGTTATAATGTAATCTCTAATAATAATCAGGTGAGCCAATTTAAATTATTATTAGGAATTGCTGCAGACCCTTTATATTAATTCTAAGCACGTTTTCCTCTATAAGTAGAAAGAATTTTTGCTGGGTTATAATGTTATCTCTAATAATAATCAGGTGAGCCAATTTAAATTATTATTAGGAATTGCTGCACACCCTTTATATTAATTCTAAGCACGTTTTCCTCTATAAGTAGAAAGAATTGTTGGTGGGTTATAATGTTATCTCTAATAATAATCAGGTGAGCCAATTTAAATTATTATTAGGAATTGCTGCAGACCCTTTATATTAATTCTAAGCACGTTTTCCTCTATAAGTAGAAAGAATTTTTGCTGGGTTATAATTTTATCTCTAATAATAATCAGGTGAGCCAATTTAAATTATTATTAGGAATTGCTGCAGACCATTTACATTAATTCTAAGCACGTTTTCCTCTATAAGTAGAAAGAATTGTTGGTGGGTTATAATGTAATCTCTAATAATAATCAGGTGAGCCAATTTAAATTATTATTAGGAATTGCTGCAGACCCTTTATATTAATTCTAAGCACGTTTTCCTCTATAAGTAGAAAGAATTTTTGCTGGGTTATAATGTTATCTCTAATAATAATCAGGTGAGCCAATTTAAATTATTATTAGGAATTGCTGCAGACCCTTTATATTAATTCTAAGCACGTTTTCCTCTATAAGTAGAAAGAATTTTTGCTGGGTTATAATGTTATCTCTAATAATAATCAGGTGAGCCAATTTAAATTATTATTAGGAATTGCTGCAGACCCTTTATATTAATTCTAAGCACGTTTTCCTCTATAAGTAGAAAGAATTGTTGGTGGGTTATAATCTTATCTCTAATAATAATCAGGTGAGCCAATTTAAATTATTATTAGGAATTGCTGCAGACCCTTTATATTAATTCTAAGCACGTTTTCCTCTATAAGTAGAAAGAATTGTTGGTGGGTTATAATGTTATCTCTAATAATAATCAGGTGAGCCAATTTGTATTATTATTAGGAATTGCTGCAGACCCTTTATATTAATTCTAAGCACGTTTTCCTCTATAAGTAGAAAGAATTTTTGCTGGGTTATAATGTAATCTCTAATAATAATCAGGTGAGCCAATTTAAATTATTATTATGAATTGCTGCAGACCCTTTATATTAATTCTAAGCACGTTTTCCTCTATAAGTAGAAAGAATTTTTGCTGGGTTATAATGTTATCTCTAATAATAATCAGGTGAGCCAATTTAAATTATTATTAGGAATTGCTGCAGACCCTTTATATTAATTCTAAGCACGTTTTCCTCTATAAGTAGAAAGAATTGTTGGTGTGTTATAATGTAATCTCTAATAATAATCAGGTGAGCCAATTTAAATTATTATTAGGAATTGCTGCAGACCCTTTATATTAATTCTAAGCACGTTTTCCTCTATAAGTAGAAAGAATTGTTGCTGGGTTATAATGTAATCTCTAATAATAATCAGGTGAGACTATTTAAATTATTATTAGGAATTGCTGCAGACCCTTTATATTAATTCTAAGCACGTTTTCCTCTATAAGTAGAAAGAATTGTTGGTGGGTTATAATGTAATCTCTAATAATAATCAGGTGAGCCAATTTAAATTATTATTAGGAATTGCTGCAGACCATTTATATTAATTCTAAGCACGTTTTCCTCTATAAGTAGAAAGAATTGTTGGTGGGTTATAATGTTATCTCTAATAATAATCAGGTGAGCCAATTTGTATTATTATTAGGAATTGCTGCAGACCCTTTATATTAATTCTAAGCACGTTTTCCTCTATAAGTAGAAAGAATTGTTTGTGGGTTATAATGTTATCTCTAATAATAATCAGGTGAGCCAATTTGTATTATTATTAGGAATTGCTGCAGACCCTTTATATTAATTCTAAGCACGTTTTCCTCTATAAGTAGAAAGAATAGTTGCTGGGTTATAATGTAATCTCTAATAATAATCAGGTGAGCCAATTTAAATTATTATTAGGAATTGCTGCACACCCTTTATATTAATTCTAAGCACGATTTCCTCTATAAGTAGAAAGAATAGTTGCTGGGTTATAATGTAATCTCTAATAACAATCAGGTGAGCCAATTTAAATTATTATTAGGAATTGCTGCAGACCCTTTATATTAATTCTAAGCACGTTTTCCTCTATAAGTAGAAAGAATAGTTGCTGGGTTATAATGTAATCTCTAATAATAATCAGGTGAGCCAATTTGTATTATTATTAGGAATTGCTGCAGACCCTTTATATTAATTCCAAGCACGATTTCCTCTATAAGTAGAAAGAATAGTTGCTGGGTTATAATGTAATCTCTAATAATAATCAGGTGAGCCAATTTAAATTATTATTAGGAATTGCTGCACACCCTTTATATTAATTCTAAGCACGTTTTCCTCTATAAGTAGAAAGAATTGTTGGTGGGTTATAATGTTATCTCTAATAATAATCAGGTGAGCCAATTTGTATTATTATTAGGAATTGCTGCAGACCCTTTATATTAATTCTAAGCACGTTTTCCTCTATAAGTAGAAAGAATTGTTGGTGGGTTATAATGTTATCTCTAATAATAATCAGGTGAGCCAATTTGTATTATTATTAGGAATTGCTGCAGACCCTTTATATTAATTCTAAGCACGTTTTCCTCTATAAGTAGAAAGAATTGTTGGTGGGTTATAATGTTATCTCTAATAATAATCAGGTGAGCCAATTTGTATTATTACTAGGAATTGCTGCAGACCCTTTATATTAATTCTAAGCACGTTTTCCTCTATAAGTAGAAAGAATTGTTGGTGGGTTATAATGTTATCTCTAATAATAATCAGGTAAGCCAATTTAAATTATTATTAGGAATTGCTGCAGACCCTTTATATTAATTCTAAGCACGTTTTCCTCTATAAGTAGAAAGAATTGTTGGTGGGTTATAATGTTATCTCTAATAATAATCAGGTGAGCCAATTTAAATTATTATTAGGAAATGCTGCAGACCATTTATATTAATTCTAAGCACGTTTTCCTCTATAAGTAGAAAGAATTGTTGGTGGGTTATAATGTTATCTCTAATAATAATCAGGTGAGCCAATTTAAATTATTATTAGGAATTGCTGCAGACCATTTATATTAATTCTAAGCACGTTTTCCTCTATAAGTAGAAAGAATTGTTGGTGGGTTATAATGTTATCTCTAATAATAATCAGGTGAGCCAATTTGTATTATTATTAGGAATTGCTGCAGACCCTTTATATTAATTCTAAGCACGTTTTCCTCTATAAGTAGAAAGAATTGTTGGTGGGTTATAATGTTATCTCTAATAATAATCAGGTGAGCCAATTTAAATTATTATTAGGAATTGCTGCAGACCATTTATATTAATTCTAAGCACGTTTTCCTCTATAAGTAGAAAGAATTGTTGGTGGGTTATAATGTTATCTCTAATAATAATCAGGTGAGCCAATTTGTATTATTATTAGGAATTGCTGCAGACCCTTTATATTAATTCTAAGCACGTTTTCCTCTATAAGTAGAAAGAATTGTTGGTGGGTTATAATGTTATCTCTAATAATAATCAGGTGAGCCAATTTAAATTATTATTAGGAATTGCTGCAGACCATTTATATTAATTCTAAGCACGTTTTCCTCTATAAGTAGAAAGAATTTTTGCTGGGTTATAATGTAATCTCTAATAATAATCAGGTGAGCCAATTTGTATTATTATTAGGAATTGCTGCAGACCCTTTATATTAATTCTAAGCACGTTTTCCTCTATAAGTAGAAAGAATTGTTGGTGGGTTATAATGTAATCTCTAATAATAATCAGGTGAGCCAATTTAAATTATTATTAGGAATTGCTGCAGACCATTTATATTAATTCTAAGCACGTTTTCCTCTATAAGTAGAAAGAATTGTTGGTGGGTTATAATGTATTCTCTAATAATAATCAGGTGAGCCAATTTAAATTATAATTAGGAATTGCTGCAGACCATTTATATTAATTCTAAGCACGTTTTCCTCTATAAGTAGAAAGAATTGTTGGTGGGTTATAATGTTATCTCTAATAATAATCAGGTGAGCCAATTTGTATTATTATTAGGAATTGCTGCAGACCCTTTATATTAATTCTAAGCACGTTTTCCTCTATAAGTAGAAAGAATTGTTGGTGGGTTATAATGTTATCTCTAATAATAATCAGGTGAGACAATTTAAATTATTATTAGGAATTGCTGCAGATCATTTATATTAATTCTAAGCACGTTTTCCTCTATAAGTAGAAAGAATTTTTGCTGGGTTATAATGTAATCTCTAATAATAATCAGGTGAGCCAATTTGTATTATTATTAAGAATTGCTGCAGACCCTTTATATTAATTCTAAGCACGTTTTCCTCTATAAGTAGAAAGAATTGTTGGTGGGTTATAATGTAATCTCTAATAATAATCAGGTGAGCCAATTTAAATTATTATTAGGAATTGCTGCAGACCATTTATATTAATTCTAAGCACGTTTTCCTCTATAAGTAGAAAGAATTGTTGGTGGTTTATAATGTTATCTCTAATAATAATCAGGTGAGCCAATTTGTATTATTATTAGGAATTGCTGCAGACCCTTTATATTAATTCTAAGCACGTTTTCCTCTATAAGTAGAAAGAATTGTTGGTGGGTTATAATGTTATCTCTAATAATAATCAGGTGAGCCAATTTAAATTATTATTAGGAATTGCTGCAGACCCTTTATATTAATTCTAAGCACGTTTTCCTCTATAAGTAGAAAGAATTTTTGCTGGGTTATAATGTAATCTCTAATAATAATCAGGTGAGCCAATTTGTATTATTATTAGGAATTGCTGCAGACCCTTTATATTAATTCTAAGCACGTTTTCCTCTATAAGTAGAAAGAATTGTTGGTGGGTTATAATGTAATCTCTAATAATAATCAGGTGAGCCAATTTAAATTATTATTAGGAATTGCTGCAGACCATTTATATTAATTCTAAGCACGTTTTCCTCTATAAGTAGAAAGAATTGTTGGTGGGTTATAATGTTATCTCTAATAATAATCAGGTGAGCCAATTTGTATTATTATTAGGAATTGCTGCAGACCCTTTATATTAATTCTAAGCACGTTTTCCTCTAGAAGTAGAAAGAATTTTTGCTGGGTTATAATGTAATCTCTAATAATAATCAGGTGAGCCAATTTAAATTATTATTAGGAATTGCTGCAGACCATTTATATTAATTCTAAGCACGTTTTCCTCTATAAGTAGAAAGAATTTTTGCTGGGTTATAATGTTATCTCTAATAATAATCAGGTGAGCCAATTTAAATTATTATTAGGAATTGCTGCAGACCCTTTATATTAATTCTAAGCACGTTTTCCTCTATAAGTAGAAAGAATTTTTGCTGGGTTATAATGTATTCTCTAATAATAATCAGGTGAGCCAATTTAAATTATTATTAGGAATTGCTGCAGACCATTTATATTAATTCTAAGCACGTTTTCCTCTATAAGTAGAAAGAATTGTTGGTGGGTTATAATGTTATCTCTAATAATAATCAGGTGAGCCAATTTGTATTATTATTAGGAATTGCTGCAGACCCTTTATATTAATTCTAAGCACGTTTTCCTCTATAAGTAGAAAGAATTGTTGGTGGGTTATAATGTTATCTCTAATAATAATCAGGTGAGCCAATTTAAATTATTATTAGGAATTGCTGCAGACCATTTATATTAATTCTAAGCACGTTTTCCTCTATAAGTAGAAAGAATTTTTGCTGGGTTATAATGTTATCTCTAATAATAATCAGGTGAGCCAATTTAAATTATTATTAGGAATTGCTGCAGACCCTTTATATTAATTCTAAGCACGTTTTCCTCTATAAGTAGAAAGAATTTTTGCTGGGTTATAATGTATTCTCTAATAATAATCAGGTGAGCCAATTTAAATTATTATTAGGAATTGCTGCAGACCATTTATATTAATTCTAAGCACGTTTTCCTCTATAAGTAGAAAGAATTGTTGGTGGGTTATAATGTTATCTCTAATAATAATCAGGTGAGCCAATTTGTATTATTATTAGGAATTGCTGCAGACCCTTTATATTAATTCTAAGCACGTTTTCCTCTATAAGTAGAAAGAATTGTTGGTGGGTTATAATGTTATCTCTAATAATAATCAGGTGAGCCAATTTAAATTATTATTAGGAATTGCTGCAGACCATTTATATTAATTCTAAGCACGTTTTCCTCTATAAGTAGAAAGAATTGTTGGTGGTTTATAATGTTATCTCTAATAATAATCAGGTGAGCCAATTTAAATTATTATTAGGAATTGCTGCAGACCCTTTATATTAATTCTATTCACGTTTTCCTCTATAAGTAGAAAGAATTTTTGCTGGGTTATAATGTAATCTCTAATAATAATCAGGTGAGCCAATTTGTATTATTATTAGGAATTGCTGCAGACCCTTTATATTAATTCTAAGCACGTTTTCCTCTATAAGTAGAAAGAATTGTTGGTGGGTTATAATGTAATCTCTAATAATAATCAGGTGAGCCAATTTAAATTATTATTAGGAATTGCTGCAGACCATTTATATTAATTCTAAGCACGTTTTCCTCTATAAGTAGAAAGAATTGTTGGTGGGTTATAATGTTATCTCTAATAATAATCAGGTGAGCCAATTTGTATTATTATTAGGAATTGCTGCAGACCCTTTATATTAATTCTAAGCACGTTTTCCTCTATAAGTAGAAAGAATTTTTGCTGGGTTATAATGTAATCTCTAATAATAATCAGGTGAGCCAATTTAAATTATTATTAGGAATTGCTGCAGACCATTTATATTAATTCTAAGCACGTTTTCCTCTATAAGTAGAAAGAATTTTTGCTGGGTTATAATGTTATCTCTAATAATAATCAGGTGAGCCAATTTAAATTATTATTAGGAATTGCTGCAGACCCTTTATATTAATTCTAAGCACGTTTTCCTCTATAAGTAGAAAGAATTTTTGCTGGGTTATAATGTATTCTCTAATAATAATCAGGTGAGCCAATTTAAATTATTATTAGGAATTGCTGCAGACCATTTATATTAATTCTAAGCACGTTTTCCTCTATAAGTAGAAAGAATTGTTGGTGGGTTATAATGTTATCTCTAATAATAATCAGGTGAGCCAATTTGTATTATTATTAGGAATTGCTGCAGACCCTTTATATTAATTCTAAGCACGTTTTCCTCTATAAGTAGAAAGAATTGTTGGTGGGTTATAATGTTATCTCTAATAATAATCAGGTGAGCCAATTTAAATTATTATTAGGAATTGCTGCAGACCATTTATATTAATTCTAAGCACGTTTTCCTCTATAAGTAGAAAGAATTTTTGCTGGGTTATAATGTTATCTCTAATAATAATCAGGTGAGCCAATTTAAATTATTATTAGGAATTGCTGCAGACCCTTTATATTAATTCTAAGCACGTTTTCCTCTATAAGTAGAAAGAATTTTTGCTGGGTTATAATGTATTCTCTAATAATAATCAGGTGAGCCAATTTAAATTATTATTAGGAATTGCTGCAGACCATTTATATTAATTCTAAGCACGTTTTCCTCTATAAGTAGAAAGAATTGTTGGTGGGTTATAATGTTATCTCTAATAATAATCAGGTGAGCCAATTTGTATTATTATTAGGAATTGCTGCAGACCCTTTATATTAATTCTAAGCACGTTTTCCTCTATAAGTAGAAAGAATTGTTGGTGGGTTATAATGTTATCTCTAATAATAATCAGGTGAGCCAATTTAAATTATTATTAGGAATTGCTGCAGACCATTTATATTAATTCTAAGCACGTTTTCCTCTATAAGTAGAAAGAATTGTTGGTGGGTTATAATGTTATCTCTAATAATAATCAGGTGAGCCAATTTAAATTATTATTAGGAATTGCTGCAGACCATTTATATTAATTCTAAGCACGTTTTCCTCTATAAGTAGAAAGAATTGTTGGTGGGTTATAATGTTATCTCTAATAATAATCAGGTGAGCCTATTTGTATTATTATTAGGAATTGCTGCAGACTCTTTATATTAATTCTAAGCACGTTTTCCTCTATAAGTAGAAAGAATTGTTGGTGGGTTATAATGTTATCTCTAATAATAATCAGGTGAGCCAATTTAAATTATTATTAGGAATTGCTGCAGACCATTTATATTAATTCTAAGCACGTTTTCCTCTATAAGTAGAAAGAATTTTTGCTGGGTTATAATGTAATCTCTTATAATAATCAGGTGAGCCAATTTAAATTATTATTAGGAATTGCTGCAGACCATTTATATTAATTCTAAGCACGTTTTCCTCTATAAGTAGAAAGAATTGTTGGTGGGTTATAATGTTATCTCTAATAATAATCAGGTGAGACAATTTGTATTATTATTAGGAATTGCTGCAGACCCTTTATATAAATTCTAAGCACGTTTTCCTCTATAAGTAGAAAGAATTGTTGGTGGGTTATAATGTTATCTCTAATAATAATCAGGTGAGCCAATTTAAATTATTATTAGGAATTGCTGCAGACCCTTTATATTAATTCTAAGCACGTTTTCCTCTATAAGTAGAAAGAATTGTTGGTGGGTTATAATGTAATCTCTAATAATAATCAGGTGAGCCAATTTAAATTATTATTAGGAATTGCTGCAGACCATTTATATCAATTCTAAGCACGTTTTCCTCTATAAGTAGAAAGAATTGTTGGTGGGTTATAATGTTATCTCTAATAATAATCAGGTGAGCCAATTTGTATTATTATTAGGAATTGCTGCAGACCCTTTATATTAATTCTAAGCACGTTTTCCTCTATAAGTAGAAAGAATTTTTGCTGGGTTATAATGTAATCTCTAATAATAATCAGGTGAGCCAATTTAAATTATTATTAGGAATTGCTGCAGACCATTTATATTAATTCTAAGCACGTTTTCCTCTATAAGTAGAAAGAATTGTTGGTGGGTTATAATGTTATCTCTAATAATAATCAGGTGAGCCAATTTAAATTATTATTAGGAATTGCTGCAGACCCTTTATATTAATTCTAAGCACGTTTTCCTCTATAAGTAGAAAGAATTTTTGCTGGGTTATAATGTTATCTCTAATAATAATCAGGTGAGCCAATTTAAATTATTATTAGGAATTGCTGCAGACCCTTTATATTAATTCTAAGCACGTTTTCCTCTATAAGTAGAAAGAATTTTTGCTGGGTTATAATGTTATCTCTAATAATAATCAGGTGAGCCAATTTAAATTATTATTAGGAATTGCTGCAGACCCTTTATATTAATTCTAAGCACGTTTTCCTCTATAAGTAGAAAGAATTTTTGCTGGGTTATAATGTATTCTCTAATAATAATCAGGTGAGCCAATTTAAATTATTATTAGGAATTGCTGCAGACCATTTATATTAATTCTAAGCACGTTTTCCTCTATAAGTAGAAAGAATTGTTGGTGGGTTATAATGTTATCTCTAATAATAATCAGGTGAGCCAATTTGTATTATTATTAGGAATTGCTGCAGACCCTTTATATTAATTCTAAGCACGTTTTCCTCTATAAGTAGAAAGAATTGTTGGTGGGTTATAATGTTATCTCTAATAATAATCAGGTGAGCCAATTTAAATTATTATTAGGAATTGCTGCAGACCATTTATATTAATTCTAAGCACGTTTTCCTCTATAAGTAGAAAGAATTGTTGGTGGGTTATAATGTTATCTCTAATAATAATCAGGTGAGCCAATTTAAATTATTATTAGGAATTGCTGCAGACCATTTATATTAATTCTAAGCACGTTTTCCTCTATAAGTAGAAAGAATTGTTGGTGGGTTATAATGTTATCTCTAATAATAATCAGGTGAGCCTATTTGTATTATTATTAGGAATTGCTGCAGACTCTTTATATTAATTCTAAGCACGTTTTCCTCTATAAGTAGAAAGAATTGTTGGTGGGTTATAATGTTATCTCTAATAATAATCAGGTGAGCCAATTTAAATTATTATTAGGAATTGCTGCAGACCATTTATATTAATTCTAAGCACGTTTTCCTCTATAAGTAGAAAGAATTTTTGCTGGGTTATAATGTAATCTCTTATAATAATCAGGTGAGCCAATTTAAATTATTATTAGGAATTGCTGCAGACCATTTATATTAATTCTAAGCACGTTTTCCTCTATAAGTAGAAAGAATTGTTGGTGGGTTATAATGTTATCTCTAATAATAATCAGGTGAGACAATTTGTATTATTATTAGGAATTGCTGCAGACCCTTTATATAAATTCTAAGCACGTTTTCCTCTATAAGTAGAAAGAATTGTTGGTGGGTTATAATGTTATCTCTAATAATAATCAGGTGAGCCAATTTAAATTATTATTAGGAATTGCTGCAGACCCTTTATATTAATTCTAAGCACGTTTTCCTCTATAAGTAGAAAGAATTGTTGGTGGGTTATAATGTAATCTCTAATAATAATCAGGTGAGCCAATTTAAATTATTATTAGGAATTGCTGCAGACCATTTATATTAATTCTAAGCACGTTTTCCTCTATAAGTAGAAAGAATTGTTGGTGGGTTATAATGTTATCTCTAATAATAATCAGGTGAGCCAATTTGTATTATTATTAGGAATTGCTGCAGACCCTTTATATTAATTCTAAGCACGTTTTCCTCTATAAGTAGAAAGAATTTTTGCTGGGTTATAATGTAATCTCTAATAATAATCAGGTGAGCCAATTTAAATTATTATTAGGAATTGCTGCAGACCATTTATATTAATTCTAAGCACGTTTTCCTCTATAAGTAGAAAGAATTTTTGCTGGGTTATAATGTTATCTCTAATAATAATCAGGTGAGCCAATTTACATTATTATTAGGAATTGCTGCAGACCCTTTATATTAATTCTAAGCACGTTTTCCTCTATAAGTAGAAAGAATTTTTGCTGGGTTATAATGTATTCTCTAATAATAATCAGGTGAGCCAATTTAAATTATTATTAGGAATTGCTGCAGACCATTTATATTAATTCTAAGCACGTTTTTCTCTATAAGTAGAAAGAATTGTTGGTGGGTTATAATGTTATCTCTAATAATAATCAGGTGAGCCAATTTGTATTATTATTAGGAATTGCTGCAGACCCTTTATATTAATTCTAAGCACGTTTTCCTCTATAAGTAGAAAGAATTGTTGGTGGGTTATAATGTTATCTCTAATAATAATCAGGTGAGCCAATTTGTATTATTATTAGGAATTGCTGCAGACCCTTTATATTAATTCTAAGCACGTTTTCCTCTATAAGTAGAAAGAATTGTTGGTGGGTTATAATGTTATCTCTAATAATAATCAGGTGAGCCAATTTGTATTATTATTAGGAATTGCTGCAGACCCTTTATATTAATTCTAAGCACGTTTTCCTCTATAAGTAGAAAGAATTGTTGGTGGGTTATAATGTAATCTCTAATAATAATCAGGTGAGCCAATTTAAATTATTATTAGGAATTGCTGCAGACCCTTTATATTAATTCTAAGCACGTTTTCCTCTATAAGTAGAAAGAATTTTTGCTGGGTTATAATGTTATCTCTAATAATAATCAGGTGAGCCAATTTAAATTATTATTAGGAATTGCTGCACACCCTTTATATTAATTCTAAGCACGTTTTCCTCTATAAGTAGAAAGAATTGTTGGTGGGTTATAATGTTATCTCTAATAATAATCAGGTGAGCCAATTTAAATTATTATTAGGAATTGCTGCAGACCCTTTATATTAATTCTAAGCACGTTTTCCTCTATAAGTAGAAAGAATTTTTGCTGGGTTATAATTTTATCTCTAATAATAATCAGGTGAGCCAATTTAAATTATTATTAGGAATTGCTGCAGACCATTTACATTAATTCTAAGCACGTTTTCCTCTATAAGTAGAAAGAATTGTTGGTGGGTTATAATGTAATCTCTAATAATAATCAGGTGAGCCAATTTAAATTATTATTAGGAATTGCTGCAGACCCTTTATATTAATTCTAAGCACGTTTTCCTCTATAAGTAGAAAGAATTTTTGCTGGGTTATAATGTTATCTCTAATAATAATCAGGTGAGCCAATTTAAATTATTATTAGGAATTGCTGCAGACCCTTTATATTAATTCTAAGCACGTTTTCCTCTATAAGTAGAAAGAATTTTTGCTGGGTTATAATGTTATCTCTAATAATAATCAGGTGAGCCAATTTAAATTATTATTAGGAATTGCTTCAGACCCTTTATATTAATTCTAAGCACGTTTTCCTCTATAAGTAGAAAGAATTTTTGCTGGGTTATAATGTTATCTCTAATAATAATCAGGTGAGCCAATTTAAATTATTATTAGGAATTGCTGCAGACCCTTTATATTAATTCTAAGCACGTTTTCCTCTATAAGTAGAAAGAATTGTTGGTGGGTTATAATGTTATCTCTAATAATAATCAGGTGAGCCAATTTAAATTATTATTAGGAATTGCTGCAGACCCTTTATATTAATTCTAAGCACGTTTTCCTCTATAAGTAGAAAGAATTTTTGCTGGGTTATAATGTTATCTCTAATAATAATCAGGTGAGCCAATTTAAATTATTATTAGGAATTGCTGCAGACCCTTTATATTAATTCTAAGCACGTTTTCCTCTATAAGTAGAAAGAATTTTTGCTGGGTTATAATGTTATCTCTAATAATAATCAGGTGAGCCAATTTAAATTATTATTAGGAATTGCTTCAGACCCTTTATATTAATTCTAAGCACGTTTTCCTCTATAAGTAGAAAGAATTTTTGCTGGGTTATAATGTTATCTCTAATAATAATCAGGTGAGCCAATTTAAATTATTATTAGGAATTGCTGCAGACCCTTTATATTAATTCTAAGCACGTTTTCCTCTATAAGTAGAAAGAATTGTTGGTGGGTTATAATGTTATCTCTAATAATAATCAGGTGAGCCAATTTAAATTATTATTAGGAATTGCTGCAGACCCTTTATATTAATTCTAAGCACGTTTTCCTCTATAAGTAGAAAGAATTTTTGCTGGGTTATAATGTTATCTCTAATAATAATCAGGTGAGCCAATTTAAATTATTATTAGGAATTGCTGCAGACCCTTTATATTAATTCTAAGCACGTTTTCCTCTATAAGTAGAAAGAATTTTTGCTGGGTTATAATGTTATCTCTAATAATAATCAGGTGAGCCAATTTAAATTATTATTAGGAATTGCTGCAGACCCTTTATATTAATTCTAAGCACGTTTTCCTCTATAAGTAGAAAGAATTTTTGCTGGGTTATAATGTTATCTCTAATAATAATCAGGTGAGCCAATTTAAATTATTATTAGGAATTGCTGCAGACCCTTTATATTAATTCTAAGCACGTTTTCCTCTATAAGTAGAAAGAATTGTTGGTGGGTTATAATGTTATCTCTAATAATAATCAGGTGAGCCAATTTAAATTATTATTAGGAATTGCTGCAGACCCTTTATATTAATTCTAAGCACGTTTTCCTCTATAAGTAGAAAGAATTTTTGCTGGGTTATAATGTTATCTCTAATAATAATCAGGTGAGCCAATTTAAATTATTATTAGGAATTGCTGCAGACCCTTTATATTAATTCTAAGCACGTTTTCCTCTATAAGTAGAAAGAATTGTTGGTGGGTTATAAAGTTATCTCTAATAATAATCAGGTGAGCCAATTTGTATTATTATTAGGAATTGCTGCAGACCCTTTATATTAATTCTAAGCACGTTTTCCTCTATAAGTAGAAAGAATTTTTGCTTGGTTATAATGTAATCTCTAATAATAATCAGGTGAGCCAATTTAAATTATTATTAGGAATTGCTGCAGACCCTTTATATTAATTCTAAGCACGTTTTCCTCTATAAGTAGAAAGAATTTTTGCTGGGTTATAATGTAATCTCTAATAATAATCAGGTGAGCCAATTTAAATTATTATTAGGAATTGCTGCAGACCCTTTATATTAATTCTAAGCACGTTTTCCTCTATAAGTAGAAAGAATTTTTGCTGGGTTATAATGTTATCTCTAATAATAATCAGGTGAGCCAATTTAAATTATTATTAGGAATTGCTGCACACCCTTTATATTAATTCTAAGCACGTTTTCCTCTATAAGTAGAAAGAATTGTTGGTGGGTTATAATGTTATCTCTAATAATAATCAGGTGAGCCAATTTAAATTATTATTAGGAATTGCTGCAGACCCTTTATATTAATTCTAAGCACGTTTTCCTCTATAAGTAGAAAGAATTGTTGGTGGGTTATAATGTTATCTCTAATAATAATCAGGTAAGCCAATTTAAATTATTATTAGGAATTGCTGCAGACCCTTTATATTAATTCTAAGCACGTTTTCCTCTATAAGTAGAAAGAATTGTTGGTGGGTTATAATGTTATCTCTAATAATAATCAGGTGAGCCAATTTGTATTATTATTAGGAATTGCTGCAGACCCTTTATATTAATTCTAAGCACATTTTCCTCTATAAGTAGAAAGAATTGTTGGTGGGTTATAATGTAATCTCTAATAATAATCAGGTGAGCCAATTTAAATTATTATTAGGAATTGCTGCAGACCATTTATATTAATTCTAAGCACGTTTTCCTCTATAAGGAGAATGAATTTTTGCTGGGTTATAATGTTATCGCTAATAATAATCAGGTAAGCCAATTTAAATTATTATTAGGAATTGCTGCAGACCCTTTATATTAATTCTAAGCACGATTTCCTCTATAAGTAGAAAGAAGAGTTGCTGGGTTATAATGTTATCTCTAATAATAATCAGGTAAGCCAATTTGTATTATTATTAGGAATTGCTGCAGACCCTTTATATTAATTCTAAGCATGATTCCCTCTATCAGTAGAAAGAATTGTTGCTGGGTTATAATGTAATCTCTAATAATAATCAGGTGAGCCAATTTGTATTATTATTAGGAATTGATGCAGACCCTTTATATTAATTCTAAGCACGTTTTCCTCTATAAGTAGAAAGAATAGTTGCTCGGGTATAATGTAATCTCTAATAATAATCTGGTGAGCCAATTTGTATTATTATTAGGAATTGCTGCAGACCCTTTATATTAATTCTAAGCATGATTCCCTCTATCAGTAGAAAGAATTGTTGCTGGGTTATAATGTAATCTCTAATAATAATCAGGTGAGCCAATTTGTATTATTATTAGGAATTGATGCAGACCCTTTATATTAATTCTAAGCACGTTTTCCTCTATAAGTAGAAAGAATAGTTGCTCGGGTATAATGTAATCTCTAATAATAATCTGGTGAGCCAATTTGTATTATTATTAGGAATTGCTGCAGACCCTTTATATTAATTCTAAGCACGTTTTCCTCTATAAGTAGAAAGAATTGTTGGTGGGTTATAATGTTATCTCTAATAATAATCAGGTGAGCCAATTTAAATTATTATTAGGAATTGCTGCAGACCATTTATATTAATTCTAAGCACGTTTTCCTCTATAAGTAGAAAGAATTGTTGCTGGGTTATAATGTTATCTCTAATAATAATCAGGTGAGCCAATTTAAATTATTATTAGGAATTGCTGCAGACCATTTATATTAATTCTAAGCACGATTTCCTCTATAAGTAGAAAGAATTGTTGGTGGGTTATAATGTTATCTCTAATAATAATCAGGTGAGCCAATTTAAATTATTATTAGGAATTGCTGCAGACCATTTATATTAATTCTAAGCACGATTTCCTCTATAAGTAGAAAGAAGATTTGCTGGGTTATAATGTAATCTCTAATAATAATCAGGTGAGCCAATTTGTATTATTATTAGGAATTGCTGCAGACCCTTTATATTAATTCTAAGCACGTTTTCCTCTATAAGTAGAAAGAATTGTTGGTGGGTTATAATGTAATCTCTAATAACAATCAGGTGAGCCAATTTGTATTATTATTAGGGATTGCTGCAGACCCTTTATATTAATTCTAAGCACGTTTTCCTCTGTAAGTAGAAAGAATAGTTGTTGGGTTATAATGTAATCTCTAATAATAATCAGTTGAGCCAATTTGTATTATTATTAGGAATTGCTGCAGACCCTTTATATTAATTCTAAGCAAGTTTTTCTCTAAAAATAGGAAGAATTGTTGCTGGGATATAATGTAATCTCTTGTAATATTTTTCTCTTTTCTTTCACTTGTTGTGCAATATTTACAGAGCTGGCCAAACTTAAGTGAAGCCCTAAAATAATGTTTTTAAAAATTACCTCTTCCTTCCAGATAATCAACAAATCCTAATTAATGTATATATCCATTAATTAAAATCATTATTAAATAAATTACACATGCTTTCAGAACTTTTTCTCAATCTGGAAATAAAAAATTTATTAAAAATTCAGATGTGCAAAAGTAAGTGAACCCATACATTTTCACTTTGTATTTTTGTTGCCTCTGTAAAAATCTAAAGGGCACGTGTTCATTTACTAAGCTGTGAATAAGTTTTATATATATATATATATATATATTTATATATATATATATATATATATCCTGATTAAAACCCCAATTGAATGCAAATGGCTCAAGTTAAAAAAGGCAAGAAACTTTAATTTGATACAGTTAAGGCAGATTGAAAGCTAGAGGGACACAGGGAAACAACACATAACCTACTTAGAAAACTTAATAAATAGAAGTATGTGTAAGAGTGTTTTAAAAAGATAACATTTACTAAGAGCAATTAAAGATAGGGAGATTGTGGAGAGCCATGATTTCACATGAGATTAAGGGAAACCGAGATAACCTTATTGAGGAGAATGGACCATAAAAGTACATGTTTTAGAAAGACAGATGTCAATTGACATTGCATTTAAATTTTTAAAGATGGTAATTGCTAAAAATGCAAGAAGCTGGAAGTTTAACACGCAAGATATACAAAAGAAAACTATTAGGATGGAAGTTATGTTTAAGTCTTGTTATTTCAACCGTAAAATGATGAGACCTAACTGCCACTCTAGTAGTATGCTTAAATTCATGAGGTTGAGGTACCACAAGAGAAAAACTCTTTAGAAAACTTGCTATGAAAATATTTATAGCAAAAGCACAGGAAATCTGTGTAATGATGGCGAGAAATTGACTGAAATGGAGATGTCAGGTCAGGACTGTTAAAATTGCAGATTATTCTTTGGATTTTATCAAGAATCTTGAAATTGACTGAAATGGAGATGCCATTTCAGGACTGTTAACATTATTGATTTATTCTTTAGACTCTTGTTATGTACAAGGAGCACCAGATGAGATGTGGCAACTATATTCAGTCCATAGATGAATGATAAGCTTGTAAATGTGGAAGATAGTTTCTGGAAAGAAAAATTATCTAGCCTATCACAGTGAGCCAACTTTCCTAGCAGCAGACCTAGCAATAGATTCAATATAATCATTCCACCTCATGTCTATGGCAAACTTGAGACTAGGAACGTCCAATGAGTTGATCTCCTGGAAGTTGGCAGCAGATGTGAAAACTACATATTAGGAGATTAACTGTTGTTATAATGCATTAACGGGCATAAGGATTAAATAAGTGTCAAGATCTTTAAAGGTTTTAATGCAAAGAAGATTATGGAACTCCAAACTTCCATGTTCAGATTTTGAAGATCATCATTAAATAACCTGGTTTTAATTTGTGTTTCCAGAAGTAAACATTCAACTAATTAACCCACCAAACAATCCCCAAATCGGAACAATACAAATAATCATCAACAAAATCGATAATCAATACTTACTGTTTATGTCTTTTGGAAGATTTGTGAACATCGAACCAGAAAAGCAAGCTTCTATATAAATCAGCATCTGTTTGTAAAAAGAAATTTGAAACTATATAAGAATTTTTATAGTGGATTTTAAGATGAGGTTGGTGGGTAGGATTGATCAGCACCTATCAACTTGGATCCGTTGAAGCCAGTATGAAAATGTTCATTAAATATATCTAAATATTTATACAGGATTTTTAAGAAGGGGATGACGGCTAGGTTTGATCAGAATGTACACATTTTTATACATAAATTCCAGTATATAAATATGTATGACATATGGGCATATCATGTTGAAATTCCAGTTCCTGTATGTTAAGCAATGCGAGCCTGGTCATTACCTAGATGAGTGACCACTTGGGAATAGCAGGTGCGGTAACATTTTATGTGTGGTTGGTGTAATGGATAACGGCTCTGAATTTTTAATTGAAGAATCTGTCCATTCTAGTCGATTTCCTTATAATCTCTCATGGACAAATACCCTGGGGAAAGGAATGAATCCATCTCTTCTGATTTTCTGGTTGTCATTTTCTTCTCTTCTTTTTTATTTGCATTAAACATTTATATTTTTGTCTTGGATTGACTCTGAAGAGTGAAGAGTGATAATTAATTAACCCTTTTTTTGTTATCACTTTTGTTCTTTTTATATTTTTCTATCCGCCATTTTATTGTGAGTATTTTTTACCTATCGTTATTTATATTTTTGTCTTGGATTGACTCTGAAGAATGAAGAGTGATAATTAGTTAACCTTATTTTTTGTTGTTAATTTTCTTCTTTTATTTTTCGATCTGCCATTTTATTGTGAGTATATTTTTACCTATCGTTATTCTCACTTCAAACTTTGTATACTTTTGTAATGCATGCTTTTCTTTGGACCAATTATCAAATCCATTCATTCTTTGGGAAGAGAAAGTGCCAAAAAAAAACAACACAACGACGAATAAAAAATAGTGTATATTAATTGATATAAATTATCTCCCTTAAGCATGATAAGTGAAATGAGAACAATCTCCTTCTGTCAATTGAATAAAGGGTTTCGTTTAAAATTCTAAAAAGGTTACTCAATGCAATAAGAGACAGACATTTACACAAGAAAATCAAAATTTTGTTATTTTATTACAAGGGGATAAATGTTTTATAAAATGGCAAAATATCTTGCATTTTGATTTCATTTTGTATCATCTTGTTGAAAATATCTCAATTAGTATTGATAACAGCTTGCTAGATAAAAACATGACTTCACTGTTCGGTCAAAGGGTCCTAATTCACTAGATTAAACAGGAGTAGATAGATTTGCCTATTATCCGGTTCACACACCTCCTTGGTCTTTTATATAGTAGTGGAGGTTTATTCCTTGTTTCCTGTTTAGGATTGGGTTTTCAGTTCCTTTTGAATCTTTTTCATTCTCTTTCTCTCCCAGTAGCCCTTTGCATCTTAGCGGCATTATTGCCTTGCTTTGGCTGAACTGATTTTAAAAAAATGGCTATGACTCTTGGAAGAAAATACAATACCTTGGCATATTTCTTCGCATTGTACATTTTATTCAGGGTGCTGATTAACTTGGATGCATAGAGCTGATAAAAAATAAAATAAAAATACAAATATTAGGTGTGTTATAGCAGTAGTAATAGTAGTAGTAGTTGCAGTAGTAGTACCAGCATATTTATAATGTTCTTTTTCATTCGTCAAACCTTACAAAGTAACGGCAATATATATATATATATATATATATATATATGTATATATATATATATATATATATATATATATATATATATATATATGGGGAGAGAGAGGGAGAGAGAGAAAGAGAGATGTAACCTGATTTTCAATGTAGGTCGGAGCTCACCTATAAAAACTTGGGAGGCATAATGAACATAAAAGTTCCCACCCTAAAAAAAAAAAAACATAAAAAAAACGACACAAATGAGAGATATCAAATGTACACAATCCAATAAGGCATACTGCCTGTGAAGAAACAATGCCATCTTCCTCATATAGCCCCATATAATGACATATTAAATTATAGCAGAGGGTGGTGTAACCACAAAACACCGTCCGATGTAACCCAAGGACTTTTTTGTATAAAGACGATTGGATCACTAAGACAAAAAAATAGGAGAATGTCTCATATCGAGGATATTTAACATCGAAAACCATAGAGAAAAAAATTAATTATTTTTAATAATATGTGGAAAACTCCACCCTTTGCCTGATGATGGTCACGAGACTGGAAACACTTGTAGTAAAATCATGGACAATAAAACATAATATTTTTAAAAATTCACATAAACAAAAATGCTTGCAGTTTCTCTCTTCTTTTTAATATACACACTTTTCAGTCATTGGAACTACTATAACCTCTTCCTTTCATATATATATATATATATATATATATATATACATACATATATATATATATATATATATATATACACATATATATATATATATATATATATATATATATATGTATGTATGTATATATATCTATGTATATCAATCTTGCATATTTACAAATATAATGCACAAATACTCATCTACACATATACAAATATATTTGCATTGTTTGTAATTTCAGTATTTTCCCATAGCTGGGACCATACAGGTACTACAACCCTGGGATCAACAGTGCATTTCACTGAAAACGACACACATGGTGCTTTTATTTAGTTTTTTATACAATTTCTCAAGTGATCTAATAATTTTTTCTTTTCTAAATTATGTAAAAACTAAATATATAAATAGGGCAAATATTATTTATAAACTTAATTGCCAATTAAGGAATTGTATTCCTGATCAATCAGAATTCGTAAATAATTATATAGGCCACACTACAACATGTTTAACATGCAGACTCACTCTACACCTTTCTGACCTCAGCTCAATTAGATCACATTTAAATATTCATGGAGACCTACCAGACACTATTCGTAACATACTTGTTGACAACACTAATATAATAGCATTATCTACATGCAAGAAAAGGCTAAAAATAATGGAAGCCTTATTAATAAAAACAAAAAAAAACAACACTTAATAATATTAACTTTTAACATGGACACAATATATTGACCGTGTTTTGGAAAATGAAAACATTTTATAAAACATACAAACAACAAATTATTTCTTATTTTAACAGTTAAAATATTTAATCCTTGAAAATGGATAAAAGTATAGCAGAAAGCACTCATATAAACAGAACATTCGGACAGTTTTTATATAATTTATCATCTGAAAAGAAAAAAATTATTAGATTGCATGAGAAATTGTATAAAAAAACTAAATAGAAGCACCTTGTCTGTCAATGAAATGTGCATGAAAGAAGGATTGCTGCCTAATTACACACACACACACACATATATATATATATATATATATGATAGACTAAATGCACATGGCAGTAAGATCTCTGATCAAGATCTAATATATATATATATATATATATATATATAGAGAGAGAGAGAGAGAGAGACTTCAAACTTCGTTATAGTGGTTACTGATAGAGTCTAATCACCATTAAAAGATGCTACTGTAATTAAAAGAGAAAGCAATTTACTAAGATAAAAATGTATAGTAAGTGCTTTAATCGCCAGATCATCAACAACAAATTTATATGTACGTTCTAATAACAATTCATGTTTCTTAGCAGATATTACAATATCACAGTGTGTGATATTTAATCACAAAAAGTGATAAATCACACTTAAAATTTGTAACTGGTCATGGCTTAAGCATCTACTATATGTGTGTGTGTGTGTCTCTATGCGTGCGTGTGTGTGTGTGTGTGTGTGTGTGTGTGTCTATGTGTGTGTGTGTATAAGATAGGATAATAAACAAATAGGAAAGGTTTATAAATTTAAAATGTTTGCATATGCAAGAATGATACACAAGCGCACATGAATTATTGACATGAATGCTACTTGACAAGACAAATACACATGAAGTCTACTTAACCAAAGGAAGAAAAGCAACACAAAAATAAAAAAATACTACAGTTTTCTTTTCTCCTTCATTCTCTGATTTAGCTTAAATAAATGTTGTTTACTGTTTGTTCATTATTCTATTTGTTCTCTCTCTCACTATCTCTGTCATATATATATATATATATATATATATATATATATATATATATATATAATATACCGCAGATACAAACCCAATAAAATCATATTCAAGTCTTGGATCAATGTGTGGAGTGGTTACCAGGTACTTTGCAATGGTGCCACAATGCATTCTACAATCTACAAAACCTGTCGCCATTCTTATAGATAATTGTTCTTTTCATCACATCCCATTTGATCAATCAAGGAGCACTTAACGCAATTTTCTTTAATTACCATAAATAATTTGAATGTCTGCTATTACTTCTATAGCTTTCTTTATGTCAGGATATTTTATGCTTGTTATAAGCTTTTATAAAGTGGACCCAATATAAATTCTTCTTTCTACTCACTTGCCCTAACTATGGCCTTATACACAATATTTTCAGTCAAAGACGTTCTCATCCAATGGACAATAGCTCTTGATTCGGAAATTACAGCCAAGCTGCGCATGTTCTTCCTCCAAAATTAATTTTGTGTTGTGTGTTATCTTAAACTAGGTATATTAGGTATACTGTTCTAACATATTTTGACAGTGTTTTTATTAGATATTTTATTTAGTTTTCATCCTCATTCTTCAAGTGCTGGTCGTACAGAATTACAAAGACGTGTACCAAACCAGTGTTAGACATTTTCATGATGGTCGTCTTTGAGTATAGAATCCAGAGGTTGGCAGTGAATATTTCGGAGACAGTAGGAAAGCGTAGTTCAGGTTCGCAGTGGATATCTTAGCAGAGCGTAATTCTTCCTTCTATCCTCTTCGCCTGTCAAGTTAGCACTGGTCCTTCCGTTAGGTTAAACAAAGATGGCCGCCTTTATACACGACGAATACGATGTTCTGCGGCTTCTGATTGGTTAACCTTCTATTGGTAGACTATAAAGGAAGTTGAGTCATTTGGATTCGCTCACTAGTTATATACAATATACGCAAAAAACCGTAACAACAAGCAGAAATCACATCACTTGAGGACATTTGAAAGTCCTCAAGTGATGCAGCAAAAGCTAAAAGTAATCTCACAAAGAACATAAAGACATAATCAAGATGTTGACCTTCCACACAACTTCAAAAGAAAGGTGAGAAAGGAAACTACCTTCAGTAGTGAAAATAGCATTAACACTAAATGGATATGAAAAAAATTGTTTAGAGAGAAAGATTTTATGAAACACAACTGAATGCAGAAGTGATTGTTAGGACAAGGAATGCTGAATGTTTCCTTATAAGGAAATGACAAATATTGCATTTAACATGATTTCCGTTGGCAAATATTAAAATTGTAGAATTTGCACAGAAAAATTTTCATAAAGTTTCAAGACAAAATTTTGTACATGGCAGTAGATTATTCAAATAGTTGAAAAGAAAAAAAAGATTAACTTCAGTAAAGATATATGTTAAAAGATAACATTAAATTAGACACCAGTTACTCTAGTGAAAATATATATAAAAAAGACTCACATGTTCATCAGGGAACACAATATATCCAAGATTACCATGGTCAGAATAATAAACAAAGATATTGTCATTGGGACCACTGTAAAAAATATAAAAGGGAGACGAATTAAAAGAGATGAAAAATAAATGATAGATTAGACATTTTAGACAATATCAAGTGGGGGATCAGTTTAGGAGTTAAATAATAACAAAACTGAAACCAATTGACCAGTAAGAGTTGATTAGACTTTTTAGGCAGCATCAAGTGGGGAATCAGTTTAGGAGTTAAATAATAACATAACTGAACACTATTGGCCAGTAAGAGTTGATTAGACTTTTCAGACAACATCAAGTGGGGGATCAGTTTAGGAGTTAAATAATAACAAAACTGAACCCTATTGGCCAGCAAAAGTTGATTAGATATTTTAGGCAATATCAAGTGTGGGATCAGTTTAGGAATTAAATAATAACTTAACTGAACCATATTGGCCAGTATGAGTTGATTAGACGTTTTAGATAACATCAAGTGGGGGATCAGTTTAGGAGTTAAATAATAACAAAACTGAACCCAATTGACCAGTAAGAGTTGATTTGACTTTTTAGGCAACATCAAGTGGAGGATCAGTTTAGGTGGTAAATAATAACAAAACTGAACTCAATTGACCAGTAAGTATTGCTTAGACTTTTTAGACAACATCAAGTGAGGGATCAGTATGGAGTTAAATAATAACAAAACTGAACCCTATTGGCCAGTAAGAGTTGATTAGACTTTTTAGACATTATCTAGTGGGGGATCAGTTTAGGATTTAAATAATAACAAAACTGAACCCAATTGACCAGTAAGAGTTGATTAGACTTTTTAGACAACATCAAGTGGGGGATCAGTTTCAGAGTTAAATAATAACATAACTGAACCCTATCGGCTTGTAAGAGTTGATTACACTTTTAAGACAACATCAACTGTGAGATCCTTTTAGGAGTTAAATAATAACAAAACTGAAACCTATTGGCCAGTAAGAGTTGATTAGACTTTTTAGGCAACATCAAGTGGGGGATCAGTTTAGGAGTTAAATAATAACAAAACTGAACCCTATCGGCCAGCAAAAGTTGATTAGATATTTTAGGCAATATCAAGTGTGGGATCAGTTTAGGAATTAAATAATAACTTAACTGAACCATATTGGCCAGTATGAGTTGATTAGACGTTTTAGATAACATCAAGTGGGGGATCAGTTTAGGAGTTAAATAATAACAAAACTGAACCCAATTGACCAGTAAGAGTTGATTTGACTTTTTAGGCAACATCAAGTGGAGGATCAGTTTAGGTGGTAAATAATAACAAAACTGAACCCAATTGACCAGTAAGTGTTGCTTAGACTTTTTAGACAACATCAAGTGAGTGATCAGTATGGAGTTAAATAATAACAAAACTGAACCCTATTGGCCAGTAAGAGTTGATTAGACTTTTTAGACAACATCAAGTGAGGGATCAGTATGGAGTTAAATAATAACAAACTTAACCCTATCGGCCAGTAAGAGTTGATTAGACTTTTTAGACATTATCTAGTGGGGGATCAGTTTAGGATTTAAATAATAACAAAACTGAACCCAATTGACCAGTAAGAGTTGATTAGACTTTTTAGACAAAATCAAGTGGGGGATCAGTTTCAGAGTTAAATAATAACATAACTGAACCCTATCGGCTTGTAAGAGTTGATTACACTTTTAAGACAACATCAACTGTGAGATCCTTTTAGGAGTTAAATAATAACAAAACTGAACCCAATTGACCAGTAAGAGTTGATTAGACTTTTTAGACAACATCAAGTGGGGGATCAGTTTAGGAGTTAATTAATAACAAAACTGAATCATATTGGCCAGCAATAGTTGATTAGACTTTTTAGCCAACATTAATTGGGGGATCAGTATGGAGTTTATTAATATCAAAACTGAACCCTATTGGCCAGTAAGAGTTGATTAGACTTTTTAGACAACATGAAGTGGGGGATCAGTTTAGGAATTAAATAATAACAAAACTGAACCATATTGGCCATTAAGAGTTGATTAGACTTTTTAGACAACATGAAGTGGGGGATCAGTTTAGGAATTAAATAATATCATAACTGAACCCTATTGGCCAGTAAGAGTTGATTAGACTTTTTAGACAACATCAAGTGGGGGATCAGTATGGAGTTAAATAATAACAAAACTGACCCTTTTGGCCCGTAAGAGTTGATTAGACTTTTTAGACAACATCCAGTGGGGCATCAGTTTAGGTGTTAAATAATAACAAAAGTAACCCCAATTGACCAGTAAGAGTTGATTTGACTTTTTAGCCAACATCAAGTGGGGGATCAGTTTAGGAGTTAAAAAATAACACAACTGAACCCTATTGGCCAGTAACAGTGGATTAGACTTTTCCGGCAACATCAAGTGGAGGATCAGTTTAGGAGTTAAATAATAACAAAACTGATCCCATTTGTCCAGTAAGAGTTGATTAGACTTTTTAGGCAACATCAAGTGGGGGATCAGTATGGAGTTAAATAATAAAAAAACCGAACACTTTTGGCCCGTAAGAGTTGATTAAACTTTTTAGACAACATCAAGTGGGGGATCAGTTTAGGAGTTAAATAATAAAAAAACCGAACACTACTGACCAGTAAGATTTGATTAGACTTTTTAGCCAACATCAAGTGGAGGATATGTTTAGGGGTTAAATAACAGAACTGATGCTATTGGCCAGTAAGAGTTGATTATACTTTTTAGACAACTTCAAGTGGGGGATCAGTTTAGGAGTTAAATAATAACAAAACTGAACACTTTTGGCCCGTAAGAGTTGATTAGACTTTTTAGCCAACATCAAGTGGGGGATCAGCATGGATTCAAATAATAACAAATCTGAACCCTATTGGCCAGTAAGTGTTGATTAGGCTTTTTAGGCAACACCAAGTGGGGGATCAGTATGGAGTCAAATAATAACAAAACTGACCCTTTTTGCCAGTAAGAGTTGATTAGACTTTTTAGACAACATCAAGTGGGGGATCAGTTTAGGAGTTAAATAATAAAAAAAACCGAACACTACTGACCAGTAAGATTTGATTAGACTTTTTAGCCAACATCAAGTGGAGGATATGTTTAGGGGTTAAATAATAACAAAACTGAAACCAATTGACTAGGAAAAGTTGATGAAACATTTTATACAACATCAAGTGGGGGATCAGTTTAGAATTTAAATAATAACAAAACAGAACCCTATTGACCAGTAAGAGTTGATAAGACTTTTTAGGCAACATCAAGTGGAGGATCAGTTTAGGTGTTAAATAATAACAAAACTGCCCCCAATTGACCAGTAAGAGTTGCTTAGACTTTTTAGACAACATCAATGAGTGATCAGTATGGAGTTAAATAATAACAAAACTGTACCCTATTGGCCAGTAAGAGTTGATTATATTTTTTAGACATCTTCAAGTGGGGGATCAGTTTAGAAGTTAAATAATAACAAAACAACCCTATTGGCCAATAACAGTAGATTAGACTTTTTAGAAAACATCAAGTGGGGGATCAGTTTAGAAGTTAAATAATAACAAAACTGAACCCTATTGGCCAGTAAGGGTTGATTAGACTTTTTAGACAACATCAAGTGGGGGATCAGTTTAGGAGTTAAATAATAACGTTATAATCCTTATTTGACTGTAAGAATTCATTCGACCTTTCAGGCAATATTAACCAATGTTTTCCTTTGACTCTAAATCTCTTACTCTTTCATTTTGATTTTACCAAAATACTTCTCTGCTCAGTAACATTTCTGAAATTTGAATAAATTATTTCCCAAAGAATTAATCAATGTATTTTTCCATTATTTTTTATTTCTTTAAATTTTAATTTTCCTTGATGCACACTCTGTTTACCTTTTGATTACTTTTCCACTGCCAAGTTCGGTCATTCCTTCGTCCTCTCCCTGAAGAACTTTGAGGAACACCTCTGCTGTAACTGCCTGCAATGACAAAATTATTATTTATATTGTTATATATTGTTATTTGATTACATATGATCAATTGTTGACTTCCTCTCGTCTGAATCTTTAATCTCTATTGTACTTACTGTGTAAGCAACATACACAAATATGTAAAATCTTCTTTGCCTATCCCTTTAAACTTCCCTGCACTTTACTATACACTTTATATTGCTTTTACTTAATATATGAAAATAGGTAAAATCTTATTTACCAATCCACTACACCTCCTATAACTGAAGTGGTTTAATACCTGTGGTTGTTCTTGAAATTCTTCTCCAACCTCTTTCCTCCTCTCTACCTTGAGGTTTATGTCATGTTCTCTTTAATGAAGCTCTTGGTCTCATTTCATCTTCTTCCATGTCTGTCTCATTCCCACTATCATTCATAAGCTTGTTCTTCTATTGCATTGTCCTGATCTGAAGAACTCGTTCTTTCTTTTCTGTCAAAATCTCCTTCCATCACAACATATTCCTCTACAATTCTGGGTCTTAATTGGTCAGAATTGGCTATTAGGCTTTTTCCTTTCTTTGATAAAATGGCTGAGTTATGTCCCCTTTGAATCATGAAATTAACTAAAGACTTTTGCTATTTTGTCTTTCTTATATCTCATCTTTTCATTTTCTGTGTAAGACATTTTTTCAATGGAGATCTTATTTGTTGTCCTGTTAACACAGGTGGGCTTTGCAATCTGTCTGCATGTGAAATTGTCCTAAACTAAACAATAACCTTGGTAAGTGACTGTCTATAATATCTCTCCCTGGGGAAAATACCTTAAATCAAATTTTACTCACTGCACCATTCTTTGCATGTTATTTTCGTTTGTTATCTTGCAACCATGCGTGATATGCAACAACTGGCATTTGGAAATTGTGCCACCTATAATTCAGGGGCGGTAATCTAACAAATAGTTTAACTCTGAGAACCAAATAACAGTATCACCAAAATGTTTGCATTACCAGACAGATTCTAAGTGAAGAAGCAAAAAATGAAATGATTTTCTACTTACACTTCCGGTGTAGTCCTTGGGGACACACTTGTAAGCATTTGTCCCATTTATTTGGTTAATTATGACTCCCTTGTGTGGATTTCTACAGAGAAAGGAAAAATTATGTCAGGAGCAATTAAAATAAGGAAAATTTGTGGATTTCGTATAACATATATAAATATAAGGTTGTTGTTGTGGAGGTGAACAAAATAGACAACCAAAGTCGGTCGATCAAAACAATTTTTTAGATCGGCCACTAAGGCAGATTCACCAGACAAAAATGAGGCTGTTCCCCCACCCCACAAAAAAGACCACAGAAAATGAAAAGAAAATTAGATCCTCAAAAGATGAGCCCAATAAGGGGAAAGATAATTCTTCCGCGTCCAATGTAGAGGAAAGTAAAGCAAGAATGAGAATGTAAAAGAGAAAGATACAAACACTAGTCAAACGAAGTCAGCAGTGTAGCGGCGGAATAATCCGCCTCTTTTTGGAGTGCCCCACTTCCGCGTGAAATGCATAGTCAATGTGTCGGGGTTTGTCAAGTGATCCGATGACGGGCTTTCGGTAGATGATGTTATTCAGACCTAGTGGTGAGCAGGTAAATTGTTTTTTAATATTTTTTAACCACTCAGAAAGCGCATTACAAAACTCAGTCTAGAGTCTGATATGTTTTGTTTTGCTGATTGAGAACAATGTACGTGAAGATATAAGAGATAATTTTAATATTTATTGTCCAATGAGAAGTTAAGGTTTTCTGAAAATATGTATGAAGCTGTGATCCGCTTTTTGCGCGAAAATCGACATTGATGAAAGAATGGTAGCGAAAGCTAAATCCTCAAAAGAGGAGCACAATAAGGGGAAAGATAATTCGATGTAGAGGAAAGTAAAGCAAGAATGAGAAAGGAGAAAGGCCGGAATGCTTAGTCAATGTGGTGGAGTTTGTCGAGAGAGCCAATGATATCCTTCTTGTAAAATCATAAGCACAGAATACAGAGGACGAAGTAGGACCAAGAACACTTAGGTTTGGTTTTGGTTTGTTTTACGGTATATCAACCTCAATGATCATTTAATGCTGACAAGATGTTTATTCTTCAAATATGTTTGCTGGTAATATTGTGTTGCTGATATTAAAACCTACTTTTACACTGTAAACAGGTGCTACCACCCCGGGTCAGGGTGAAGCTGGAAACACCAGCAATTAAGAGGTCGTTCCACGCTCTTCACAACATCCTGATCGGAGGCCTTGCTGTTGGATGTAGTTTATAATCTTGCCCAGGAAGGGAATACTTAGGGGTATATCTTACCGAGGATGGCGTAAAACCAAGGTGGCGGTATGTCAGATTCATGATTATATTCTCGGAGAACACTTAGGTTTATATCTTATCCTGCATAACCAATTAGTGAGTGTTAATCCAGAATATGAGATGGATGAGTGGGATTTCAAATTGATGCCGGACCGAGGAGCCTTAACCTTAACTCCCAACAGCTTGGAGATAGGCGGGAAAAACCACCCCGTCATCGTGACGGGTAGGAAACCAGCTTGTTGGTAATGTGGCGTGATTAGTCATCTCACCCTTTCCTGCCCAGAGAAGAAGGGCTCTGGAATTTCGCCTAAGTGTGATACGAATCCCTCTCGAGCTGAAACGTTCCGCGGGCTAGATTAAAAAGATGCCTTTTAAGGCAACAAATATGGCCGCCGAATTTCGTCATGAAGAAGTCCGGAGTATCGTAGACCAAGGCATCATTGGAGTTGCATTACTGGATGGGACTACCGTGACTACAAACGGCGGCATATGTGAGACATGGCTATCTTATTTTCAGGATCTTTTTACCGCGGAGACCGGTCTGACTTTCCTCGCGTCGAGCCAACATGAAGTGGCAAGATGCAAGCGTCCGGTTACAGATGCAGAAATCTGTAATGCGTTTAAGCATGTCGGCAAAGACACGACTCCGTGTAACGATGGTCTCCCTTATCTTTTGCTGCATAACCAATTAGTAAGTTTTACTCCAGAATATGAATATGAGTGCGGGTTCGAATTGATGCTGGACCGAGAAGCCTTAAATACCTAACAGCTTAGAGATAAGCGGGAAAATTTACCCCGTCATCGTGAAACCAGTTTGTTTGCAATATGGCGTGATTGGTTACCTCGCCCCTTCATGCCAAGAGAAGAAGTCCTCCGTACTTTCACCTATGTCTGATACTAATCCCCCATGGACTACTTGTTACGCGGGGCCCTTACTGGTCTTGCCTGTGGCTGGATCAGGTATTCAAAAGACCCCGGTTTGGGTCTCTTCCAGAGCCCACATTATCTGCCACAAAGAAGGCGGAAGATAAAGAAGAATGGCTGGGTGTGGGTAGAGCAAGAGGGAAGCTCAAAACTGCATGAACCCAGTTCATTGAAGCCGCCAAAGACAAGGGCATTGACAGTCTCAATACCAAGGGTGAGGCTACGGCTAGCTACGCCAGTAAACTTCATGAACTTACCAAGAAATTTGATCCGGGAGATTGGGCAGGATCGGGAGATTGTGGCGTACACAAAATGGGATAATGCGGACACAAAGAAGCTGAAGAAATTCTGCTATGGGAAGGTCCCAATTTTTGTTCACCCCTCTCTATAGAGAGCACTAAAGCTAACTTTTCCGGGGGATATCGGGTTTCACGATTGACGGTCACATTAGTACTGAAATGGCCCAGGCCGTCTGTACCCTCTGATCGACAATTTTTAAGGCAGCCGGCCAAACCTAGAAGATATGTCAATGTCACCTTTTTAACTAGTTTGCATGTCATTTCCTTGAATGCTGTATGTACTTTTGTCTCCGGATTCGACGGGCAGAATTTCTGTCGTGGATGCCACCATAAAAGTTCAAGCATTTAGTTTCACTGGGCTTTATGCGCCCAACAACTCCAGGAAGTTGGGCCGCCTTTCTTCATTCTATAGTTTATTCGGACCATAGACTTGTTTGGGTTTGTCTAAACTTAGATAAGCCTACTTGTTTCAGGGCGCCCGTAATGGGCGTGCTTGCGGCTGGCTCAAAAGTCTCTTCTACAGCCCACATTATCTGCTACAAAGAAGTCGGAAGATAAACAGGTATGACTGGTCGTGTGTAGTGTTCCAAGCTGCATGATCTCAGTCCCCTGAAGCCCCCAAAGACAAGGGCATTAACAGTTTCATTCCAAATGTGAGTCTCCGGCTATCTCCGCTGGTAAATTTCATGACGTAGGGGTCTTAGGGTGTTGAATTCTCATTCCATAGTTTATTCGGATCATAGCTTGTCCGGGTCCGTCTAAACTTAGATAAGCCTAGGATTAGCATGGCTGGCTACAGGGAAATCAACACATCGTTGTTCGATGAGAAGGATTTTCAGTATCAGCTTTTACTAACTCTAACGCAGTAATTGATTGTGGGCCTGTGTTTGGGAATAAGTGGCAGACTCACCATCAGGTTAATATTAGGTCATTTCATGCCGATTATAGTAAGCGGCTCAACCAAGATAGATTAACAGAGAAAACGGCACAATAATCTAGAGTAGAAAAGTTTATAAAATCGGAAGGTAGTGGGGAAATTGTTGTAGCTTGGACAGATTTGGCCTCCTTACTTATCAAGAAGGACTCAAATTTTGTAGTAAGGGCTAGATTAAAAAGGATGTCTTTCGAGGCAACAAATATGGCCGCTGAATTTCGACCTGTAGACCAATATAGCGGTAGTGTTACATTGTCGGATGGAAGTACCGTGACTACAATAAACGGTACATTCGAGACTTTTCTATCTTATTTTCTGGATCTTTTTACCAGGGAGCCTGGTTTGAGCCCGGCTCAGTTTGACACTTAATTAGGTGACTTTTCTCGCCTCGAAGAGACTTGAAGCGACAGAGTACGAGGGTCCGATCACAGATGTAGAAGTATCTGTAATGCGTTTAAGCATGTCGGCAAAGACACGTCACGGTGTATCGATTGTCTCCCCCATGAGATGTATTCGAGGTAGTCGCGCATGTTTGTCCTGGAACTGATGACACTATTGGCATTTAACCAATAGATGAAAAACAGGAGTATTCACGAACGCATCACCAGAGGTGGGATCAAGTTGCTTCGCAAGAATAAATATTGAGGGGATACGGGGTTCTTGGGTGGTAAGCTTTTCCTTGAATGCTGTATGTACGTTTGTCTCCGTGGATCTGGCGGTTAGGTTTTGTGTCGTTTCCTGCTAACAGTCGAGATATAGCTACAGATTGGATAGAGTTGGCCTTTTGTGCTTATCATGAAAGACCAAGATTTTTTAGTTAGGGCTTTATTAAAAAGGATGTCTTTTGAGGCAGTAAATATGGCCGCTGAATTTCGGCCTGAAGAGGTGCGGAACATCGTAGGCCAATATACCACTAGCGTCGCATTGGGATTACCGTGACTACAAACAACGGTACATTTGAGACTTTTCTATCTTATTTTCAGGATCTTTTTATCGGGGAGGCCAATCTGACTTCCCTCGCGTCGAGGCAGCTTGAAGCGGCAGAGTACGAGGGTCCGATCACAGATGTAGAATAATGTAGATGTAATGCGTTTAAGCCTGTCGGCAAAGACACGACTCTGGGTATCGATGGTGTACTTGAATTAGTCGCACGTGTTTGTCCCTCTGCTGCCACAGATCTGTAACCAATACATGAAGAACGGAAGTATTTCCGAACGCGTCCCCGGAAGTGTGATCAAGTTGCTTCGCAAAAATAAACACTGAGTGGATAGGATTAATAATTTCCGGCCCTTAACCATGGTGAATACAGAATTCTGGAATTACACAAACGCGTTTTAATTTTTTCTATATTTTTTATATTTTTTCATAAAATTATATTTTTCTATATTTTTCATAAAATATTTTGTTATATTTTTCTTAGAAACTTTTTTCATGCAAAATTTTACAAATGCACCAGCAAAAACAAACAAGCAACCCCCCGACAAAAAAAAAACAAGTATTTAAAAAAAAATGAAAATGAAAAGGATGTCATCTTACTTTCTGTTATAGGCGATGTCACCGTACATCATAACAACGATTCGTTTATCTGGAATTCCATTTTTGTGTAGAATTTGATAAGCGTGGCAAACATCAGCCTGTGCCCGAAACAAAAAGCCAAAATAAAAGAAAAAAAAATTGAAAATCAACAATGAAAATGAGAGAAAAATATTTTAATTAATTCGAAAGAATCAGTATGTTGATTTTCTAAACGTACCTTAGATGTGGCACAAGGCCAAAAATATGGAGCACTCAGTGAGGATCGAAATATGAGAGCATGAAATAACAAAAAAAAAAGATTTGAAAATCGAGAAAAAAGAATGCAAACAAAAAATATTTTAATTCATTCAGAAGAATCAGTATGGTGATTTTCTAAGCGTAGCATAGTTGTGGCACAAGGCCGAAATTATAGAGCACTCAGTGAGCATCGAAGTGTAGGAGTGTGTGAAATGAGGCTCTGTAATTCCTTTAATTGATTAGTGACTCGCTAAGAGGATTTATTCAGAGAGGAAGCAAACTCTTCTGAAATCTCTTATTCCGAGAATTAAAAATATTTGATTCAGAAGAATCAATATGGTGATTTTCTAAGCGTAGCATAGTTGTGGCACAAGGCCGAAATTATGAAGTACTCAGTGTGGATCGAAGTGTAGGAGTGTGTGAAATGAGGCTCTGTAATTACTTTAATTGATTAGTGACTCGCTAAGAGGATTCATTCAGAGAGGATGTAAACTCATCTCAAATCTCTTATTCCGAGAATTATAAATATTTCATTCAGAAGAATCAATATGGTGATTTTCTAAGCGTAGCATAGATGTGACACAGGGCCGAAATTATGGAGCACTCAGTGGGGATCGTAGTGTGGATATGTCTGTAATGAGTCTTTGCAATTCCTTTGTTTAGTGACTCGCTAAGAGGTTTTATTCAGAGAGGATGTAAACTCATCTCAAATCTCTTATTCCGAGAATTAAAAATGGCGTAACCCTCTTCCCCTTGCTGCTATTGGCAAAATTTGTCCCTTTTGCTAATCCTCTCACGACCCTCGTTCAATCATCCATTAGCAAAAGCTCGTCAGTTATATGGAACTGCACTGGAATACCTTGTGTTGCAATCGTGGTTTCCGGGTCACGGTCATATCTTATAGAAACACCGGTTCTCGTACTATCAGCGCAGTTAAGCAACGTCGAGGCTGGTCAGTATCGGGATGGCTGACCTTTTGGGAATATCAGGTGCTGTAAGATTGGATGTCCGGCTGGTATGGCTTGTGATCATATCGTGGTGAAATACCTGTTCTCGTATGATCGCCAAAGTTAAGCAACGTCGCGCTTGGTGGTGACCTTTTGGGAATAGAAGGCGCTGTAATCTTAGAAGTGCGGGTGGTGCAGTCGGCCACATCTTTCTGTCGAAAGTCAGCAACACTGGACCACATGTGGTCATCTATATTTATTGGTGGTATTGGAATTATATCGTTATATATAATGTTAAAGAGAAAAATCTTCAGTGGATCCTCAATCCAACTACAATGTCGTAAGTTGTACTCAAAAATCTTATCGCCCGTTTCATTTTCCTCCTCGTTTTTTCTGAACAGGATTAGATATTGAACCCTTGTTTCCATTTTAGATTCTTACGTACATATTGAAACACCAGTTTTGCTCCATGACCAACATTAAGCGACATCAGACCTCTCGATGCGTAACTGCATTGCAAGAACTGGTGTTGTAATATTTGTGTCGGGGTGCTATGGCTGGCCGTCATATCACATAGAAACCCCGGTTCTCTAAGGATCACTGGAGGTAAGCACCGTCGAGCCTGGTCAGTATTTAGATTGGTGACCGCTTGGGGGATACCACGTGCTGTAAGCTTGGATGTCCGGTTGGTATGTCTTATGATCATATCGTGTTGAAAGACCAGTTCTCGTATGATCGCCGAAGTTAAGCAACATCGCGCTTGGTCAGAACTTAGGTCGGTACGGAAATGCCCCCAAAAGACTGGGTGCTGAGGAGGTGCGGGTTTTATCATCCGCATTCATCTCATGTCATGAGGACACTCCAAATATTATTTAACCATTTATTTCCTCTCTTGTGCACGCCGTGTCCCTTCAGGACGTGGATGTCCATAGCTCTTCGCAACCTCCTTCTCCTTTTTGCCCTTTTTGCAAAGTTTGTCTCTTTCCTCTCACCAAACTAGTTCCAACATCCATTCGCACAAGCGATTCAGGTAGATGGCTCGCAGACTACCCCTGACCTATTTTGCTTGCGATATACCCTGTGAGTGTCATATTCTCCAAGCCCTTGCTTGGGGTGAAATGATTAAAAATAAATAAATAAATAAAAATAAATTTGCATAATTGCATGTGATATTGATATTTTTCCGCAGGTAATATAAAAAGTATTATGGGGCCCACCCCTTTTTCATATAAATGGACTCTACCAAGTGTACCTGGACTGCTACCGTTAAATACCCAGAGTAATAGTCAGTGAGGGTAGTCGTATGGCAGTCGATGTCGGACGACCGGTTGAACTCTCTGCTTCCGGGCGGGGAGGAACCCGAACGAGGCTACGCCGAAGGGCGTAGTCTCGGTCGGGGAGGTAAACCGACCCTGAACCCGTTTATACGGGTTCAAAGGGTATATTTTTGGCCGAGCTCACGGGCTCGGAGATCCCACGTTAAACCGGCCTTGTGCCACATGATACCCTCGTGGGGGGGTGACTAAATACTAGTCGTATGGCAGTCGATGTCGGACGACCGGTTGAACTCTCTGCTTCCGGGCGGGGAGGAACCCGAACGAGGCTACGCCGAAGTAAACCGACCCTGAACCAGTTTATACGGGTTCAAAGGGTATATTTTTGGCCGAGCTCACGGGCTCGGAGATCCCACGTTAAACCGGCCTTGTGCCACATGATACCCTCGTGGGGGGGTGACTAAATACTAGTCGTATGGCAGTCGATGTCGGACGACCGGTTGAACTCTCTGCTTCCGGGCGGGGAGGAACCCGAACGAGGCTACGCCGAAGTAAACCGACCCTGAACCAGTTTATACGGGTTCAAAGGGTATATTTTTGGCCGAGCTCACGGGCTCGGAGATCCCACGTTAAACCGGCCTTGTGCCACATGATACCCTCGTGGGGGGGTGACTAAATACTAGTCGTATGGCAGTCGATGTCGGACGACCGGTTGAACTCTCTGCTTCCGGGCGGGGAGGAACCCGAACGAGGCTACGCCGAAGTAAACCGACCCTGAACCAGTTTATACGGGTTCAAAGGATATATTTTTAGCCGAGCCCACGGGCTCGGAGATCCCATGTTAAACCGGCCTTGTGCCACATGATACCCTCGTGGGGGGTGACTAAATACTAGTCGTATGGCAGTAGTAGTCGTAGTCAGTGGTCAGCAGTCGGAGAGTGAGAGAATATACGAACGGAGATAGTGTGAGATAACCTCTTGTAGAAGTCAGTTACAAGCACGTAGACTCTAAGGAAGACTTACTTCGAGACTATATATATATCTATCTGTATTTGCTACTAAGCACGTTCCTGGACTTACTAACAGTATTACTCTTTGTATGATTGTGTAAATACATTTTATTTCTTATATTTAATTATTGCGTTTGTCATACCTTGGAGACCGAATTCATCTCGGAATCCACAACAAAAAGGAAGACTTACTTGATGTCTGTAGTCATTCCAGGCATTTAACCCTGCTACGAGTAAAACCCAACGGACACTTCCATTTTCTAATTTGGATAATGGAGGCAGACTGTATGCGTCGGTATTGTTAGATAACGCTATGGCGAGTAACAGAATAATGATTCTAAACGACCACATCGTGAATTAATAAAACATTGGCAAGAGATCTTCAGTGCCTGACGGTGAGCGATCCCTTCTGGTCTACAATTGTCAATTTGAATTTATATATAGAATAAGTAATGGTCACTGATAAGAACTGTTGTCATGGTTTTGCATAGCTACTACGCTAAGTAAATTTACTGATCAAATTTTTAAAGAGAAAAAGTGAGGGATTTCAATTTGAGAATTTTTCAGCCAATTATCATGATGTCATTGGGTATGGAATTGCCCCCAAAATATTAGGTGCTGAGGAGGTGCTGTTTTTATCATCCGCATTCATCTCAGTTTATGAGGTCTGTCCAAAATTATTAACTTCCTCTCTTGTGTTTACCGTGTCTATTCAGGACGTGGACGTTCATAGCAATTCGCAACCTCCTTCTCCTTGTTGCCCTTAGCAATGTTTGTTACTTGCCTCTCACCAAACTAATTCCAACATCCATTCACCAAAACGATTCAGTTAGATGACTCGCAGACTTCCCCTGCCCCATTTTTCTTGCGATATATCCTGTGAGTTAGCCGTTTAAACAAAATATAACATGGAAATTCATTTGACGCCAGAGGGTGTATCAACGGAGACCCAGTGGAAATAATTCTGAAAAAATAGGTTTCACCTTACTTTTCTCTCACTTCCACCCTCTGTAGACCCCTTCATACCCCTTACGGCCATCACCCACTCGACTCTCGCGGGTCCGTCAGGTCCGGCAGATTTTCAATCGGGACCAAGTGACAACAATCGACTCTCCAAGCGTGTTGTGAATTTTCTGACCTGAAAATTGGTTTCGTCGATCCTGGACCTACGGGGTCTGTTGGGTGTGCTGACGGCGGGTATACTAGTAAAAATGCCCAATGCATTGGAAAAATCAATACCGTTACATAAGACGATAAGGAAAAATACGATTTTGAGATCTATGTCATTGACTGAGTCAAGGTGGGACAACTGATTTTCTAGAAAAATCTCTGTAAAAATGAATTTCGTGAAACATTTAAACAAAATTGTAACTGGTAACTTCATTTGACACCGGAGGGTCTATCAATGGAGACTCAGTGGAAATAATTCTGAAAAAAAAAAAGAGGTTTCATCTTACTTTTCTTTAACTTTCACTCTCTGAAGACCCCTTGCCTACTAGTGACACTCCTACTTTGCTTGGGGTGAAATGATTAAAAATAAATATATAAGTAAATAAAAATAAATTTGCGTAATTGCATGTGATATTGATATTTTTCCGTTGGTAATATAAAAAGGAACACTTACTTGATGTCTGTAGTTGGTCCAGCCATTTGAACCTGCTACGAGTAAAGCCCAACGGACACCTCCATTTTCCAATGGAGGCAGACTGTATGCGTCGATAATTTTGGATAACGCTATTGCGAATAACAGAATAAGGATTCTAAACGACCACATCGTGAATTGTTAAAACATTGGCAAGAGATCTTCAGTGCCTGACGGTGAGCGGATCTCTTCTCGTGTACAATTGTCAATTTGAATTTATATATAGTCTAAGTAATGGTCACTGATAAGAACTGTTGTCATGGTTTTGCATAGCTACTACGCTAAGTAAATTTACTGATCAACTTTTTAAAGAGAGGGTGTGAGTAATTTCAGTTTGGGAAATTCACGTCCAATTATCAAATTGTTACTGGGTATGGAATTGCTCCCCAAATTGCTGAGAAGGTGTCGGTTTTTATCATCCTCATTGATCTTAGTTCATGAGTTCTGTCCAAAATTATTTAACTATTTACTTCCTCGTTTGTGCTTGCCGTGTCCCTTCAGTATGTGGACGGTTCATAGCCCTTCACAACCTCCTTCACCTTATTGCTCTTAGCAACATTTGTCCCTCTGTTAAGCTTCTCACACCCTAGTTCCATCATCCATTCGCACAAGCTCGTCAGTAATATGGCTTTCAGACTTCCCTGTTCCCTTTTGCTTTCGATATACCCTGTGGGTGTCAAATTCTCCGAGCCTCATCGTCATTATATGCCCAAAGAAATTTCACCTGTTTCTTTCTGATTCTCGTTATCAGTGCAGTTTTTGTTTCTGTGTCCCTGAAGACTTCTTTGTTGATTACTCGCTTCGTCCATGGAATTCTCAGTATCCTTCTGTAGAACAACCTTTCTGTTTCTTCCAGTTTTCTCACTATATATCAGGAGATTGTCGAGCAGTCGTGGCCATATAAGAAGATTGATCTTCAATGGATTTCTTTCGACAGATAGCAAAAGTAAGCAACATATCAACAGCTTTATTTATTTCTGTCGACAGTCTGCCATACTGAGTAACATGTGGTCATATATAGTTGTTTCTGTCGACATTTAGCAGCACCTAACCAACATGTGGTCATCTACATTTATTTTTGTCGACAGTCGGAGACACTGAGAAACATGTGATCATCAATATTTGTTTCTGTCGACAGTCGGCGACACTAAGCAACAAGTGGTCATCTATATTTGTTTCTGTTGACAATGAGCAACACTGAGCCACATGTGATCATCTATATTTATTGGTGGTATTGTAATTATATCGTTATATATAATGTTAAAGAGAAAATCTTCAATGGATCCTCAATCAACCTACACTGTGGTACGTTGTTAATAAGAACCCTTATCGCCAGCTTCATTTTCCTCCACGGTTTTCTGAACAGGATTAGATGCTTAACCCTTGTTTCCATTTTAGGAGATGCTTACGTACATATCACATTGAAAAACCGGCTTTGTTTCCAACATTGAATTTAACAACGTCAAGGCTGGTTAGTACCTCGATTAGTAACCACTGAAATACCCGACGTTGTAATGAGGGCGTGCGGGTGATATGGCTCACGGTCATATCACATAAAAACACCGGTTCTCCTAAGATCACCGAAGTTTAAGCAACGTTGAGCCTGGTCAGTATTGGGATGGGTGTGCGCTTGGGAGTACCAGTTTGTATGTCCGGTTGGTATGGCTTGCGATCATACCGTGTTGAAAGACAATCGATTTCGTTTTATTCACTTTCGCGGAAATGCCGTTGTTAAATGTAGATATCCTCTTCTTCTCCTCCAGCTATGGGTTAATTAGTAAGAATGTTATCACAAAACCATTATCATCTTAAGAATAAGAAAATACCTCAGGAGGGGGATTTTACAACATCATAAATTATGATGATTGCAAGCACTTCCGGTCACACTAGGTAATTCTGGGTTCAAGACTTATCCAGCGGGTAGTTTAAATAAATGCGTTGTTGAGTTTACCTCATTTCGTGTCGTCTTTCTATAGTCTCATATATCTTTCTACTCTACATACGGTTTTATAATGTTATATTGAAACGGCTCTGCAATCTAAAAAGACAATACAGTTGGACCAGTGTAAGCAACCAGTCTCATATAATATATCATTCTACCCTAAACCCAATGGAACATAAATATCCAACTGAAATGCACCGAACCTAATGAGTCAGTCTGCAAGAATCTCCGTGTTCTCTTATTAAATACGGTTTTATAATGTTATATTGAAACGACTCTGCAATCTAAAAACTTAACTGTACAGTTGGTCACCTGGACCACTTTATGAGGTGACGTCAATAAATGGCTCTCAGGTGACCACGTGATTTCATCACGACCCAAAAGAAACTATAACTGTAATCTTAAATTTGAAATCATTGTGTTCATAGTAAAATACTTTAAGTAACGTCCCCCTTTTGGAAATTCGCTCTTTGTATTCATTTTATTCTTTGCATTCTCTGACTGATTCTTGCTTTTTCATCAATATTATGTAATCTTTTGAGAAAACAATGTTGCTCTGTTCTTGGTGTACATACGTCAGAGATGGTGGGGGAGAAATCCTTGGTACAGAAGGTGTTATATACAAGGTAACCAAAAAATTTCTATCCGTTTTTAAAGGAAAAAAAGAAAACGCTTCACAGTATGTGTAACTTATATTTAGTCTTCGAAGTAATCGCCATCGGCATCCAGAACCATCTGCCAGCGTGTCTCCAGCTGTTCAATGCCCTTGCGGTAGAACTCGAGGGATGGTGTTGACGCAAAGAAGTCCGTGAGGGCTTTGCGAAGGTCTGCTTCATTGGTGAAGGATTTCCCACGAAGATGATTATCCAGGTAGTGGAAGAGGTGATAATCGGATGGCGCAAGGCCAGGTGAATAAGGTGGATGTCACAAAGTCTCCCACCCAAGTTGTTGTATGGTATCTCTGACCACTCACACAACATGCGGCCTGGCGTTGTCATGAAGCACACCTTTGCGATTCACCAGTGTTGGCTCCTTCTGGCGCAATGCCTTTTGCACACGTTTCAATTGCTGCGAGTATAGGTCTCCAGTGACCGTTTGGCCCGTTGTTAGCAGTTCATAATGGACCACTTGATGACCAGATACAAAGCATAATCTTGCGTGGGTGCATAGGCGGTCTTGCGGTGTAAAGGACGGCATCCTGAGGAGACAACCAATGTTTGTCTGTCCAGACTATATATACTATTTGATGGCTAGAGTGGATGAGAGTTTGACAAGCACACCGGAATCCGTATATCCGGTGTCGCTTAACTGTCTACAATCCACGATCTACAATCTACTCTTCAACATAGCCTCGCCTGGGTTCCTCTCTGCCCGGAGGCTGTGAGTTTGACAATTATATCGTGAAGTGAATTCCACAGTGAATCAACATACTGTATATAACACTGCATTTGGTAGGATTGGGACATGTCTATTATAGTCCATAGGCACTATATAACACACAGTTATTTCCTTTCCTCATTTTCAATACAAAACATGATATTAATCGGATTTATTCGTCCTAAATTCTTCGTTTCAATTCTACAAATAAGCGGAAGACTGAATCAGTTGAATATTAAGCTTTTTTGCCGCATTATAGAAACGCGAGTAATTCATATTGTGTTGTTGTTAGTGATTACTTTACATTCCACAGATTCATATTAATAATTCTTTTCGTTTTTGTATATAACACCTTCTGTACCAATGATTTCTTTTCCCCTACGCCGTATGTACACCAAGAACAGAGCAACATTGTTTTCTCGAAAGACTACATATGATCGATGGAAAGGCGGTAACAGTCACAGCAGAGAACAAAATGAAAACAAAGAGCGAGTTTCTAAAAGGGGGACGTTACTTAATGTATTTTGGCATTGAACGTGTTAATATCAATATGCATTCTGGTGTCAAATGTCAACGTGTGTCCTGCATTTCATCTCATCCAATTTAGCCATGTAATTGTATATATATATATATATATATATATATATATATATATATATATATATATATTCTGTACAAAAAGATAGAGAGAAGAACCCCACCATGACCTATTTCGAAATACTTCCACACATTACATTCTTTAAAAATGTTCAGATCTTTTTATCACAAGTTGTTCCCGTTTATCCGCGGTTTCAGTCTAATGATCTATCAAAGTGTGTCACTAAAGAGCTTACTTTAATTAAAAAACTGAATTTTCTTGAATTAAGGAGAATAGAAAATCTTTTTTGTCCTGATGTTACTAAGATTTACGATGAGAACAAATCTTCTGTCATATCATACTTATTAGAGAATATTATTATAATAGATTAGTTTTATTAGCACTTTATTTTGCTAATCTCTTATATTGCCTAATAAGATCTACGGTAAGAACGAATCTTCTATTCGTCACATTACTTTTGTTTCAGTCTTTTGATATAGTTCTCTTTTATTGCAATTCATTGCTGCTAATCTCTTATTGTGCCTCATAATATTTACGATAAAATAAATTTCATTAAAGTCTATTGTAATTATTGTTTTATTTTATTATTACTTATTGTTGTTAATCTCTTATTGGGCCTAATGAAATCTACGCAAAGAGTGGCAGATTCTAAATGCCAGTAGGAGGAATGATGACAAAGAAGCGCATGTCGTATATTTACACAGCGTCCTTTCCAGCGTGGTTTTAGCCGCATTCCGTCCTGGTTGTGGCAGGCATATTAACTCTTCCGAATTCCTGTGACCCTCTGTTATGTGTTGAGTGAACCTTTTGTTCAATGTCAGTCTGCGTAACACTGAAAAAATTGAAAACGTGTTTATTGGAAATGCCGTTGTCAACAACGAACCTTCTTGAGGCAAGTCTATTTAAGTCATTTTTATCTCTATGTAAATGGTTTCATTATTTGCCTTCGTCCTTGGGCTTGTTGGATTTCGAATGACATTAGAAGCAAGATAACGTCTTTTGTATTCTTTTAAGCTATTCAAATAATTCTTAATTCCCGTTGTATGACACAACTTGATGTTAGCAAGGTAACGGCATAAAGCGTGTATCTGATATATTTTCAACCCCCGTGAACAACTTGCAAGAACTTTTCAAAAAATCAAACCCCAATTTGATCTTGATATCTTTGAGGAAATATGGACTATATAATAAAATACAATCAAAATTTGGTGTCTGATGATGAAAGGGGAAACTTTGATACTTGCCAGGTGAGAGATTTTCAAAGAACAACGCACCTCCCAAAAGAGTGAATTTAAAAAAAAAATGAAGCAAGACAACATAGAAAAAGTAGGAAAGGAAAGGTAAAGTCTTTTTGAAAGCATTTCAACCTTATTTAAAGAGAAAGAAAAAACCAAAAAAGAACTGTTTGACCTAAAATGATCTCTTGCTGATCGATGGGACGTTAAGTTTTAAACAAATGAACAAACTTTCAAGATTACAAAATTAATTTGAAATTTGGAAATCGGTCCAGAAAATAAACTGATGATGTCTTTTGACAATTTCAGTTTGTATATCAATGTGGCTCTTCAGGACACCATTAATATATATTCTGATGCTATTTATACAGAATTACTATGCCTTATGACAATCTCAGATTGTATACCAATGGGCCACATCAAGATACCATTGATATATATTCTGATACTCTTTATACAGAATTACTATGCCTTATGACAATCTCAGTTTGTATATCAATGGTCCACATCAGGATACCATTGATATATATTCTGTTCGGATTTATACTGAATTAAGAAGTATTTTGACAATTTTGTATATTAATGTGCCTCTTCAGGACAACATTAATATATATTCTGATGCTCTTTATACAGAATAAGCATGCTTTTTACAATCTCAGATTGTATACCGCTGGGCCATACCAGGATAGCATTATTATATATTCTGATGCTATTTATACTGAATTATGATATCTTTGAAAATTTCACTTTGTATATCACTGTGCCGCTTCAGGATACCATTAATATATATACTGATGCTATTTATACAGAATTACTATGCATGATGAAAATCTCAGTTTGTATACCGATGTGCCACATCAGGATACCAATGATATATATTCTGATAAGCTTTATACTGAATTAAGAAGTATTTTGTCAATTTTTATATTAATGTGCCTCTTCTGGACACCATTAATATATATTTTGATGCACTTTATACAGAATTACTATGCCTTATGACAATCTCAGTTTGTATACCGATGGGCCACATCAGGATACCATTGATATATATTCTGATGCTCTTTATACAGAATTATTATGACTTATGACAAACTGAGTTTGTATACCGATGGGTTCACATATAGATACCATTGATATATATTCTGTTAGGCTTTATACTGAATTAAGATGTATTTTGACAATTTTGTATATTAATGTGCCTCTTCGGGACACCATTAATATATATTATGATGCTCTTTATACAGAATTACTATGCCTTATGACAATCTCAGTTTGTATACCGATGGGCCACATCAGGATACCATTGATATATATTATGATGCTCTTTATGCAGAAATACTATGCCTTATGACAATCTCAGTTTGTATACCGAGGGGCCACATCAGGATAACATTGATATATATTCTGATGCTCTTTATACAGAATTATTACGACTTATGACAATCTCAGTTTGTATACCGATGGGTTCACATCAAGATACCATTGATATATATTCTGTTAGGCTTTATACTGAATTAAGATGTATTTTGACAATTTTGTATATTAATGTGCCTCTTCAGGACACCATTAATATATATTATGATGCGCTTTATACAGAATTACTATGCCTTATGACAATCTCAGATTGTATACCGAGGGGCCACATCAGGATACCATTGATATATATTCTGATGCTCTTTATACAGAATTATTATGACTTATGACATTCTCAGTTTGTATACCGAGGGGCCACATCAGGATACCATAGATATATATTATGATGCTCTTTATACAGAATTACTATGCCTTATGACAATCTCAGTTTGTATACCGATGGGCCACATCAGGATACCATTGATATATATTATGATGCTCTTTATGCAGAAATACTATGCCTTATGACAATCTCAGTTTGTATACCGAGGGGCCACATCAGGATAACATTGATATATATTCTGATGCTCTTTATACAGAATTATTATGACTTATGACATTCTCAGTTTGTATACCGAGGGGCCACATCAGGATACCATAGATATATATTATGATGCTCTTTATACAGAATTACTATGCCTTATGACAATCTCAGTTTGTATACCGATGGGCCACATCAGGATACCATTGATATATATTATGATGCTCTTTATGCAGAAATACTATGCCTTATGACAATCTCAGTTTGTATACCGAGGGGCCACATCAGGATAACATTGATATATATTCTGATGCTCTTTATACAGAATTATTACGACTTATGACAATCTCAGTTTGTATACCGATGGGTTCACATCAAGATACCATTGATATATATTCTGTTAGGCTTTATACTGAATTAAGATGTATTTTGACAATTTTGTATATTAATGTGCCTCTTCAGTACACCATTAATATATATTATGATGCGCTTTATACAGAATTACTATGCCTTATGACAATCTCAGATTGTATACCGAGGGGCCACATCAGGATACCATTGATATATATTCTGATGCTCTTTATACAGAATTATTATGACTTATGACATTCTCAGTTTGTATACCGAGGGGCCACATCAGGATACCATAGATATATATTATGATGCTCTTTATACAGAATTATTATGACTTATGACAATCTCAGTTTGTATACCGAGGGGCCACATCAGGATACCATTGATATATATTCTGATGCTCTTTATACAGAATTATTACGACTTATGACAATCTCAGTTTGTATACCGATGGGTTCACATCAAGATACCATTGATATGTATTCTGTTAGGATTTATACTGAATTAAGAAGTATTTTGACAATTTTGTATATTAATGTGCCTCTTCGGGACACCATTAATATATATTATGATGCTCTTTATACAGAATTACTATGCCTTATGACAATCTCAGTTTGTATACCGAGGGGCTACATCAGGATACGATTGATATATATTCTGATGCTCTTTATACAGAATTATTATGACTTATGACAATCTCAGTTTGTATACCTAGGGGCCACATCAGGATACCATTGATATATATTCTGATGCTCTTTATACAGAATTACTAACCCTTAGGACAATCTCAGTTGGTATACCGAGGGGCCACATCAGGATACCATTGATATATATTCTGATGCTCTTTATACAGAATTATTATGACTTATGACAATCTCAGTTTGTATACCGATGGGTTCACATCAAGATACCATTGATATATATTCTGTTAGGCTTTATACTGAATTAAGATGTATTTTGACAATTTTGTATATTAATGTGCCTCTTCAGGACACCATTAATATATATTATGATCCTCTTTATACAGAATTACTATGCCTTATGACAATCTCAGTTTGTATACCGAAGGGCCACATCTGGATACCATTGATATATATTCTGATGCTCTTTATACAGAATTATTATGACTTATGACATTCTCAGTTTGTATACCGAGGGGCCACATCAGGATAACATTGATATATATTCTGATGCTCTTTATACAGAATTATTATGACTTATGACATTCTCAGTTTGTATACCGAGGGGCCACATCAGGATACCATAGATATATATTATGATGCTCTTTATACAGAATTACTATGCCTTATGACAATCTCAGTTTGTATACCGATGGGCCACATCAGGATACCATTGATATATATTATGATGCTCTTTATGCAGAAATACTATGCCTTATGACAATCTCAGTTTGTATACCGAGGGGCCACATCAGGATAACATTGATATATATTCTGATGCTCTTTATACAGAATTATTATGACTTATGACATTCTCAGTTTGTATACCGAGGGGCCACATCAGGATACCATAGATATATATTATGATGCTCTTTATACAGAATTACTATGCCTTATGACAATCTCAGTTTGTATACCAATGGGCCACATCAGGATACCATTGATATATTTTATGATGCTCTTTATGCAGAAATACTATGCCTTATGACAATCTCAGTTTGTATACCGAGGGGCCACATCAGGATAACATTGATATATATTCTGATGCTCTTTATACAGAATTATTACGACTTATGACAATCTCAGTTTGTATACCGATGGGTTCACATCAAGATACCATTGATATATATTCTGTTAGGCTTTATACTGAATTAAGATGTATTTTGACAATTTTGTATATTAATGTGCCTCTTCAGGACACCATTAATATATATTATGATGCGCTTTATACAGAATTACTATGCCTTATGACAATCTCAGATTGTATACCGAGGGGCCACATCAGGATACCATTGATATATATTCTGATGCTCTTTATACAGAATTATTATGACTTATGACATTCTCAGTTTGTATACCGAGGGGCCACATCAGGATACCATAGATATATATTATGATGCTCTTTATACAGAATTATTATGACTTATGACATTCTCAGTTTGTATACCGAGGGGCCACATCAGGATACCATAGATATATATTATGATGCTCTTTATACAGAATTATTACGACTTATGACAATCTCAGTTTGTATACCGATGGGTTCACATCAAGATACCATTGATATATATTCTGTTAGGCTTTATACTGAATTAAGAAGTATTTTGACATTTTTGTATATTAATGTGCCTCTTCAGGACACCATTAATATATATTATGATGCTATTTATTCAGAATTACTATGCCTTATGACAATCTCAGTTTGTATACCGAGGGGCCACATCAGGATACCATTGATATATATTCTGATGCTCTTTATACAGAATTATTACGACTTATGACAATCTCAGTTTGTATACCGATGGGTTCACATCAAGATACCATTGATATGTATTCTGTTAGGATTTATACTGAATTAAGAAGTATTTTGACAATTTTGTATATTAATGTGCCTCTTCGGGACACCATTAATATATATTATGATGCTCTTTATACAGAATTACTATGCCTTATGACAATCTCAGTTTGTATACCGAGGGGCTACATCAGGATACGATTGATATATATTCTGATGCTCTTTATACAGAATTATTATGACTTATGACAATCTCAGTTTGTATACCTAGGGGCCACATCAGGATACCATTGATATATATTCTGATGCTCTTTATACAGAATTACTAACCCTTATGACAATCTCAGTTTGTATACCGAGGGGCCACATCAGGATACCATTGATATATATTCTGATGCTCTTTATACAGAATTATTACGACTTATGACAATCTCAGTTTGTATACCGATGGGTTCACATCAAGATACCATTGATATATATTCTGTTAGGCTTTATACTGAATTAAGAAGTATTTTGACATTTTTGTATATTAATGTGCCTCTTCAGGACACCATTAATATATATTATGATGCTATTTATACAGAATTACTATGCCTTATGACAATCTCAGTTTGTATACCGAGGGGCCACATCAGGATACCATTGATATATATTCTGATGCTCTTTATACAGAATTATTACGACTTATGACAATCTCAGTTTGTATACCGATGGGTTCACATCAAGATACCATTGATATGTATTCTGTTAGGATTTATACTGAATTAAGAAGTATTTTGACAATTTTGTATATTAATGTGCCTCTTCGGGACACCATTAATATATATTATGATGCTCTTTATACAGAATTACTATGCCTTATGACAATCTCAGTTTGTATACCGAGGGGCTACATCAGGATACGATTGATATATATTCTGATGCTCTTTATACAGAATTATTATGACTTATGACAATCTCAGTTTGTATACCTAGGGGCCACATCAGGATACCATTGATATATATTCTGATGCTCTTTATACAGAATTACTAACCCTTATGACAATCTCAGTTTGTATACCGAGGGGCCACATCAGGATACCATTGATATATATTCTGATGCTCTTTATACAGAATTATTACGACTTATGACAATCTCAGTTTGTATACCGATGGGTTCACATCAAGATACCATTGATATATATTCTGTTAGGCTTTATACTGAATTAAGAAGTATTTTGACAATTTTGTATATTAATGTGCCTCTTCAGGACACCATTAATATATATTATGATGCTATTTATACAGAATTACTATGCCTTATGACAATCTCAGTTTGTATACCGAGGGGCCACATCAGGATACCATTGATATATATTCTGATGCTCTTTATACAGAATTATTACGACTTATGACAATCTCAGTTTGTATACCGATGGGTTCACATCAAGATACCATTGATATGTATTCTGTTAGGATTTATACTGAATTAAGAAGTATTTTGACAATTTTGTATATTAATGTGCCTCTTCGGGACACCATTAATATATATTATGATGCTCTTTATACAGAATTACTATGCCTTATGACAATCTCAGTTTGTATACCGAGGGGCTACATCAGGATACGATTGATATATATTCTGATGCTCTTTATACAGAATTATTATGACTTATGACAATCTCAGTTTGTATACCTAGGGGCCACATCAGGATACCATTGATATATATTCTGATGCTCTTTATACAGAATTACTAACCCTTATGACAATCTCAGTTGGTATACCGAGGGGCCATATCAGGATACCATTGATATATATTCTGATGCTCTTTATACAGAATTATTATGACTTATGACAATCTCAGTTTGTATACCGATGGGTTCACATCAAGATACCATTGATATATATTCTGTTAGGCTTTATACTGAATTAAGAAGTATTTTGACATTTTTGTATATTAATGTGCCTCTTCAGGACACCATTAATATATATTATGATGCTATTTATACAGAATTACTATGCCTTATGACAATCTCAGTTTGTATACCGAGGGGCCACATCAGGATACCATTGATATATATTCTGATGCTCTTTATACAGAATTATTACGACTTATGACAATCTCAGTTTGTATACCGATGGGTTCACATCAAGATACCATTGATATGTATTCTGTTAGGATTTATACTGAATTAAGAAGTATTTTGACAATTTTGTATATTAATGTGCCTCTTCAGGACACCATTAATATATATTATGATGCTATTTATACAGAATTACTATGCCTTATGACAATCTCAGTTTGTATACCGAGGGGCTACATCAGGATACGATTGATATATATTCTGATGCTCTTTATACAGAATTATTATGACTTATGACAATCTCAGTTTGTATACCTAGGGGCCACATCAGGATACCATTGATATATATTCTGATGCTCTTTATACAGAATTACTAACCCTTATGACAATCTCAGTTGGTATACCGAGGGGCCATATCAGGATACCATTGATATATATTCTGATGCTCTTTATACAGAATTATTATGTCTTATGACAATCTCAGTTTGTATACCGATGGGTTCACATCAAGATACCATTGATATATATTCTGTTAGGCTTTATACTGAATTAAGAAGTATTTTGACATTTTTGTATATTAATGTGCCTCTTCAGGACACCATTAATATATATTATGATGCTATTTATACAGAATTACTATGCCTTATGACAATCTCAGTTTGTATACCGAGGGGCCACATCAGGATACCATTGATATATATTCTGATGCTCTTTATACAGAATTATTACGACTTATGACAATCTCAGTTTGTATACCGATGGGTTCACATCAAGATACCATTGATATGTATTCTGTTAGGATTTATACTGAATTAAGAAGTATTTTGACAATTTTGTATATTAATGTGCCTCTTCGGGACACCATTAATATATATTATGATGCTCTTTATACAGAATTACTATGCCTTATGACAATCTCAGTTTGTATACCGAGGGGCTACATCAGGATACGATTGATATATATTCTGATGCTCTTTATACAGAATTATTATGACTTATGACAATCTCAGTTTGTATACCTAGGGGCCACATCAGGATACCATTGATATATATTCTGATGCTCTTTATACAGAATTACTAACCCTTATGACAATATCAGTTGGTATACCGAGGGGCCACATCAGGATACCATTGATATATATTCTGATGCTCTTTATACAGAATTATTATGACTTATGACAATCTCAGTTTGTATACCGATGGGTTCACATCAAGATACCATTGATATATATTCTGTTAGGCTTTATACTGAATTAAGATGTATTTTGACATTTTTGTATATTAATGTGCCTCTTCAGGACAACATTAATATATATTATGATGCGCTTTATACAGAATTACTATGCCTTATGACAATCTCAGTTTGTATACCGAGGGCCTACATCAGGATACCATTGATATACATTCTGATGCTCTTTATACAGAATTATTATGACTTATGACAATCTCAGTTTGTATACCGATGGGTTCACATCAAGATACCATTGATATATATTCTGTTAGGCTTTATACTGAATTAAGATGTATTTTGACATTTTTGTATATTAATGTGCCTCTTCAGGACAACATTAATATATATTATGATGCTCTTTATACAGAATTACTATGCCTTATGACAATCTCAGTTTGTATACCGAGGGGCTACATCAGGATACGATTGATATATATTCTGATGCTCTTTATACAGAATTATTATGACTTATGACAATCTCAGTTTGTATACCTAGGGGCCACATCAGGATACCATTGATATATATTCTGATGCTCTTTATACAGAATTACTAACCCTTATGACAATCTCAGTTGGTATACCGAGGGGCCACATCAGGATACCATTGATATATATTCTGATGCTCTTTATACAGAATTATTACGAATTATGACAATCTCAGTTTGTATACCGATGGGTTCACATCAAGATACCATTGATATATATTCTGTTAGGCTTTATACTGAATTAAGATGTATTTTGACAATTTTGTATATTAATGTGCCTCTTCAGGACACCATTAATATATATTATGATGCTCTTTATACAGAATTACTATGCCTTATGACAATCTCAGTTTGTATACCGAGGGGCCACATCAGGATACCATTGATATATATTCTGATGCTCTTTATACAGAATTATTACGACTTATGACAATCTCAGTTTGTATACCGATGGGTTCACATCAAGATACCATTGATATGTATTCTGTTAGGATTTATACTGAATTAAGAAGTATTTTGACAATTTTGTATATTAATGTGCCTCTTCGGGACACCATTAATATATATTATGATGCTCTTTATACAGAATTACTATGCCTTATGACAATCTCAGTTTGTATACCGAGGGGCTACATCAGGATACGATTGATATATATTCTGATGCTCTTTATACAGAATTATTATGACTTATGACAATCTCAGTTTGTATACCTAGGGGCCACATCAGGATACCATTGATATATATTCTGATGCTCTTTATACAGAATTATTACGACTTATGACAATCTCAGTTTGTATACCGAGGGGCCACATCAGGATACCATTGATATATATTCTGATGCTCTTTATACAGAATTACTAACCCTTATGACAATCTCAGTTGGTATACCGAGGGGCCATATCAGGATACCATTGATATATATTCTGATGCTCTTTATACAGAATTATTATGACTTATGACAATCTCAGTTTGTATACCGATGGGTTCACATCAAGATACCATTGATATATATTCTGTTAGGCTTTATACTGAATTAAGAAGTATTTTGACATTTTTGTATATTAATGTGCCTCTTCAGGACACCATTAATATATATTATGATGCTATTTATACAGAATTACTATGCCTTATGACAATCTCAGTTTGTATACCGAGGGGCCACATCAGGATACCATTGATATATATTCTGATGCTCTTTATACAGAATTATTACGACTTATGACAATCTCAGTTTGTATACCGATGGGTTCACATCAAGATACCATTGATATGTATTCTGTTAGGATTTATACTGAATTAAGAAGTATTTTGACAATTTTGTATATTAATGTGCCTCTTCGGGACACCATTAATATATATTATGATGCTCTTTATACAGAATTACTATGCCTTATGACAATCTCAGTTTGTATACCGAGGGGCTACATCAGGATACGATTGATATATATTCTGATGCTCTTTATACAGAATTATTATGACTTATGACAATCTCAGTTTGTATACCTAGGGGCCACATCAGGATACCATTGATATATATTCTGATGCTCTTTATACAGAATTACTAACCCTTATGACAATATCAGTTGGTATACCGAGGGGCCACATCAGGATACCATTGATATATATTCTGATGCTCTTTATACAGAATTACTATGCCTTATGACAATCTCAGTTTGTATACCGAGGGGCCACATCAGGATACCATTGATATATATTCTGATGCTCTTTATACAGAATTATTACGACTTATGACAATCTCAGTTTGTATACCGATGGGTTCACATCAAGATACCATTGATATGTATTCTGTTAGGATTTATACTGAATTAAGAAGTATTTTGACAATTTTGTATATTAATGTGCCTCTTCGGGACACCATTAATATATATTATGATGCTCTTTATACAGAATTACTATGCCTTATGACAATCTCAGTTTGTATACCGAGGGGCTACATCAGGATACCATTGATATACATTCTGATGCTCTTTATACAGAATTATTATGACTTATGACAATCTCAGTTTGTATACCTAGGGGCCACATCAGGATACCATTGATATATATTCTGATGCTCTTTATACAGAATTACTAACCCTTATGACAATATCAGTTGGTATACCGAGGGGCCACATCAGGATACCATTGATATATATTCTGATGCTCTTTATACAGAATTATTATGACTTATGACAATCTCAGTTTGTATACCGATGGGTTCACATCAAGATACCATTGATATATATTCTGTTAGGCTTTATACTGAATTAAGATGTATTTTGACAATTTTGTATATTAATGTGCCTCTTCAGGACAACATTAATATATATTATGATGCTCTTTATACAGAATTACTATGCCTTATGACAATCTCAGATTGTATACCGAGGGGCCACATCAGGATACCATTGATATATATTCCGATGCTCTTTATACAGAATTATTATGACTTATGACATTCTCAGTTTGTATATCGAGGGGCCACATGAGGATACCATAGATATATATTATGATGCTCTTTATACAGAATTATTATGACTTATGACAATCTCAGTTTGTATACCGAGGGGCCACATCAGGATACCATAGATATATATTATGATGCTCTTTATACAGAATTACTATGCCTTATGACAATCTCAGTTTGTATACCGAGGGGCCACATCAGGATACCATTGATATATATTCTGATGCTCTTTATACAGAATTATTACGACTTATGACAATCTCAGTTTGTATACCGATGGGTTCACATCAAGATACCATTGATATATATTCTGTTAGGCTTTATACTGAATTAAGATGTATTTTGACAATTTTGTATATTAATGTGCCTCTTCAGGACACCATTAATATATATTATGATGCTCTTTATACAGAATTACTATGCCTTATGACAATCTCAGTTTGTATACCGAGGGGCCACATCAGGATACCATTGATATATATTCTGATGCTGTTTATACAGAATTATTACGACTTATGACAATCTCAGTTTGTATACCGATGGGTTCTCATCAAGATACCACTGATATATATTCTGTTAGGCTTTATACTCAATTAAGAAGTATTTTGACAATTTTGTATATTAATGTGCCTCTTCGGGACACCATTAATATATATTATGATGCTCTTTATACAGAATTACTATGCCTTATGACAATCTCAGTTTGTATACCGAGGGGCCACATCAGGATACCATTGATATATATTCTGATGCTCTTTATACAGAATTACTAACCCTTATGACAATCTCAGTTTGTATACCGAGGGGCCACATCAGTATACCATTGATATATATTCTGATGCTCTTTATACAGAATTATTACGACTTATGACAATCTCAGTTTGTATACCTAGGGGCCACATCAGGATACCATTGATATATATTCTGATGCTCTTTATACAGAATTACTAACCCTTATGACAATCTCAGTTTGTATACCGATGGGCCACATCAGGATACCATTGATATATATTCTGATGCTCTTTATACAGAATTATTACGACTTATGACAATCTCAGTTTGTATACCGATGGGTTCACATCAAGATACCATTGATATATATTCTGTTAGGCTTTATACTGAATTAAGATGTATTTTGACAATTTTGTATATTAATGTGCCTCTTCAGGACACCATTAATATATATTATGATGCTCTTTATACAGAATTACTATGCCTTATGACAATCTCAGTTTGTATACCGATGGGCCACATCAGGATACCATTGATATATATTCTGATGCTCTTTATACAGAATTATTATGACTTATGACAATCTCAGTTTGTATACCGATGGGTTCACATCAAGATACCATTGATATATATTATGTTAGGCTTTATACTGAATTAAGAAGTATTTTGACAATTTTGTATATTAATGTGCCTCTTCAGGACACCATTAATATATATTATGATGCTCTTTATACAGAATTACTATGCCTTATGACAATCTCAGTTTGTATACTGATGGGCCACATCAGGATACCATTGATATATATTTTGATGCTCTTTATACAGAATTATTATGACTTATGACAATCTCAGTTTGTATACCGATGGGTTCACATCAAGATACCATTGATATATATTCTGTTAGGCTTTATACTGAATTAAGAAGTATTTTGACAATTTTGTATATTAATGTGCCTCTTCGGGACACCATTAATATATATTATGATGCTCTTTATACAGAATTACTATGCCTTATGACAATCTCAGTTTGTATACCGAACGGCCACATCAGGATACGATTGATATATATTCTGATGCTCTTTATACAGATTTATTATGACTTATGACAATCTCAGTTTGTATACCGAGGGGCCACATCAGGATACCATTGATATATATTCTGATGCTCTTTATACAGAATTACTAACCTTTATGACAATCTCAGTTTGTATACCGAGGGGCCACATGAGGATACCATTGGTATATATTCTGATGCTCTTTATACAGAATTATTATGACTTATGACAATCTCATTTTGTATACCGAGGGGCCACACCAGGATACCATAGATATATATTATGATGCTCTTGATACAGAATTACTATGCCTTATGACAATCTCAGTTTGTATACCGATGGGCCACATCAGGATACCATTGATATATATTCTGATGCTCTTTATACAGAATTATTATGACTTATGACAATCTCATTTTGTATACCGAGGGGCCACACCAGGATACCATAGATATATATTATGATGCTCTTGATACAGAATTACTATGCCTTATGACAATCTCAGTTTGTATACCGAGGGGCCTCATCAGGATACCATTGATATATATTCTGATGCTCTTTATACAGAATTATTATGTCTTATGACAATCTCAGTTTGTATACCGATGGGTTCACATCAAGATACCATTGATATATATTCTGTTAGGCTTTATACTGAATTAAGAAGTATTTTGACAATTTTGTATATTAATGTGCCTCTTCAGGACACCATTAATATATATTATGATGCTCTTTATACAGAATTACTATGCCTTATGACAATCTCAGTTTGTATACCGATGGGCCACATCAGGATACCATTGATATATATTCTGATGCTCTTTATACAGAATTATTATGACTTATGACAATCTCAGTTTGTATACCGATGGGTTCACATCAAGATACCATTGATATATATTCTGGTAGGCTTTATACTGAATTAAGAAATATTTTGACATTTTTGTATATTAATGTGCCTCTTCAGGACACCATTAATATATATTATGATGCTCTTTATACAGAATTACTATGCCTTATGACAATTTCAGTTTGTATACCGAGGGGCCACGTCAGGATACCATTGATATATATTCTGATGCTCTTTATACAGAATTATTATGACTTATGACAATCTCAGTTTGTATACCGATGGGTTCACATCAAGATACCATTGATATATATTCTGTTAGGCTTTATACTGAATTAAGAAGTATTTTGACAATTTTGTATATTAATGTGCCTCTTCGGGACACCATTAATATATATTATGATGCTCTTTATACAGAATTACTATGCCTTATGACAATCTCAGTTTGTATACCGAGGGGCCTCATCAGGATACCATTGATATATATTCTGATGCTCTTTATACAGAATTATTATGACTTATGACAATCTCAGTTTGTATACCGAGGGGCCACACCAGGATACCATAGATATATATTATGATGCTCTTGATACAGAATTACTATGCCTTATGACAATCTCAGTTTGTATACCGAGGGGCCTCATCAGGATACCATTGATATATATTCTGATGCTCTTTATACAGAATTATTATGACTTATGACAATCTCAGTTTGTATACCGAGGGGCCACACCAGGATACCATTGATATATATTCTGATGCTCTTTATACAGAATTATTATGACTTATGACAATCTCAGTTTGTATACCGATGGGTTCACATCAAGATACCATTGATATATATTCTGATGCTCTTTATACAGAATTATTATGACTTATGACAATCTCAGTTTGTATACCGAGGGGCCACACCAGGATACCATTGATATATATTCTGATGCTCTTTATACAGAATTATTATGACTTATGACAATCTCAGTTTGTATACCGATGGGTTCACATCAAGATACCATTGATATATATTCTGATGCTCTTTATACAGAATTATTATGACTTATGACAATCTCAGTTTGTATACCGAGGGGCCACACCAGGATACCATTGATATATATTCTGATGCTCTTTATACAGAATTATTATGACTTATGACAATCTCAGTTTGTATACCGATGGGTTCACATCAAGATACCATTGATATATATTCTGATGCTCTTTATACAGAATTATTATGACTTATGACAATCTCAGTTTGTATACCGAGGGGCCACACCAGGATACCATTGATATATATTCTGATGCTCTTTATACAGAATTATTATGACTTATGACAATCTCAGTTTGTATACCGATGGGTTCACATCAAGATACCATTGATATGTATTCTGTTAGGATTTATACTGAATTAAGATGTATTTTGACAATTTTGTATATTAATGTGCCTCTTCAGGACACCATTAATATATATTATGATGCTCTTTATACAGAATTACTATGCCTTATGACAATCTCAGTTGGTATACCGAGGGGCCACATCAGGATACCATTGATATATATTCTGATGCTCTTTATACAGAATTATTATGACTTATGACAATCTCAGTTTGTATACCGAGGGGCCACACCAGGATACCATAGATATATATTATGATGCTCTTGATACAGAATTACTATGCCTTATGACAATCTCAGTTTGTATACCGAGGGGCCTCATCAGGATACCATTGATATATATTCTGATGCTCTTTATACAGAATTATTATGACTTATGACAATCTCAGTTTGTATACCGATGGGTTCACATCAAGATACCATTGATATGTATTCTGTTAGGATTTATACTGAATTAAGATGTATTTTGACAATTTTGTATATTAATGTGCCTCTTCAGGACACCATTAATATATATTATGATGCTCTTTATACAGAATTACTATGCCTTATGACAATCTCAGTTGGTATACCGAGGGGCCACATCAGGATACCATTGATATATATTCTGATGCTCTTGATACAGAATTACTATGCCTTATGACAATCTCAGTTTGTATACCGATGGGCCACATCAGGATACCATTGATATATATTCTGATGCTCTTTATACAGAATTATTATGACTTATGACAATCTCATTTTGTATACCGAGGGGCCACACCAGGATACCATAGATATATATTATGATGCTCTTGATACAGAATTACTATGCCTTATGACAATCTCAGTTTGTATACCGAGGGGCCTCATCAGGATACCATTGATATATATTCTGATGCTCTTTATACAGAATTATTATGACTTATGACAATCTCAGTTTGTATACCGATGGGTTCACATCAAGATACCATTGATATGTATTCTGTTAGGATTTATACTGAATTAAGATGTATTTTGACAATTTTGTATATTAATGTGCCTCTTCAGGACACCATTAATATATATTATGATGCTCTTTATACAGAATTACTATGCCTTATGACAATCTCAGTTGGTATACCGAGGGGCCACATCAGGATACCATTGATATATATTCTGATGCTCTTGATACAGAATTACTATGCCTTATGACAATCTCAGTTTGTATACCGATGGGCCACATCAGGATACCATTGATATATATTCTGATGCTCTTTATACAGAATTATTATGACTTATGACAATCTCATTTTGTATACCGAGGGGCCACACCAGGATACCATAGATATATATTATGATGCTCTTGATACAGAATTACTATGCCTTATGACAATCTCAGTTTGTATACCGAGGGGCCTCATCAGGATACCATTGATATATATTCTGATGCTCTTTATACAGAATTATTATGACTTATGACAATCTCAGTTTGTATACCGATGGGTTCACATCAGGATACCATTGATATATATTCTGTTATGCTTTATTCTGAATTATGATCTCTTTTCAAATTTCATTTTGAATATTAATGTGCCTCTTCAGGACACCATTAATATATATTCTGATGCTTTTTATACGGAATAAGCATGCTTTTGACAATCGCAGTTTGTATACCGATGGGCCACATCAGGATAAAATAATATATATTCCGATTCTCTTTATACAAAATTTTCAACTCTTTTGAAATTTTCAGATTGTATATCAATGTGCCTCTTCAGGACACCATTAATATATATTCTGATGCTCTTTATACAGAATTACTATGCCTTATGACAATCTCAGTTTGTATACCGATGGGCCACATCAGGATACCATTCATATATAATCTGATGCTCTTTATACAGAATTATGATGTCTTTTGACAATTTCAGTTTGTATATCAATGTGCCTCTTCAGGACACCATTAATATATATTCTGATGCTCTTTATACAGAATGAGGACGTTTTTGACAATCTCAGATTTTCTACCGATGGGCCACATCAGGATACCTTTAATATATATTCTAATGCTCTTTATACTGAATTACAATGTCAGTTGCATATCAATGTGCATATTCTGAACACCATTAATATATATTCTGATGCTCTTTATACAGATTTAGGATGCCTTTTACAATCTCATTCTGCATAACGATGCGCCACATCAGGATAAAATTAATATATATTCTAATGATCTTTATACTGAATTATGATGTCTTTTGACAATTTCAGTTTATATAACAATCGGCTTCTTCGGGATTCCTGTTATATATATGCTGACACTCTTTATACAGATTAAGATGCATTTGACAATCTCATGTTGTATACCGATGTGACACTTCCGGGCACCTTTAATATATATTCTGATGAACTTTATACAGAATTATGACATATTTCGCATCGTCAGTTAGTATACCAATTTGCCTCTTCAGTGCACCATTAGTATATATTCTGATGCTCTTTACAGAGATAATTTCTGTCGAGTTATTTTTTTTGAACTTTGATTTTGGAATGCAAGCTTCTGCCAACTTTATGTGTACCATTTGTTCAATATCAGCCTGAGTAACACTGGAAAAATTGAAAAAGTGTTTATTGGAATTTCCGTTCTCAACTTCTAGAGACAAGTCTATTCATGTCATTTTTATCTCTATGTAAATGGTTTCATTATTTGCATTCGGGCTTTGGTTTGTTCGATTTTGAATGACATCAGAAGGAAGATAACGTCTTTTGTATTCTTTAGTCTATTAAATTAATTCTTAATTGCAGTTGTATGACACAACTTGATGTTAGCTAGGTAACGGCAGAAATTGTGTATCTGATATTTTTTCAACCCCCGTGAACAACTTGAAAGAACTTTTCAAAAAATCAAACCCCAATTTGATCTTGATATTTCTGAGGAAATATGGACTATATAATAAAATATAATCACAATTTGGTGTCTGATGATGAAAGGGGAAACTTTGATACTTGCCAGGTGACAAATTTTCAAAGAACAATGCACCTCCGAAAAGAGTGAATTTAAAAAAAAAATGAAGCAAGACAACATGGAAAAAATAGGAAAGGAAAGATTCAGTTTTTTCAAAGCATTTCAACCTTATATAAAGAGAAAGAAAAAACAAAAAATGAACTGTTTGACCTAAAAGGATCTCTTGCTGATCGATGGGTCGTTAAGTTTTCAACAAATAAACAAACTTTCAAGATTACAAAATTCATTAGAAATTTGGAAATCGGTCCAGAAAATAAACTGATGATGTATTTTGACATCGTTAGTTTGTATATCAATGTGCCTCTTCAGGACACCATTAATATATATTCTGATGCTCTTTATACAGAATTATGATGTCTTTTGACAATTTCAGTTTGTATATCAATGTGCCTCTTCAGGACACCATTAATATATATTCTGATACTCTTTTTACAGAATTACTATGCCTTATGACAATCTCAGTTTGTATATCAATGTGCCTCTTCAGGACACGATAAATATATATTCTGATGCTCTTTATACAGAATTACTATGCCTTATGACAATCTCAGTTTGTATACCGATGGGCCACATCAGGATACCATTAATATATAATCTGATGCTCTTTATACAGAATTATGATGTCTTTTGAAAATGTCAGTTTGTCTATCAATGTGCCTGTTCAGGACACCATTAATATATATTCTGATGTTATATATACAGAATTATGATATCTTTTGACAATTTCAGTTTGTATATCAATGAGCCTCTTCAGGACACCATTAATATATATTCTGATGCTGTTATACAGAATTATGAGGTTTTTGAAATTTCAGTTTGTATATCAATGTGCCTCTTCAGGACACCATTAATATATATTCTGATGCTCTTTATACAGAATTATGAAGTCTTTTGACAATTTCAGTTTGTATATCAATGTGCCTCTTCGGGATACCATTAATATATATTCTGATGCCCTTTATACAGAATTACTATGCCTTAAGACAATCTCACTTTGTATATCAATGTGCCTCTTCAGGACACCATTAATATATATTCTGATGCTCTTTATACAGAATTATGATGTCATTTGACAATTTCAGTTTGTCTATCAATGTGTCTTTTCAGGACACAATTAATATATATTCTGATGCTCTTTATACAGAATTATGATGTCTTTTGACAATTTCAGTTTGTATATCAATGTGCCTCTTCAGGACACAATTAATATATATTCTGATGCTGTTATACAGAATTATGATGTATTTTGACAATTTCAGTTTGTATATCAATGTGCCTCTTCAGGACACCATTAATATATATTCTGATGCTATTTATTCAGAATTATGAAGTCTTTTGACAATTTCAGTTTGTATATCAATGTACCTCTTCAGGACACCATTAATATATATTCTGATGTTATATATACAGAATTATGATATCTTTTGACAATTTCAGTTTGTATATCAATGTGCCTCTTCAGGACACCATTAATATATATTCTGATGCTGTTATACAGAATTATGAGGTTTTTGACAATTTCAGTTTGTATATCAATGTACCTCTTCAGGACACCATTAATATATATTCTGATGCTCTTTATACAGAATTATGAAGTCTTTTGACAATTTCAGTTTGTATATCAATGTACCTCTTCAGGACACCATTAATATATATTCTGATGCTCTTTATACAGAATTATGATGTCTTTTGACAATTTCAGTTTGTATATCAATGTGCCTCTTCAGGACACCATTGCTATATATTCTGATGCTCTTCATACAGAATAAGGATGCTTTTGTCAATCTCAGGTTGTATATCAATGTACCTCTTCAGGACACCATTAATATATATTCTGATGCTCTTTATACAGAATTATGAAGTCTTTTGACAATTTCAGTTTGTATATCAATGTACCTCTTCAGGACACCATTAATATATATTCTGATGTTATATATACAGAATTATGATATCTTTTGACAATTTCAGTTTGTATATCAATGTGCCTCTTCAGGACACCATTAATATATATTCTGATGCTGTTATACAGAATTATGAGGTTTTTGACAATTTCAGTTTGTATATCAATGTACCTCTTCAGGACACCATTAATATATATTCTGATGCTCTTTATACAGAATTATGAAGTCTTTTGACAATTTCAGTTTGTATATCAATGTACCTCTTCAGGACACCATTAATATATATTCTGATGTTATATATACAGAATTATGATATCTTTTGACAATTTCAGTTTGTATATCAATGTGCCTCTTCAGGACACCATTAATATATATTCTGATGTTATATATACAGAATTATGATATCTTTTGACAATTTCAGTTTGTATATCAATGTGCCTCTTCAGGACACCATTAATATATATTCTGATGTTATATATACAGAATTATGAAGTCTTTTGACAATTTCAGTTTGTATGTCAATGTGCCTCTTCAGGACACCATTAATATATATTCTGATGCTCTTTATACTGAATTACTATGACTTATGACAATCTCAGTTTGTATATCAATGTGCCTCTTCAGGACACCATTAATATATATTCTGAAGCTTTTTATACTGAATAACTATCCTTTATGACAATCTCAGTTTGTATATCAATGTGCCTCTTCAGGACACCATTAATATATATTCTGATGCTGTTTATACAGAATTAATATGCCTTAAGACAATCTCGGTTTGTATATCAATGTGACTCTTCAGGACACCATTAATATATATTCTGATGCTGTTATACAGAATTATGATGTCTTTTGACAATTTCAGTTTGTATATCAATGTGCCTCTTCAGGACACCATTAATATATATTCTGATGCTCTTTATACAGAATTATGATGTTTTTGACAATTTCAGTTTGTATATCAATGTGCCTCTTCAGGACACCATTAATATATATTCTGATGCTGTTATACAGAATTATGATGTCTTTTGACAATTTCAGTTTGTATATCAATGTGCCTCTTCAGGACACCATTAATATATATTCTGATGCTCTTTATACAGAATTATGATGTTTTTGACAATTTCAGTTTGTATATCAATGTGCCTCTTCAGGACACCATTAATATATATTCTGATGCTGTTATACAGAATTATGATGTCTTTTGACAATTTCAGTTTGTATATCAATGTGCCTCTTCAGGACACCATTAATATATATTCTGATGCTCTTTATACAGAATTATGATGTTTTTGACAATTTCAGTTTGTATATCAATGTGCCTCTTCAGGACACCATTAATATATATTCTGATGCTGTTATACAGAATTATGATGTCTTTTGACAATTTCAGTTTGTATATCAATGTGCCTCTTCAGGACACCATTAATATATATTCTGATGCTGTTATACAGAATTATGATGTCTTTTGACAATTTCAGTTTGTATATCAATGTGCCTCTTCAGGACACCATTAATATATATTCTGATGCTCTTTATACAGAATTATGATGTTTTTGACAATTTCAGTTTGTATATCAATGTGCCTCTTCAGGACACCATTAATATATATTCTGATGCTGTTATACAGAATTATGATGTCTTTTGTCAATTTCAGTTTGTATATCAATGTGCCTCTTCAGGACACCATTAATATATATTCTGATGCTCTTTATACAGAATTATGATGTTTTTGACAATTTCAGTTTGTATATCAATGTGCCTCTTCAGGACACCATTAATATATATTCTGATGCTGTTATACAGAATTATGATGTCTTTTGACAATTTCAGTTTGTATATCAATGTGCCTCTTCAGGACACCATTAATATATATTCTGATGCTCTTTATACAGAATTATGATGTTTTTGACAATTTCAGTTTGTATATCAATGTGCCTCTTCAGGACACCATTAATATATATTCTGATGCTGTTTATACAGAATTATGATGTCTTTTGACAATTTCAGTTTGTATATCAATGTGCCTCTTCAGGACACCATTAATATATATTCTGATGCTGTTATACAGAATTACGATGCCTTTTGACAATTTCAGTTTGTATATCAATGTGCCTCTTCAGGACACCATTAATATATATTCTTATGCTCTTTATACAGAATTATGATGTCTTTTGACAATTTCAGTTTCTATATCAATGTGCCTCTTCAGGACACCATTAATATATATTCTGATGCTTTTTATACAGAATAATTATGCCTTGCGACAATCTCAGTTTGTATATCAATGTGCCTCTTCAGGACACCATTAATATATATTCTGATGCTCTTTATACAGAATTATGATGTCTTTTGACAATTTCAGTTTGTATATCAATGTGCCTCTTCAGGACACCATTAATATATATTCTGATGCTCTTTATACAGAATTATGATGTCTTTTGACATTTTCAGTTTGTATATCAATGTGCCTCTTCAGGACACCATTAATATATATTCTGATGCTCTTTATACAGAATTATGATGTCTATTGTCAATTTCAGTTTGTATATCAATCTGCCTCTTTAGGACACCATTAATATATATTCTGATGCTGTTATACAGAATTACGATGTCTTTTGACAATTTCAGTTTGTATATCAATGTGCCTCTTCAGGACACCATTAATATATATTCTGATGCTCTTTATACAGAATTATGATGTCTTTTGACAATTTCAGTTTGTATATCAATGTGACTCTTCAGGATACCATTAATATATATTCTGATGCTCATTATACAGAATTATTATGTCTTTTGACAATTTCAGCTTGTATATCAATGTGCATCTTCAGGATACCATTAATATATATTCTGATGCTCATTATACAGAATTATTATGTCTTATGACAATCTCACTTTGTATATCAATGTGCCTCTTCAGGACACCATTAATATATATTCTGATGCTCTTTATACTGAATTACTATGACTTATGACAATCTCAGTTTGTATATCAATGTGCCTCTTCAGGACACCATTAATATATATTCTGATGCTCTTTATACAGAATTATGATGTCTTTAGACAATTTCAGTTTGTATATCAATGTGCCTCTTCAGGATACCATTAATATATATTCTGATGCTCTTTATACAGAATTATGATGTCTTTTGACAATTTCAGTTTGTATATCAATGTGCCTCTTCAGGACACCATTAATATATATTCTGATGCTCTTTATACTGAATTACTATGACTTATGACAATCTCAGTTTGTATATCAATGTGCCTCTTCAGGACACCATTAATATATATTCTGATGCTATTTATACAGAATTATGATGTCTTTTGTCAATTTCAGTTTGTATATCAATCTGCCTCTTTAGGACACCCTTAATATATATTCTGATGCTGTTATACAGAATTACGATGTCTTTTGAAAATTTCAGTTTGTCTATCAATGTGCCTCTTCAGGACACCATTAATATATATTCTGATGCTCTTTATACTGAATTACTATGACTTATGACAATCTTCGTTTGTATACCGATGGTCCACATCTAGATACCATTAATATATATTCTGATGCTCTTTATACTGAATTACTATGCCTTATGACAATCTCAGTTTGTATACAGATAGGCCATTACAGGATACCATTAATATATATTCTGTTAGGCTTTATACTGAATTATGATGTCTTTGACAATCTCAGTTTGTATATCAATGTGCCTGTTCAGGACACCATTAATATATTTTCTGATGCTCTTTATATTGAATTACTATGCCTTATGACAATCTCAGTTTGTATACCGATAGGCCATTACAGGATACCATTAATATATATTCTGTTAGGCTTTATACTGAATTATGATGTCTTTGACAATCTCAGTTTGTATATCAATGTGCCTGTTCAGGACACTATTAATATATTTTCTGATGCTCTTTATATTGAATTACTATGCCTTATGACCATCTTAGTTTGTATACCGATGGGCCTCATCAGGATACCATTAATATATATTCTGATGCTCTTTATACTGAATTACTATGCCTTATGACAATCTTAGTTTGTATACCGATGGGCCACATCAGGATACCATTAATATATATTCTGATGCTCTTTATACTGAATTGCTATGCCTTATGACAATCTTAGTTTGTATACCGATGGGCCACATCAGGATACCATTAATATATTTTCTGATGCTCTTTATACTGAATTACTATGACTTATGACAATCTCAGTTTGTATACCGATGGGCCACATCAGGATACCATTAATATATTTTCTGATGCTCTTTATACTGAATTACTATGCCTTATGACAATCTTAGTTTGTATACCGATGGGCCACATCAGGATACCATTAATATATATTCTGATGCTCTTTATACTGAATTGCTATGCCTTATGACAATCTTAGTTTGTATACCGATGGGCCACATCAGGATACCATTAATATATTTTCTGATGCTCTTTATACTGAATTACTATGCCTTATGACAATCTTAGTTTGTATACCGATGGGCCACATCAGGATACCATTAATATATATTCTGACGCTCTTTATACTGAATTGCTATGCCTTATGACAATCTTAGTTTGTATACCGATGGGCCACATCAGGACACCATTAATATATATTCTGATGCTCTTTATACTGAATTGCTATGCCTTATGACAATCTTAGTTTGTATACCGATGGGCCACATCAGGATACCATTAATATATTTTCTGATGCTCTTTATACTGAATTACTATGACTTATGACAATCTCAGTTTGTATACCGATGGGCCACATCAGGATACCATTAATATATTTTCTGATGCTCTTTATACTGAATTACTATGCCTTATGACAATCTTAGTTTGTATACCGATGGGCCACATCAGGACACCATTAATATATATTCTGATGCTCTTTATACTGAATTGCTATGCCTTATGACAATCTTAGTTTGTATACCGATGGGCCACATCAGGATACCATTAATATATATTCTGACGCTCTTTATACTGAATTGCTATGCCTTATGACAATCTTAGTTTGTATACCGATGGGCCACATCAGGATACCATTAATATATATTCTGACGCTCTTTATACTGAATTGCTATGCCTTATGACAATCTTAGTTTGTATACCGATGGGCCACATCAGGATACCATTAATATATTTTCTGATGCTCTTTATACTGAATTACTATGACTTATGACAATCTCAGTTTGTATACCGATGGGCCACATCAGGATACCATTAATATATTTTCTGATGCTCTTTATACTGAATTACTATGCCTTATGACAATCTTAGTTTGTATACCGATGGGCCACATCAGGATACCATTAATATATATTCTGATGCTCTTTATACTGAATTGCTATGCCTTATGACAATCTTAGTTTGTATACCGATGGGCCACATCAGGATACCATTAATATATTTTCTGATGCTCTTTATACTGAATTACTATGCCTTATGACAATCTTAGTTTGTATACCGATGGGCCACATCAGGATACCATTAATATATATTCTGATGCTCTTTATACTGAATTGCTATGCCTTATGACAATCTTACTTTGTATACCGATGGGCCACATCAGGATACCATTAATATATATTCTGACGCTCTTTATACTGAATTGCTATGCCTTATGACAATCTTAGTTTGTATACCGATGGGCCACATCAGCATACCATTAATATATATTCTGATGCTCTTTATACTGAATTGCTATGCCTTATGACAATCTTAGTTTGTATACCGATGGGCCACATCATGATACCATTAATATATATTCTGACGCTCTTTATACTGAATTACTATGCCTTATGACAATCTTAGTTTGTATACCGATGGGCCACATCAGGATACCATTAATATATTTTCTGATGCTCTTTATACTGAATTACTATGACTTATGACAATCTCAGTTTGTATACCGATAGGCCATTACAGGATACCATTAATATATATTCTGTTCGGCTTTATACTGAATTATGATGTCTTTGATAATCTCAGTTTGTATATCAATGTGCCTCTTCCGGACACCATTAATATATTTTCTGATGCTCTTTATATTGAATTACTATGCCTTATGACAATCTTAGTTTGTATACCGATGGGCCACATCAGGATACCATTAATATATATTCTGATGCTCTTTAGACTGAATTGCTATGCCTTATGACAATCTTAGTTTGTATACCGATGGGCCACATCAGGATACCTTTAATATATATTCTGTTGCTCTTTATACTGAATTGCTGTGCCTTATGACAATCTTAGTTTGTATACCGATGGGCCACATCAGGACACCATTAATATATATTCTGATGCTCTTTATACTGAATTACTATGCCTTATGACAATCTTAGTTTGTATATCGATGGGCCACATCAGGATACGATTAATATATATTCTGATGCTCTTTATACTGAATTGCTATGCCTTATGACAATCTTAGTTTGTATACCGATGGGCCACATCAGGATACCATTAATATATATTCTGATGCTCTTTATACTGAATTGCTATGCCTTATGACAATCTTAGTTTGTATACCGATGGGCCACATTAGGATACCATTAATATATATTCTGATGCTCTTTATACTGAATTGCTATGCCTTATGACAATCTCAGTTGATATATCGATAGGCCATTACAGGATACCATTAATATATATTCTGTTAGGCTTTATACTGAATTATGATGTCTTTGACAATCTAAGTTTGTATATCAATGTGCCTCTTCAGGACACCATTAATATTTTTTCTGTTAGGCTTTATACTGAATTATGATGTCTTTGACAATCTCAGTTTGTATATCAATCTGCCTCTTCAGGACACAATTAATATATTTTCTGATGCTCTTTATACTGAATTACTATACCTTATGACAATCTTAGTTTGTATACCGATGGGCCACATCAGGATACCATTAATATATATTCTGATGCTCTTTATACTGAATTACTATGCCTTATGACAATCTTAGTTTGTATACCGATGGGCCACATCAGGATACCATTAATATATTTTCTGATGCTCTTTATACTGAATTACTATGCCTTATGACAATCTCTGTTTGTATACCGATAGGCCATTACAGGATACTTTTAATATATATTCTGTTATTCTTTATACTGAATTATGATGTCTTTGACAATCTCAGTTTCTATATCAATGTGCCTCTTCAGGACACCATTAATATATTTTCTGATGCTCTTTATACTGAATTACTATGCCTTATGACAATCTTAGTTTGTATAACGATGGGCCACATCAGGATACCATTAATATATAATCTGATGCTCTTTATACTGAATTACTATGCCTTATGACAATCTTAGTTTGTATAACGATGGGCCAAATCAGGATACCATTAATATATATTCTGTTAGGCTTTATACTGAATTATGATGTCTTTGACAATCTCGGTTTGTATATCAATGTGCCTCTTCAGGACACCATTAATATATTTTCTGATGCTCTTTATATTGAATTACTATGCCTTATGACAATCTTAGTTTGTATACCGATGGGCCACATCAGGATACCATTAATATATATTCTGATTCTCTTTATACTGAATTACTATGCCTTATGACAATCTCAGTTTGTATACCGATAGGCCATTACAGGATACCATTAATATATATTCTGTTAGGCTTTATACTGAATTATGATGTCATTGACAATCTCCGTTTGTATATCAATGTGCCTCTTCCGGACACCATTAATATATTTTCTGATGCTCTTTATATTGAATTACTATGCCTTATGACAATCTTAGTTTGTATACCGATGGGCCACATCAGGATACCATTAATATATATTCTGATGCTCTTTATACTGAATTACTATGCCTTATGACAATCTTAGTTTGTATACCGATGGGCCACATCAGGATACCATTAATATATATTCTGATGCTCTTTAGACTGAATTGCTATGCCTTATGACAATCTTAGTTTGTATACCGATGGGCCACATCAGGATACCTTTAATATATATTCTGTTGCTCTTTATACTGAATTGCTATGCCTTATGACAATCTTAGTTTGTATACCGATGGGCCACATCAGGATACCATTAATATATATTCTGATGCTCTTTATACTGAATTACTATGCCTTATGACAATCTTAGTTTGTATACCGATGGGCCACATCAGGATACCATTAATATATATTCTGATGCTCTTTATACTGAATTGCTATGCCTTATGACAATCTTAGTTTGTATACCGATGGGCCACATCAGGATACCATTAATATATATTCTGATGCTCTTTATACTGAATTGCAATGCCTTATGACAATCTTAGTTTGTATACCGATGGGCCACATCAGGATACCATTAATATATATTCTGATGCTCTTTATACTGAATTGCTATGCCTTATGACAATCTCAGTTGATATATCGATAGGCCATTACAGGATACCATTAATATCTTTTCTGTTAGGCTTTATACTGAATTATGATGTCTTTGACAATCTAAGTTTGTATATCAATGTGCCTCTTCAGGACACCATTAATATTTTTTCTGTTAGGCTTTATACTGAATTATGATGTCTTTGACAATCTCAGTTTGTATATCAATCTGCCTCTTCAGGACACAATTAATATATTTTCTGATGCTCTTTATACTGAATTACTATGCCTTATGACAATCTTAGTTTGTATACCGATGGGCCACATCAGGATACCATTAATATATATTCTGATGCTCTTTATACTGAATTACTATGCCTTATGACAATCTTAGTTTGTATACCGATGGGCCACATCAGGATACCATTAATATATTTTCTGATGCTCTTTATACTGAATTACTATGCCTTATGACAATCTCTGTTTGTATACCGATAGGCCATTACAGGATACTTTTAATATATATTCTGTTACTCTTTATACTGAATTATGATGTCTTTGACAATCTCAGTTTCTATATCAATGTGCCTCTTCAGGACACCATTAATATATTTTCTGATGCTCTTTATACTGAATTACTATGCCTTATGACAATCTTAGTTTGTATAACGATGGGCCACATCAGGATACCATTAATATATAATCTGATGCTCTTTATACTGAATTACTATGCCTTATGACAATCTCAGTTTGTATAACGATGGGCCACATCAGGATACCATTAATATATATTCTGTTAGGCTTTATACTGAATTATGATGTCTTTGACAATCTCGGTTTGTATATCAATGTGCCTCTTCAGGACACCATTAATATATTTTCGGATGCTCTTTATATTGAATTACTATGCCTTATGACAATCTTAGTTTGTATACCGATGGGACACATCAGGATACCATTAATATATATTCTGATTCTCTTTATACTGAATTACTATGCCTTATGACAATCTCAGTTTGTATACCGATAGGCCATTACAGGATACCATTAATATATATTCTGTTAGGCTTTATACTGAATTATGATGTCTTTGACAATCTCAGTTTTTATATCAATGTGCCTCTTCAGTACACCATTAATATATTTTCTGATGCTCTTTATATTGAATTACTATGTCTTATGACAATCTTAATTAGTATACCGATGGGCCATATCAGGATACCATTAATATATATTCTGATGCTCTTTATACTGAATTACTATGCCTTATGACAATCTCAGTTTGTATACAGATAGGCCATTACAGGATACCATTAATATATATTTTGTTAGGCTTTATACTGAATTATGATGTCTTTGACAATCTCAGTTTGTATATCAATGTGCCTCTTCAGGACAGCATTAATATATTTTCTGATGCTCTTTATATTGAATTACTATGCCTTATGACAATCTTAGTTTGCATACCGATGGGCCACATCAGGATACCATTAATATATATTCTGATGCTCTTTATACTGAATTACTATGCCTTATGACAATCTTAGTTTGTATACCGATGGGCCACATCAGGATACCATTAATGTATTTTCTGATGCTCTTTATACTGAATTACTATGCCTTATGACAATCTCTGTTTGTATACCGATAGGCCATTTTAGGATACCATTAATATATATTCTGTTACTCTTTATACTGAATTATGATGTCTTTGACAATCTCAGTTTCTATATCAATGTGCCTCTTCAGGACACCATTAATATATATTCTGATGCTCTTTGTACTGAATTACTATGCCTTATGACAATCTTAGTTTGTATACCGATGGGCCACATCAGGATACCATTAATATATATTCTGATGCTCTTTGTACTGAATTACTATGCCTTATAACAATCTTAGTTTGTATACCGATGGGCCACATCAGCATACCATTAATATATATTCTGATGCTCTCTATACTGAATTACTATGCCTTATGACAATCTTAGTTTGTATACCGATGGGCCACATCAGGATACCATTAATATATATTCTGATGCTCTTTATACTGAATTACTATGCCTTATGACAATCTTAGTTTGTATACCGATGGGCCACATCAGGATACCATTAATATATATTCTGATGCTCTTTATACTGAATTACTATGCCTTATGACAATCTTAGTTTGTATACCGATGGGCCACATCAGCATACCATTAATATATATTCTGATGCTCTTTATACTGAATTACTATGCCTTATGACAATCTTAGTTTGTATACCGATGGGCCACATCAGGATACCATTAATATATATTCTGATGCTCTTTATACTGAATTACTATGCCTTATGACAATCTTAGTTTGTGTACCGATGGGCCACATCAGGATACCATTAATATATATTCTGATGCTCTTTATACTGAATTACTATGCCTTATGACAATCTTAGTTTGTATACCGATGGGCCACATCAGGATACCATTAATATATATTCTGATGCTCTTTATACTGAATTACTATGCCTTATGACAATCTTAGTTTGTATACCGATGGGCCACATCAGGATACCATTAATATATATTCTGATGCTCTTTATACTGAATTACTATGCCTTATGACAATCTTAGTTTGTATACCGATGGGCCACATCAGGATACCATTAATATATATTCTGATGCTCTTTATACTGAATTACTATGCCTTATGACAATCTTAGTTTGTATACCGATGGGCCACATCAGGATACCATTAATATATATTCTGATGCTCTTTATACTGAATTACTATGCCTTATGACAATCTTAGTTTGTATACCGATGGGCCACATCAGGATACCATTAATATATATTCTGATGCTCTTTATACTGAATTACTATGCCTTATGACAATCTTAGTTTGTATACCGATGGGCCACATCAGGATACCATTAATATATATTCTGATGCTCTTTATACTGAATTACTATGCCTTATGACAATCTTAGTTTGTATACCGATGGGCCACATCAGCATACCATTAATATATATTCTGATGCTCTTTATACTGAATTACTATGCCTTATGAAAATCTCAGTTTGTATACCGATAGGCCATTACAGGATACCATTAATATATATTCTGTTAGGCTTCATACTGAATTATGATGTCTTTGACAATCTTAGTTTGTATATCAATGTGCCTCTTCAGGACACCATTAATATATTTTCTGATGCTCTTTATATTGAATTACTATGGCTTATGACAATCTCAGTTTGTATACCGATAGGCCATTACAGGATACCATTAATATATATTCTGTTAGGCCTTATACTGAATTATGATGTCTTTGACAATCTCAGTTTGTATATCAATGTGCCTCTTCCGGACACCATTAATATATTTTCTGATGCTCTTTATATTGAATTACTATGCCTTATGACAATCTTAGTTTGTATACCGATGGGCCACATCAGGATACCATTAATATATATTCTGATGCTCTTTATACTGAATTACTATGCCTTATGACAATCTTAGTTTGTATACCGATGGGCCACATCAGGATACCATTAATATATATTCTGATGCTCTTTAGACTGAATTGCTATGCCTTATGACAATCTTAGTTTGTATACCGATGGGCCACATCAGGATACCTTTAATATATATTCTGTTGCTCTTTATACTGAATTGCTATGCCTTATGACAATCTTAGTTTGTATACCGATGGGCCACATCAGGATACCATTAATATATATTCTGATGCTCTTTATACTGAATTACTATGCCTTATGACAATCTTAGTTTGTATACCGATGGGCCACATCAGGATACCATTAATATATATTCTGATGCTCTTTATACTGAATTACTATGCCTTATGACAATCTTAGTTTGTATACCGATGGGCCACATCAGGATACCATTAATATATATTCTGATGCTCTTTATACTGAATTACTATGCCTTATGACAATCTTAGTTTGTATACCGATGGGCCACATCAGCATACCATTAATATATATTCTGATGCTCTTTATACTGAATTACTATGCCTTATGAAAATCTCAGTTTGTATACCGATAGGCCATTACAGGATACCATTAATATATATTCTGTTAGGCTTCATACTGAATTATGATGTCTTTGACAATCTTAGTTTGTATATCAATGTGCCTCTTCAGGACACCATTAATATATTTTCTGATGCTCTTTATATTGAATTACTATGGCTTATGACAATCTCAGTTTGTATACCGATAGGCCATTAGAGGATACCATTAATATATATTCTGTTAGGCCTTATACTGAATTATGATGTCTTTGACAATCTCAGTTTGTATATCAATGTGCCTCTTCCGGACACCATTAATATATTTTCTGATGCTCTTTATATTGAATTATTATGCCTTATGACAATCTTAGTTTGTATACCGATGGGCCACATCAGGATACCATTAATATATATTCTGATGCTCTTTATACTGAATTACTATGCCTTATGACAATCTTAGTTTGTATACCGATGGGCCACATCAGGATACCATTAATATATATTCTGATGCTCTTTAGACTGAATTGCTATGCCTTATGACAATCTTAGTTTGTATACCGATGGGCCACATCAGGATACCTTTAATATATATTCTGTTGCTCTTTATACTGAATTGCTATGCCTTATGACAATCTTAGTTTGTATACCGATGGGCCACATCAGTATACCATTAATATATATTCTGATGCTCTTTATACTGAATTACTATGCCTTATGACAATCTTAGTTTGTATACCGATGGGCCACATCAGGATACCATTAATATATATTCTGATGCTCTTTATACTGAATTGCTATGCCTTATGACAATCTTAGTTTGTATACCTATGGGCCACATCAGGATACCATTAATATATATTCTGATGCTCTTTATACTGAATTGCTATGCCTTATGACAATCTTAGTTTGTATACCGATGGGCCACATCAGGATACCATTAATATATATTCTGATGATCTTTATACTGAATTGCTATGCCTTATGACAATCTCAGTTGATATATCGATAGGCCATTACAGGATACCATTAATATATATTCTGTTAGGCTTTATACTGAATTATGATGTCTTTGACAATCTAAGTTTGTATATCAATGTGCCTCTTCAGGACACCATTAATATTTTTTCTGTTAGGCTTTATACTGAATTATGATGTCTTTGACAATCTCAGTTTGTATACCGATGGGCCACATCAGGATACCATTAATGTATTTTCTGATGCTCTTTATACTGAATTACTATGCCTTATGACAATCTCAGTTTGTATACCGATAGGCCATTACAGGATACCATTAATATATATTCTGTTAGGCTTTATACTGAATTATGATGTCTTTGACAATCTCAGTTTTTATATCAATGTGCCTCTTCAGGACACCATTAATATATTTTCTGATGCTCTTTATATTGAATTACTATGTCTTATGACAATCTTAATTAGTATACCGATGGGCCATATCAGGATACCATTAATATATATTCTGATGCTCTTTATACTGAATTACTATGCCTTATGACAATCTCAGTTTGTATACAGATAGGTCATTACAGGATACCATTAATATATATTTTGTTAGGCTTTATACTGAATTATGATGTCTTTGACAATCTCAGTTTGTATATCAATGTGCCTCTTCAGGACAGTATTAATATATTTTCTGATGCTCTTTATATTGAATTACTATGCCTTATGACAATCTTAGTTTGCATATCGATGGGCCACATCAGGATACCATTAATATATATTCTGATGCTCTTTATACTGAATTACTATGCCTTATGACAATCTCAGTTTGTATACCGATAGGCCATTACAGGATACCTTTAATATATATTCTGTTAGGCTTTATACTGAATTATGATGTCTTTGACAATCTCAGTTTCCATATCAATGTGCCTCTTCAGGACACCATTAATGTATTTTCTGATGCTCTTTATATTGAATTACTATGCCTTATGACAATCTCAGTTTGTATACCGATAGGCCATTACAGGATACCATTAATATATTTTCTGATGCTCTTTATACTGAATTACTATGCTTTATGACAATCTCTGTTTGTATACCGATAGGCCATTACAGGATACTTTTAATATATATTCTGTTACTCTTTATACTGAATTATGATGTCTTTGAAAATCTCAGTTTCTATATCAATGTGCCTCTTCAGGACACCATTAATATATTTTCTGATGCACTTTATACTGAATTACTATGCCTTATGACAATCTTAGTTTGTATAACGATGGGCCACATCAGGATACCATTAATATATAATCTGATGCTCTTTATACTGAATTACTATGCCTTATGACAATCTCAGTTTGTATAACGATGGGCCACATCAGGATACCATTAATATATATTCTGTTAGGCTTTATACTGAATTATGATGTCTTTGACAATCTCGGTTTGTATATCAATGTGCCTCTTCAGGACACCATTAATATATTTTCTGATGCTCTTTATATTGAATTACTATGCCTTATGACAATCTTAGTTTGTATACCGATGGGCCACATCAGTATACCATTAATATATATTCTGATTCTCTTTATACTGAATTACTATGCCTTATGACAATCTTAGTTTGTATACCGATGGGCCACATCAGGATACCATTAATGTATTTTCTGATGCTCTTTATACTGAATTACTATGCCTTATGACAATCTCAGTTTGTATACCGATAGGCCATTACAGGATACCATTAATATATATTCTGTTAGGCTTTATACTGAATTATGATGTCTTTGACAATCTCAGTTTTTATATCAATGTGCCTCTTCAGGACACCATTAATATATTTTCTGATGCTCTTTATATTGAATTACTATGTCTTATGACAATCTTAATTAGTATACCGATGGGCCATATCAGGATACCATTAATATATATTCTGATGCTCTTTATACTGAATTACTATGCCTTATGACAATCTCAGTTTGTATACAGATAGGTCATTACAGGATACCATTAATATATATTTTGTTAGGCTTTATACTGAATTATGATGTCTTTGACAATCTCAGTTTGTATATCAATGTGCCTCTTCAGGACAGTATTAATATATTTTCTGATGCTCTTTATATTGAATTACTATGCCTTATGACAATCTTAGTTTGCATATCGATGGGCCACATCAGGATACCATTAATATATATTCTGATGCTCTTTATACTGAATTACTATGCCTTATGACAATCTCAGTTTGTATACCGATAGGCCATTACAGGATACCTTTAATATATATTCTGTTAGGCTTTATACTGAATTATGATGTCTTTGACAATCTCAGTTTCCATATCAATGTGCCTCTTCAGGACACCATTAATGTATTTTCTGATGCTCTTTATATTGAATTACTATGCCTTATGACAATCTCAGTTTGTATACCGATAGGCCATTACAGGATACCATTAATATATATTCTGTTAGGCTTTATACTGAATTATGATGTCTTTGACAATCTCAGTTTGTATATCAATGTGCCTCTTCAGGACACCATTAATATATTTTCTGATGCTCTTTATATTGAATTACTATGCCTTATGACAATCTTAATTAGTATACCGATGGGCCACATCAGGATACCATTAATATATATTCTGATGCTCTTTATACTGAATTACTATGCCTTATGACAATCTTAGTTTGTATACCGATGGGCCACATCAGGATACCATTAATATATATTCTGATGCTCTTTATACTGAATTACTATGCCTTATGACAATCTTAGTTTGTATACCGATGGGCCACATCAGGATACCATTAATATATTTTCTGATGCTCGTTATACTGAATTATGATGTTTTTGACAATCTCAGTTTCTATATCAATGTGCCTCTTCAGGACACCATTAATATATTTTCTGATGCTCTTTATACTGAATTACTATGCCTTATGACAATCTTAGTTTGTATACCGATGGGCCACATCAGGATACCATTAATATATATTCTGATGCTCTTTATACTGAATTACTATGCCTTATGACAATCTCAGTTTGTATACAGATAGGCCATTACAGGATACCATTAATATATATTCTGTTAGGCTTTATTCTGAATTATGATGTCTTTGATAATCTCAGTTTGTATATCAATGTGCCTCTTCAGGACACCATTAATATATTTTCTGATGCTCTTTATACTGAATTACTATGCCTTATGACAATCTCAGTTTGTATACCGATAGGCCATTACAGGATACCATTAATATATATTCTGTTAGGCTTTATACTGAATTATGATGTCTTTGACAATCTCAGTTTGTATATCAATGTGCCTCTTCCGGACACCATTAATATATATTCTGATGCTCTTTATATTGAATTACTATGCCTTATGACAATCTTACTTTGTATACCGATGGGCCACATCAGGATACCATTAATATATATTCTGATGCTCTTTATACAGAATTACTATGCCTTATGACAATCTTAGTTTGTATACCGATGGGCCACATCAGGATACCATTAATATATATTCTGATGCTCTTTATACTGAATTACTATGCCTTATGAAAATCTTAGTTTGTATACAGATGGGCCACATCAGGATACCATTAATATATATTCTGATGCTCTTTATACTGAATTACTATGCCTTATGACAATCTCAGTTTGTATACCGATAGGCCATTACAGGATACCATTAATATATATTCTGTTAGGCTTTATACTGAATTATGATGTCTTTGACAATCTCAGTTTGTATATCAATGTGCCTCTTCAGGACACCATTAATATATATTCTGATGCTCTTTATATTGAATTACTATGCCTTATGACAATCTTACTTTGTATACCGATGGGCCACATCAGGATACCATTAATATATATTCTGATGCTCTTTATACAGAATTACTATACCTTATGACAATCTTAGTTTGTATATCGATGGGCCACATCAGGATACCATTAATATATATTCTGATGCTCTTTATACAGAATTACTATCCCTTATGACAATCTTAGTTTGTATACCGATGGGCCACATCAGGATACCATTAATATATATTCTGATGCTCTTTATACTGAATTACTATGCCTTATGACAATCTTAGTTTGTATACCGATGAGCCACATCAGGATACCATTAATATATATTCTGATGCTCTTTATACTGAATTACTATGGCTTATGTCAATCTCAGTTTGTATACAGATAGGCCATTACAGGATACCATTAATATATATTCTGTTAGGCTTTATACTGAATTATGATGTCTTTGACAATCTCAGTTTGTATATCAATGTGCCTCTTCAGGACACCATTAATATTTTTTCTGTTAGGCTTTATACTGAATTATGATGTCTTTGACAATCTCAGTTTGTATATCAATGTGCCTCTTCAGGACTCAATTAATATATTTTCTGATGCTCTTTATATTGAATTACTATGCCTTATGACAATCTTAGTTTGTATACCGATGGGCCACATCAGGATACCATTAATATATATTCTGATGCTCTTTATCCTGAATTACTATGCCTTATGACAATCTCAGTTTGTATACAGATAGGCCATTACAGGATACCATTAATATATATTCTGTTAGGCTTTATACTGAATTATGATGTCTTTGACAATCTCAGTTTGTATATCAATGTGCCTCTTCAGGACACCATTAATATATTTTCTGATGCTCTTTATATTGAATTACTATGCCTTATGACAATCTTAGTTTGTATACCGATGGGCCACATCAGGACACCATTAATACATATTCTGATGTTCTTTATACTGAATTATTATGTGTTTTGACAATTTCAGTTTGCATAACAATGTGCCTTTTCAGGACACCTTTAACATATATTCTGATGCACTTTATACAGAATTAGGATGCTTTTTACAATCTCAGTTTGTATACCGATGGGCCACATCAGGATACCATTAATATATATTCTAATGCTCTTTATACTGAATTACTATGCCTTATGACAATCTCAGTTTTTATATAAATGTGCCTCTTCAGGACACCGTTAATATATCTTCTGTTGCTCTTTATCCAGAATTACTATGCCTTATGACAATATCATTTTTTATACCGATGGGCCACATCAGGATACCATTGATATATATTCTGTTAGGCTTTATACTGAATTAAGAAGTATTTTGACAATTTTTTATATTAATGTGACTCTTCAGGACACCATTAATATATATTCTGATGCTCTTTATACAGATTACGCATGCTTTTGACAATCTCAGATTGTATACCGCTGGGCCATACCAGGATAGCATTATTATATATTCTGATGCTCTTTATACAGTATTATGAAGTCTTTTGACAATTTCAGTTTGTGTATCAATGTACCTCTTCAGGACACCATTGCTATATATTCTGATGCTCTTCATACAGAATAAGGATGCTTTTGTCAATCTCAGGTTGTATACCTATGTGTCACTTCAGGATAACATTAATTAAAATTCTGATGTTCTTTATACTGAATTATTATGTGTTTTGGCAATTTCAGTTTGTATAACAATGTGCCTCTTCAGGACACCTTTAATATATTTTCTGATGCTCTTTATATTGAATTACTATGCCTTATGACAATCTTAGTTTGTATACCGATGGGCCACATCAGGATACCATTAATATATATTCTGATTCTCTTTATACTGAATTACTATGCCTTATGACAATCTCAGTTTGTATACCGATAGGCCATTACAGGATACCATTAATATATATTCTGTTAGGCTTTATACTGAATTATGATGTCTTTGACAATCTCAGTTTTTATATCAATGTGCCTCTTCAGGACACCATTAATATATTTTCTGATGCTCTTTATATTGAATTACTATGCCTTATGACAATCTTAATTAGTATACCGATGGGCCATATCAGGATACCATTAATATATATTCTGATGCTCTTTATACTGAATTACTATGCCTTATGACAATCTCAGTTTGTATACAGATAGGCCATTACAGGATACCATTAATATATATTTTGTTAGGCTTTATACTGAATTATGATGTCTTTGACAATCTCAGTTTGTATATCAATGTGCCTCTTCAGGACACCATTAATATATTTTCTGATGCGCTTTATATTGAATTACTATGCCTTATGAAAATCTTAGTTTGCATACCGATGGGCCACATCAGGATACCATTAATATATATTCTGATGCTCTTTATACTGAATTACTATGCCTTATGACAATCTTAGTTTGTATACCGATGGGCCACATCAGGATACCATTAATATATATTCTGATGCTCTTTATACTGAATTACTATGCCTTATGACAATCTTAGTTTGTATACCGATGGGCCACATCAGGATACCATTAATATATTTTCTGATGCTCTTTATACTGAATTACTACGCCTTATGACAATCTCAGTTTGTATACCGATAGGCCATTACAGGATACCATTAATATATATTCTGTTACTCTTTATACTGAATTATGATGTCTTTGACAATCTCAGTTTCTATATCAATGTGCCTCTTCAGGACAACATTAATATATATTCTGATGCTCTTTATACTGAATTACTATGCCTTATGACCATCTTAGTTTGTATACCGATGGGCCACATCAGGATACCATTAATATATATTCTGATGCTCTTTATACTGAATTACTATGCCTTATGACAATCTCAGTTTGTATACAGATAGGCCATTACAGGATACCATTAATATATATTCTGTTAGGCTTTATACTGAATTATGATGTCTTTGACAATCTCAGTTTGTATATCAATGTGCCTCTTCAGGACACCATTAATATATTTTCTGTTGCTCTTTATACTGAATTACTATGCCTTATGACAAACTCAGTTTGTATACCGAGAGGCCATTACAGGATACCATTAATATATATTCTGTTAGGCTTTATACTGAATTATGATGTCTTTGACAATCTCAGTTTGTATATCAATGTGCCTCTTCCGGACACCATTAATATATTTTCTGATGCTCTTTATATTGAATTACTATGCCTTATGACAATCTTAGTTTGTATACCGATGGGCCACATCAGGATACCATTAATATATATTCTGATGCTCTTTATACTGAATTGCTATGCCTTATGACAATCTTAGTTTGTATACCGATGGGCCACATCAGGACACCATTAATATATATTCTGATGCTCTTTATACTGCATTGCTATGCCTTATGACAATCTTAGTTTGTATACCGATGGGCCACATCAGGATACCATTAATATGTATTCTGATGCTCTTTATACTGAATTGCTATGCCTTATGACAATCTTAGTTTGTATACCGATGGGCCACATCAGGATACCATTAATATATTTTCTGATGCTCTTTATACTGAATTGCTATGCCTTATGACAATCTTAGTTTGTATACCGATGGGCCACATCAGGATACCATTAATATATTTTCTGATGCTCTTTATACTGAATTACTATGCCTTATGACAATCTCAGTTTGTATACAGATAGGCCATTACAGGATACCATTAATATATTTTCTGTTCGGCTTTATACTGAATTATGATGTCTTTGACAATCTCAGTTTGTATATCAATGTGCCTCTTCAGGACACCATTAATATATTTTCTGATGCTCTTTATACTGAATTCCTATGCTTTATGACAATCTTAGTTTGTATACGGATGGGCCACATCAGGATACCATTAATATATATTCTGATGCTCTTTATACTGAATTACTATGCCTTATGACAATCTTAGTTTGCATACCGATGGGCCACATCAGGATACCATTAATATATATTCTGATGCTCTTTATACTGAATTACTATGCCTTATGACAATCTCAGTTTGTATACCGATAGGCCATTACAGGATACCATTAATATATTTTCTGTTCGGCTTTATACTGAATTATGATGTCTTTGACAATCTCAGTTTGTATATCAATGTGCCTCTTCAGGACACCATTAATATATTTTCTGATGCTCTTTATATTGAATTACTATGCCTTATGACAATCTTAGTTTGTATACCGATGGGCCACATCAGGATACCATTAATATATATTCTGATTCTCTTTATACTGAATTACTATGCCTTATGACAATCTCAGTTTGTATACCGATAGGCCATTACAGGATACCATTAATATATTTTCTGTTCGGCTTTATACTGAATTATGATGTCTTTGACAATCTCAGTTTGTATATCAATGTGCCTCTTCAGGACACCATTAATATATTTTCTGATGCTCTTTATATTGAATTACTATGCCTTATGACAATCTTAATTCGTATACCGATGGGCCACATCAGGATACCATTAATATATATTCTGATGCTCTTTATACTGAATTACTATGCCTTATGACAATCTCAGTTTGTATACCGATAGGCCATTACAGGATACCATTAATATATATTCTGTTAGGCTTCATACTGAATTATGATGTCTTTGACAATCTTAGTTTGTATATCAATGTGCCTCTTCAGGACACCATTAATATATTTTCTGATGCTCTTTATATTGAATTACTATGGCTTATGACAATCTCAGTTTGTATACCGATAGGCCATTACAGGATACCATTAATATATATTCTGTTAGGCCTTATACTGAATTATGATGTCTTTGACAATCTCAGTTTGTATATCAATGTGCCTCTTCCGGACACCATTAATATATTTTCTGATGCTCTTTATATTGAATTACTATGCCTTATGACAATCTTAGTTTGTATACCGATGGGCCACATCAGGATACCATTAATATATATTCTGATGCTCTTTATACTGAATTACTATGCCTTATGACAATCTTAGTTTGTATACCGATGGGCCACATCAGGATACCATTAATATATATTCTGATGCTCTTTAGACTGAATTGCTATGCCTTATGACAATCTTAGTTTGTATACCGATGGGCCACATCAGGATACCTTTAATATATATTCTGTTGCTCTTTATACTGAATTGCTATGCCTTATGACAATCTTAGTTTGTATACCGATGGGCCACATCAGGATACCATTAATATATATTCTGATGCTCTTTATACTGAATTACTATGCCTTATGACAATCTTAGTTTGTATACCGATGGGCCACATCAGGATACCATTAATATATATTCTGATGCTCTTTATACTGAATTACTATGCCTTATGACAATCTTAGTTTGTATACCGATGGGCCACATCAGGATACCATTAATATATATTCTGATGCTCTTTATACTGAATTACTATGCCTTATGACAATCTTAGTTTGTATACCGATGGGCCACATCAGCATACCATTAATATATATTCTGATGCTCTTTATACTGAATTACTATGCCTTATGAAAATCTCAGTTTGTATACCGATAGGCCATTACAGGATACCATTAATATATATTCTGTTAGGCTTCATACTGAATTATGATGTCTTTGACAATCTTAGTTTGTATATCAATGTGCCTCTTCAGGACACCATTAATATATTTTCTGATGCTCTTTATATTGAATTACTATGGCTTATGACAATCTCAGTTTGTATACCGATAGGCCATTACAGGATACCATTAATATATATTCTGTTAGGCCTTATACTGAATTATGATGTCTTTGACAATCTCAGTTTGTATATCAATGTGCCTCTTCCGGACACCATTAATATATTTTCTGATGCTCTTTATATTGAATTATTATGCCTTATGACAATCTTAGTTTGTATACCGATGGGCCACATCAGGATACCATTAATATATATTCTGATGCTCTTTATACTGAATTACTATGCCTTATGACAATCTTAGTTTGTATACCGATGGGCCACATCAGGATACCATTAATATATATTCTGATGCTCTTTAGACTGAATTGCTATGCCTTATGACAATCTTAGTTTGTATACCGATGGGCCACATCAGGATACCTTTAATATATATTCTGTTGCTCTTTATACTGAATTGCTATGCCTTATGACAATCTTAGTTTGTATACCGATGGGCCACATCAGTATACCATTAATATATATTCTGATGCTCTTTATACTGAATTACTATGCCTTATGACAATCTTAGTTTGTATACCGATGGGCCACATCAGGATACCATTAATATATATTCTGATGCTCTTTATACTGAATTGCTATGCCTTATGACAATCTTAGTTTGTATACCTATGGGCCACATCAGGATACCATTAATATATATTCTGATGCTCTTTATACTGAATTGCTATGCCTTATGACAATCTTAGTTTGTATACCGATGGGCCACATCAGGATACCATTAATATATATTCTGATGATCTTTATACTGAATTGCTATGCCTTATGACAATCTCAGTTGATATATCGATAGGCCATTACAGGATACCATTAATATATATTCTGTTAGGCTTTATACTGAATTATGATGTCTTTGACAATCTAAGTTTGTATATCAATGTGCCTCTTCAGGACACCATTAATATTTTTTCTGTTAGGCTTTATACTGAATTATGATGTCTTTGACAATCTCAGTTTGTATATCAATCTGCCTCTTCAGGACACAATTAATATATTTTCTGATGCCCTTTATACTGAATTACTATGCCTTATGACAATCTTAGTTTGTATACCGATGGGCCACATCAGGATACCATTAATATATATTCTGATGCTCTTTATACTGAATTACTATGCCTTATGACAATCTTAGTTTGTATACCGATGGGCCACATCAGGATACCATTAATATATTTTCTGATGCTCTTTATACTGAATTACTATGCTTTATGACAATCTCTGTTTGTATACCGATAGGCCATTACAGGATACTTTTAATATATATTCTGTTACTCTTTATACTGAATTATGATGTCTTTGAAAATCTCAGTTTCTATATCAATGTGCCTCTTCAGGACACCATTAATATATTTTCTGATGCTCTTTATACTGAATTACTATGCCTTATGACAATCTTAGTTTGTATAACGATGGGCCACATCAGGATACCATTAATATATAATCTGATGCTCTTTATACTGAATTACTATGCCTTATGACAATCTCAGTTTGTATAACGATGGGCCACATCAGGATACCATTAATATATATTCTGTTAGGCTTTATACTGAATTATGATGTCTTTGACAATCTCGGTTTGTATATCAATGTGCCTCTTCAGGACACCATTAATATATTTTCTGATGCTCTTTATATTGAATTACTATGCCTTATGACAATCTTAGTTTGTATACCGATGGGCCACATCAGGATACCATTAATATATATTCTGATTCTCTTTATACTGAATTACTATGCCTTATGACAATCTTAGTTTGTATACCGATGGGCCACATCAGGATACCATTAATGTATTTTCTGATGCTCTTTATACTGAATTACTATGCCTTATGACAATCTCAGTTTGTATACCGATAGGCCATTACAGGATACCATTAATATATATTCTGTTAGGCTTTATACTGAATTATGATGTCTTTGACAATCTCAGTTTTTATATCAATGTGCCTCTTCAGGACACCATTAATATATTTTCTGATGCTCTTTATATTGAATTACTATGTCTTATGACAATCTTAATTAGTATACCGATGGGCCATATCAGGATACCATTAATATATATTCTGATGCTCTTTATACTGAATTACTATGCCTTATGACAATCTCAGTTTGTATACAGATAGGTCATTACAGGATACCATTAATATATATTTTGTTAGGCTTTATACTGAATTATGATGTCTTTGACAATCTCAGTTTGTATATCAATGTGCCTCTTCAGGACAGTATTAATATATTTTCTGATGCTCTTTATATTGAATTACTATGCCTTATGACAATCTTAGTTTGCATATCGATGGGCCACATCAGGATACCATTAATATATATTCTGATGCTCTTTATACTGAATTACTATGCCTTATGACAATCTTAGTTTGTATACCGATGGGCCACATCAGGATATCATTAATATATATTCTGATGCTCTTTATACTGAATTACTATGCCTTATGACAATCTTAGTTTGTATACCGATGGTCCACATCAGCATACCATTAATATATATTCTGATGCTCTTTATACTGAATTACTATGCCTTATGACAATCTCAGTTTGTATACCGATAGGCCATTACAGGATACCATTAATATATATTCTGTTAGGCTTCATACTGAATTATGATGTCTTTGACAATCTTAGTTTGTATATCAATGTGCCTCTTCAGGACACCATTAATATATTTTCTGATGCTCTTTATATTGAATTACTATGGCTTATGACAATCTCAGTTTCTATACCGATAGGCCATTACAGGATACCATTAATATATATTCTGTTAGGCCTTATACTGAATTATGATGTCTTTGACAATCTCAGTTTGTATATCAATGTGCCTCTTCAGGACAACATTAATATATTTTCTGATGCTCTTTATATTGAATTACTATGCCTTATGACAATCTTAGTTTGTATACCGATGGGCCACATCAGGATACCATTAATATATATTCTGATACTCTTTATACTGAATTACTATGCCTTATGACAATCTTAGTTTGTATACCGATGGGCCACATCAGGATACCATTAATATATATTCTGATGCTCTTTATACTGAATTACTATGCCTTATGACAATCTTAGTTTGTATACCGATGGGCCACATCAGGATACCATTAATATATTTTCTGATGCTCTTTATACTGAATTACTATGCCTTATGACAATCTCAGTTTGTATACAGATAGGCCATTACAGGATACCATTAATATATATTCTGTTAGGCTTCATACTGAATTATGATGTCTTTGACAATCTTAGTTTGTATATCAATGTGCCTCTTCCGGACACCATTAATATATTTTCTGATGCTCTTTATACTGAATTACTATGCCTTATGACAATCTTAGTTTGTATACCGATGGGCCACATCAGGATACCATTAATATATATTCTGATACTCTTTATACTGAATTACTATGCCTTATGACAATCTTAGTTTGTATACCGATGGGCCACATCAGGATACCATTAATATATTTTCTGATGCTCTTTATACTGAATTACTATGCCTTATGACAATCTCTGTTTGTATACCGATAGGCCATTACAGGATACCATTAATATATATTCTGTGACTCTTTATACTGAATTATGATGTCTTTGACAATCTCAGTTTGTATATCAATGTGCCTCTTCCGGACACCATTAATATATTTTCTGATGCTCTTTATATTGAATTACTATGCCTTATGACAATCTTAGTTTGTATACCGATGGGCCACATCAGGATACCATTAATATATATTATGATGCTCTTTATACTGAATTACTATGCCTTATGACAATCTTAGTTTGTATACCGATGGGCCACATCAGGATACCATTAATATATTTTCTGATGCTCTTTATACTGAATTACTACGCCTTATGACAATCTCAGTTTGTATACCGATAGGCCATTACAGGATACCATTAATATATATTCTGTTACTCTTTATACTGAATTATGATGTCTTTGACAATCTCAGTTTCTATATCAATGTGCCTCTTCAGGACAACATTAATATATATTCTGATGCTCTTTATACTGAATTACTATGCCTTATGACCATCTTAGTTTGTATACCGATGGGCCACATCAGGATACCATTAATATATATTCTGATGCTCTTTATACTGAATTACTATGCCTTATGACAATCTCAGTTTGTATACAGATAGGCCATTACAGGATACCATTTATATATATTCTGTTAGGCTTTATACTGAATTATGATGTCTTTGACAATCTCAGTTTGTATATCAATGTGCCTCTTCCGGACACCATTAATATATTTTCTGATGCTCTTTATATTGAATTACTATGCCTTATGACAATCTTAGTTTGTATACCGATGGGCCACATCAGGATACCATTAATATGTATTCTGATGCTCTTTATACTGAATTGCTATGCCTTATGACAATCTTAGTTTGTATACCGATGGGCCACATCAGCATACCATTAATATATTTTCTGATGCTCTTTATACTGAATTGCTATGCCTTATGACAATCTTAGTTTGTATACCGATGGGCCACATCAGGATACCATTAATATATTTTCTGATGCTCTTTATACTGAATTACTATGCCTTATGACAATCTTAGTTTGCATACCGATGGGGCACATCAGGATACCATTAATATATATTCTGATTCTCTTTATACTGAATTACTATGCCTTATGACAATCTCAGTTTGTATACCGATAGGCCATTACAGGATACCATTAATATATTTTCTGTTCGGCTTTATACTGAATTATGATGTCTTTGACAATCTCAGTTTGTATATCAATGTGCCTCTTCAGGACACCATTAATATATTTTCTGATGCTCTTTATATTGAATTACTATGCCTTATGACAATCTTAATTCGTATACCGATGGGCCACATCAGGATACCATTAATATATATTCTGATGCTCTTTATACTGAATTACTATGCCTTATGACAATCTCAGTTTGTATACCGATAGGCCATTACAGGATACCTTTAATATATATTCTGTTAGGCTTTATACTGAATTATGATGTCTTTGACAATCTCAGTTTCCATATCAATGTGCCTCTTCAGGACACCATTAATGTATTTTCTGATGCTCTTTATATTGAATTACTATGCCTTATGACAATCTCAGTTTGTATACCGATAGGCCATTACAGGATACCATTAATATATATTCTGTTAGGCTTTATACTGAATTATGATGTCTTTGACAATCTCAGTTTGTATATCAATGTGCCTCTTCAGGACACCATTAATATATTTTCTGATGCTCTTTATATTGAATTACTATGCCTTATGACAATCTTAATTAGTATACCGATGGGCCACATCAGGATACCATTAATATATATTCTGATGCTCTTTATACTGAATTACTATGCCTTATGACAATCTTAGTTTGTATACCGATGGGCCACATCAGGATACCATTAATATATATTCTGATGCTCTTTATACTGAATTACTATGCCTTATGACAATCTTAGTTTGTATACCGATGGGCCACATCAGGATACCATTAATATATTTTCTGATGCTCGTTATACTGAATTATGATGTTTTTGACAATCTCAGTTTCTATATCAATGTGCCTCTTCAGGACACCATTAATATATTTTCTGATGCTCTTTATACTGAATTACTATGCCTTATGACAATCTTAGTTTGTATACCGATGGGCCACATCAGGATACCATTAATATATATTCTGATGCTCTTTATACTGAATTACTATGCCTTATGACAATCTCAGTTTGTATACAGATAGGCCATTACAGGATACCATTAATATATATTCTGTTAGGCTTTATTCTGAATTATGATGTCTTTGATAATCTCAGTTTGTATATCAATGTGCCTCTTCAGGACACCATTAATATATTTTCTGATGCTCTTTATACTGAATTACTATGCCTTATGACAATCTCAGTTTGTATACCGATAGGCCATTACAGGATACCATTAATATATATTCTGTTAGGCTTTATACTGAATTATGATGTCTTTGACAATCTCAGTTTGTATATCAATGTGCCTCTTCAGGACACCATTAATATATATTCTGATGCTCTTTATATTGAATTACTATGCCTTATGACAATCTTACTTTGTATACCGATGGGCCACATCAGGATACCATTAATATATATTCTGATGCTCTTTATACTGAATTACTATACCTTATGACAATCTTAGTTTGTATATCGATGGGCCACATCAGGATACCATTAATATATATTCTGATGCTCTTTATACAGAATTACTATGCCTTATGACAATCTTAGTTTGTATACCGATGGGCCACATCAGGATACCATTAATATATATTCTGATGCTCTTTATACTGAATTACTATGCCTTATGAAAATCTTAGTTTGTATACAGATGGACCACATCAGGATACCATTAATATATATTCTGATGCTCTTTATACTGAATTACTATGCCTTATGACAATCTCAGTTTGTATACAGATAGGCCATTACAGGATACCATTAATATATATTCTGTTAGGCTTTATTCTGAATTATGATGTCTTTGATAATCTCAGTTTGTATATCAATGTGCCTCTTCAGGACACCATTAATATATTTTCTGATGCTCTTTATACTGAATTACTATGCCTTATGACAATCTCAGTTTGTATACCGATAGGCCATTACAGGATACCATTAATATATATTCTGTTAGGCTTTATACTGAATTATGATGTCTTTGACAATCTCCGTTTGTATATCAATGTGCCTCTTCAGGACACCATTAATATATATTCTGATGCTCTTTATATTGAATTACTATGCCTTATGACAATCTTACTTTGTATACCGATGGGCCACATCAGGATACCATTAATATATATTCTGATGCTCTTTATACTGAATTACTATACCTTATGACAATCTTAGTTTGTATATCGATGGGCCACATCAGGATACCATTAATATATATTCTGATGCTCTTTATACAGAATTACTATGCCTTATGACAATCTTAGTTTGTATACCGATGGGCCACATCAGGATACCATTAATATATATTCTGATGCTCTTTATACTGAATTACTATGCCTTATGACAATCTTAGTTTGTATACCGATGAGCCACATCAGGATACCATTAATATATATTCTGATGCTCTTTATACTGAATTACTATGGCTTATGTCAATCTCAGTTTGTATACAGATAGGCCATTACAGGATACCATTAATATATATTCTGTTAGGCTTTATACTGAATTATGATGTCTTTGACAATCTCAGTTTGTATATCAATGTGCCTCTTCAGGACACCATTAATATTTTTTCTGTTAGGCTTTATACTGAATGATGATGTCTTTGACAATCTCAGTTTGTATATCAATGTGCCTCTTCAGGACTCAATTAATATATTTTCTGATGCTCTTTATATTGAATTACTATGCCTTATGACAATCTTAGTTTGTATACCGATGGGCCACATCAGGATACCATTAATATATATTCTGATGCTCTTTATACTGAATTACTATGCCTTATGACAATCTCAGTTTGTATACAGATAGGCCATTACAGGATACCATTAATATATATTCTGTTAGGCTTTATACTGAATTATGATGTCTTTGACAATCTCAGTTTGTATATCAATGTGCCTCTTCAGGACACCATTAATATATTTTCTGATGCTCTTTATATTGAATTACTATGCCTTATGACAATCTTAGTTTGTATACCGATGGGCCACATCAGGACACCATTAATACATATTCTGATGTTCTTTATACTGAATTATTATGTGTTTTGACAATTTCAGTTTGCATAACAATGTGCCTTTTCAGGACACCTTTAACATATATTCTGATGCACTTTATACAGAATTAGGATGCTTTTTACAATCTCAGTTTGTATACCGATGGGCCACATCAGGATACCATTAATATATATTCTAATGCTCTTTATACTGAATTACTATGCCTTATGACAATCTCAGTTTTTATATAAATGTGCCTCTTCAGGACACCGTTAATATATCTTCTGTTGCTCTTTATCCAGAATTACTATGCCTTATGACAATATCATTTTTTATACCGATGGGCCACATCAGGATACCATTGATATATATTCTGTTAGGCTTTATACTGAATTAAGAAGTATTTTGACAATTTTTTATATTAATGTGACTCTTCAGGACACCATTAATATATATTCTGATGCTCTTTATACAGATTACGCATGCTTTTGACAATCTCAGATTGTATACCGCTGGGCCATACCAGGATAGCATTATTATATATTCTGATGCTCTTTATACAGTATTATGAAGTCTTTTGACAATTTCAGTTTGTGTATCAATGTACCTCTTCAGGACACCATTGCTATATATTCTGATGCTCTTCATACAGAATAAGGATGCTTTTGTCAATCTCAGGTTGTATACCTATGTGTCACTTCAGGATAACATTAATTAATATTCTGATGTTCTTTATACTGAATTATTATGTGTTTTGGCAATTTCAGTTTGTATAACAATGTGCCTCTTCAGGACACCTTTAATATATTTTCTGATGCTCTTTATATTGAATTACTATGCCTTATGACAATCTTAGTTTGTATACCGATGGGCCACATCAGGATACCATTAATATATATTCTGATTCTCTTTATACTGAATTACTATGCCTTATGACAATCTCAGTTTGTATACCGATAGGCCATTACAGGATACCATTAATATATATTCTGTTAGGCTTTATACTGAATTATGATGTCTTTGACAATCTCAGTTTTTATATCAATGTGCCTCTTCAGGACACCATTAATGTATTTTCTGATGCTCTTTATATTGAATTACTATGCCTTATGACAATCTTAATTAGTATACCGATGGGCCATATCAGGATACCATTAATATATATTCTGATGCTCTTTATACTGAATTACTATGCCTTATGACAATCTCAGTTTGTATACAGATAGGCCATTACAGGATACCATTAATATATATTTTGTTAGGCTTTATACTGAATTATGATGTCTTTGACAATCTCAGTTTGTATATCAATGTGCCTCTTCAGGACACCATTAATATATTTTCTGATGCGCTTTATATTGAATTACTATGCCTTATGAAAATCTTAGTTTGCATACCGATGGGCCACATCAGGATACCATTAATATATATTCTGATGCTCTTTATACTGAATTACTATGCCTTATGACAATCTTAGTTTGTATACCGATGGGCCACATCAGGATACCATTAATATATATTCTGATGCTCTTTATACTGAATTACTATGCCTTATGACAATCTTAGTTTGTATACCGATGGGCCACATCAGGATACCATTAATATATTTTCTGATGCTCTTTATACTGAATTACTACGCCTTATGACAATCTCAGTTTGTATACCGATAGGCCATTACAGGATACCATTAATATATATTCTGTTACTCTTTATACTGAATTATGATGTCTTTGACAATCTCAGTTTCTATATCAATGTGCCTCTTCAGGACAACATTAATATATATTCTGATGCTCTTTATACTGAATTACTATGCCTTATGACCATCTTAGTTTGTATACCGATGGGCCACATCAGGATACCATTAATATATATTCTGATGCTCTTTATACTGAATTACTATGCCTTATGACAATCTCAGTTTGTATACAGATAGGCCATTACAGGATACCATTAATATATATTCTGTTAGGCTTTATACTGAATTATGATGTCTTTGACAATCTCAGTTTGTATATCAATGTGCCTCTTCAGGACACCATTAATATATTTTCTGTTGCTCTTTATACTGAATTACTATGCCTTATGACAAACTCAGTTTGTATACCGAGAGGCCATTACAGGATACCATTAATATATATTCTGTTAGGCTTTATACTGAATTATGATGTCTTTGACAATCTCAGTTTGTATATCAATGTGCCTCTTCCGGACACCATTAATATATTTTCTGATGCTCTTTATATTGAATTACTATGCCTTATGACAATCTTAGTTTGTATACCGATGGGCCACATCAGGATACCATTAATATATATTCTGATGCTCTTTATACTGAATTGCTATGCCTTATGACAATCTTAGTTTGTATACCGATGGGCCACATCAGGACACCATTAATATATATTCTGATGCTCTTTATACTGCATTGCTATGCCTTATGACAATCTTAGTTTGTATACCGATGGGCCACATCAGGATACCATTAATATGTATTCTGATGCTCTTTATACTGAATTGCTATGCCTTATGACAATCTTAGTTTGTATACCGATGGGCCACATCAGGATACCATTAATATATTTTCTGATGCTCTTTATACTGAATTGCTATGCCTTATGACAATCTTAGTTTGTATACCGATGGGCCACATCAGGATACCATTAATATATTTTCTGATGCTCTTTATACTGAATTACTATGCCTTATGACAATCTCAGTTTGTATACAGATAGGCCATTACAGGATACCATTAATATATTTTCTGTTCGGCTTTATACTGAATTATGATGTCTTTGACAATCTCAGTTTGTATATCAATGTGCCTCTTCAGGACACCATTAATATATTTTCTGATGCTCTTTATACTGAATTCCTATGCTTTATGACAATCTTAGTTTGTATACGGATGGGCCACATCAGGATACCATTAATATATATTCTGATGCTCTTTATACTGAATTACTATGCCTTATGACAATCTTAGTTTGCATACCGATGGGCCACATCAGGATACCATTAATATATATTCTGATGCTCTTTATACTGAATTACTATGCCTTATGACAATCTCAGTTTGTATACCGATAGGCCATTACAGGATACCATTAATATATTTTCTGTTCGGCTTTATACTGAATTATGATGTCTTTGACAATCTCAGTTTGTATATCAATGTGCCTCTTCAGGACACCATTAATATATTTTCTGATGCTCTTTATATTGAATTACTATGCCTTATGACAATCTTAGTTTGTATACCGATGGGCCACATCAGGATACCATTAATATATATTCTGATTCTCTTTATACTGAATTACTATGCCTTATGACAATCTCAGTTTGTATACCGATAGGCCATTACAGGATACCATTAATATATTTTCTGTTCGGCTTTATACTGAATTATGATGTCTTTGACAATCTCAGTTTGTATATCAATGTGCCTCTTCAGGACACCATTAATATATTTTCTGATGCTCTTTATATTGAATTACTATGCCTTATGACAATCTTAATTCGTATACCGATGGGCCACATCAGGATACCATTAATATATATTCTGATGCTCTTTATACTGAATTACTATGCCTTATGACAATCTCAGTTTGTATACCGATAGGCCATTACAGGATACCTTTAATATATATTCTGTTAGGCTTTATACTGAATTATGATGTCTTTGACAATCTCAGTTTCCATATCAATGTGCCTCTTCAGGACACCATTAATGTATTTTCTGATGCTCTTTATATTGAATTACTATGCCTTATGACAATCTCAGTTTGTATACCGATAGGCCATTACAGGATACCATTAATATATATTCTGTTAGGCTTTATACTGAATTATGATGTCTTTGACAATCTTAGTTTGTATATCAATGTGCCTCTTCAGGACACCATTAATATATTTTCTGATGCTCTTTATATTGAATTACTATGCCTTATGACAATCTTAATTAGTATACCGATGGGCCACATCAGGATACCATTAATATATATTCTGATGCTCTTTATACTGAATTACTATGCCTTATGACAATCTTAGTTTGTATACCGATGGGCCACATCAGGATACCATTAATATATATTCTGATGCTCTTTATACTGAATTACTATGCCTTATGACAATCTTAGTTTGTATACCGATGGGCCACATCAGGATACCATTAATATATTTTCTGATGCTCGTTATACTGAATTATGATGTTTTTGACAATCTCAGTTTCTATATCAATGTGCCTCTTCAGGACACCATTAATATATTTTCTGATGCTCTTTATACTGAATTACTATGCCTTATGACAATCTTAGTTTGTATACCGATGGGCCACATCAGGATATCATTAATATATATTCTGATGCTCTTTATACTGAATTACTATGCCTTATGAAAATCTTAGTTTGTATACAGATGGGCCACATCAGGATACCATTAATATATATTCTGATGCTCTTTATACTGAATTACTATGCCTTATGACAATCTCAGTTTGTATACAGATAGGCCATTACAGGATACCATTAATATATATTCTGTTAGGCTTTATACTGAATTATGATGTCTTTGACAATCTCAGTTTGTATATCAATGTGCCTCTTCAGGACACCATTAATATTTTTTCTGTTAGGCTTTATACTGAATTATGATGTCTTTGACAATCTCAGTTTGTATATCAATGTGCCTCTTCAGGACTCAATTAATATATTTTCTGATGCTCTTTATATTGAATTACTATGCCTTATGACAATCTTAGTTTGTATACCGATGGGCCACATCAGGATACCATTAATATATATTCTGATGCTCTTTATACTGAATTACTATGCCTTATGACAATCTCAGTTTGTATACAGATAGGCCATTACAGGATACCATTAATATATATTCTGTTAGGCTTTATACTGAATTATGATGTCTTTGACAATCTCAGTTTGTATATCAATGTGCCTCTTCAGGACACCATTAATATTTTTTCTGTTAGGCTTTATTCTGAATTATGATGTCTTTGATAATCTCAGTTTGTATATCAATGTGCCTCTTCAGGACACCATTAATATATTTTCTGATGCTCTTTATACTGAATTACTATGCCTTATGACAATCTCAGTTTTTATACCGATAGGCCATTACAGGATACCATTAATATATATTCTGTTAGGCTTTATACTGAATTATGATGTCGTTGACAATCTTAGTTTGTATATCAATGTGCCTCTTCAGGACACCATTAATATATATTCTGATGCTCTTTATATTGAATTACTATGCCTTATGACAATCTTACTTTGTATACCGATGGGCCACATCAGGATACCATTAATATATATTCTGATGCTCTTTATACTGAATTACTATACCTTATGACAATCTTAGTTTGTATACCGATGGGCCACATCAGGATACCATTAATATATATTCTGATGCTCTTTATACTGAATTACTATGGCTTATGTCAATCTCAGTTTGTATACAGATAGGCCATTACAGGATACCATTAATATATATTCTGTTAGGCTTTATACTGAATTATGATGTCTTTGACAATCTCAGTTTGTATATCAATGTGCCTCTTCAGGACACCATTAATATTTTTTCTGTTAGGCTTTATACTGAATTATGATGTCTTTGACAATCTCAGTTTGTATATCAATGTGCCTCTTCAGGACACAATTAATATATTTTCTGTTGCTCTTTATATTGAATTACTATGCCTTATGACAATCTTAGTTTGTATACCGATGGGCCACATCAGGATACCATTAATATATATTCTGATGTTCTTTATACTGAATTATTATGTGTTTTGACAATTTCAGTTTGCATAACAATGTGCCTTTTCAGGACACCTTTAACATATATTCTGATGCACTTTATACAGAATTAGGATGCTTTTTACAATCTCAGTTTGTATACCGATGGGCCACATCAGGATACCATTAATATATATTCTAATGCTCTTTATACTGAATTACTATGCCTTATGACAATCTCAGTTTTTATATAAATGTGCCTCTTCAGGACACCGTTAATATATCTTCTGTTGCTCTTTATCCAGAATTACTATGCCTTATGACAATATCATTTTTTATACCGATGGGCCACATCAGGATACCATTGATATATATTCTGATGCTCTTCATACAGAATTATTATGACTTATGACAATCTCAGTTTGTATACCGATGGGTTCACATCAAGATACCATTGATATATATTCTGTTAGGCTTTATACTGAATTAAGATGTATTTTGACATTTTTGTATATTAATGTGCCTCTTCAGGACACCATTAATATATATTCTGATGCTCTTTATACAGATTACGCATGCTTTTGACAATCTCAGATTGTATACCGCTGGGCCATACCAGGATAGCATTATTATATATTCTGATGCTCTTTATACAGTATTATGATGTCTTTTGACAATTTCAGTTTGTGTATCAATGTACCTCTTCAGGACACCATTGCTATATATTCTGATGCTCTTCATACAGAATAAGGATGCTTTTGTCAATCTCAGGTTGTATACCTATGTCTCACTTCAGGATAACATTAATTAATATTCTGATGTTCTTTATACTGAATTATTATGTGTTTTGGCAATTTCAGTTTGTATAACAATGTGCCTCTTCAGGACACCTTTAACATATATTCTGATGCACTTTATACAGAATTAGGATGCTTTTTAAAATCTCAGTTTGTATACTGATAGGCCACAGCTGGATACCATTAATATATATTCTAATGCTCCTTATACTGAATTACTATGCCTTTTCTCAATGTCAGTTGTATATCAATGTGCATCTTCTGAACACCATTAATATATATTCTGATATTCTTTATACAGATTTAGGATGCCTTTTACAATCTCAGTCTAACATAACGATGCGCCACATCAGGATAAAATTAATATATATTCTAATGCTCTTTATACTGAATTAAGATGTCTTTTGACAATTTCAGTTTGTATAACAATGGGCTTCTTCGGTTTTCCATTTATATATATATGCTGACGCTCTTTAGACAGATGAAGATGCATTTGACAATCTCATGTTGTATACCGATGTGACACTTCCGGACACCTTTAATATATATTCTGATGCTCTTTATACAGAATTATGACATATTTTGCATCATCTGTCAGTATACCAATTTGCCTCTTCAATTCACCATTAGTATATATTCTGATGCTCTTTACAGAGGTAATTTCTGTTGAGCTAGTATTTTTGGAACTTTGATTTTGGAATGCAAGCGTCTGTCGTCTGTATGGGTACCATTTGTTCAATATCAGTCTAAGTAACATGGAAAATTTGAAAAAGTGTCTATTGGAAATTCTCTTTTCAACTTCGAACCTTCTAGAGACAAGTGTATTCATGTAATTTTTATCTGAATATAAATTGTTTGATTAATCGCTTTCCTGCTTGGGCTTGTTCGATTTTGCATGACATCAGAAGCAAGATAACGTCTTTGCAATTCTTTTAGGCTCTTCAAATAATTATTCATTTCCGGTGTAAGCCGTTTTCGTAAATGCAACTTGATGTTAGCTAGGCAACGAGAAAGAAAGAACGAAAGATAGAAAGTTTGTATGTGATATCTTTTCAAGCCATAATATTTCTGCTTCTTTCAAGAATTCAAATTTCCTTTGTTATTTGGAAATCGTTTCAGAAAATAAAAATATTATATACGCTCAGACCAACGTGGTTTCAATTGGTAATCCTTTAGGTTCTATATTCGTTAATATTAAGGTTTATATGAGAGACTTTTGCTTGAAAAGTGCCGTTTATATGCGGTACGTTGACTTTTTTGATTCTGCTAGAGACGCTACTGACGTTTTGCGAAACTCAATTCTCTCCCTCCATCTCTTCAATTTACTATGGATTTTATAGAGCAATGATATGTTGCCCTTTGCAGATGTTCCCCTAGAACTTAATTATGGTGCTTTTGTCACCAGTATTTTTCGAAAACTCACTATCTGTTACACCTGAACGTACCTATTCTATTATTAATAGACTCTCTCACACATAATAAGTAGTAGTAGCGGTCGCCAGTTGAGCTCAGTGGAGTTGAGTGAGTTAGTCGATGTCAGACATTGAAGTATCAACCATCACAACTAGATTGCTGCGTCATTAACTCTTATTTCAAGTTTTTAACGTTTTGTACGTCGAACCTAATTTAGGACGATTTATTGAAATACAAGCCTCCACTGTGAAAACTACTCTACAACACTATCACAGGCTTGTGTACAAATGGGAAATCTTTCATTCCTAAGTCCTGCAAGATTGCTTTAGTTTCCTCCTTGGTCTATTGTGCTTTAAGTATTTGTCCTCCGAATATGTTAAACGGAGAAATTGCAAGGATCCAAGGAATTTTTGCAGAAAATGGTTTCCTTATTAATATTATTAAGAGCACTATTAAACTTAAAATCAGATGGGCTAAAGAACCAATGGTTTTAGGAACTAGTCGGTTCCCAATTTAGCAGAAATTGCAATGGTTAGGCAGAAAGTGCCTGTTGCTTGTTGCTTGCTGACAGACTTTCTACTTCGTGTTATAACGTTGTTAATTTGCGTACCGTCTTTCAAACTAGATCCACGTTTCCATCCTATAGTAAAGATCGTTTATCCCATCTTCAGAATAGTTCTTTAATATATGAAGTTAAATACCTTTGTGATGCGGAATACATAGGAGGGACCAATTAAAAGCTGGAAACGCAACACCTGCCTGACTATTTGCGTTCTAATGGTCAGAGTCGTATGAAAGGGACCACTCAATATGTGAATGGCTCTTCCATTGAACAACATTTATTGAACAATCCTGACTGTGCCGCCGATTATAATGACAATTATTTTCTATCTTACATAGACCTAAATCAGTCCGCCATCTTATACCTCTTGAGGCTGTTTATATTATATTCCTTTAGCCGAGTCGTCAATCTGTTTACAATTAAAATCTATTTAAATTGTGTTACATGTGTGTAATTGATTATTTTGTTCTATTTGCCAATGTTCATCTTTTCATAAAATTTTGGCCGAAAGTGTCTCCTAAAGGCAAAGTGTCTCCTTCAGTATATATATATATATATATATATATATATATACATATATAGTACTGCTTGAAACTTTGTGATTAAAAGTTATTAAAAGATTATATTATAAGTTATTATTTTATAATATTATATATTTAAAAGATTATAAAAAATTCTCATTATTCCAGCTAAGCAACAAATCTCAATTATAAAAATTATTCATTAAAGAAAAACTACCACTTTAAAAAAAATCTTTAGTCATATGATAAGTATGAGGGCTTGGGGAATTTGACACCCACGGGATATATAGAAAGCAAAAGGCGACAGGGGAAGTTTGCGAACCAATTAATTGATCAGTTTTGCGTATGGATGATAGGACAAGGGTGGTGTGATGCTTCGCAAAGAGAGAAGTATTGCTAAGGAGAAGGAAGATGTGAAGAGCTGTGAACGCCCACGTCCTGAAGTGTCACGGCAATCACAAGAGAGGAAGTGAATTGCTAAATGATATTTGACAGACCTCATGGACTGAGATGAAATCTGTTATTAAAAATCTGAACCATGTCAGCACCCATTACATTGTGAGTAATTCCACACCCAATAACAGTTCGATAATTGAACATAAAATTCACTTTCTCTCGTTAAAAATGTTATCAGTAAATTTACTTTGCTTAGTTGCTATGCAGAAACATAGCAACAGTTCTTATCAGTGACCATCAATTGTTTATATAAATTTTGGCAAGATTAATGCTGGACAAACGTACTTGTTTCCATAGAAATTAAGAACGGGAAATACTGAAGACGAGAAAGAGCTATATCGAAAGACAGACTGAGCGACGTTAAAAAATAAACCAAAAGGATTTTAATTTATTTACAAAGAAAATAGGGTACTTTTCGCAAAAGACATAAAACCCGTAAGAAGTAGCAAGATTTGGAATTCTGTCAAATTGATTAATGTCTTGGTAAGGAAATGTCGTGCCAAGGGAAAAAGAAAACAGAGCTGATCGACACATGGCGGTCACAAAAAATTTCGATTTGAGACAACCGCGATACAGGCAGAGGGAATCAATATTAGTTATCTTTCAGAGATGTCATTCATTTTTGATTCTTGGATCCAACGAAGGAAACCATCTGGTGTGTGTAAGAATTTTGGCATGAGAAAGAAAACCGTGGAGAAAAGTATAATTATTATTATTTTCCAACTGTTGACGTCAGACACAGCGTCGTCAAAAATGGGCCTCTGGTGATAAGAAGATTTTAAGGCATGAGAAAAATAAAGAATTGATTCTCAGGTAAACACGGATCCCCAGTTAAAAGTTGACTTCGTAGAGAGACCAGATGGCAAACTTTGACAGTGATTGATGAGTCGGTAGAGAGTCCTAGCTAAGTGAATTTTCGGTGTCCCCAAAAGAAAGATGTGAAAAGAATTATTTGGCAATCTGGGGTTTGTAAAAAATGCTTTGGCCGATAGGAAAAAGAAAAAGAGGATTTTGTAAACAAAATTCTGGATAATAATTTTAAGAGGGCCAGTCTAGCCACACCCACACTGCTCTCTTTCATTGTGAATGTTGAACGAAAAGCCTTAATTTGATCCGTTGGGATATATTCTCTTTCATCCTCTTGTCACTTTCTCTATATTTCATTATGAATATTGAAAGAAAAGCTTTTATTTGATCCATTTGGATATATTCTCTTTCCTCATCTAGTCACTTTCTATATATTTCATTAGGAATGTTGAAAGTAAAGCCTTTATTAGATCCATTTGGATATATTCTCTTTCCTCATCTTGTCACGTTCTCTCTCTTTCATTGTGAATGTTAAACGAAAAGCCTTTATTTGATCCATTCGGATATATTCTCTTTCCTTTTCTTATTACGTTATGTGTGTTTGCTTTGTACTGTTGTTTTGAATCTTTCATTTGATACATAGTGTTGTAACATAGGAAAAAGTTATTGAATAAAATTAACCTAAACGTATGTTTGAAGTGATCGATTATGTTTATAACAGGAATAACATACAAGATTAGCCAGCCGCGTGTAGTAAGTAATCAACTGCTAATGGTGAGGGAGAAATGAAGGAAGATATTCACCAAAAATCCCAAGCGGTTGAATGTGGCACAAGTCTGAGTTTATTGTTCGGTTCCGTGCCCGCAGTCACGGACTAAAATTACCCGTAGACCTTGTAAAAAACGGGGCTTTGTACTTGTCTCCCGAGATGAGTCTCTACCCTTCTGGGATCCCCTGTCCCCGGAGGTAGAGAGTTTGATAAGCACACGTGGAGGTGAATTTCACAGTGAGATATTTTTTAACGACCTAGGTGGTCGGATACGGCGGAAGGCCGAAACTTCCCCGTAGACTGCGTATATACGGAGTCTGGTAGCTTTCTCCCGAGACGAGACTCTGCTCTTCGACATGGACCCAGAGGCAGAGAGTTTGATAAGCACACAGGGAAGTGAATTCCACAGTGAGATTTTCACCAAACGCCCACGCGGCTAGATTTGCTACAAGGTGTTGGAGTTTTTAGTTACCTTGGTGTACTAGTGAGCCAGCCAAAATGAGCTGACTCATTTTATAGTTCACCAATAGAAGGGTTAACCAATCAGATGGCTCAAAATATTCAATGCGACGTGTATAAACGCGGCCATGTTTTTTCCCGAATTTGAATATGGCCAGCTTTTGATATCGAAGACTGAAGAATTACGGAACAGCTGCTGGTGGTATTGGCGATATAATCAGATTCAGTAGAGTGTTTTACTCATGTGTGTTAATCTTTAACGCTGTTTCATTGAACAGATTACGTACTGAGCTGGATTCTATATTCATATACTATGGTGAACTATAAAATGAGTCAGCTCATTTTGGCTGGCTCACTAGTACACCAAGGTACCCAAAATCTCTAACACAAGGCCGAGTTTATTTTGCTGTATCCGAACACTCATTCTGAGACTAAGATTCACTCTAGGACTTTCAAAAAACAGGGTCACGTAGCTGTCTCTCGAGACGAAACTCTGCCCTTCGTCTCTTCTGGGGATCCTTTGTGCCCGGTAGCTGGGAGTTTGACTAGCACACCGGGAGGTGAATTCCAAAGTAAGATATTCACCAACCGCCCCACGCGGTTGGCTGTGGTACAGAGCCGAGTTTGTTGTGCGGTATCCGAGCCCGCAATCTCAGACTCGTATTCACCGTAGACGTTGTAAAAAACGTGGTCTCCGGAAACGAGACTCTGTCCTTCGACATAGTCTCTTCTGGGGATCCTCTGCATCCGGAGGCAGAGAGTTTGACGAGTATACAGAGAGATATTCAGCAACAGCCCCACGCGGTTGGATGTGGCACAGGGCCGTGTTTATTGTGCGCTTTCCGAGCCCGCCGTTTCGGACTCAGATTCACCGTACATCTTTCAAAAAATTGGGGTTTGGTAGCTGTCTTCCGAGACATGATTCTGCCCTTTGTCTCTTCTCGGGATCCTCTGTGCCCAGAGGCAGTGAGTTTGACAAGCACACGTGGAGGTGAATTTCACAGTGAGATATTCACCAAAAACACTACGCGGTTGGTGAATTCCATAGTAAGATATTCAGCAACCGACCCACCTGGTTGGATGTGGCACAGTGTCGGATTAAAATTCCCCTTAGATCTTGTAAAATCGGGATCGGGTAGCTGACGAGATTAGACCCTTCGCCATAGCCTCTTGTGGAGTTCCTCTGTACCCGGAGGCTAGGAGTTTGGCAAGCACACCCGGATTTGAATTCCACAGTAAGATATTCCCCAACCGCCCCACGCGGTTGAATGTGATACTAGGCCGAGTTTATTTTAGGGTACCCGAGTCCGCAATCTCGAACTCATATTCACCGTAGACGTTGTAAAAAACGAAGTCAGGTAGCGGTCTCCAGTCTCTTCTTGGGAACCTCTGTGTCCGGAGGCAGAGAGGTTGACAAGAACACTTGGAGGTCAATTCTACAATGAGATATTCAGCAACAGCCCCACGCAGTTGGATGTGGCACGAGGCAGAGTTTGTTCAGGGCTATCGGAGACCGCATGTCGGACTAAAATTACCTGTAGACCTTGAACAAAACGGGGTCGGATAGCTCCCTATCGAGTCGAGACTCTGCATTCCACACAGACTTGACAAGCACACCGGGAGGTGGGACATCCGAACCCGCAGTCTCGGACTAAAATTCCCCGTAGATCTTGTAAAAAAAAAACAGCGTCCGATAGCTGTCACCCGGGAAAAAACTCTGCCCTTCGACATAGTCTCTTCTAGGGATACTCTGTGCCCGCTAGCTGGGAGTTTTGACAAGCACACCGGGAGTTGAATTCCACAGTGAGATATTCACCAACCGCACCACGCGGTTGGATTTGGCACAAGGCCGAGCTATTGGGCGGTACCCGAGACCGCAGTCTCGGACAGATTTTCCGTAGACCTTGTAAAAATCGGTGTCCGGGAACTGTCAGCCGAGACGAAACTCTGTTAATATCAATATGCATTCTGGTGTCAAATATCAGCTTGTGTCCTGCATTTCATCCCATCCTATCTAGCCATCTGATTGTATATATATTCTGTACAGACAGTGAGAAGAACCCCACCATGACCTATTTCGAAATACTTCTACACATTACATTCTTTATAAAAAAAAGGGGTAGAATGATATATTATATGAGACTGGCTGCTTACACTGGTCCAACTGTATTGTTGGCTTTTTAGATAGCAGAGTCGTTTCAATATAACATTATAAAAGCGTATGTAATAACAGAACACGGTGATTCTTGCAGACTGACTCATTAGGTTCGGTGCATTTCAGTTGGATATATATGTTCCATTGGGTTTAGGGTAGAATGATATATAAGACGACACGAAACGAGGTGCACTCAACAACGTATTTATTTAAACTACCCGCTGGATAAATCTTGATCCCAGCATTCCCTAGTGGCCCGGAAGTGCTTACAATCATCATAATTTATGATGTTATAACATCCTCCTCCTTAGATGGTTTTATATTAGATAACACTGTTTTAGTCATACAATTCTTACTAATTAACCCATAGCTGGAGGAGATGAGGAGAATCTATACATTTAACAACGGCATTTCCGCGTAAGTGAATATAACGAAACCGTAAGAAATTGCCACTAGGCTCTATGAATAAAAATTCCGAGTCATTTTTCATTACATCCGCAGTTCTAAGATTACAACGGCTAGTATTCCCAAGCTGTCGCCACCAAGCGTGACGTTGCTTAACTTTGGTGATCTTACGAGAACCGGTCTTTGAACACGATATGACCATAAACCATACCCCGCGGACATCCAGTCTTACAAGACCTGATATTCTCAAAAGGTCACCCATTTCGATACTGACCAGGTTCTTCGTTGCTTAACTTCGGTGATCGTACAAGAACCGGTGATTGAAACATGGTTGAAACGTCTAATTTGTTAAAAAACTGAGGGGGGTTGAAACGGGCGACATGGTAGTTGGATTGAAGATCCATTGTTTTTTCTGTTTAAATTAAATATTACGATATAATTACAATACCACCAATAAATATAGAAATATATGACTATATAAATAAATAAACACACACACACACACACACACATATATATATATATATATATATATATATATATATATATATATATATATATATATATATATATATATATATATGTGTGTGTGTGTGTGTGTGTGTGTGTGTGTGTGTGTGTGTGTGTAATATATATATATATATATATATATATATATATATATATATATATATATATATATATAATTAAAATATGACCCTATATAAATATGAATATAGGGTCAAATCTTGTTCAGTGTTGCTAACTGTCGACAGAAACAATAATAGATGACCACTTGTTGCTGTGTTATCGACTGTCGACAGAAATAAATAAAGATGTTGATATGTTGCTTAGTGTTGCTGTTTATCGATAGAAATCCATTGAAGATCAGTCTTCTTATATAGCCATCACTGCTTGACAATCTCTTGATGTATGGTGAGAAAACTGGAAGAAACAGAAAGGTTGTTTTACAGAAGGATACTGAGAATTCCATGGATGGAGCGAGTAAGCAACGATGAAGTCTTAAGGGAAACAGAACCAAAAAGAACAATGATACCGAGAATCAGAAAGAAACAGGTGAAATTTCTTTGGGCATATAATGAGGATGAGGGCTTGGAGAATCTGACACTCACAGAATATATCGAAACAGAATAGGTCAATAGAAGTCTGCGAGTCATCTAACTGAATCGTTTGTATGAATGGATGTTGGAACTAGTTTGGTGACAGGCAAGGGACAAACTTTGCTAAGGGAAAAAAGGAGAAGGAGGCTGTGAAGAGCTATGAACATCCACTTCATGAAGGGAGATGGCAAACACAAGAGAGGAACTAAATGGTTAAATAATATTTGGACTGACGTCATGAACTGAGATGAATGCGGATGATAAAAACAGCACCTCCTCAGAACCCAGTATTTTGGGGGCAATACCGTATCCAATGACATTGTGATAATTGGCTGTAAAATTGTCAAATTGAAATATCTCACTCCCTCTCTTTAAAAATTTGATCAATAAATTTACTTAGCGTAGTATCTATGCAAAACCATAGCAACAGTTCTTATCAGTGACCATTACTTAGACTATATATAAATTAAAATTGACAATTGTACATGAGAAGAGATCGCTCACCGTCAGGCACTGAATATCTCTTGAGCATGTTTTATCAATTCACGATGTGGCCGTTTAGAATCCTTATTCTGGCACTCACCATAACACTGACCGAAAGTGAGGAATTGTACATTTCGTCTCCATTATCCGAGTTTAATAATAAGGGTGACCATTGGGGTACTCTCGTAATAGAACCAACCGGCTGGAACAACGACAGACATCAAGTAAATTTTCCATTTTATATTACCAACTGAAAAATATCAACATCTCACATATTTCTGCAAATGTATATTTATTTATTTTTAATTAGGTACCTCCAAAAATTCGGTCGACCTAAGGTTTAAATTAAGTACCTCAACGAGATCGCTAAAAAAGAGCATAGCATGATGAAAAAGACGCCAAACTTGACGAAAACAAAATTTTATCGTCTAAATGTTTATGTTATTATTAAGAGAAAAGATCAAAGTAATTTTGGGGTATTTTTTACATTTTTTAATCGTTCCTAGCACGTCCGAAATGTTCGTTAAAAATCTTGTTTTTGGATGGGGTTGAGTAAGCAAAATTGACAGATAATCGATCATGGCAACCATTTTTTCCATTTTATCAAAAAAATGAAAATATCAGTTTGAAATTCTTTTAAAAATCAATTATCATTTTTCAAATCCGTTTTGTCAATACCTATCCGAATCTCTCACTCTCTCTGTCTCTCTTTCTAAGTTTGGACAATATATATTTCTTTTTTCTCTCTCAAACTCCCTCTCTTTCTACATATCTATGTTCTATCTATTTATCCATCTATCAATCGATGTTTTATCAATATCTATCTATCTATCTATCTATCTATGTTTGGTCAATATCGTTAATTATATCCGTTTTGTCAATACCTATCTGAATCTCTCTCTTTCTCTCTCTCTCTCTCTCTCACACACACACACACATACAGACACACTTTATATCTAAATTTGGACAATATATATATATATATATATATATATATATTTCTCATATTTTTCAGATCTCTTTGTTTTTCACTCCATTGAGAAAATGAATCTCACACTACCCTTATCGATAGTTTACATATATATATATATATATATATATATATATATATATATATATATATATATATATATATATATATAAAAGAAAGAGTTTATAGTGGTTCCAACGAGAGAAAGTTATGTATATTAAAAAGAAGAGAAGAGAGGTACCGCAAACGTTTTTGGTTGGAATGTGTTATTTTTAGAAAAAAATATTATGCTTTGTTTTCCATAATTTTACTACACGGGTTTCTGATCTCGTGACTGTCTTCAGGTAAAAGGCGGAGATTTCCACATATTATTAAAAATAATTAATTTTTCCTTATGTTTTTCAATGTTAAATATTCTCGATATGAAACATTTTCTGTTTTCGTGTTAGTAATCCGAATGTCTTTCTTGAATTGGCAATGAAGAGTTCTGTGGAAAGGGTCATAAAACAATTAAGCTTGGTCCAAGCGAAATGATGAATTACCTATCGGCATTTTATCTTTTAATGTTTTACTGACCCCTGTCCGTTCTTAGATCTGTTTCCATTTTCGTGTCTTTCTCTCAGCATGCGTGTATATATGTGTGCGTATATTCCCCCTCTATACATATACTGTCTTACTACGAGGAATTAGTAAACTCATTTGTACACATAAACACATACATACACATACGCACATGCACAGCGTCCGACCACAAGGAATCAGTACATACACACACATATATACACACACACATATGCTTCTCAAGCTACATAGAACCAGTATACACATACACACACACACATACGTACATACATACACACGTACCTCCTAAGTTGTGTGGGGTTGGTGTGCGTGCTCGTGAGTAGTTCCCCTGTTTTGTCAACATGCGTATATATATATATATATATATATATATATGTGTGTGTGTGTGTGTGTGTGTGTGTGTGCATATATATATATATATATATATATATATATATATATATATATATATATATATATATATCTTCGTGTCTCCCGTATGTGAGCGTGTGCTCATGTGACCGTGCGTTCATGTATGTGAGTGATTTTATCACTGTATTTGGTCACCTTGTGTGCTTTACACAAAAACTTAGTTATGGTTGCACTGATAATTGTGAGAAGATTATAAAAAATACAATAATAAAAATTTAACCCAATAAAAAACACAATAATAAAATTTTAGACCAATTTAAAAATTTTGATAATAATGTATTTTCCAATGTAACTGCAAGGATTCTAATGATTGACCATTACGAAACTAATGTTTGACCAACTCTTGTTTATCTAAATACTATTTCTACAATATTGTATAGTAAGTACTAAGAATTCAGTTAAGACTGTATGATGCCAGCATATTTTATCCTTCTCTAATAGTACATCACTTTCTAAATATTTTTGGAATTTAAAAGAAACTAATAAACTCCTATGGGAATATGGAAAATTTTAAAAAAGCTAGAACATGTAGATCTTTAAATGAACCTTGTTTCTTATACTTACATGAGAAACTAGATGAGGTTAAATTGTCTTATAAGAAATCCTTATTAAATCAATAAAAATACACATTCCAAGATATATTTCAAAAACAAGAGCATCTTACTTGTTTTTCTAAGTACTATTTCTACAGTAGAGAATCTGATTGTTGAATTTTATACTGATATTACTAAAAATTCTTTTAATAATAGGTGTACAAGCATATCGTATCCTTCAGCAATAGTACTATTTTATAAATAGTACATATCTTTCTAAATATTTTTGGAATTTAAAAGAACTTAATAAAATTACTACAATAAAATGGAAAATTTGAAAAAACAGCTAGAACATGTAGATATTTAAATGAACGTTGTTTCTTATGCTAACATACGAATCTAGAAAATATGAGATTTTCCGATAAAAATTCTTATTAAATCAAAGAAGTGAATTAACTGTAAATTGTAGACATAGTCTAGCTTTTACTTTACAATATAATCAAACGTTTTTCAATTTTTCATATCGTAATAATTTTTAATGGAATAGGTGCAACATATATGACTTAAATTTTATTTGTAAGATTCACTTAGATTTAATATTGCTTTGTGTTGAATCTAGTAAGTATTATTAACATCTTGCATTATTTAGTTAGAAATATTAGCGTTTTTATGGATGCTCTTTACTTAACGGTTACATATTAATTTTCTGAAGTAGTATTATATATATATATATATATATATATATATATATATATATATATATAGTTTTAAGTATTAGTTTCAGTATAGTTTTAAGGTATGCTATATTTTTGGTTAAAGTGCTCAATGTCATGGATACACTGTATCTAAACATAAAAGTAGAAATTGAAGTAAGCACTGGTTTCCATGCAATGTGTTTGAAAGAGCATACTTTTGAGACGTACGCAATCATAGCTCTCCACGGTTTCCTAATCTTTGTAGCCCTTAAAAATGTTTTTCCTATTTCTCCTAAACCCTGTTTCGCTATCCATTTACTCAAGCTCATTAAGTATGTTATGCGTTGTTTTCCTTTGTCCCAATTGTCTTCATTCTGACTTGTGAGTATCACATTTTCCATGCCTTCTTTTCTTAGGTATGTCTTATATTTCGTCCTTATGTTAATTACAAGTATCCATTTTGTCTCTATTTGCTCTCAAACCTAGTCGTTGCTCACATGTTCAGTGAATGTCATTGTTAGCATTCTGTAGAACCACATTTTAATTGCTTCAAGTCTACATAATATTTATGGAGATTGTTCAGCATTCACTGCTATATAGGAGTATAGTTTTTACGTAACAGTTCAGTACACTTTTCTTTGTTTCTAACGAAGTTTTTCTTTTTTCTAACTTCTCTGCTTAGATTTTAGAAACCATTATTGTCTATCCCAATTCGCCTTCTGATTTTAGAGTTGCCCTTCCCGTCCTTTGTTAAATCAGTTCACAGATATATAAATATTTGTAATACTTGTTTGATTTTGGTATCCCGAATTCGTAGTTTGGATTTGGGGATGCCGCTTTTGCTAACAACCATTTCTTCTGTCTTTCTTCTCGTTTACCTTCACTAATGTCTCTAGAAGACTTTGTAGTTTTGTTTCCAAAATCTAAAAAAAAACATAAAAATGAAAAATTAATAATAATAAAATAAAAATTTAGGTTTGCTGATTTTAATTCATGTTTTATTCTTTCCGTTTCCTTTCAGTTCTCTGGTTCAGTCAATTACCGCGATAGGACACTGGAGATATTGATAAAGAATTGGAAAAAGTCAAGTACACAAGAGGAAAAAGAAAACATCAAAAGGAGATTTTCTGAATATTTTGTGGTGAGTTTTGAGATTGGACAATGCTCAATTGATAATGTTGTAGGGTACTGTTTAGACACAGAAAGATATGACATGTCAGATTTGTGTCCAAGACAAATTCTTGGCTTGTTGGTTAATAGGTTACTTGGATGGTTAATACAATGATATGTCATTCATTTTTACATTATTTAATGCCAAAGACATTTCTTAAAGGACAAATATCAGATGGAATTAATTGACATAGTTTCGAATTTATATGAGAATCAAAATGTTGACATCGATCTGGTTTGAATTACAGTAAAGAAAGGGAAAATTATTTTGGATTTTATATTAAATTACTTCCCTTTCCATTGTATTCTTTTTTAAGGCCTCTATATTGCATTTTAGAAGAGGGTTCTGTAAATAAGATAAATACAGTGTCAAATTGATCTCTCACTTCTTTTGCCCTCTGCATTATTAATGTTACATTGCTTTCCCCTATATTATTTTTAAGGCACCTCAATTGCATTTTAGAAGAGGGTTCAGTCCATAACATAAATACAGTGTCAAATTGATCTCTCACTTCTTTTTCCCTCTGCATTATTAATATTACTTCCCTTTCCACTATATTCTTCTTTAAGGCATCTCAATTGCATTTTAGAAGAGGGTTCTGTCCATAACATAAATACAGTGTCAAATTGATCTCTCAATTCTTTTGCCCTCTGCATTATTTATATTACTTCCCTTTCCCCTATATTCTTTTTTAAGGCATCTCAATTGCATTTTAGAAGAGGGTTCTGTCCATAACATAAATACAGTGTCAAATTGATTTCTCACTTCTTTTGCCCTCTGCATTATTAATATTACTTCCCTTTCCACTATATTCTTTTTTAAGGCATCTCAATTGCATTTTAGAAGAGGGTTCTGTCCATAACATAAATACAGTGTCAAATTGATCTCTCAATTCTTTTGCCCTCTGCATTATTTATATTACTTCCCTTTCCCCTATATTCTTTTTTAAGGCATCTCAATTGCATTTTAGAAGAGGGTTCTGTCCATAACATAAATACAGTGTCAAATTGATCTCTCACTTCTTTTGCCCTCTGCATTATTAATATTACTTCCCTTTCCCCTATATTCTTTTTTAAGGCATCTCAATTGCATTATTAATATTACTTACTTTACACTGTAGTTTTTTTAAGTCCTATCAATTGCATTTTAGAAGAGTGTTCTGTCCATAAAATAACACTGGATTCTTTTTTAACGCCTCTCAATTGCAGTCTCCTTATTAATAATTTAGAAACTCTTTCTGTCTACAATATAATTACTGTAAATAATGTAACATATGTTGAAAACATTGGCAAAATTTCTTTAAACGATCCCATAAGTAAATCTTTAGATCCTGTGCCGATTATAATTATGTTGCCACTGGATATTATGAATTTTGATATGATTGGCTAATATTAAGCTGCCAAGGGCAGATAATCATGAAATTCTCATATTTCCCGTAATTATATATAATCTCTTGCCATTTCTTCAAATACTGATACCCCAAACAATCTATATATTTTTGTATATGATTATATCAGTATTTGTGAATTATACGTGTACATGCGTAAGTATGTGTGTAAATATGTATGCTTGTATACATTTATGAATATATATTGGTATCTTTATGGGTGTAGGGTTATGATAAAACCTGTGTAAGAAATCATGGGTGCTCCCAAGCCACCTTCCCTCAAATGTGGAAAAAGAAAGTTCCAGAGATGCATATGTCTTGCTCATTTTCATTGATGTATCCAAATTGATACATGCTGCTCAATCCTAGCAGCTAACCTCATCTTAAAAATCTACTATAAATATTCAGATACATTTCATGCAGATCTTCATACATTAAACCTCATATAACTTTGGTCCATATAACATCAGGACAACCATCAAAAACTTGACGACACTTCGCAGATATCTCTCCCGAGTAAGACCCCCATAGAGGAGAACATGGCGAAAGACTGTGTGTACTCTATCCCATGCAGCTGCGGAAAGGAATATAAAGGTGAGACAGCCCCCCCCTTAAGATAAGGCTTCAAGAACACCAGAATGCTGTAACACGAGGGGAAGTGGAAAAATCAGACGTGGCTGACCACATATGGAGAGAGAAGGGAGATCACCGCCCTCTGTGGGATCAGGTTGAGATCACAGACAAGGAACACTATTGGAAAATTCGTAAACTTAAGGAATCAGCACATATGCTAGTCCACAAAAATCTCCTGAACCAACCAAGCATAGAAATGAATACAATATGGAATCCAGTAATAAGGAGTGCCAGAGAAAAGCGATAACAACAACAAAAGTTGCAATATGAGCTCTGGTAAAAAGATGCAATGATAACAGCAAGAATATTGCAATATGAGCACTGGTAAAAATGGCTGCTGAAGACATTCGGTTTATAATACCCAGAAATTCAAGGACACATGGCACAGTGGATAAAGGCGTGGGTTAGATCCAGTGGCAGGAGCCAAAGAGTGTGAGTTCAATACCCAGTTAAGGCAGTGGAGAACTTTCAGAGGGAAATTAACAGGAGATAACTGATAACTGACATCCATTAAACATGGCACGTGGAACTAGAACAGTCTACCCCAGTGAGCAAAATAAAGGGTTAAGTTCGTCATTCCAACCACCTGAAGAAGGCCGGAGCGTACAACGACCGAAAAGTTGTAATAAATATGGCAACAAAGATGAGGACAATAGTCCAAATAATGTAAATAATGTACATAATACCTCATCTCAAAAATATAGACAGATATTAAACCTCAACTTAAAAATCCACAGTAAATATTCTGATAAAATTAATGCATGTTATCATATATGATTTGATGGAATGTGCTGATCAATCTAGTCGCAAACCTCAAGTTAAAAATCCACAATAAATTTTCTGATATATTTAATGCACGTTTTCATACTGTTCTTGATAGATCCAAAGTGGTGCTTGTTGATCAATCCTTGGGGCAAACTTCATCTTAAAAATCTAGGTATTGAGATACATTTATCTAATATTGTTCATATCTATCTATCTATCTATCTATCTATCTATCTATCTATGTTGATCTGTTTCTATTTCATATCTCTTTGTCTCTAAAGCACATTTCCATCCTGGTCTTGATGGATCACAAATGGTACGTTCTGATCCATCCTAGCTGCAAACCTCATCTTCAAAATCCACTATAAATATTCAGTTATATTTAATGCACATTTTCATACTGACCTTGAAGGATCCAAGTAGGCATGTGATGATCAATACTAGCCGCCAACTTCATCTTAAAATCGATTATAAATATCCACAGATATCTAATGCATATTTTCAGACTTTTGGATCCTTTATGGATCCAAGCTAGTACGTGCTGAAGAATCCTAGCCAACAACCATATTTTAAAAATCCATTATAAATGTTCAGATAAGTTTACCTAATATTGTTCAAATATGTCTACGATTTTTCATATCTATCTATTTCTGTATCTATGTTATGTGAGTGTCTCTTTATCTATCCATCTATCTATCGATATTTTATAAATATCTGTATGATTTGTCGATATCTCTCTATCTGTCGATTTCTCTCTATCTGTCGATATCTCTCTATCTGTCGATTTCTCTCTATCTGTCTATGATTTGTCGATATCTCTCTATCTGTCGATATCTCTCTATCTGTCTATGATTTGTCGATATCTCTCTATCTGTCGATTTCTCTCTATCTGTCTATGATTTGTCGATATCTCTCTATCTGTCGATTTCTCTCTATCTGTCTATGACTTGTCGATATCTCTCTATCTGTCGATATCTCTCTATCTGTCGATTTCTCTCTATCTGTCGATATCTCTCTATCTGTCGATTTCTCTCTATCTGTCTATGATTTGTCGATATCTCTCTATCTGTCGATTTCTCTCTATCTGTCTATGATTTGTCGATATCTCTCTATCTGTCGATTTCTCTCTATCTGTCTATGATTTGTCGATATCTCTCTATCTGTCGATATCTCTCTATCTGTCTATGATTTGTCGATATCTCTCTATCTGTCGATTTCTCTCTATCTGTCGATATCTCTCTATCTGTCGATATCTCTCTATCTGTCGATTTCTCTCTATCTGTCGATATCTCTCTATCTGTCGATTTCTCTCTATCTGTCTATGATTTGTCGATATCTCTCTATCTGTCGATTTCTCTCTATCTGTCTATGACTTGTCGATATCTCTCTATCTGTCGATATCTCTCTATCTGTCGATTTCTCTCTATCTGTCGATATCTCTCTATCTGTCGATTTCTCTCTATCTGTCTATGATTTGTCGATATCTCTCTATCTGTCGATTTCTCTCTATCTGTCCATGATTTGTCGATATCTCTCTATCTGTCGATATCTCTCTATCTGTCTATGATTTGTCGATATCTCTCTATCTGTCGATATCTCTCTATCTGTCCATGATTTGTCGATATCTCTCTATCTGTCGATATCTCTCTATCTGTCTATGACTTGTCGATATCTCTCTATCTGTCGATTTCTCTCTATCTGTCTATGATTTGTCGATATCTCTCTATCTGTCGATATCTCTCTATCTGTCTATGACTTGTTGATATCTCTCTATCTGTCGATTTCTCTCTATCTGTCTATGATTTGTCGATATCTCTCTATCTGTCGATATCTCTCTATCTGTCCATGATTTGTCGATATCTCTCTATCTGTCGATTTCTCTCTATCTGTCCATGACTTGTCGATATCTCTCTATCTGTCGATATCTCTCTATCTGTCGATTTCTCTCTATCTGTCGATATCTCTCTATCTGTCGATTTCTCTCTATCTGTCTATGATTTGTCGATATCTCTCTATCTGTCGATATCTCTCTATCTGTCCATGATTTGTTGATATCTCTCTATCTGTCGATTTCTCTCTATCTGTCTATGATTTGTCGATATCTCTCTATCTGTCGATATCTCTCTATCTGTCTATGACTTGTTGATATCTCTCTATCTGTCGATTTCTCTCTATCTGTCTATGATTTGTCGATTTCTCTCTATGTGTCGATTTCTCTCTATCTGTCTATGATTTGTCGATATCTCTCTATCTGTCGATATCTCTCTATCTGTCTATGATTTGTTGATATCTCTCTATCTGTCGATATCTCTCTATCTGTCTATGACTTGTTGATATCTCTCTATCTGTCGATTTCTCTCTATCTGTCTATGATTTGTCGATATCTCTCTATCTGTCGATATCTCTCTATCTGTCCATGATTTGTCGATATCTCTCTATCTGTCGATTTCTCTCTATCTGTCCATGACTTGTCGATATCTCTCTATCTGTCGATATCTCTCTATCTGTCGATTTCTCTCTATCTGTCGATATCTCTCTATCTGTCGATTTCTCTCTATCTGTCTATGATTTGTCGATATCTCTCTATCTGTCGATATCTCTCTATCTGTCCATGATTTGTTGATATCTCTCTATCTGTCGATTTCTCTCTATCTGTCTATGATTTGTCGATATCTCTCTATCTGTCGATATCTCTCTATCTGTCCATGATTTGTCGATATCTCTCTATCTGTCGATATCTCTCTATCTGTCTATGACTTGTCGATATCTCTCTATCTGTCGATTTCTCTCTATCTGTCTATGATTTGTCGATATCTCTCTATCTGTCGATATCTCTCTATCTGTCTATGACTTGTTGATATCTCTCTATCTGTCGATTTCTCTCTATCTGTCTATGATTTGTCGATATCTCTCTATCTGTCGATATCTCTCTATCTGTCCATGATTTGTCGATATCTCTCTATCTGTCGATTTCTCTCTATCTGTCCATGACTTGTCGATATCTCTCTATCTGTCGATATCTCTCTATCTGTCGATTTCTCTCTATCTGTCGATATCTCTCTATCTGTCGATTTCTCTCTATCTGTCTATGATTTGTCGATATCTCTCTATCTGTCGATATCTCTCTATCTGTCCATGATTTGTTGATATCTCTCTATCTGTCGATTTCTCTCTATCTGTCTATGATTTGTCGATATCTCTCTATCTGTCGATATCTCTCTATCTGTCTATGACTTGTTGATATCTCTCTATCTGTCGATTTCTCTCTATCTGTCTATGATTTGTCGATTTCTCTCTATGTGTCGATTTCTCTCTATCTGTCTATGATTTGTCGATATCTCTCTATCTGTCGATATCTCTCTATCTGTCTATGATTTGTTGATATCTCTCTATCTGTCGATATCTCTCTATCTGTCTATGACTTGTTGATATCTCTCTATCTGTCGATTTCTCTCTATCTGTCTATGATTTGTCGATATCTCTCTATCTGTCGATATCTCTCTATCTGTCTATGATTTGTCGATATCTCTCTATCTGTCGATATCTCTCTATCTGTCTATGATTTGTCGATATCTCTCTATCTGTCGATTTCTCTCTATCTGTCTATGATTTGTCGATATCTCTCTATCTGTCGATTTCTCTCTATCTGTCTATGATTTGTCGATATCTCTCTATCTGTCGATATCTCTCTATCTGTCCATGATTTGTCGATATCTCTCTATCTGTCGATTTCTCTCTATCTGTCCATGACTTGTCGATATCTCTCTATCTGTCGATATCTCTCTATCTGTCGATATCTCTCTATCTGTCGATTTCTCTCTATCTGTCGATATCTCTCTATCTGTCGATTTCTCTCTATCTGTCTATGATTTGTCGATATCTCTCTATCTGTCGATTTCTCTCTATCTGTCTATGATTTGTCGATATCTCTCTATCTGTCGATTTCTCTCTATCTGTCTATGATTTGTCGATATCTCTCTATCTGTCGATATCTCTCTATCTGTCTATGATTTGTCGATATCTCTCTATCTGTCGATTTCTCTCTATCTGTCGATATCTCTCTATCTGTCGATATCTCTCTATCTGTCGATTTCTCTCTATCTGTCGATATCTCTCTATCTGTCGATTTCTCTCTATCTGTCTATGATTTGTCGATATCTCTCTATCTGTCGATATCTCTCTATCTGTCCATGATTTGTCGATATCTCTCTATTTGTCGATTTCTCTCTATCTGTCCATGACTTGTCGATATCTCTCTATCTGTCGATATCTCTCTATCTGTCGATATCTCTCTATCTGTCGATTTCTCTCTATCTGTCGATATCTCTCTATCTGTCGATTTCTCTCTATCTGTCTATGATTTGTCGATATCTCTCTATCTGTCGATTTCTCTCTATCTGTCTATGATTTGTCGATATCTCTCTATCTGTCGATTTCTCTCTATCTGTCTATGATTTGTCGATATCTCTCTATCTGTCGATATCTCTCTATCTGTCTATGATTTGTCGATATCTCTCTATCTGTCGATATCTCTCTATCTGTCCATGATTTGTCGATATCTCTCTATCTGTCGATATCTCTCTATCTGTCTATGACTTGTCGATATCTCTCTATCTGTCGATTTCTCTCTATCTGTCTATGATTTGTCGATATCTCTCTATCTGTCGATATCTCTCTATCTGTCTATGACTTGTTGATATCTCTCTATCTGTCGATTTCTCTCTATCTGTCTATGATTTGTCGATATCTCTCTATCTGTCGATTTCTCTCTATCTGTCCATGACTTGTCGATATCTCTCTATCTGTCGATATCTCTCTATCTGTCGATTTCTCTCTATCTGTCGATATCTCTCTATCTGTCGATTTCTCTCTATCTGTCTATGATTTGTCGATATCTCTCTATCTGTCGATTTCTCTCTATCTGTCTATGATTTGTCGATATCTCTCTATCTGTCGATTTCTCTCTATCTGTCTATGACTTGTTGATATCTCTCTATCTGTCGATATCTCTCTATCTGTCCATGATTTGTCGATATCTCTCTATCTGTCGATATCTCTCTATCTGTCTATGACTTGTCGATATCTCTCTATCTGTCGATTTCTCTCTATCTGTCCATGATTTGTCGATATCTCTCTATCTGTCGATATCTCTCTATCTGTCTATGACTTGTTGATATCTCTCTATCTGTCGATTTCTCTCTATCTGTCTATGATTTGTCGATTTCTCTCTATGTGTCGATTTCTCTCTATCTGTCTATGATTTGTCGATATCTCTCTATCTGTCGATTTCTCTCTATCTGTCTATGATTTGTCGATATCTCTCTATCTGTCGATATCTCTCTATCTGTCCATGATTTGTCGATATCTCTCTATCTGTCGATATCTCTCTATCTGTCTATGACTTGTCGATATCTCTCTCTCTGTCGATTTCTCTCTATCTGTCTATGATTTGTCGATATCTCTCTATCTGTCGATTTCTCTCTATCTGTCTATGACTTGTCGATATCTCTCTATCTGTCGATTTCTCTCTATCTGTCTATGATTTGTCGATATCTCTCTATCTGTCGATATCTCTCTATCTGTCGATATCTCTCTATCTGTCCATGATTTGTCGATATCTCTCTATCTGTCGATATCTCTCTATCTGTCCATGATTTGTCGATATCTCTCTATCTGTCGATTTCTCTCTATCTGTCTATGACTTGTTGATATCTCTCTATCTGTCCATGATTTGTCGATATCTCTCTATCTGTCGATATCTCTCTATCTGTCGATTTCTCTCTATCTGTCGATATCTCTCTATCTGTCGATTTCTCTCTATCTGTCGATATCTCTCTATCTGTCGATTTCTCTCTATCTGTCTATGATTTGTCGATATCTCTCTATCTGTCGATTTCTCTCTATCTGTCTATGATTTGTCGATTTCTCTCTATGTGTCGATTTCTCTCTATCTGTCCATGATTTGTCGATATCTCTCTATCTGTCGATTTCTCTCTATCTGTCTATGATTTGTCGATATCTCTCTATCTGTCGATTTCTCTCTATCTGTCTATGATTTGTCGATATCTCTCTATCTGTCGATTTCTCTCTATCTGTCTATGATTTGTCGATATCTCTCTATCTGTCGATTTCTCTCTATCTGTCCATGATTTGTCGATATCTCTCTATCTGTCGATATCTCTCTATCTGTCTATGATTTGTCGATATCTCTCTATCTGTCGATTTCTCTCTATCTGTCCATGATTTGTCGATATCTCTCTATCTGTCGATATCTCTCTATCTGTCTATGACTTGTTGATATCTCTCTATCTGTCGAATTCTCTCTATCTGTCTATGATTTGTCGATTTCTCTCTATGTGTCGATTTCTCTCTATCTGTCTATGATTTGTCGATATCTCTCTATCTGTCGATATCTCTCTATCTGTCTATGACTTGTTGATATCTCTCTATCTGTCGATTTCTCTCTATCTGTCTATGATTTGTCGATATCTCTCTATCTGTCGATATCTCTCTATCTGTCCATGATTTGTCGATATCTCTCTATCTGTCGATTTCTCTTTTGTCAGTGTCACTCTATATATTTTTGCTGAATACCTATCTGTTTCTCTTTTGTCAATATATATATATATATTTTTGGAAAATATCTATCTATCTTGATCTGTTTTTATCTATCTCATATCTTTCGGATAACTTTATCTTTCAGTTTCCTGAGAAAATGAAGCTCTCTGATTTCCAAGATTCAGAATTTGATCTCCATACGCCAGCAGATAATTCAGAAATCCCAAATGTAAAGTTTGATGTAAGTTTAAATCTAACATTTTTTTCAATATCATTCTATCCCTATATATATATATATATATATATATATATATATATATATATATATACAGATAGATAGATAGATAGATAGATAGATAGATAGATAGATAGATAGATATACATATATATATGTGTGTGTGTGTGTGTGTGTGTGTGTGAACATATAGAAATCACACATCCCTATCTAAATAATTTTGGCATTTAAAAGAAATGAATAAAACACCAAAAGTAAAATGGAAAATTATAAATAGAAAAAGAACTTGTAAAACCTGGGATGACCCATGCCCTTTACGCCTACATGAAAAACTACATATTATTAAGTTTCTAAATAATGAAAATTTATTAAACCATAGACATGAGTTAACGGTCTTTTGCCGACATCATCAAATTTTCGCATTAAATAATTAGCATAAAAAATAAACAAACAAATAACAAATACAAATCTTAAATTCCATAGTCTAAATAAAAGGTTTAAAAGCTCAACCCAATCATAAAAACCTTTATGAAGTTGTCAAAAAACAAATTGTAGATCAATACGACACTTTTATATACACACAACCCTTTAAAAAAATATCTCCCTAGACACTTTACTGTGAACCAGACTAGACAGTATGAGTTTAAATACCCTCTTCGGCTTTAATTTAGACACCCCAACTCCAAGCCTACCTTGACCTCTTTCCGAAAGTAACTGAGATATTGATACAAATTATTAACCCTTACGCCCCTATTTAAACAATTGCTCTAGCCGTTTCCATAGTAATTTGATTTTAATAATGAATATGCTTATAAATTTCAAGATTAGTTTATTCCTAGGCTATGCATGCTCATTGGCCCCCCTTTTATTTCTGTCCCTATTTTTCTTTTGTTTAATTCCCCACCCCCTCATTCGTTAGGTGTTCAGTAATGTCAGTTCTCTGGTTGTTGCGGGATGACTTTCGTTTCGTGTGTGTGTTTTCGTATTTGTTATTGTGTCTAAATGTGTTTGTGGGCGTGTTTGTGGGCGGTTTTATTACTAACCCTTTTTTGTTTTGTTTTATGTAAATAGTATTATTACATATTGTAAATAATCATTGGGGTTTTTTAATTGTTGTTCCCCCACCCCAAACTTTGAAATGTACATATGGAGACTAAGTTAGGATTTCATAGAGAATTTGAGGTATTATGGTGGATGTAGTAAGAAAGGTAGGAGTGAATGTTTTGTTTTGGTGATAGGACTATTGTTGGTATGTTTGGGTCCGTGTCTGTGACTAGCTAAGTTTAAAATTAAGACAGAAGAAGACCGTCCTTTCCCCACCTCTATTTTGGCCGTGTGCCACATTTTGTACAAACGTACAAATAAATAATTATTCCTAAAATTTTGCTTGAAGATGAAACAGAGCTTCGTACTTTAATTCAATTTAATTCTAATAATTATATTGAAATTTTCAGCTCTTGTTTTTGAAACATGAGAACTCTTATGTAGCGGAGGAATCATATTTTTAAATATATATATATATATATATATATATATATATATATATATATATATATATATACACGTTTCATTAAATAATATAGACAAGTGTTGTCTATTTTATGTAAATTTTTTTCGTAACGTCTGATAAGTTTAATAACATTATCGTTGAACGAAGAAAGAAATTCACAATATTGATCCATATTTTTTTCACGACGCTTGACACTACATTTGAATGAAAACTCTAACATTTTTAGGCATTTAAAACAACATGACTGTCCGCACACATTCCGTAAAATACTTGTCGAAAACACAATTATACTTCGACATGAAAACAATAGACAAAAAGTAAAAATCCTTGAAGCATTATACATCAAACAGTTGAAACCCAACCTAAACAAAATCAATTATGGCATCTCTATAAATATCCTTAAATGTCTATAATTGGTAACAGAAGCCATTGGTTTATACCAATGGTTGTCCATACTTCATACTTCTCCAATTCACTCCCGTGTGGTCATGTGTGATGTCATGAGATGCTGTGCGATTTTCGCTTCTAGCGTCTTATATGCACGTGTTTATCGTTGCTTAGAAATCATCTATGTAAACAATGACAGACTATCATCACAGTCTTGTCCGTATATTGCTTAATATGTTGTAATTGACATTTGATAATGGCTTATGTAAGACGAAAGCTTAGATTGTATTAAAAAAAAATGGATCAATATTGTGAATATTGTGTGTGCGCGCAATCTCAACCACTTACTACTATCTGAAGTAACTCTCGCAGACGAACATATATTCATCAGCTGACCTTATCTCGGTCAAACCCAAAGAAAAAAAAAAGGCAAACGAAGCCTTTCAAATAATACAACGTAGGATTATCAACAACTCATCTGACAAACATGTTTTAATAAATATAGCGGTATTTATAACATTGCTTTAAAAAATACAGGTTAACAGTACACTAAAATCAAGTATGGAAATATAGTTATCTAAGGAAAGGAAATAGGATTAGGAAAAAATCATTTGGTACACACCGCCATCTAACCAGTTGGTCAGTACTAAGTTAGGTAGAGAACTTCCTCCATTTAATTGATAAACACTTCCCTAAATATGTCATTTAGTTAATATTTAACAGAAACTCACTGAAACATACTTATAGCTGCACCGATAATCCTTCAAAGATTATAAAGAAACACAATAATAAAATTTTAAACCAATTTTAAAATTTTGATAATAATGTACATTCTAAGATAAATAACGTTGATAATATTAACCAAAGTAATTGCAAGAATTCTAACGATTGTTCATTACGAAAGAAATATTTGACCAACTCTCTTGTTTATCTAAGTAATATTTCTACAATAGAGAAACCGATTGTAGAAAAATTTTATATTGTAAGTACTAAGAATTCAGTTAAGACTCGGTGGTACCACCATATATTATCCTTCACTAATAGTACTTGTAAAAACAGTATACCTCTTTCTAAATATTTTGGGAATTTAAAAGAAACTAATGAACCCCTACGGTAATGTGGAATTAAAAAAAAAATAGAACACTTAGATCTTTAAATGAACCTTGTTTTTTTATGCTTACATGAAAGAATCGAAATTGTCAAATTGTCTGATAAGAAATACTTATTAAATCAAAGATGTCAATTATCTGTAAATTGTAGACATAATCTAGCTATTACCTTACAATATTTTGAATTTGATAATACTTACTATTAGTAACATCTTACATTGATTAGTTAGTCTCTATTAACATCTTTTACGGATTAATGGTTGCATATTAATTTGCTGAAGTAGTTTTTTTATTTATGATATGAATTCATCTTTTAAACGGTTATCTTCAGTTTCTTAAAGAGACCTTCTAATTATCAACTACAAAATTTTGTATAGAAAGCTGACCGAGCATATCACTAGTTAACATTATGTTAAATTACCTGTCTACTTCTTTCTCTTTTACTTCTCGTGAAAGGTGAGCATATATGTTACGAAATAACGTAACCATTTGCATCTGTTCTGAACGAAATTGTCTAGGATTTATATGCAGACAATTTCATGTCATGACCAAAATAAACTTTTTTTCCGGTTAGTTTAAATTTAGCGCTGGTCGCATTTGATTTGTTAATCACGGAAAACCCACAAGCCTCGTTTTAATTTTAAATTTAATTCTGCTTTTTTGTTCTTTCTTATTTTTTAAAAATAAATTTCATCTTTTTGCTATTTCTCCTGTTCCGCCATTAATTTAGTCAAGCTCAAGTTTTTCCTAAATAATCTGCTTATATTTCAGAACGCATCATTAGGTATCCCCATACGCCTTGGGATTTCAATGTTGCCCTCTCCGTCCTCTGGTAAATTAGTTCCTCGATATTTAAATATTTGTTTGATTTTGGTATCCCTAATTTATAATCTGGATTTGGTACTGCCCCTTTTATTAACAACCATACGTTCTGTCTTCCTGCAAATTGTGTTTAGTCCTTTCTAATCGCTTTTACTTCACAAACTTCTCTAGATGTCTTTTTAGTTTTTTTTTTCCGTGACAATTACCAAAACTGTGTCATCTGCATATCTTATGTTGTTTAGATTATATCCTCTAATAACGATTCCTGGTAGGATTTCTAATTCTCTCAGAATCGCCCTCGCTGTATGGGTTGAATAAGTCCGGTGTTACGGAGCCATAGAAAATATCCTTGTCCTCTTCAAGTTTACAAGAATCGTTGATAAGGATGATAAAGTAATGATCTAAATAAAAAAAATACTGAAAATCTAATAATAATAATAAAACATTAAAATTAGTGTTTGGAGATTTTTCATTCATATTTTATTCTTTCGATTTGCTTTCAGTTCTCCAATCCCGTCAGTTCCCGTGATGTCTCACTGGAAATATTGATAATGAAATGGGAAAAGGCAAGCAGACGACAGGATAAAGAAGATTTGGAAAGGGATCTTTCTGAATATTTTAAGGTGAGTTTTGACATTTGACAATGCTCAATTAACAATGTTGAAGTGTTCTGTTTAAAACTTGGCAGGACACAGAAAAATATGACTGACAAATTTGTGTCCAAGACAAGACTTGGCTGGTTGATTTTTTTGGTTGGATGGTTAATACAATGACATACCATTCCTTGTTAGATCATTTAATGCCAAAGACCATTCATAAAGGATAAAAATCAGACGGAATTAATAGAGAAATTGACATAGGTTCGGTTTTATATGAGAATCAAAATATTGACGTGGATCTGATTTACATTAGACTAAAGAAAGTTAAACTTATTTCGGATTTTATATTGGAGTTAAAAAGGTTAACGTTGCTTTTGCACTAGAATATAAAACGTAGGCATGTGTAAGTTCGACATCGGTTTTACATGAGAGTCAAAAAGTTACTGATATGTTTGATTTTACTCTACAGCATGGCTCCTTAACCTATGGCAAATTGGCCCCATACAGATTAAAATTAATTAACTAAAAATTATGTTGCCGCTGGACATGACAAATACCCGCTTGGGAACTTTGACATGGTGTAATGGTTAACAAGCTTGTCTTGCTTAATCTGTTACGACTGAATAAGAGTTCCAGCCTACTTAATCGAGCAGTACCTTCGGCTTTGTGCCGACTCTAAACTGTCCTATGCAAATCCATGGATATTTGACGTCGAGTATTAATTAGGAAGTTTGTCTTGCTTAATCTGATATTTCTGTATATTTTAAGGTGAGTTTTGAGATTTGACAATGCTCCATTGATATTGTTGAAGTGTTCTATTTATATCATTCCAGGAGAGAAAAAAATGACTGTCAGATTTGTGTCAAAGACAATTCTGTTGGTTGGTTGATTTCTTTGTTTGGATGGTTAATACAGTGACATATCATTCCTTGTTTGATTATTTAATGCCAAAGACAATTCTTAGAAGATAGAAATCAGGCGGAATTAATAGAGAGATTGACGTAGATTCGGTTTTAGATGAGAATCAAAATGTTGACGTCGATCTGTTTTTGTATTTGAGTAAAGAAAACATAATATTATTTCAGATTTTCTATCGTAGTAAGAAACGTTTGACAGATTTCGTTGACATACGTTTGATTTTGCGCTGGAATAATAAAAAAAAGAAGGTAGGAATAACCCTGATTCACTGATCTAAATGTCTCCGAAAAGAAGTACCGATGGAAATTTTGTATGACACGTTTGACAAACGCCATCGGAAATTGTTGAACCAAGGCTTTGTGGTAAGAGAAATAGAATAGCAACAAATATAAATATTGAATTTAGGAAATATAGACACTAGAGGAAATCATCTCAAATGGGAGGTGTCATGTAGGAATGAAGTGTCGCTACTGACATTTGGGTTTAAACACGGTTCGCCAGAGAGCAAGCACAGCCGACCTCATCTTGAAATAATTAGATTACGTGACCGAGTATTGTTCGAAGACGTTTCTGTTATTGTATCTGTGATTTACAAAGTCTCCTACAAAGAGGCATTACGAAATTTTTACTTAATAGTCTAGCAGACTATTATTTCTTAGAGAACTGTATTTCTACTCTGACTTTCTCATTTTGACCTTTGAAGTCAGATAGAGGAAAACAAGGGAAGTCGATTTAGATTGGCTGAAACTAGCGTGGCAAAGTTAGATTGAAAAAGGGATTTAAATGGAGATAAGTTTTACAAGTCAAAGAATGCTGTCATGTTAATTCATGTCCGTGATCTTGCACCCCAGTGGGGGTGAGAGTACAACCACACTGGCTAGTTGGAAAAGGTACATGTGGACGTGTTGAATAAAATGGTTAAGTTAAAATTTCCATGTTTAAGTTCTCTATTATCTTCGAACTAAAAGCGATCACCGGATGTAAGAGAGACAAGGCGATATCAATATGAGTGAACCAACCCCTTCAACGAAGACCTCCCACCAGAACGACACTCTTTTTTCGTTATGTACCTTTTAGTGTCCTTTTTGTTTCACTTTTCTCTAAAACTTCGTTGTTGATGATGATATTCTCAACAGCCTTCTGTAGAAACATATTTCTCTTGCTTCAAGTTTCTTCTTCACCTGTGAGGAGATTATCCAGCATTCACTGCCATATTGGAGGACTGATATTGCGTAACAGTTCAGTGTTCTTCTCCTTGTTTCTAATGAAATGCTATTGTTTCTTAATACCATGATTATCTTTTGGAAGGCATATTTCACTATCCCATGAATATATTATTTAATTATTTCAAATTTTATTTTCACAGGAAAGGGATTTGATCAGTCAAATTTTCCGTCACATTGTCGAAAATGTCACGCAGGAAAACGAATTGGTCGAGAAATTGTTGAGCACCTCAGAAGGAATTAAAAACGCAGAATGCTATGAAGAGGCTGTCGACCACTTCTATAAGCTGTGCCCACCTTACACAGGCGTAAGTCGAAAAAGTTATCTGATCTTGTTTACGATTTATTTAATTTATTTACTGATTGTTTTAGAATTTAATAAAGTTAATCAATTGAAAAGTGTGTAGTTTAGAATTGGACATTCAGAGGATATACTGATGGCAAGAGAAACAGGTGAAACTGTGAGTCAACTACTTAACAGAGTTGTGTGCCTGAACGGCAAAATAAGGATAGAGGAAGATAGTAGAGGGTCACATCATTCCACAAAAACATTTTCCTTCACTCTTGTTCGGACTAAAAGTAGGTTGGACTGATAGAAAGAGATGCAGGTGAAACTGTGAGTCAACTACTTAACAGAGTTGTGTGCCTGAACGGCAAAATAAGGATAGAGGAAGATAGTAGAGGGTCACATCATTCCACAAAAACATTTTCCTTCACTCTTGTTCGAACTAAAAGTAGGTTGGACTGATAGAAAGAGATGCAGGTGAATGTGAGTCAACTACTTAACAGAGTTGTGTGCCTGAACGGCAAAATAAGGATAGAGGAAGATAGTAGAGGGTCACATCATTCCACAAAAACATTTTCCTTCACTCTTGTTCGGACTAAAAGTAGGTTGGACTGATAGAAAGAGATGCAGGTGAAACTGTGAGTCAACTACTTAACAGAGTTGTGTGCCTGAACGGCAAAATAAGGATAGAGGAAGATAGTAGAGGGTCACATCATTCCACAAAAACATTTTCCTTCACTCTTGTTCGGACTAAAAGTAGGTTGGACAGATAGAAAGAGATGCAGGTGAAACTGTGAGTCAACTACTTAACAGAGTTGTGTGCCTGAACGGCAAAATAAGGATAGAAGAATATAGTAGAGGGTCACATCATTCCACAAAAACATTTTCCTTCACTCTTGTTCGGACTAAAAGTAGGTTGGACTGATAGAAAGAGATGCAGGTGAAACTGTGAGTCAACTACTTAACAGAGTTGTGTGCCTGAACGGCAAAATAAGGATAGAAGAATATAGTAGAGGGTCGAACATTACTGAAAGCGACAAAAGACAGAAATTCATGTACAGCTATGTTCGTTCACATACTGAAAAGACACGACACATAAAAGAAGAGAATGGATGGCAACATCGGGATATAGTGGAGAGAAGTTGTGGAGAGCCATGATCGATCAAGTCTGGGAGAGTCATGACACAGAGAAGAAAAGGAGAAAGTTGAACGATAGGTTGGTTGGTTTTGTTTAGCGGCATATCAACGCCTCTATGGGTCATTTAATGCTTTTAATGTTTATATCGGAATATGAACCTACCTATAATACTCCAACCATTAAATACCATACATTTTGAATACTCATGTTCATGCAATAAAGGGGCTTAATGCTAAAATGGTTATGATGGTTGAGATGTGGGAGATGAATGAGTGAGGTGGCAGGAAGGGAATGTTATGAGGATAAGGGTGATAGATATAGGTATATAATATTGACGATTTTTCTTATAATAAAGTACAGACTAAATTTAGTAAAAAAAATACATTTTGATATTTCTAAAATCATTCGTTCTTTTTGCAATAGAGTGAACACATGCTGGAACACATGAAAACATTTGTGAATTTGTGTAATGAAAGATTTTACATTAGGCACATCACGGAAGCCATCAACCGTGTGTGCAGTCATCATATTTAACTGTGAGTACCTATTTGTCACTTTTTTTAAAAAAAAGAAAACAACACTTTTCTTTGGCTTCTAGGGTTCTTGTTTTCCTGACCTGCGCATTTAATTGCCTTCATTATCAGCTTCCTACTTCCGGCTTACGTTCCTCAACTAACTAGACTATCCTTATACCGCTGGGTCACTGAAGTTTCAGGTTATAAAATATTGAATTTGATTTGAACATTAAAAATCAGTCTATCTGAAGAAAGTTGAAATAAAAATACTTTATAATCACCTTGTATTTGTAAGTCTTATTCACTTAAAATATTTTAAAAATCAGATTAAATTAAAAAATATTTTTAATATGCCAAAAATAATTCAAAATCATATTCACTTGAAAATAATTTTTAAATATAGCAAAAAATATTTTTAAATATTTAAAATATTTTTTTGTTTAAAGAAAGCTGAAATACAAATAATTACTCCACAACCAACTGGACGCAACAGCAAATCGGAGTCTCTTTGTGTCTGTCTTTAACTTAAAAATATTTTAATTAAAAAAATGACTGTTTGAAGACAGTTAAAATAAAAATATTTACGGTATAAGGAACTGGTATTTTAAATCTTCTTCATTAAAGATATGTTTTCGATGTGTCCCGGAAAGGGATATATTATTTCGAAGTAGCTAAGTGGTTTTGGCTACTGTAACCGAGTACTACAATCTATCAGGTAGCCGTAATGGGACTGGTCGTAGTCGTAGTCAATAGGCTTAGGCGATAGGCATCGTCAATGGCTCAGTTCAATGGCGTGCTACAATGGCGTACTCCTCTGGCGTACTTCTACATCAGCCTGTATTTATGGCTGACGCCAGCCAATCATATTCCTGTGAGGGGGAATACAGGTGTATGTATATTCATTACATCAGTTGTTTAATCAGATTAAGTTAAAAATATTGTCTAAATATTTAAACTATCAAGATATAGAATATTAACAAGTCAAAATTGTCATTCTTCTTATAAACAGATATAAATGTAATATGTCCAGCACGAAACTTCTCTCTTAATCGACTGGGAGAACATTTTTTGCCTTCCATTAGCATGGCTGATGCTAACCTAGTAAAGAGTGACTCATTCACTTTGACGGGCTGACATTTACCGCTGAGATGAAGTACAGGTTGATCGGAAAGTCTGGTCACCCCTACATAATATAGTTTTCTATCTCAGATGGCTGATAGGAGCTCGTACAGTTTGGAAGAGAGACTGCTTGCAATGTGTGAACATATGATCGTGTGAATTCTAGCAAGAGCATAAAAGAAGTGCGGCATCACTTTGTTTTACTATCGCTCTCATTATGTTTTGGGAGAGTGTGTGGCAAGACATTCGGACCAACCTGTAGTCTTTCCAATCCATGTCAGTTAAGAACGTTAGTTGTAACTAGACAAAGACTTGTCACCCCTAAATAACATAATTTTGTATTTTCTATTCCACTGCTGAGATGTAAGTTCCACTCGAGCAGCCTGGTGGAATCGACTCCAAAGAGGATGTTTCCACGATTACAACCTGCTGAAGGCTGTGATAAACTACCACGCATATTCGAAGAAGCTGCAACTCGATAACCCTCTACATCGAGTGGCTTCGGGCCTTGCACATCATTGTAAACAAAACAAAAAAATCTTTCCAGAATTTTTAACTGAAAAATATATATTTAAAGTCACATATGAAAACCTTTGAATAATAACAAAAGCATAATAAAATATGCTATCCTTTTTTATGCCGTGGCTAAATTAGCATGCCATAAGATTCTACAGGATATAAAGTGGGTGAAGACACAGAGAGGCAACCTTATTTCGGTGGGAAAGTGACTGAAGCCGAACCACCAGATCAGGATCAATAGTGTCCTGTGAGCGTTACATTTACCAAGCCTTCTTTTCTCATGATGTGTCCTGGAAATTTCAATTGTCTCTTTCTGATATTTACAGAAAAATTTAATTTTTCATTCCATTTTTTGTAAAACTTCGGCGTAGCTCATATGTTCAGTCCATGGTATTCTCACTATCCTTCTGTAGAACCCCATTTCTGTTGCCTCAAGTCTTTTTTTAATCCGTGAAGAGATTGTCCAGCATTGACTGAAGAAAGTTGAAATAAAGATACTTTATAAACGTATTTGTAAATCGTATTCACTTAAAGTATTTTTTAAATCAGGTTAACTTAAGCATTGACTGTCATGGCGGCGTAGGACTAATTTTAAATAGCAGTCCAATATTCTTTTCTTTTTTTCCAAACGAAATTTTCCTGTTTCTTAATTTGCCAATTATATATAATAAGAGTCGAACTAACTAAATGGCAATTGGACAAAATGTTGAACAAACAGTGTCGAATGGACAAAGTGTCGAATGGACAAAGTGTCGAATGGACAAAGTGTCGGGCGGAAACGGATTCGAACAGACAAAATGACGAAAGAGTCGAACTAACTAAATGGCAATTGGACAAAATGTCGAACAAAGTGTCGAATGGACAAAATGTCGAACAAAGTGTCGAATGGACAAAGTGTCGGGTGGACAAAGTGTCGAATGGACAAAGTGTCGAATGGACAAAGTGTCGAATGGACAAAGTGTCGGGTGGAAAAGGGATTCGAACAGAAAATAAAAACTCAAATAAAGTCAAATAATCAAAAAAGCTATTCTAAACTTTCCATTGCTTAGCTTTCGCATAATTTATCTATCTATAAATATAATACGCCATATATATATATATATATATATATATATATATATATATATATATATATATATATATGCTAATATTTTTTCGAACGGTTAAGTTACTAGACTCTTAAAATGGCCTTTTATTTATCAACTTCAAAATTTTATGTAAGAAGCTGAACGAGCATATGTTTGGATAGAATTATGTCAAATTATCTCTCCACCTCTTTTGTCTTTACCTCTTAGGAAAGTTGAACGGCAGATTTCGATACTTCTTACGGAGTAATACAGCAACATGTACTACCCATAAGAAAATTGTGTAGGTTTTATATGCAGACAACTTTGTGCCGTGACTTATATTTAAAGACAAAGTTAACTCTTTGTTGCTTAGCTTTGGCATTATTTCAATAATAATAATAATAGCCTTAAAAAAAAGGATTAAGACTCCATGAGTATACGTTAGCGGTCCGGTTTGGAGGGCGAGTTTATTACACTCAATTTTTAGCAAATTAAATTGAGTCTTTATATATATATATATATATATTCATTAGGGACCATAAATAACAATTTTAACTCTTTACTGTATTTTGAATGCAGATCCTTGTTCAAAAATTTTAACACTTATGTAGAAAGTTTGTTTTTTTTTTCATCGGAGATTTTTATATTTGTTTAAAATTAAAAAAATATTGTTTTACCGACTGGATACTTAAATGCTGAGTTATTTTGTTGTAGGAAAATTTCTGGCCTTTTGTCATCTAGCCAATTACTTTCTTTTTGTTCGGCACTTTCTCCATTCGATATTTTGTCTTCGCAAAAGTGTTGAAGACTTCACAAAATAAACCATCATTTATATGACAAGTACTCAGTAGAAATTCATCAAATTCTACGGCACTTAAAATGGGTGGTCGTATTTCTACAGTTATTTTATTTTTTATTTATTTACACTGATTCTACAGTCATATTAAACTGATCCCCAAAGAATTAATCCTAGAAAGACGAAGATCATGCAGCCACATGATAGGCGGTCCAGCTGAGCATTCAGTGCCGGAGAGTTCCGCTGGCTCAAATCGAGAAATTCACGGACCCAAGAAGTACCATATTAAAAGGTGTCCGTTTGACACTTTGCCAATTTGTCATTTTGTTCTTTCTTTTCTTAGTTCATTCGTCATTTTATCTGTTTGACAGTTTTTCCATTCGTCATTTAGTCTTTCGACACTTTGTCTTGCGATACTCTGTTTGCTCCCGCTCAGCAACAACTAAAATCAGTGGTACATGGACATGTAAAGTGTAAAGTGAAAAATATGACATAATCCTAATAATGTTTTGTTGACATAGAAGTTTTCTATGCGACGAAATGTGAGCCAACAGCTTAGATCGACGACAATTATAATAAAGGAGTATGCAAATAATGGAAAATTCTTGTCTTTATTTTCACTTGAAACTAAAGCCATTATACGACGCTTGGAAAGGCTCATGATAAAACATTATAGACATTTGTTATCTGTTATATTTAACAATATGTTTGAACAATGATCTGCTGCACACACACACACACACACACACACACATATATATATATATATATATATATATATGAGTGTGGTCTGTGTATGAATATACATCAGGGTGTCCATAAAGTCTATTTACAGTTTAAAAATATATTACAAAGGCAACTGATGTATTTCAGGTATCCTGTTAATAAAAATAGTTACTAATAAAGATGGCTAGACATCCGATTCCTCCAAGCCGGGATCCAACTCATTCGGATATCTAGCTATATTTATCAGTAATTCAAATTTATTCTATGAACTCAGTAGTTACCAAAGATTTTAATCACATTGCATTTGTGTATTTCAGGTCTCCTGATGATGAAAGAGGTACTGATAAAGATGGCTAGACATCCGATACCTTCAAGCCGGGATCGAACTCAATCAAACGAGTCCTAAACTACCAACCTAGCTTTCACCTAACTGGATCTTCAAGGTAAGCTGGTTGAAGAGGAAATGACAAAGAACATATTTATTGATAAAACCATCACTAAAAACTAAAATTTGCATAAACCTAAAATAGCATAAAACCACGTGACAATATAAGAACCAATTAAAAAAATAGAACCTCTATTCCAATAATCATACCTTCAGAAAATAATCTCTTTTTTGCAGTTCGAGCATATTTTCCTAGAACTTGACATTTGTAACTATGTCTCTGCGTAATAGTAGTCGTAGAACAGTTCTCCTTGTCCAGAATTGCAACCTGGTTTGCTAAGCGAAGCCCCTATGTTCTCCCAAGGAAATTTGAAAAAGTGCTACTATAGCCATATAAGTAGCTTTAAACATGAAAATTATAGACACAGCACTAACCTGTCTAAATATATATATATGGAATATTAAACAGGGAGATGAAAAAATTATTAAAATTATAAAAATGATCATAAGACCAAAGATAATATTGGTCATTGCAGAAAAAAACACGTTTTTAGAGACAGGTTATACAAGAGTCCATTATATAATACTTAAATAGATTGAAAATACGAGCCAAGAATTGTGAATTTGAAAAGTTTTGAGCATGGGAAGTGACTATAGAAGATGAATTAATACTTCTCAGGATAATTGAAGTCTTGCAAGACCAAAACCACAAAAGAAAATACTATAATGTCTACAAAGTAGTAGCATCGGTTTGGAAGCTAGCGTCCAGTTTTTACAACAATTAGAGTTGATTAGATAATTTAATCAACCAAAAGAAGAATTCGAGACTTACAGGACGTGCATGGCCAAATCTATAATTAAATGTAGATATTGTGAAAAAATCAGGAGAGAGACAAGTACATCTGTCAAGCTCTAGGGAAAATATGATCAAATTCCCCCCACCAAAAAAGAGATTGTTTTCAGAACGTATGGCTATTGGAATAGAGGTTCTGGTTTTCGTAATTGGTTCTTTCTTCTTTTGTCACGTGGTTTTATGCTATTTGAGGTTTTTCAAATTTTAGTTTTTAGTGATGGTTTTATCAATAAATATGTTCGTTGTCATTTCCTCTTTAGCCAGCTTACCCTACTTGGCATATTGAGCACTCTACATTTTATATTTTAGCTTGTGGGATTTTTTCTTTGGGCTGGAAATTTAAGATACTGGACGATTTTTTTCGCTCTGTTCGGATCTTTCTAGTTCTTTCTTTTTTTCCCACCTTACACCTCGTATAATAATTTGTTTTGATATACTCGCAATTTTTGGTATCCGGTTTTTTCACCAACAAAGTATATATATAAGTGTGTGTGTGTGTATAAAAATTCAAACATATAATGAAATATAACCGACAGCAGATGTCTATTACGTTTGATCATGAGCCATTATAAACTTGGTATGGTTGCTTTAATTTCGGGAGAAAATAAAGACAAATATAGTCCAACATTTGGATATTTTTTTATTATAGCTTTCCTTGATCTAAGCTTTCAACTCACATGAGCCATCTCCAGAGTAGTTATATGGACATTCAAACGATTTACTTGCCCATTCAGAGAAGATTGTATCTCTGATGCTAATAATAAACCTGCAACATATATTGGTTTTACTACAACCACGCTCTCCCGTAGACTCACCTGTCACCTTTCTGATCTTAGTTTTATTAAAGAACGTTTCTTAGAAAAACATAGCCATGTACATAATATTAGACAGATATTAGTTGATAACACAACAATGCTCACATATACACACAGTAAAAAAAAAACCTTCAGATATTGAAGGCTATCTACATTAAAACAAAGCAACCCACACTCAACAAAATTACATTTCAGACTAGTCACATCACATTACATTGCATCTAGACATATGGTTCTGTTGTTAATATTTCTGCCTCTCACGTGGTACGACGTCACAGAATTGCATCACGAATTTACGACCCATGTCTGCTATTCTGTGGCTGTTATCGTCACGTAGCAATCTTCTATGTTAACATAACAGAATCTCATTTTGAAGGTGAATATCTTTGTTTAAATATCCGCATAATCACTGTGAAGATGGCTTATGTGAGCCGAAAGCTTAGTTCAAGGAACAGCATAATAATTTGTTTTGATACACTTTCAATTTGTGCCATCCTGTTTTTCACCAACTGAGTATAATTATAAGTATGATATATATATATATATATATATATATATATATATATATATATATATATATGAGAACGGCTCATGATCAAACATAATAGACATTCGTTGTCTGTTATATTTAACAATATATGGTTGAATAAATAATCTGTGAGAACTTTGTTTAAATTTTGAAAAGTTAGAAATCCACGAAATTTTCTTGTTATATGTGTGAAAAACAGAATTGCTTTGAAAATTTTATTTGCAAAAATTTAGAATATTAAAATATATATATATATCGAAGACATTTCAATAACTTCAGTAATGAAATATTCAATCTATTGATACTTTGAACGATAAGCATCTAATGGCAAAGCAGACGATAATTTTTTGTTGCTGCTCTTTTTTGTTTTTTTTTTTGGTTTTTGGAAGCTGGTGGCGGAGACTCTTTTTTATCAGAGGATATTATCCCCAGTCAGAAATTTATTGATTATCGATTTTATTATTATTATTTTATTTTCATAGCATGATGAAAAAAAAGATTTTAAAATATTTTAAATAGATATTTATCTTGAAATTAGATCTTTTAGCCTAGGCGATTTTATGTCCGCTATTTACATTATTCGGACTATTGTCCACATGTTTGTCGCCATATTTATTTATTTACACACACACACACACACACACACACACACACACACACACACACACACACACACACACATATATATATATATATATATATATATATATATAAAGACTCAATTTAATTTGCTAAAAATAGAGTGTAATAAACGCCCCCTCCAAACCGGACCGCTAACGTATAATCATGGAGTCTTAATCCTTTTTTAAAGCTATTATTATTATTATTGAAATGATTCCAAAGCTAAGCAATAAAAAGTTATTTCGGCTATAAATATAAGTCACAACACGAAGTTGTCTGCATATAAAACCTAGACAATTTTCTTATGGGCACTACGTGTTGCTGCATTACTTCGTAAGATATATCGAAATCTGACGTTCAATTTTCCTAAGAAATAAATAATGCTAGCCAGTTATATTCTCGTTCAGATTCTTACGTAAAATTTTGAAGTTGATAAATAAAAGGCCCTTTTAAGAATCCGTTCGAAAAAATATTATTGATATATATATATATATATATATATATATATATATATATGTGTGTGTGTGTGTGTGTGTGTGTGTGTGCGTGTGTGTGTGTGTGTGTGTGTAGATAATCTAAGGAATACAAAGTTTAGAATAGCTGATTTGATTATTTCACTTTGTTTTTATTTTCTGTTCGAATCCTTTTTCCGACACGTTATTTGAGTAAAATTAGAAAATTTAAAGTTAAATTAATCTGAATTGAAATAAATATTACTTATAGCGTAAAAACATAATATACAACCATTTGTTATTGATCGGCTGTGTTTATCTGAAGCGATGATTGTTGGGCGATTGAAGAAGAAAAAGAAGATAAATTGTCTCTCTTCCTGTAAAAGAAAAGATTTTATTAACAAGTTTGTTTTTACGTACAACGTTTCCGCCCTTCAGTATCTGTCTATATTTCTGAGATGAGGTATTGTGTACACTATTTACATTATTCGGACTATTGTTCTCATCTTTGTCGCCATATTTATCATAGCGTTTCGGCCCTTCAGTATCTGTCTATATTTCTGAGATGAGGTATTATGTACACTATTTACATTATTCGGACTATTGTCCTCACCTTTGTCGCCATATTTATTCATTTATTTACATATATAGATGAGGTATTATTTACACATTTATTTATATTATTGTCCTCATCTTTATTACAACGTTTCGGCCGTTCTACACTCCGGCCTTCTTCAGCTGGTTGGAATGTCGAACTGAACCCTTTATTTCACTCACTGGGGTAGACTGTTCTAGTTCCACGTGCCATGTTTAATGGATGTCAGTTTTCAGTTATCTCTTGTTAATTCCCCTCTCCAAGTTTTCCACTACCTTAACCGGGTATTGAACTCATTCTCTTTGGTCCTGTCACTGGATCTAACCAACGCCTTTATCCACTGTGCCATGTGTCCTTGAGGATAAGAAGGACGGAGCGTACAACGGCCGAAACGTTATAATACATATGGCGACAAAGATGAGGACAACACTCCGAATAACGTAAATTGTGTGTGGAAGATTCCACATTTGCCAGTTACCCCCTGCGGGAAAATGCACTCTTCCCCTGTGGTGATTATCATCACATACTAGAAATCATGCGACAAACATTCATTGGTTAATCTCCTCAAAACTAGCTTGCTGATTGGTCAATACCGACCAATCAGATATCCTGCAGGCGAGGAATGAAATTTCCCCCTCACTAAGGCAGGCACGTGATACACCACCTTATATAAACAAAACTCGTCTTTTCTCTCTTTCTAAGCTTTCTCTCTCCGTTTTCTCTCGCGTCTTATTCCTTGCTGCCATGATGTAATCTTCAAGAGCTCCCGTCTCAACCAAGCGGTCAGACATTAAAGATCATTACCAATTCACGCAACTACGAACTTTTAACTCTTCTGAACTCTACCAACTTTTCCTAATATGCAACAGGAACTTTATTCTTCTAAACTACAGTTTAATAATTAATCCAACTTTATGTGCTCCGGTACAAATATTTCCAAATCTAAGAGACATAACTCATTCAAACCTTCAGCTTATATGCATGTACACCAAAACACTAATAAATTCAATAGTTATGTTTTGAACCATTACGTTATGTCTTGTATTTTATACTATATGCTATTTTACGTCAAATATAAATTGCATTGTGATCGCTACATGTTTGGTAACCTCCAGCGTCTTTGCTTTTCCTTTTCCAAATATTTGTGGAGCATATCGCTACAATAATGGTGACCCCGTAAGAAATAAATATTTGTGGAGCATATCGCTACAATATTGGTGACCACGACGTTTGGGAAAGGCCACATTTCATTAGTGAACCCGACGACGCAAAGGATCGCCCGACGTTAAGGAAAGCCAATGCGTAAAAACCACGTAATAGCCAGACAGGAAGATCATTGTAATTTTTATACGTAAGAAAATTAAAAAGAAAAAAAAAAAAACATCTCTCAACCCCGACGTCTCAATCCCCAAAAATTCTTTTTCGTCACCACGTGCGTATCCACAGAATTACAATTCACAGAGACACTAAGACTTCTTCTGGACTGAAATAGATAAAGTGTGAACCAAATCCCAAAAGGCGACTCACCGTCCTTTATCTTCATCCTGCAACGATGCAACTCGAACAAACTAAGAATTTGCGAGATGGATATTCAATCGACACTAATCGCAAGTTCTCCCAAACATGCATTCGACATTCGGTAGAAATTCTACAGCAGCTCAACTTCGCCACAACGCTGCTTCTATTAAATCTTGTGCGCTAATTATATCCACGCATACCAAACAAACCAGCTCATTTTTCAAGCAAAACTACGGTCAGACCAGAAGACAGGTTGACGGGACAACAAAGATAACTCAACGTAGAGCATTGGAAAAAGACAAGTTTTAATAGCAAACACAGATCACTACCGACGTTTCTACCAGTACGTGCCCGACTCTGACCCACTAGAGAAAAATACACGGCACACTGACTCAACTCAAGTACATTTCGTCGAATCACGCATCTCAACCACACTTAGACACATGTTCGTTTCAGCCCACAGGGACAATATTTTTTATATATTAAAAGTTTTTCGTTCCTGCAACTTTTAATCTCGGGGGAGTATTTGTGAAAGATTCCACATTTGCAATTTTCTTATATATAGGTAAATACTAAGACGAAATATATGTATGTAACACCCCTAGTGAGGTCCGTGCAATTTCTCCGGCAGCCGTTCTCCACGCTGTAATGTTTCCGGGGTTGGTTGAAAAAGTCGAAGTCTCAAGCTGGGGGCACAAGATAAACGATTGAAGGAACGAACTTCCACAACTTAGATGAGTTTAATCAACGCTTTATTTCGTTCAGATTTGGCTGAGCAACGAATAACTTCGGGCCACCCTTACATCCCTCGGGGTAGCCCTTCGGCGTTTCCCGGTTGTCGTTCGGTTTCTTTTCTGGCACGTAAGGGCCCCTCCTGACGAGGACATTCCCTCACCAGGTGCCCCAGCCGACCACATCCCCAGCATCCAGGCCTGCCAGGAACTGGGCGTGACTCTGTCCAGCTCCTCTGCTGGGTATGGTTTCCCCCAATGGTGATCCGTCCCACCGTACCTCCATCGTCCCCCATCGTTCTGGGGGGTCCTACATATCTTCCATCACCTTGTCCCCGCTAACCCCACATTTGCTCCCGAGAGGTTGCCAGCCTTTCGTGCAGCCTGGGGCTCTGCTGTACTGCATTGAATGCCTCCGTCAGAGTGGTTGGGTATGCCCTGGCTGTGTCCTCTCTCACGAACGGGTTTTCGATTGCGTCCGTGAAAATCTCAGCCACCTGCATCTGAATTACCTCGCCCTCTCGTTGAACTGCGTCCTTATACGCTATCTTAGCCAGTCCTAGAATCCTACTCGTTAGTTCTGGCAGAGTTTCTCCTTCTTTCTGTCTAACCTTAATTAAAGCCCTTGCAGCATTAGCTGCTCTAGTACAATCACCATATTGATGAGTTAGCTGTTTCAAAAGTTAATCCCAACTACATTCTGGATGATCCTCTAAATACAGCCCTATATATTCTGATACGACTCCATCTGAGTAGTCGTAGGCCACATTAACTATCTCTGCCTGCGAAAGCTTGTGTATTCTACTTTTTTTTTATGGCCTCAATCCAAGCCTGGAATTCGGAAGATCTACCTTTAAATATAGGTATTCTCGACCCACTTGATCCGATAACATAAATCCTATCCATGCTAAACTATTACAATTGGCAGAAGAAAGAGAAAAAAAAAATTCGAAACCAATACCAAGAATATGCCAGCGAGAATTTTGAACAGACAAAATTAGGGAGTAAAGAATTCGGCTTATCTTAAGTGAATCAGTGCTTGTTGATTACGGGTTTCTTTTTTCTTTCTTTGTTTCTTTTTTTTTTATAGCTTGTACCAAACAATTAGAAGGTCTTTTAGTGGGTGTGACGATCAAAAGTCTGCTGAGGTTCCTAGAGTACTTCTTCATTTGGTTGTTAGAGTGGTTCTACCTTCAATTTCCTTTTTCCGTTCGTCTTGTTTCGTTTTCTGTCCAGTCGCGTCGGTTTGTTGAAATCCAAACTTTAGCATCCAGTGGCACTTCCGGCCGTAATGTTGCCGGGGGTTGGTTGAAAAAGTCGAAGTCTCAAGCTGGGGGCACAAATAAACCATTGAAGGAACGAACTTCCACAACTTAGATGAGTTTAATCGCCGCTTTATTTCGTTCAGACTTAGTCTTGCCGTTGGGGCAGGCGATGTGACACTCAACTCTAATTCTAACTAATGGAGATCAAATGCCGAACCGACCGAATCAGACGAGCGGAGTTTCACTTCTTCAGTGTGCCTGACACACGTGGCTACTTCAAGCACACGCCCGGCTGAACTGCTCGGCTCGGGAAAATCACTTGTATTTTTATTGAAATAATCGGAAGTCCACTAGACCACCGGATAAAAACAAAAGATAAGCATTGGCGACTGTAGGTTCAAAATTTGAAGGTACATTTTGCTTCCTTTGATGTGTAAACATACCGCGGATATCCCGTCTGCACTCGGCCTCCAACGATGTATTTTCCAGGATGTTTTTAATCTTTTTATCTTAACAAATCTTCCGTCGGATGTTTTTTATAGCCCTGGCACTTTCTCAGTAAACAGGCCGTTTTTTTTTTTTCTATTTTTTATTGCCTGGAGAAAGGGAAAATTCTATTGTCTTTTCTTTATTTCATTAATCTGTTGTCAAGACAGAGTAAAGTTTTTTGACCGGGTCATCTAAAATCTATTTCCTAAACGTTTGTCTTTTATCACATCAAATCACTTAGCCAAATATTTTATTAGAAGACTTGTAGGATTTAACAGTAATCTGATGCCCTTTTTTCTTCCACAAATTTACTTATAAAAGAAAAAGAGTGTATTTATTTATTTTTCTCCTTTTCTTTTTCCCTTAGTACTTTTGTTAAACGAAACACATGTTTTTAAACTATTTTTCTATTCTTAACCATTTTCTATTCTTAATTTATTAAAATAAAATACATATTTTACAAATCTACCTTAATATACGCCTAGTTATCGTGTCACGAGAGCAATCTTGTCTGTTGCATGCAAGACTTTTTTCTGCAAGTCCAGAGTTATGCTGCAGGTGCAACCTTTTCTGTTGCATCCCTGTCTGCTAAAACTCAAACCCTTTCTTCAACTTCAAATTCCAAATTAAGTACAACTTCAAATCTGCCTAAAACTTCTTCCCAATGTTCATCTTACACTGATTCTCCGGTGAAAACATATTGATTTGGAAATTATTGCAAAAATCATATAATTGTCAGATTTTAATGAAACTTTCAGAACTTATTTACAAATGAATGAAATTATTTTTGTTTTAAAAAATCTTGGTATTTTTTTTACATATGTTTCCCCTACTTACTTAATTTCATAAAATGTCCCGAAATTCCTTTTTATTTCCAGAATTTTTTTTATTACTTAAAAGTTGAACTCCTTAGAGAATAGAAAACAAACAAATTTCTTTTCAAACATTGGCTATTCTAACTGATAAGATTAATAAACTTCGACTGAGCATTTTTATAATAATTTTTTATCATTTATTTTTTTTACTTTCATCGTTCCCTTTTTTCATCTATGGTAGCCTAAACATGGCATTATTCTGAGAAGGTCACGTGTTATAAAAGATTTCTCCCTTTACAAAGAAATTTGTTTGTTTGAAATTCGTTCATTAGGACTTACGTTTCAACATGTTTTCAAGTCCAAACCTTTCTGCTGCAACTGCAACCTTTTCTGCTGCATCCCTGTCTGCTGCAACTCAAACCCTTTCTTCATCTTTAAATTCCAAATTGGGTACAACTTCAGATCTGCCTAAAACTTTTTCCAATGTTAATCTTCCATTGATTTTCGAAAATTAAAAATCCAGAAAAAACAATTGGAAAACAAAAAAAAATGAAAAAATTTACAAAAGAAAAAAAATACCTCCAATCATTTCGTTAGCAGGAAGCGTGATATCCTCAGCATCCTTCTGTAGAACCAGTCCATTTTTTAGGAGATCGTACAGCGAAACAATTCTGAGAGAATCAGATATCCTGCCGGGATTCAGCAATGGCGGCCACAATCTTAACAACATAAGATACACAGATGACACAGTACTGGTAGCAGACACGAAAAAGAAATTACAAATCCTCCTACAGAAGGTAGCGGAGGAGAGCAAGATGAAGGGACTAAGCCTAAACTACCAGAAGACAGGATGTATGGTCATCAGTAAAAGGATGAACCCGAAATGCGATTTGCAGGTCGAGAACACTAAAATCAATCAGGTGCGGAAGTTTAAATATCTATGAAGAGTGAGTGCCTAGCATGGCGAATTATTACACTAGAGAAAGTAGCAGAATGGTATATGTTGGAGAATGCTAGATATGGTTTCCCGCCAGGTTTATTTAATTCCGTTGCGAAACTTTGGAAATTCCAAAAGAAAAGAAATAAAGGAACAAACATTTAGGAATTTTCAAAAAAAAATAAAATAAAATAAATGTAAAAAAGTAGTTTCCCATTCAGACTCTGTCCAATCTTCTACTGTCTCTTCGACCGCCACACCAGTTGCAACTACGACTCCATCTGCTGCAAATACAATCCTGTCTGCTGCAATAGCAACCTTGTCTGCTGCAAGCGAAACTATTTCTTCTGCAAGTCTTCTATTCAAATGCAAAGTGCAGTAAACTGCATTTTTGTTTTCGATTCAACGACACAAGATGGAAACCACGTGAATTGTGTTTGTATTAACAACACCATCATCCTCTTCTCTTGTGTCGCTGGAACGTCTTCCTGGAGGGACTGCTATGGACTAAAAGCAGCTTATTTGTGACTGCATCAACAAATTAGTCAAAGTGGGTTCACTATCTATTGGCGAAATTGTTGATGCCAGATTAAAAAACATAATTTCGAAAATAAAATTCTGCTTAACAGACTGGGCTCCCATCAATCATTCAACATTTTCACTATTGGAGAAGTGGCAGATTAAACTTGTGGAGTTGTACTGCAATTTGCACCCATTGGAATCGATCACAGAAAAGACAAGGAATTTGGTGAGGAATTTGGTGAGACCTGTACAGTATCTTCCAATGTGAATGAGTGCCTAGCATGGCGAATTATTGTAGGCATGAATTCTCCTAGATTCAAGGATCAGTTAGGGATTATTAATGAAATGAAGACCTTTATTGAACTACAGGGGTTTCCATTGCCCCTAATCACTAGATTCCGAGGGAATAGGTTGCATACAATTTTCCATCTAGGTTCAGTCTACTTCCCCATTTGCGAAAAGTGTAAGCAAATTGTCTTCAGACTTTCCTCCACAAATGAAATCATCTCCAGGTTGCAGTTATTGTTTACAGAAGAAAGCGCTATCTACGAGATGCAAATGCTGGGAATCGTAAGGTAGATGCTATGAGGGTCTTGGATGAGTACGTTATACACCTCTCTCAAAACGAAAAATGACCTCATCGACACAATGAATATCTTCAAAGGGGTCATTGACAATATGAATGTACTCAGCGAGGACCCCATGACTATTTTCGTCTGCAAGGAGGACTTTGGAAATCTATTACCAAAGAAAATAATAGATTCCCTACTGATTGTCCCCACAAATGAACTCATCTTTCGCCAGATGATGAGTACCTGTTTAAAAGGAATTGTGGAGATGTGTATGAAAAGTCATTCACCGCGGTAGAGGCTTCCGTTCCTGTTAAGATCAGTGAGGCAGTTCACGATGCTAGCTGAAAGCATCATCGGTGAATTCTGTGAAAGACAGGAGATTACGCCTAATGCTTATCTTTTCAGCATAAGCGATGTCATCAAGGCTAAGCGAAATCAAGTAAGAAAATTCATTGATGATCTGGATGCTGAGCAGTTCAACAGATACCTCCAGTTGTCAATGAATTACAGCAGACAGAAGAGTGGGCTGAAGAAGATGTAGCACCAACAAGTTGAAGAAGAAATTGCTAAAAGGATCAAGGCCCAGATGGAAAAATAGAGCAGAGCCTTGATCCAGAAAAATCTAATGCAACAGAAAGATGTGTCAATTTCTTCTTTGATTAATGAGTATAATCCAGAGTCTGCCCAAACCCTGCATGAAATACCCACTTTGCAGATAGTTGGACGTAAAATAAAACACATTTTGACATTTGATGGGGTCAACAGTGAATATGTCGGCTACATCATTAGTTATGCAAATCCTTTTTATACGATTTCATTTCGCCGTGATGTAGCTGACTATTGTCAGTTGAACAAATGTGAAGTTGGCGCTGACAGGACTTGTATTTCGAAAATCAGCCCAGCAATGATAAGAATTGAAAAGGTAGCAGAAAATAAAAACGTCCCTTTCCAGGGTCCCAAAATATTCCTGAAAGTCTTTTCCTTGTTACACATAGCAGCAATTTCTTTTCAATATTGTTTATTGGGTTAAAATAATAAACAACTATGTAATTAATAAATACATTTAAAGTACTATAAAAATTTAATAATAAAATAATTATCATGATAACAATTAATAATAATAAAATGAAAAAATATATTAAAAAATATAAACTAATAATAATTAAATTAGCATAACATTTCATAAATTATTAAGCTACCTCTATCATAGTATATCATCTGTTATTAAATTTAAAATTAAATTTAAGAAAATTATATAGTATTTTAAATTTTATTATTTTTTTTCATAAACTTCGAAAAGTAAATAAAAGTCACTAACATATTAGACAATTGCGGAAAATATGTTAATTTGCAAAAATTACTAGGTAGCTAAAACCAAAAAAAATAATGTGTTCACTTTGATTTCGTAAATTTATGTCAATTCTTGTCATCCATACTAGCTGTCATCACCTCGGAACTTATTGATACGTCAAGATGAAAGAAACAGGACCCATCATTAAGAAATGCTTGTATATTACTTTTCTATGCTAGAAGTAAGTAATGTTTATTTCAAATCAGATTAATTTTGCTAATTTTAATCAAATAACGTGTCACAAATATATATTTTATTTTTAGAACATTTTTAAATCCGATAAATTTCTTTTGTTTACAAATTTCTTTAAATTAACAAAAAGCCGCTTTTAAGGATCTTAATATTCAAGGAATTGCTAGTAATTTAATGTCTCAATAAATCCTGTTATCGAAGTAATATCGCCATTAATCACATTAGCAATATTATTAATTCATTGTATAAATTGTTTCTTTGATATATATATATATATATATATATATATATATATAGGTAACTACACTCGGTTTCTTGATTTGCTAACCAATTTCGAAGGAAAAATGTTTTAAAAAAAGAAAGAGCTAGGAACATGAACGTCTGTCGAAAATAATCGTACAGTATACAGGTCCAAAGTCCAAAGAAAAAAAACCGATACGAGTAATAAACTAACTAAAAGAGTGCTCAATACAAAAGCAGAGTAGACCTAGTCAAACCTAGAGAGCCAGACAAACCTACCGCCCTTCCTGGGTTGTTGTTTTTGAGTATTTTTCGAAGGAGATCGAAGTGGGCATGTGTGATGTTTGTGGGTGTAAGTATTGCGTATGTTTCCTTGTCAATTAGCTTTCACTGACGATCCGCTTAGGTGAAACCTTGGTAGGTTTGTCTGTCTCTCTAGGTCTGTCTATATATATATATATATATATATATATATATATATATATATATAAACTTTGCCCTGTTCTAAGCTTCACACTCTAATATATTTATGATATCAGATCCGCGGTAATAATCAAAAACTCAATTCTGTGAAAAACTTCTAAGACATTTTTACTCTCCTAATTGCTAACTCCATTTCTCTTTAACAGTTAAATAGATATAAGATATATTATTTTTGTATATTAGAATGGATATATCTATTGTATACGAATCCGTTGCTCTTATCAACACATGTTAATTTGTAAAAATTACTAGATAGCTAACACCCTCACCGAAAATGCGTTCACTTACATTTCGTAAATTTATGTCAATTCTGGTCATCCATACTAGCTGTCATCACCTCGGAACTTATCGATTCGCCAATAAAAAAGAAAAACATGACTAGTCGTTAAGAAATGTTTGTATATTATTTTTTATGCTATAAGTAAGAAATGATTTCAAATCAGATTAATTTAACTTTAAATTTGCTAATATTACTCAAATAACATGTCATAAATATATAATTTACCAAAAATATGGAGACAAATTGAAAAAGTCTACCAGAAAATGGCACGAATATCGAACCATCTGACATTTCTACACCGATGCAGAGACCTACAACTCATTCCTTCAGGCTTGACACCAAGACTTCCCGTCAATTCAAGGAGAGTTCGTCGGGTCGCAGAGAAAGCAGGACACGACCTTGTCCGAGAGAGAATCCAGTACAATCGTTGGATAAAACATCGACTAGAATCTCATATCTCCCAGACGCTTGAGGATTTCTTCAACAGAATTACTAATGAAGAAAACCAGAGAAGGATCCAAAATGACCTGGATAAATCCTTCAGACATGAATTTGATGTAGTCAAGGCTCGCCAAGTGCAAAAATTAAATAGATTGAAAGATCAGAAGGTGACACACAAGGTCCATCACCCACCAGTATAAGCAGTAGTCAACATCAGCCAATATCAGCTGAGTGCCTCTGAGGAGTCAGTATTGAATAAGGGTCTCAACTTCGCCACAACCATCAGCCGAGTGTCATACTTGGACATCATTACCAGGGTCGAGGAGGTGGCCTTGAACTTCCCTCAGGCTCAGGCGGATGAACTGAAATGGAAAGTGAGACAGACCTTAGAAAGAGCCAAGCCGCCCAGGTCTAACATAACAAAACTGGAGAGGCTGGCGACTAGATCCCTACAGAGGAACGAAACATCATAATACTACCGGCTGACAAAGGTAATGCGACTGTAGTGATGGACAAATCAAATTATACAAGAAAATTGGAAGACCTCATTAACAACGGTAGTTACAGCAAAGTGAAAAAGGATCCTACTATGAAAACGGAACGCAAACTGTCACAGATCCTAATCAAGAACAAGTATCACTTTGCACCTAAGACGTATAGGCAGTTATCGCAGCGTTACACCAAGCTACCTCATATATACGGTCTCCCTAAGATTCACAAAGACGGTATTCCGTTCAGGCCGATTGTTAGTTGCCAAGGCTCTGTGTGCCACCCTCTGAGTCGCTTCCTTGTAGATATAATTGACCCATTGATCGGAAAGTATCCTTCATATGTCCGAAACTCCGCCCACTTCGTGGAAATAATCAAAGATGCTCCCATCCTATCACACATATATGACAGGATGAGGGCTTAGCAATGGGCTCGCCATTATCACCAGCAATGGCGAATATATACATGGAATACTTTGAGGAAATGGCATTGGAATCTATATCTCTAAAGCCAACTATATGGTTAAGGTACGTAGATGACACCTTCATACTCTGGCCACACCAGGAAGATGCTCAGGTTCTACTGGACCATGTGAACTCAATAAGACCTTCCATACAGTTCACAATGGAGAAAAAGAGTAACAAGATACTCCCATTCCTGGATGTTCTAATATCTCGAACAGAGCATGGGTTCAAGACATCTGTATACCGTAAACAGGCATTCACTGGACAGTACCTCAATTTCAACTCCCACCATCCATACAGCATAAAGAAAGGGATCGTCTACTTACAACACCGAGCAAAAGTCATAAGTGGCGACCCAGAGACGTTAGATAAAGAATTGGTCAGTATAAATAGTACCCTCCAACGTAACAACTATCCTGAAACTGAAATAGTCTGGTACAAGAGGAGGAGGAAAACAACCCTCAGAAAACAGTCTGCCTGCCTTATGTGAAGGGGTTATCAGAGAAAATACAAAGGATCAACGGTCCATATAACATCAGGACAACCTTCAAAAGCTTGACGACACTTCGCAGATATCTCTCCCGTGTGAGACCCCCCCACCATAGAGGAGAACATGATTAAAGACTGTGTGTACGCTATCCCGTGCAGCTGCGGAAAGAAACATAAAGGGGAGACAGGCCGCCCCCTCAAGTTAAGGCTTCAAGGACAGCAGAAAACTGTAACACGAGGGAAAGTAGAAAAATCAGGCGTGGCTGACCACATATGGAGAGAGAAGGGAGATCACCGCCCTCTATGGGATCATGTTGAGATTATAGACAGGAAAATTCGTAAACTTAAGGAATCAGCACATATGCTTGGCCACAAAAATCTCCTGAGCCGACCAAGCATAGAAATAAATACAATATGGGAACCAGTAATAAGGAGTGCCACAGAAAAGCAATGATAACAGCAAAATTGCAATATGAGTACTGGTAAAAATGGTTGCTGAAGACATTAGGTTTATAATATCCAGAAATACCTACCAGGACACATGGAACAGTGGATAAAGGCGTTGGTTAGATCCAGTGATAGGACCCAAAGAGTGTGAGTTCAATACCCGGTTAAGGCAATGGAGAACTTTCAGAGGGAAAATTAACAGGAGATAACTGATAGCTGACATTCATGGCACGTGGAACTAAAACAGTCTACCCCAGTGAGCGAAATAAAGGGTTCAGCTCGACATTCCAACCACCTGAAGAAGGCTGGAGGGTACAACGGTCGAAACGTTGTGATAAATATGGCGACAAAGATGAGGACAATAGTCCGAATATTGTAAATAATGTTACTGGAAATAATAAATCTAATCATTTTAGCTTACAATGAAAGCTAAAATGAAATCTTCAAGAAAGTTTTATCATTTTTAAAAATTAATTTCAAAGCTTAGGTATCGAAAATTTATACCGAATTAGTGGAGGTACCTAAAATCCAATTAGTACAGAAAAATATCTTAGTAGGTTCCGACAGAATTTAAGATTATGAATATTACTGTGCTTCGGATCTGATGATGTAAATCATACTTCTTATAAAACCCAGGTTGTGTGTGTGTGTGTGTGTGTGTGTGTGTGTGTGTGTGTGTGTGTGTGTGTGTGTACGTTTTTATATTGGATCGGATTTCCTACATTTTTCAACCGATTTCAACAAAACTTCACAGGACTACCTAAAATTACCTTGCGGGGGTTCTGACACCGCTAAAAATTGGAAAAACACAATTTTTTTTGCACAAAATCAATTTGAAAACACGATTAAGAAGTATCTGTCGCCAGAATGAAAGGGGGACAACTCATATAGAGTTATACTTATTATAAAACCCAGGTTGTGTGTGTGTATGTGTGTGTGTGTGTGTGTGTGTGTGTATGTGTGTGTGTGTGTGTTCGTTTATATATAGGATCGGATTTCCTACATTTTTCAACCGATTTCAACAAAACTTCACTTTTTTTGGCAGGTAGTGTTTCTTATTGTCTCGCACACTTTTTTCTTTATTTTTACATTCAGAATGCTTTAAAAATTCCATTTACAAACAATTGTTTATAATAAAATTCTATTCAATCGGTAGACTCATAACGATTGAAAACAATGCTTTTGTTTGAGTTTGACCAATTTGTAAAAAAAAAAAAAAACTAATTAAGACATGCGTGTCCGTCAACCTTAAACAATAATCTTTGTCAATTTTATTTTTCAGTCTTTATGATGGTCGATAGTTGATCTATCTCTTACTGCTACATCCCCGGGCAACACCGGGTTCTACTGCTAGTTATAGTGGGCAGCTTATATTTTCTATCATAAATAAACTAAAGAAAAACAGTACGAGTCGTTAAGAAATGTTTGTATACTACTTTTTATGCTGTAAGTCATGTTTATTTCAAATCAGATTAATTTAACTTTAAATTTGTTGATTTTTTTCAAATACATGTCACAAATATAGATTTTATTTTTAGAAGATTTTATAACCGATAATTTTTTTTTATTACAATTTCTTAAAATTAAGAAAATGGCCGCTTTTAAGAAAATTTTCTGAAACCACCCAAAAAGTTGATATTTCGATCTATATAATTTATATTTGAAATACACCAGAATATTTTACTGACTGGAAATAATAAATTTAATCATTTCGCTTCCAATAAAAGCTAAAATGAAATCTTCAAGAATGTTTTTTCATTTGTAAAATATCATTTAAAACCTTAGTTATCGAAAATTTATACCAAATTAGTGGAGGTATCTAAAATCTAATTAGTAAAGTAAAAATGTCTTAGCAGTTTTCTACAGAATTTAAGATTCTGATTATTACTGTGCTGCGGGTCAGATATCGTAAATATGTGTGCAGCTTGTCTTTTATATCATAAATAAACGACTTATACAAAGAATTAAATAGAAATGTTAATGGAGAAATCACTTCGCTAACAGCATTTCATGAAACATTAATTTACTATCAACTCCTTGAATAATAAGATCTTTTAGATTCGAGTTCTTGTCAAATGGAAGACACATGCCAAGTACTTTCGACAATTTGAAATTGACATCTTGAGCCTTAAGAATTTAGGATTTTAGTTATTACTATACTGCGGATCTGATGGCGTAAATATATTAGAGTGTGCAGATTATATATTATATCATAAAGAAACAATTTATGCAAAGAATTAATAGCAATGTGGATGTGATTGATGGCAAAATCACTTCACTAACAAGCTTTAATGAGACATTAACTTACTATCAATTTCTTGAATAATAAGATAATTATATTTGAATTGTTGTCAAGAGGAAGACACAAGCCAAATACTTTTGACAATTTCAAATTGTCACCTTATTTTCTTAAATATAAGGCTATACAAAGACGAAATATGTGTAGATTGAAAAGGTCTTAGTTTAATCCAATTAGTAGAGTAAATATGTCTCAGAATTTGCACAGAAATTAAGATTCTTTTATTATTGTGCTGAGGATCTGATGTAGTAAATATATTAACGCGTGTAGCTTATATTTTATATAATAAAGGAACACTTTTTACAAAGAATTAAATAGCAATGTTATTGTGATTAATGGCGAAATTACTTCGCTAACACAATTTGATTAGATATTAACTTACTATTAATACTATTGAATAATAAGTTCCTTATATTCGAGTAATTGTTAGATGGAAGACACATGCCAAGTACTTTTGACTATTTAAAATTATCATCTTCAGGGCGCAATTTTCTCATATATAGCCAAATAATAAGACGGAATATGTGTAGATCGAAAGATTTTTTTTTTTTAATCATGCCATTTATTGAGAGTTAAATATTTATTTGGGAGCATGCGATGTCGCGACGCTAGGATTTTTATTCAAATTTCAGACAAATCTGACGATCGCTGAAGCGTGAAACCCAGGGTCACAAACTCACATCTATCCAACCAAATATATATATATATATATATATATATATATATATATATATATATATGTCTTGTTTGTCTTCTTTCATCTTCGGTTGGACAAATTAAGTCCGCCAATTTTCATGTAGTTGGACCTTTTAATATTCTACCAGGAGTTACACAAGTGTTTCTAATACAACCACACATAAATACACACCCGGTCCTCTAAAAACAAGACCCCCACCCATCCTCACAGAAGTAATCATAAAACATGAATCATGAACAAATTCTTACGCTGAATACTTTGAATTTCAATGAAAACACCACCTACAAGTAAGTGGATATGTCATGGGCACCGTTGCAGCTCCATCATATGCCAGAATCTTCATGGGAAATCTAAGGAAACCCATATTTACCCCCTTCATCGGTAACGACTGAATATTCTATGCAAAGATATATCGATGGTATCTTCTTTATACACACTGAATTTCTTATGACCCTAAACACGTTACACAACTCCGTTTAGTTCGACCATGAAAAATCAACGAGATCGGTACCATTTTTAGACACCCGCATCTACATCGATAAAAACAGAAAACTACAAACGACACTAAGCAATAAAATCACCGACACCCAAACTATATACATATTAAGTCTTCCTAACCAAAACACCTCAACACTTCTTTAGAAATTGCTTTGTTTACGTTTGGATACGAAAATGAGCAGACGTGAAATTTCCAGAATCTATGACGAGAAGGATTTCGCTTGAAGACATTATTCAGACTTTCTTGGTCAGTAAAAGGTCGTAGTTTAAAGTAAGACGGATCTAACGGTGATCTCTCTTGCTCAGGTGTACGCATGTTCGACACTTGCTGGAGAGCGCATAGTTTTAATTTCATAAGATTTCTAGAAAATTCAGAACTGTAGAAGAAAAACACTGTTTAATAAATAAACGGAGAGTTTTCACTCAGATATGAGTTTAGCTTTCCGTTACCATTTTTTCATCAATGTCGATTTTCGTGCTAAAAGCGGATCACATCTTCATACATGTTTCTAAAAACCTTAACTTCTCATTGGACAATAAATATTAAAATGATCTCGTATATCTTCACGTACATTGTTCTCAATAAGCAACACAAAACATATCAGGCTCCAGACTGAGTTTAGTAAGGCGTTTTCTGAGTGGTTAACAAATATTAAAAAAGCAATTTACCTGCTCACCACTACGTCCGAATAACATCAACCTAGTTTTTGACCCGACGAAAAAACAATGCTCTCAGGATCCTATCACGTGATTAAAAAAACTTATAAATTGAAGGTACGAGCGAACCCAGTTAGTGAGAATTTACAACGACTAGAATTTGCTAAACGAGTTCACGGCGCTTGTATCATTACTGCAGCGAAGTACAAAGTTGGAATCTCAAGTTCTTTAACACGAAATAACTTTACTGAAATTCAAGCTACAATTTCAACGAAACAACTCACTCACCAAATTCTGCAACTTGCTAAAAACTATTCGATTACGTTATTGAATCTTACGAAACTTAATTACAAACAATTACGAACAATACTTTCAGCTACGAGCAACGAAAACAAATTAGACATTAAGGAACATTCACTTCTCCAAATATCAGTGAAGCTAAAAGGTTATCAACATATTTTCAGCTTTACAAGATTCTTTAAACTCTCTTTCAGTGAACATTTTGAGCGACAAGATAATTCAATTTTTTGTGAGCTCAGGTAAAAAAGTATTCTAGTAGAAAAACTTCAGCCCAGTTAAAGGGATGTAACTCATATAAATAGTTCTTGTATAACTTGTCATTTATAGATATAAATATTGTGTCTGTTATGAAAAGTTATTTTCTTGTGACGAGAAGGATTTCGCTTGAAGTCATTGTTCAGTCTTTCTTGATCAGTAAAAGGTCGTAGTCTAAAGTAAGACGGATCTAACGGGTGTTTCCCCTGCTCAGGTATACACATGTTCGACTCTTGCCAGAGAGTGCATAGTTTTAATTTTATAAGATTTATAGAAAATTCAGAACTGTAGAAGAAAAACATTGTTTAATAAATAAAAAGGGAGTTTTTACTCAGATATATATTATTGAATAAATAAATGGAGTGTCGTCTCAGATATGAGAATTCGCGAAAAATGTTGTTTGAATGATAAAATCAGTCGGATTAAATTGATTTTAAACCATTCACTATAATTACCTGCGTATAGTTCAACAGTTCACAAAATGATTTTTAACACCTACAATGAAATTACCTGCGTATGATGCAACCAGTCACTAAATGATTTTAACACATTCACTAAAATAAACTTCGTATAGTGCAACCGGTCACCAAATGATTTTTAACCCCTCCACGAAAATTACCTGCGTAGAGTGCAACCGGTCACTAAATGATTTTTAACCCCAACACTAAAATTACCTGCGTGTTGTGCAACCGGTCAAGAAATGATTTTTAACACAATCACTTATATTACCTGCGTATAGTGCAACCGGGCAACAAATGATTTTTCTTTACTCCACCAAAATTACCTGTGCATAGTGCAACCTGTCACCAAATGATTTTTAATCCTAAAACTAAAATTACCTGCGTATAGTGCAACCGGGCAACAAATGATTTTCCCCTCCACAAAAATTACCCGCGTATAGTGCAACCGATCACCAAATGTTTGTTAAGCCCTACACTATAATTACCTGCGTATACTGCAACCGGTATCCAAATAATTTTTAAATACTCTACTAAAATTACCTGCATATACTGCAACCGGTCACCAAATGATTTTTGACCGCTACACTAAAACTACCTGCGTATAGTGCAACCGGTGAACAAATGATTTTTAACCCCTCCACTAAAATTAACCGCTTATATTGCAACTAGGCACCAAATGACTTTAACCCATTCACTAAAATTACCCGCAACCGAGCACCAAATGATTTTAACACTTCTACTAAAATTACCTTCTTATAGTGCCACTGATCCCATTCACTAAAATTCCCCGCGTATAGTGCAACTGGTGACCAAATAATTTTAACCCCTACACTAAAATTACCTGCGTAGTGCTACCGGGCACCAAATGATTTTAACCCATTCTCTTAAATTTCTAACGTATAGTGCAACCAGGCACCAAATGCGTTTTAACTCCGCCACTAAAATTACCTGCGTATAATGCAACCAGCCAACAAATGAGTTTTAACCCCTCCAAAATCATTTCCTGCGTATAAATGCAATAGAGTACCAATTATTTGTTCATTGAATAAATAATCCGAAAAATTGTCTGTACAATTGATTATATACAGTAATGTATTTATTAATCTTCACTCTGTACAAGGCTCAAGAGCTACTCAAGGCAGAGTGTTGGAGAAATTAAGAAATGGAGCTTGTCTGAACATTTGCCATGGAAATAGCGATAGAAAAGTTAGAGTATTGGAACGTTACGTCTGTTTGAAAGGGGTTGTAAGATGGAAAACAATTCATTTACCCACAAGGTTGCATGTTCATTTTTAAACATAAGACTGGAGAGTAAAGACTTGGTAGCGTCATCCCAGGTATGGAAGTGGGGTAAATTGTTTTAGAAAATCAACATAACATGGGATTTAAAAGCTGGGATTTGATGTGATAAGTCCTGGTACCAAAAATTAGATTCTTAGATTTCAGCAATTTTTGAGCATTTAGTTTTAAATATCGTCCGAAAAACTCTACAGAAATACCTAATTTCTGCAGGTTTTTGCTTAAAAACTTACTTCGAAATTTTACTATTTCAAGAATAGTTCCAAATAAAGTTGATATTTTTTGTATTAGATACATTGAATGGAAAATATATTCTGCTGTTTTAATTTTCTTCTTCATTTGTGATGAGATTAACCAGCATTCATAGCCATATAGGGACAACGATATTACATAACAGTTCAGTAGCTTTTTCTTTCTTTCCGATTAAATGTTCTGGTTTCTTAACATTTACAAAGGTTCCGAAGAAATGACGCTAATTTGCAAGTCTAAACAACACTTATATAATTACTTTGCATCTTCATTGTGTGTTCAGGATACGATATTGCGTATCAGTGATATTTTCATACCTGTAACTACCTGACAAAAGCAGATCGCCTGAAAAAAATGTAGAGAAATCGCTAATTTACGCGGATTTTTGCTTACAGTCTTCAAAGTTTTACTATTTCAAGAATAAATCCAAATAAAGTTTATATATTTTTGCATTTTCCATTGAATAGAAAATATATACAAACCAGAATTCTAATTCTGAATCAACACAAACAAAATGTGGACTTTTTTTCATTTTATTTGATAAGTAAAAACTATAAAGTATTTTTTAAATATTTCAAAATATGCTAATTAGTAAATAAGATTTGGTAGATGATAATTAAACAAAAAACTATATATATATATATATATATATATATATATATATATATATATATATATATATATATATATATATATATATATATATTCTTACGAACTTGTAGCATACAGATGAACCACGGGTTTTACAAAAAGGAAAACGTGGGATCTTTTCGCGGTCTTCACTCAGAAATGGAAGCGACAAAAGGGAGTTAACGAAGAACAGACACAAGACGATGGATTTCAAAATAAAACATTTATTTATAAATATATAAACAAATAAAGAAAGAAAAAAAAAGAACATTCATTTAACAAAGGGGAAGGGGACCATTAAAGAACAGAAGGCACGAGCGAATACATACATATATAAAAAAAAGATCAAACCAAGAGAATCAATTTATCTTTCAGTGGAGTTGATATTTTCACACAAAGTTCCGATTCGCCGAAGCAAGAGTTCTGATGCTAAAACAATATTTTGGTCGGCCGGCAATTTTCCTGGATTCCTTTTCTTTCACAAGTGTTCGATGGTCCACAGCATCTCGTACAGGCGTTTCGTTGGGTTAATTCAGTTTCATAGCAGACTTTGCTGTCTTCTTCATCTCAGTGGGACGAGTTGCCCAGCGACGTTCAACTGCCGCTGGTCAGAGGAAAACTGAAAATTCTTCTTTATATTTTCGCTGTCCCCAAAGACAGTCACGTGGGTTCCCTTCGTCCTTGACTGGTTACGCAGGAGGATGGGGAGCAAATCACGCAGTGTTTGTGTGATGGCCAAAAGTTCAATCCACGCTTAGTGTGTTCTGATCACGTGAATCGCAGCAGGAGATCCTGATGGTGCCTGGAATTCACTTATGGTCAAATGCCTGATAGCTGCGAAATTTTGGAACCAGGTCATTCTCGCGTCGGGTCACTTCAAAGTTCACTGGCACTTGGCTTGTGGGTGGAAGAGTAGGTAAAGTGGGAAAGAATTTGTGAAGAGAAGATGAGTGTATGGCTGATCATGGAACATATTCGGTCGCAAATCGAAAGCATTGGATTAAATTTCTATTTTCATTTATTTATTTATTTTTCTTTTATACCTAATTAATTTTCGACTAGAATTTGAGATTTTACTTTGGGGTGCTTTTTAGCCTTACGCCTATATGGTTAATGAAATCAGGGCTACGTCACAATATATATATATATATATATATATATATATATATATATATATATATATATATATATATATATATATATATACACAGGGGATGGACAAAATAATTGGAATAGTTGCAAAATCCACTCCTATATTTCAAAGACCTATTATATTAAGAACTTTAACTAAAATTTCGTAATTGCAGGTTATATCTATTGTAAATACGTTTATTTATCTAATTTACTGTCTTTGTCTTATTTATTTTCAGAATTTAGTAAAATTTTAGCTAAATGTGTGATCTCTCCGAATTCGAAAAAGAGCAAATTGTTGGAGCTCGCATGGCAGGAGCCTCGATCACTAAAGTTGCTGAACTGTTTGGTTTTTCAAGAGTTACCATATCAAGAACACTGATGCAATTCGAGAAACAGGGCAAGATCTCTAGCAACCGTCGCAATTCGGGCCGGACTTTCAAACTTACTGACAGGGACTGACGTGCATTGAAACGCAACATGGCAAAAAATCATCATGAAAATGCGGCCAAAGTGGCTGCTGAGTTGAATAACCATCTGAATAGTTAAGTTTCTACTAAAACTGTTCACCGTGAGCTCCGTAAGGCTGCATATCATGGAAGAGCTGCTGTGAGGAAACCTCTTCTCTCCACTCGCAACATTCAAAAGAAGTTGCAGTGGTGCAGAGATCACAATGCCTGGTCTGCAGACCAATTGAAGCAAGTCATATTCTCAAACACGTCCAGCGCTAAGATTTTGAACCTAGGTTTGATCTTTAATCACGCTTCCTCAAGAAACGGAAACGATTTGGGAAAAAAATTTTGTGTCGTTATTTTTTTTTATAAAAAAAATTTTCAAGAGTTTCGATGAAAGCGGCTTGAAGGAATCGGATGTCTAGCCATCTTTATCAGTACCTCTTACATCATCAGGATACCTGAAATACACAAATGCAATGTGGTTAAAAAACTTTGATAACTACTGAGTACATAGAATAAATCTGAATTACTGATAAATATAGCTCGACATCCGATTGAGTTCGATCCCGGCTTAAAGGAATCGGATGTCTAGCCATCTTTATCAGTACCTCTTTCATAACAACAGCCTCTTTCTGATCTGATTGAAGTGCCTTTTATGCGAGAACTTCGGACCCTGAATTATGTAAATCACGTTTCTGATTCGTTTCTCTATTGTACATGGCTCCCAATAGGATGTGTTGTTTTTGAACATTTAAAAAAAAAACTTTATCCCCTGGGCCGTTTTCTTTTTGGTACAAACGACGTTGGTGATTGCTTTGTCTGTTTTGGCAGTAATTTGTCGAATACCGATCTAATTTTTCGGGCGAACATCACTTCCGCCGGCGATAATGCCGATGGCGTAGTACTGTTCGATGTAATTCTATACACTTGCAAGAATTGTAGTAAAGCCTTTTCTGTTGGCACGTCATAAGATTTCCTTAGTGCACTTTTTAATGTATCTACAAATTTCTCCGCTTTCCCGTTTTACCTTGGGTGATATGGCGGAGATTTGATGTGTTTAACCTGAAAAGTTTCACAAAATTCTTGAAAATCCACAGATGTAAATTGTGTCCCATTATCGGGGACTAAACAATCAACCACTCCGAAACTAGCAAACAGCTCGTGAAGGCAATTTATTGTCGTCTCAGAAGTAGTTTTTCTACAATGAAATACTTCTGGCCATTTGCTGTAACTGTCTACTACAATCAAGTAGTAGAAACCGTCTAATGGACCTTCCAAATCTACATGGATTCTCGACCATGGTCGATCTGTCTTAGGCCATGGCTTATGAGTGATCGGATTTGCCTTGGCTGCTAAGTAACAGCCCTTGCATTTGTCCACCATATGTATAATATCTTGATCCATGTTTGGCCAGTACACATAACTTCGCATCCTGTTCTTTCCTGGGTGGCCCATGTGAAAATCCTTGAGGATTCGCCTTTGTAGCGTTTTCGGGGTTACTACTTTTTCATTATATAGCAGAACATTATCACATAACGAAAAACTGTCTGATATATGCTTATCTTTTCCTGCAATTTTTGTTTTCGTTTCTTTTATAAATTCCTCATTCACTGCTTCGTTTCTTATTTCCTGGCGGTTTCGAATTGTACTGCTGTAGTAAAAATTGTCTATTGCACTCCCAGCAGTCACTTGTACAAATCACAATATCGCTGGTTCAATTCACCGTTCTCGCCGTCTTCACACGTCACTACCTATAGTCAACGTTTTTTTTTTTTCTCCCCTTTTTCATGGCTCCAGCACTCTTTTATCGGACCAACACCGCGGTTCCCAGCCAATCAGCTTTCTTCGTTGTTATTCTCGGTTACACAGGCAAATTGCCTCCTCCAGTTCCACCAATCAGCACACGACTTGCTATTGGTGGAAGCATTCCAAACTGTACAAAAAAAAAACCTCCTTCTTGCACATACTGCTAGAATGGCTGGACGGGAGAGTAATGCCATTTTCACAAAGCAAACTTGATGTCACGTGCTGCCCGTTAAGGTAAGACCCTTATTCTCCTATACACCAGATGCAAGCCACTCTGGCTCGCTTGCTTCTACGGGACTGTTCACCACAACTGCATAATGATGTTCTAATATCTTCCTCATATCGTAGAGCTGCAATTACGGAATCTTCTAATGGCTCCGTTTTCTTTGTGTTAGTCGCGAAAGACCATCTGCATGCCCGATTTTGTTGGATGGAAGATACTTCAATTTGAAATTATAATTTAATAAAATCGTCCCCCATCTTAGTAATCTATTAGCAGTGTAGACAGGTAGACCTTTCTTTGATCCAAATATTGTTAGTAACGGCTCGTGGTCCGTCTGCAAGGTAAAAAATCTACTGTGAATATATCTGCGGAATCTTGTAATCGCAAAAATAATCCCCAGCTCTTCTCTTTCAATTTGCGAGTAATTTTGTTCGGCTGGTAGTAACGTTCTTGACGCATGCGCGATGGGTTTTAGTGTCTCATCCAGCATTTTATGAAGTATACATGCCCCAACATCATAGGCATTCGCGTCACTCGCGACTATTATTTCCAATTTAGGATCATAATGCGCTAAAAATAAATCTGCTGTTAGAGTCCTAATGATTTTGTCGAAAGTTTTCTGACATTCATATGAACATTCTTAAACTTTCTCCTTCTTCAACAGTTCGATTAGGGGTGCGCATAATTTGTGCATGTTAAGAATAAATTCTTGATAATAATTTACTAAACCCAAGAAGCTTTGTAACTCGGCTAAATTTTTTGGAGCCGGCATTTTTTTTTTATTACCGTATCTCTTTCTGGGTCTAGTCTTCTTCCTTCTTCGTTAATATTATGGCCCAGATATTTTATCTCCTTCATAAAGAAGTTACATTTATTTTCCTTTAACTCAAAACCGTAATTTTGTATCTGCCTGGAATTTCTTGAACGTGTTCCCAGTGTTGTTCAATATTTTTGCTATTTATCAGGATGTCATCAAGGTATGCGATCGTGAAATCCACTCCGCCTAACATAGTGTCCATTATTTGCTGAAATATCGCCGGCGCGACCTTGATCCCGAATGGTAATCTCTGGAACTTATATAATCCTTTATGTGTGTTTATGCATAACAACCTCGAGCTTTCCTCATCTACTGGTACCTGTAGGTATGCTTCGCTCAAAAAAATTTTCCTCCGTTCAACTTTGGACTAGGGAGAGGATAGTGATAATCCTTAATCGCTGCATTCAATCCCGGCGAGAAATCAGCGCATACTCGTATCTCACCCGATTTCTTTTTCACGTAAACCGTAGGTGCGGCCCATTGACTATATTCCACCTTTGTCAATATACCGGTTTTCACGGGTCTATCCAACTCTTCGTCTATCTTTTCTAATGATGCGAAAGGTGCATTTCTTTTCTTCTTGAAAATGGGTTGTACATTTTTTTTTTGTTCTATGTTGGCCGTCATTTTTTTAACACCTCCCGAGGCCCTCTGAAAATACGTCGGGGAAACTCTCCTTTAATTTCTCCTTCAATTTCTCTGCCTCGGTCGATAACCTTTCCACTTTTTGGCAGAACGTATTTATCGGCAAATCCCAGCGGTCAAATTTCTGTATCCAGTCAGTTCCAAATAAATTTTCCGTATTTTTTAGAACATACATCTTTAATTTCTTGGTCATCCCGCTGAACGTCACATTACTGATAATCTCCCCCTCAAATTTGATTTTTCTTCCTGTTACCGACCTGGCTATTTTATCTGTTCTCAACATGGTCGGTTTGTTTAATTTCTTCCACGTCTGTAAGTTAATAATGGTTAAATCTGATCCGGATCTAATTGCAATCTGATTTTCTTGTACGTATTTTCGTATATTTATCCCGTCCGCTTGGTCAGTTCTAGTGACTCTTACTCGGCTTTTGTTTTCTTTCTTGGTTCTACAGTGCGAACTTTTATGTCCCACTTTATTACACGACAGACAAGTCTTATAGCGGTATGGACAATATTTCTACCAATGTAAAGTTCCACAGCGGTACCATGGACTGGTTGGTGGTTTCTTCTGCGGTTTCATTTGACTTTTTGTAGTAAAATAATTGGTTTGGTTTGTTTTTGAGGAGGGAGAAAAACGTGTTTGTCGTTATACTTTTCATATGTGAGCGATTCCAGTCTCTTCGATATCTTTTGAGTCCTTTTTTACGCTTATACATCTCTGACAGTCCTCAGTCAATTTTTGTAGCGTCAGTTTTGGTTTAATCTCCAGTTTTGATAGAATTCTCCGTCTGATCTCCGCATCTTTAGTCGAAACCAGGCCTTGGACGAATATCAAACTTTTAAAATTGTCAGTGCTGAGTTCAGATAACTTAAAATCATCGCAGTGTTTGTTTACTACAGAAGCGAATGTTATATAGTCTTCGCTATCCTTTTTTGTTAAATTTAAACATTTCCACCTTTTGTGGAATAGTGAAGTGTTCGAACTAAATAATTCCGTTAAAAGTTTCACGGCTTCCCTGAAAGTCAACTCATTCGTTTTCCTCAGTAGGATGTAGTCTACAAATTTAGTGTATTCACTTGACCCTAGTTTCCTCCGTAGTAGACGTACTTTTTCGCGTCTGACCAATTCCCGCAATCAAACTGATATGAATCTTCATATCTTCTGAAGGAAGCCGCGAAGGTTTTGTCTTCGTCCGGTGCATAAGTGAAGTCCTTGATTGAGCTCCATATAGCATTTTGTAAGAACGCCGCTTCATTTTCAGAATTTTGTCCTTTATTTGTTACTGCCCATAATAGTAATTCTTGTAGTTCGAGTTGCTTTTCTTCGTTTTTCTGTTGAATTTCTAATTGTTTTTCTTCGAGCCTAGTCTGTCTTTCCTATTTTTTTTTTTTGCTGCTCAAATTGCATTTTCATTAGTTCCATTATGATTGTCTTAAAGTCTTCCATGTTTACACTGTAATTTTATAATAACATAGGCTATCTGTTGTCATGAGAAGAGGAAGAAAAAAAAATTCACTTTTTCCCCTTACTTTTTCTTTTCGCAATATGTATTTTGTAGCTAGAGTTGTGTACTTGTGTAACGATTTTTCCTTTTTTCTCAGTGTAGACTTCAGGTCTTTTTCGTCTGTTGTTCTCGAACCTTGGTACGAAAAAATTTTCCTGCATAGAATTCGATTCTATTCTGGCTGACAGGTAAAATTCATGTCTTCGTTACCACTGTTATGATTGGTGTCCAAAGAGTTTTTTATCTTTTATCTTCGCGTTGAACTTGTGTTTTGTTTTTGTTTTCTCAATATCTCCGTCGCCTTTGTTATGGACGACCGATAGCAAAAAAGTTTTTTTTTTTTTTTTTTTTTTTTTTGTTGTTTTGTTTTAGTTTTTTTTTTATATCCTCAGTGTAGAATTCGTTTCTTCAATATCCTCGTCGCCACTGCTATGGTCCAGGTTAGGACTGAGGAAGAACAACACGAACACAAGAGTAGAAATAACGAAGGTATATTACACGAAATAATAATACAAGATGTGGAAGGTGTTAGTACGACTGTCAGTCTGATTTAGAGTGAACTACTATTGGCTCGACTCGATTCGTCCCTCTTTCCTGAGAGGCGTAGTATACATAGTGTTAGGAAGAGCTCATTCTGTAGTTATAGGTAAGGACTCATGGCAGATGTCTAGCCATCTTTCTCAGTAACTCTTTTCATCATCAGGATACCTGAAATACACAAATGCAATGTGATTAAAAACTTTGATAAGTATTGAGTTAAATAATAACAAAACTGAACCCTATTGGCCAGTAAGAGTTGATTAGACTTTTTAGACAACATCAAGTGGGGGATCAGTTTAGGAGTTAAATAATAACATAACTGAACCCTATTAGACAGTAAGAGTTGATTAGACTTTTTAGACAACATCAAGTGGGGGATCAGTTTAGGAGTTAAATAATAACAAAATTGAACCCTATTGGCCAGTAAGAGTTGATTAGACTTTTTAGACAACATCAAGTGGGGGATCAGTTTCAGAGTTAAATAATAATAAAACTGAACCCTATTGGCCAGTAAGAGTTGATTAGAATTTTTTGACATGAAGTGGGGGATCAGTTTAGGAGTTAAATAATAACAAAACTGAACCCTATTGGCCAGTAAGAGTTGATTAGACTTTTAAGAAAACATCAAGTGGGGGATCAGTTTAGGAGTTAAATAATAACAAAACTGAACACTATTGGCTAATAAAAGTTGATTAGACTATTTAGGCAACATCAAGTGGGTGATCAGTTTAGGATTTATATTATAACACAACTGAACCCTATTGGCCATTAAGAGTTGATTAGACTTTTAAGAAAACATCAAGTGTGGGATTTAGCAGTTAAATAATAACATTATGAACCTTATTTGCCAGTTAGAGTTAATTCGACCGTTCAGGCAACACGAACCAATGTTTTCATTTGCCTTTAAATCACTTACTCTTTCCTTTTGTTTTTACCAAAATACTTCTCTGCTTAGTAACTTTTCTGAAATTTAAATAAACTATTTCCCAAAGAATTAATCAATGTATTCTTTCATTATTTTTATTTCTTTAAATTTTACTCTTCCTGGGTGTGCACTCTGTTTACCTTTCGATAACTTTTCCACTCCCAAGTTTGGTCATTCCTGCCTTTTGACCCTGGAGAACTTTAAGGAACACATTTGCTGTAACTGCCTGCAAATGACAAAAATATAGATTACAATGTTGTATAATATTATTCGATGTCATATGATCAGCAGTCAAGTTTCTCTCATTTGAATCTTTAATCTAAACTGCACTTACCCTTTAAAAAACTTTTACAAATATATAAAATACTGTTTGCCTATCCCATTAAATCTCTAGTTTTGCCCCGTGGTTTATATATGTGTAGCAAATTGTACCAAAAATATGCATACCACTTGCGTTGGGTTTGTAGTTCGTATAAGCCTCGTAGGGAGTCATTTTAATGTTACTATTATAGCAACGGTTTCTCATATACACCGCTGTATTTAATGCATAAACCAACAGATTTTTGGGTAACTGAGATAATATTAGCAAACATCTAGCCATTTCAAAAAGAGTCCACTAACTACATTCAGCGATTCCGTTCTAGTGTGGGGAATAAGGACATGTTTTCTCATGTTTAATGCCTTCATTTATTAGGTTTTCGTAAGCATCAGAAGCAAATTCTCCACCATTATCTGTTCTAATTATTTTCACTTTTCCATAAGGTGAAATATCAAATAAATATATTCTTGTAGCTTGCAGGGTATCAGATTTATTTTTCAGAAAATATATCATAATAAGTCCTGAATATTCATCAACAAAGTTTAATTCATATGAATAGGTGCCAATACCCATTGCTGAAATTGGACCCGCTAAGTCGCAATAAACTCTGAACCTCTGAAGATATCTGTTGCTTTTGCGATTTGATCCCTATTTCTATATTTCGTCATTTTTCCTTTAATACACGTGTCACAATATTGTAAGCCCTTTGGAGATGTAATTTTCATTCCACTGACGTGTTCTTGCAATCTTTTAACATCCGAATTATTACAGTGGCCTAATATTTTATGCCAAGTCCTTAAGTCGTGCGTGGCTGTCTTCACAGTTTTAATACTTTTCAAATAATACAAACGTCCATTTTGTTGTATATTAAATTCAGTTCCATCTGGGTATATTAGCTTTGAATTGTCTCGGTGAACATTAACTTTAACACCAGTTCTAACAGCAGACTGAACCAAGAAATATTTTGTTTGAATTTAGAGATATATAAAGCCCTTTTTAATAAACATTTACAAATATTTCCTTTAGTATCTCGTAAATAAATACAGGCATCGTCTCTTTTTAAAACTAAATTATTAGCTCTGGTACCGTTAGCCAACTCAATAAAATGGGAATCTGAAGTTGGGGTTAAAATCAATAAATTTTGTTTCATCTGTAATTACATGATTTGTCGCACTCGTGTCGACTTGGTAAGAATTATAACTACTGGGTATAGTATCCGACCCAAACGAAAAAGTATATGTTCACTCATTTGAAAAAGCTCTTACATTTTTACAAAAATCACTTCTTGTATGAAATTAACATTTCGCACGTACATGCCCGGCTCTTCCACAACGAAAGCAGATGATATTTGATTTTCTATTATTATTGTTCCTGTTGTTGTTGTTTTTATTATTATTGTTGTTTTTAAGCCCCTTGTTTTTAATATCACAATTCCTAGTCTGATAGGTTTTAGGTACTGGTTTTCTGATTTTTTTAAAATGACGTTCTCAGTTGCATTACGTTATTTCCTTTGTTTGGGGGGGATTACATATTTGTTCAGTTTCTTCATAGCTACGTAACGCAATTTTAAACTCAGTGAAAGTTAATTTTTTATCTTTTTGAGTTATGACTGACGTGAATGGTTTGAATGTTGCTGGTAATCCCTTTAAAACCATTGCTATTAGCAGCCCATCTGTCATTTTTAAGGCATTTGTGACATTTTCAGTTCGTATAATATAATCTGTTACAGATTCATTTTCTCGTCTCCTTAACGAGGTTAGTTCAGTATATAAAACAATAATTTTAGGTTTACCTTTTGACAAGTAATGTTCTCGCAATATCCTTAAAGCTTGGCCGCCGTCGTCCCTGGCTTCTCTCATTATTAAAGACAAACTCCTGTCATCCAGGCATTGTATTAATTCGGGGAACACGGTCGCATTTCTTTCCATAAAATCATCATCTTCTTTCTGGTCATCTTAGCAAAGAATGATGTTCATGAAGTTTTTGTATTCTAAGGTAGCCTAGGAATTTCACTTTCCACAATTCGTATCTTGACTCGTCTCCGTCAAAATAAAGTGGTAATCTGGGCTCATAAACTTTGTTAACCATGTTCACCATAGTCTATAAATATAGAATACAAAGCAGTACGTAATCTGCTCAATGAAACAGCGTTAAAGATTAACACGAGTCAGACACTCTACTGAATCTGACTATATCGCCAATACCAACAGCAGCTGTTACGTAATTCTTCAGACTTCGATACCAAAGGCTGGCAATGCATATTCAGGAAAAACATGACCGCCTTTATACACGTCGCATTGAATGTTTTGAGCCTTCTAATTGGTTAACCCTTCTATTGGTGAACTATAAAATGAGTCAGCTCATTTTGGCTGGCTCACGAGTGCACCAAGGTACCCAAAAGCTCCAACAGTCTTTTAACAATCTCAGTTTGAATACCAATGTGCCTCTTCAGGACACCAATAATATATATTCTGATGCTCTTTATACAGAATAATGATGTCTTTTGACAATCTAAGTTTGTATACCAATGTGTCACTTCAGGATACAATTAATATATATTCTGATGCTATTTATACTGAATAAGGATGCTTTTGACAATCTCAGTTTTGTATAAAAATGTTCCTCTTCAGGATAACATTAATATACATTCTGACGCTCTTTATACTGAATAATGATGTCATTTGACAATCTCTGTTTGTATACAAATGTGCTTCTTCAAGATATCATTAGTATATATTCGGTTGCTCTTTATACAGAATAATGTTTTGTTTATTTTTTGGACATTTTTGTATACCAATGTGCCTCTTTAGGAAACCATTAATATATGTTCTGTTGCTCTTTATAGATGTAATTTTGTCCCACTAACTTTCCTGAAAACTTGTTTATAGAATGCATGCGTCTGGAAAGTGAAGTTCAGTTTCCACAATATTATGTACGCCCATACAGACGGGCTTTCAATGGATAATCCTTTAGGTCCTATATTAGTTAATATTAAGGTTTTCATGGGGGACTTTTGTTTGAAAAGTGCCTTAAACCCGCTGTTTATAAGCGGTACATTGACAACCTTTGCCATTGGTGATTCTGCTAGAGACGCTACTGACGTTTTGCGGAACTCAATTCTCTCCCTCCATCTCTTCAATTTACTATGGATTTTATAGAGCAATGATATGTTGCCCTTTGCAGATGTTCCCCTAGAACGTAAGTATGGTGCTTTTGTCACCAGTATTTTCCGAAAACTCACTATCACAGGCTTATACAAAAATAGGAAATCTTTCATTCCTAAAAGCCGCAATATTGGTTTAGTTTCCATCTTGGTCCACACTCCGTTGATGATTTGTTCACCTAGCATGTTAAACGAAAAACTTGCAAGGATTCAAGACATTTTTATAGAAAATGGTTCTCCTACTAATAACATTAAGCGCGTTATTGTACGTAAAATCAAACGGTTTAAAGAACCAGTGGTTTTAGGGCCCAGCTGGTCACCAATTTACATGAAATTGCCATGGTTAGACAGAAAGTGCCAGTTACTTTACTGACAGAGTATCAGTTTGTATTACTTCGTGTTATAAGGCTGTTAAGTTGCGTACTGTCTTTCAAATTAGATCCGCGTTTCCATCCTTTAGTAAAGATCAGTTATCCTATCTTCAGAATAATTCTTTTATATATGAAGTTAAATACCTTTGTGATACGGAATACATAGGAGGGACCAATTAAAAGCTGGAAACGCAACACCTGCCTGACTATTTGCGTTCTAATGGTCAGAGTCGTATGAAAGGGTCTACTCAATATGTGAACGACTCTTCCATTAGACAACATTTATTGGACAATCCTGACTGTGCCGCCGATTACAATGGCAATTATTTTCTATCTTACGTAGAGCTAACTCAGTCCGCCATCTTATACCTCTTGAGGCTGTTTATATTATATTCCATTAGCCGAGCCTATGTGAGCAAAATAAACACTTCTTTCGTTCCTTATGTTTGGTCGAGGGAATATGAATAATTTTTTTCTATTTTATACTCTTTTTGGAACATTTTATTTTGTTTTTAGTCGTCAATCTGTTTACAATTAAAATCTATTTAAATTGTGTTACATGTGTGTCATTGATTATTTTGTTCTATTCGCCAATGTTCACCTTTTCATAAAATTTTGGCCGAAAGTGTCTCCTAAAGTCAAAGTGTCTTCTTCAATATATATATGTGTGTGTGTATATATATATATATATATATATATATATATATATATGTATATATATATATATATATATATATATGTATATATATATATATATATATATATATATATATATATATATGTATATATGGAGAAATATAGTCTTAAGATGTGCTATATTTATGGGATAAAGTGCTCAATATCATAGACAGAGCGTGTGTAAATATAAAAATAAACATAGAAATCAACACTTAGAGGCGACAGGCTGTTTCATGCTAGATACAATCGTCAGGTCACGAGTGCTGTGATAGATAGATAGATAGATAGATAGATACGTATAGCGCTGCTTGAAACTAAGTGATTAAAAGTTATTAAAAGATTATATTATAAGTTATTATATTTTAATATTATATATTTAAAAGATTAGATTATAAAAAAATTCTCATTTTTCCAGCTAAGCAACAAATCTTAATTATAAAATTTTAAAAAATTAAAAACTAAAAAAAAACTACCACTTTTTTTGGTCATATAATGAGTATGAGGGCTTGGAGAATTTGACACCCACGGGATATATAGAAAGCAAAAGGTGACAGGGGAAGTTTGCGAACCAATTAATTGATCAGTTTTGCGTATGGATGATGGGACTAGGGTGATGTGAATCTTAGCAAAGGGAGAAGTATTGCTAAGGAGAAGGAAGTTGTGAAGAGCTGTGAACGCCCACGTCCTGAAGTGTCACGGCAATCACAAGAGAGGAAGTGAATTGTTAAATGATATTTGACAGACCACATGGACTGAGATGAAATCTGTTATTAAAAACCTGAACCATGTCCACACCCATTACATTGTGAGTAATTCCACACCCAATAACAGTTCGATAATTGAACATAAAATTCACTTTCTCTCATTAAAAATTTTATCAGTAAATTTACTTATCATGATTGCTATCCAAAAATATAGCAACAGTACTTATCAGTGAGCATCAATTATTTATATAAATTTTTTATCAAGCCGGAATAAAAATATTAATAACAGATTACCCGCGTATAGTGCAAACGGTAACCAAGTGAGTTTAACACATTCACTAAAATTACCCGCGTATTGTGCAACCGGGCACCAAATGAGTTTTTTAACACATTCATTAAAATTTTCTGCGTATAGTGCAACCGGGCACCAAATGAGGCCGGGTTTAACGTAGGTTAATCGAGGCCGTAGAGAGTCTGCCCTTCAGCGGAGCCTCTGCTCAGAGGCAGAGAATTCGATTGTCCAGCTGGAAAAGGTCGCAGCTGGTATAATTAGCTACCCCACACACGAGGCTTACATGTGACACAACGCTGGGCTTAATGTGGGATTTCTGATCCCGCACGCTCGGCCAAAAATATTCCCTAGTCGAACGCGTATGAAAGGGTTCAGGGTCAGTCTACATCCCCGAACGAAAATCTGCCTTTCGGCGGAGCTTCGTCCGGGTTCCTCTCTGCTGAGAGGAAGAGAGTTCGACAATCTTGCTGGAACAGATCGCATCAAGTCAATATTTATTTAGGGAAAGATGTGGCACAAGGCTAAGTTTTACGTGCGTATTCAGAGCCCGTAGGCTCGGCAAAAATGTTCCTGTAGAAACTATGAAAAAAAATCGGGTGGGTCAACATACCCGAACGAAACTCTGCCCTTTGGAGCATCGTCCGGCTTCCTCTCTGCCCGAAGTCAGAGAGTTCGACCGTCGTGCTGGAACAGGTCGCATCAAGTCGATATTTACTTTCCTACCCCCAATCACGAGGGAAAGATGTGGCACATGGGCGAGTTTTGCGTGGGTATTCAGAGCCCGGAGGCTCGTCTAAAAAGTGCCCGAAGAAACTGTAAAAACAGAATCGGATTGGTTTACCTTCCCAAACGAGACTCTGCCCATCGGCGGTGCCTCGTCCGGGTTCCTCTCTGCGCAAACTCAGAGAGTTCGACCGTCTTGCTGGAACAGGTCGCAACAAGTCGATATTTACTTTCCTCCCCCCACTCACGAAGGAAAGATGTGGCACATGGGCCTGTTTTACGTGGGTATTCAGAGCCCGGAGGCTCGTCCAAAAAGTGCCCGAAGAAACTGTAAAAACAGAATCGGATTGGTCAACCTTCCCACACGAGACTCTGCCCTTCGGCGGTGCCTCGTCCGGGTTCCTCTCTGCGCAAACTCAGAGAGTTCGGCCGTCTTGCTGGAACAGGTCGCAGCAAGTCGATATTTACTTTCCTACCCCCACTCACGAGGGAAAGATGTGGCACATGGGCGAGTTTTGCGTGGGTATTCAGAGCCCGGAGGCTCGTCTAAAAAGTGCCCGAAGAAACTGAAAAAACAGAATCGGGTTGGTCAACCTCCCCGAACGTGACTCTGCCCTTCGGTGCGGCCTCGTCCGGGTTCCTCTCCGCTCGAAGTCAGAGAGTTCGACCGTCTTGCTGGAACAGGTCACAGCAAGTCAATATTTACTTGAAACGAGGCAAAGATGTGGCACATGGCCGAGTTTTACGTGGGTATTCAGAGCCCGTAGGCTCGGCCAAAAAGTGCCCGTAGAAACTGTAAAAACATAATCGGGTCGGACAACTTCCCCGAACGAGACTGCCCTTAGACGGAGCCTCGTCAGTGTTCCTCTCTGCGCGAAGTCTGAGCGTTCGACCGTCTTGCTGGAACAGGTCGCAACGAGTCAATATTTACTTGAACGAGGGAAAAAAATCTTTAAGTCTGTGTTTAACAGACTTAGGGGCCTATAATCATCTAAATCCCGCCCAACACCTTTGCCCTTTTTCAATAGCGTGATCACATCCCTGGAAATCCGGTTGGAGATGGACCCCGACCGGAACCAGTTGTTGAACAACACAGTCAAAATCGGGACAAAGATGTGCGACAGGCTCAAGTACAATTCATAGGGCAAACAATCCAGACCAGGCGACTTGCCTCTGCCAACCTTCTTCAATGCTGCGTGGACTTCGCCCTCCGTGATCTCTCCCTCGCAGCTAGCCGCTCAGTCGACGAAAGCCGAAGAAAGTCAACCAAATAGGTGCGAAACTCCTCCTCACTGAGACCAGGCTCCTTGGTAAACCGGCTCTCGAAATGCCGTCGAAACGCCTCGCACGTGGCCCGAAGAGTACGCCCCTCCGGGGTTTCGACTTAACGAATATAACGATCGCCACCTCTGCGCCCATGTTCACAGCTTCGGAAGACATCTTGCTTAACTTATGTCTAATTACCTGGCCCGTGTAGCGCTCGCTATTCGTCGCTCCACGGCCTCCTTAGCTAATGCTATATCTATGTGATCCCAGCCACCGCCCGGGAAAGCGTCGTCGTCATCTCAGCTCTATCTAGGGCGAGCCATTTGCTGAAATCCGTGGTGAAAGACATAATCCTACATTTAAGTCTATTCCACCACTTATTCACGATAATCGCCCCCACTAGCTCCCGCTGCACTAAGCTAGTTAGCTGCTCCTGGAAGTCCCGCCTGACCAGTAAAGACAGATTGACAGTAACCAGCCATTCTAAGCCTATGATCTAACGCCACCCGGGCGCAAACGAGTTTATGATCCGAAAGGCCTACCGAGTGGAACGTGGGACAATCTAACAGATCTATGTCGGCTCTTCTAACATTCTGTCAAGGCAGATAGCTACCTTGTCACAAGGCCAGCTGAGAGCCCAAGTCCAAATTCCTCACCCCACGAGGTGATCGACCCGGTATCTATCAACGAAACCAAAATCCTTGATCAGATCAACCAGATCGCACCTTCTCACTCTAGCAACACGGCCCCGATCTAACTTGGGGCCCAGGACGGCATTCTAGTCCCCCACTAAGATTAGGCGCGTTGAATCGACCAGGAAAGTCATCAACCGCCAAAGAACGAAACCCGCTCCTCCTGGTCGTTGGGCGCATAAACCGCAACTAGTTGGAACGAACCACTTTTCAGGGAAATATTGGACACGATCAACCGTCCCTCGACATCGGTATGCACAAGGTCCACCTTCGCATCAAAAGTACGTCTAACCAGCAAAAAAACTTATATGGCAAACTGGTCCCCATATGGTGAATAGACGACAAAGTCGTTCTTCAGCACGCACGCATCGGAAGTGCAAACAAAATGGGTCTCTTCGATCGCGGCGACATCCACGCCAAAGGACACGAGAATCCCGGAGAAAGCGAACTGCCTTAGATCGATCGCTCAAGCCCTTCACATTCAGAGTTGCTAAGGTGATTGACATCTTTTAAGTGTGAAACGACACAAAAGGAAAATACAATTCTCCTATTCACATACAGGACGGAAATCTGCGTCTATAAGGATGCCGACGGATTGTCCTAGTCTCCCTACACCCATCTCTGAGGTCATCTCTCCTTCCAGGAGAATTCCGCCGACATCCGTGGGATACATTAGTCTTAGACACCTATATAGTGAAGGATGGATCAAAACAGGGACCTTCCCTGCATAATACTGTTTCAATTTCTTTAAATACGGTGTCTACATCTCCACCATTCTTATATTTGGGAAGGAGCTTCTGCTAAATTGTTCTACACTTTGAGATGGCCCCCAGTGGCTTTCACGTAGCTGATTACACCTGGGGCTTTTAGGAAGTTGCATGGATTTTCTACTGTTTTCCCATCCACCGACGTCATATTCAATAAAAGACCCAATTTAGCCATTTTCTGCCTAGAGAGCCGCCTCTTAAATTCCTCCTTGTCCACCCTGCAAATTGTTTCAGGACCGGAGAACATTTTTTCCTTTTGTGTTTTTCTCCCCGGAAGGGTGGAGAGGGGAAGATGTTGTGGAAATGGAACTGAGGGAAGAGTTTGAGGGAGTGAGGGATGCAGCACGGGAAGGGGAAGAAGGGAGGCTCCTTACCTTTGTTCCCATAACAGTGTCTTTTGCGGAAGCCGGGACAGATAGGTTTTGTCCATGACTCTATCCGCCCTACTATGTCCTGAGTGCCTTTGAGATGTTGTCTCCTCCTCGTCTTCCTTCCCTTTGCTTCTTTTTTTAGGGAGGATGTCCGAGGTGGAGGCATTTCGTCCACCTCGATATCAGTATCTTTCCCTTGCTCCTTTTTCTGTTTTTGCTGCTGCTGCTGTTGTTGTTGTTGTTGTTGTTGCTGCTGCTGCTGCTGTTAGTGCTGCTTGCTGCTGTTACTGCTGCTTTTTCTCTCCCCTTTCTGTCTTCTTCTGTTTTGGCGACTTCGTCTGTTGCACCTCCTTCTCTGACTTTTGTTTTTGTGGCACCTTCATTGCTCGCTGCTGTGATGATTGTTGCTGCTTCTGTACAGTGTCCTCCTTTTTTTTTTTTTTAGTGGGGAGGCATATTCTATGATTTTATTTAACACCTCCTACCATTGTCCAGCCAACATCGGTGTCTTTTTGGGCTACTTTTTCTATTGGGGGTGTTGCAATTACTGCTGCTGCTGATTTCACGTAAAGTCTATTCTCTTGCACTAATTGCTTGTGAATTTTCGAGGGGGAAAGAGATAAAGAGGAGAAGAATGGTGGAGAAGAGAGACGTCTCACCTTTTTAAACTCGACACACGAACATCTGGTTTACTGTGCAGAGGGTTACTGCTGCGTCAACTTCAAAATAAGTTTCCCGTACTATCACTGAATTTTCTTCTCTTGCAATAATTGCTTGTGAATTTTCGAGGGGGAAAGAGAGAAAGATGTGAACAAAAAGACAGAGGAAAGACGTCTCGCCTCTTTAAACTGGGCACACGAACTTCTGGTATGATGTGCAGAGGATTACTGCAGCATCCCCTTAAAAATCAGTTCCATTACAATCACTGAATTTTCTTCTCTTGCACTAATTGCTTGTGAATTTTCGAGAGGGAAAGAGAGAAAGATGTGAACAAAAGGGCAGAGGAGAGACGTCTCGACTCTTTAAACTCGGCACACGAACTTCTGGTTTAATAAGCAGAGTCTTACTGCAGAGTCACATTAAAAATCCTTTTCCCGTACAATCACTGAATTTTCTTCTCTTGCACTAATTGCTTTTGAATTTTCGAGGGGGAAAGAGAGAAAGATGTAAACAAAGGGGCAGGGCACAGACGGATCGCCTCTTTAAAATCGACACACGAACTTCTGGTTTAATGTGCAGAGTCTTACTGCAGAGTCACCTTAAAAATCATTTTCCCGCACAATCACTGAATTTTTTTTCTCTGGCACTAAATGCTTGTGTATTTTCGAGGGGGGGAAGAGAGAAATGTTTGAACAGAGGGGTAGAGGAGAGACGTCTCATCTCTTTAAACTCGACACACGAACTTCTGGTTTAATGTGCAGAGGCTTACTGCTGCGTCACCTTAAAAATCAGTTTCCCGTACAATCACTGAATTTTCTTCTCTTGCACTAATTGCTTGCGAATTTTCGAGGGGGAAAGAGAGAAAGATGTGAACAGAGGGGCAGAGGAGTGACATCTCACCACTTCAAACTCGACACACGAACTTCTGGTTTAATGTGCAGAGTCTTACTGCAGCGCCACCTTAAAAATCAGTTTCCCGCAAAATCACTGAATTTTTTTCTCTTGCACTAAATGCTTGTGTATTTTCGAGGGGGAAGAGAGAAAGCTTTGAACAGAGTGGTAGAGGAGAGACATTTCACTTCTTTAAACTCGAGACAGGAACTTCTGGTTTAATGTGCAGAGGCCTACAGCAAAGTCACCTTAAAAATCAGTTTCCCGTACAATCACTGAATTTTCTTCACTTGCACTAATTGCTTGTCAATTTTTGAGGGATAAAGAGAGAAAGATGTGAACAAAGGGGCGCAGGAGAGACGTCTCGCCTCTTTAAAATGGACACACGAACTTCTCGTTTAATGTGCAGAGACTCACTGCAGAGTCACCTTCAAAATTAGTTTCCCTTACAATCACGGAATTTTCTTCTCTTGCACTAATTGCTTGTGAATTTTCGTGAGGTAAAGAGAGAAAGATGTGAACAGAGGGACACAGGAGAGACGTCCCACCTCTTTAAACTCGACACACGAACTTCTGGTTTAATGTGCAGACGCTTACTGCAGAGTCACCTTAAAAATCATTTTCCCGTATAATCATTGAATTTTCTTTCCTTGCACTAATTGCTTGTGAATTTGCGCGGGGGAAAGAGACAAAGATGTGAACAGAGGGGCACAGGAGAGTCGTCTCACCTCTTTAAAGTCGACACACGAACTTCTGGTTTAATGTGCAGAGGCTTACTGCAGAGGCAACTTAAAAATCAGTTTCCCGTAAAATAACTGAATTTTCTTCTCTTGCACTAATTGCTTTTGAATTTTCGAGGTTAAAGAGGGATAGATGTGAACAGAGGGGCACAGGAGAGACCTCTCATCTCTTTAAACTCGACACACGAACCTCTGGTTTAATGTGCAGAGGTTTACTGCAGAGTCAAATTAAAAATCAGTTTCCCGTACAATCACTGAATTTTCGTCACTTGCACTAATTGCTTGTCAATTTTCGATGGGGAAAGAGAGAAATATGTGAAAAAAGATGCAGAGGAGAGACGTCTCACCTCTTTAAACTCGACACACGAACTTTTAGTTTAATGTGCAGAGGCTTACTGCAGAGTCACCTTAAAACTTAGTTTCCCGTACAATCACGGAATTTTCTTCTCTTGCACTAATTGCTTTGAATTTTCGAGGGGTAAAGAGAGAAAACATGTGAACAAAGGGGCACAGGAGAGACGTCTAGCCTCTTTAAACTCGACACACGAAATTCTGGTGTAATGTGCAGATGCTTACTGCAGAGTCACCTTAAAAATCATTCTCCCGTATAATAACTGAATTTTCTTTTCTTGCACTAATTACTTGAGAATTTTCGAGGGGGAAAGAGACAAAGATGTGAACAGAGGGGCACAGGAAAGACGTCTCACCTCTTTGAACTCGACACACGAACTTCTGGTTTAATGTGCAGTGGCTTACTGCAGAGTCACCTTGAATATCTGTTTCCCGTACAATCCCTGAATTTTCTTCTCTTGCACTAATTGCTTGTGAATTTTCGAGGGGGAAAGAGAGAAAGATGTGAACAGAGGGGCAAAGGAGAAACGTCTCACCTCTTTAAACTCGATAGACGAACTTCTGGTTTAATGTGCAGAGGCTTACTTCAGAGTCACCTTAAATATCATTTTCCCGTACAATCACTGAATTTTCTTCTCTTGCACTAATTGCTTGTGAATTTTCGAGGGATAAAGAGAGAAAGATGTGAACAAAGGGGCACAGGAGAGACGTCTCGCATCTTTAAACTCGACACACGAACTTCTGGTTTAATGTGCAGAGGCTTACTGCAGAGTCGCCTTAAAAATCAGTTTCCCGTACAATCCCTGAATTGTCTTCTCTTGCACTAATTTCTTGTGAATTTTCGAGGGATAAAGAGAGAAAGATGTGAACAAAGGGGCACAGGAGAGACGTCTCGCCTCTTTAAACTCAACACACGAACTTCTGGTTTAATGTGCAGAGGCTTACTTCAGAGTCACATTAAATATCATTTTCCCGTACAATCACTGAATTTTCTTCTCTTGCACTAATTGCTTGTAAATTTTCGAGGGGTTAAGAGGGAAAACATGTGAACAAAGGGGCACAGGAGAGACGTCTCGCCTCTTTAAACTCGACACACGAACTACCGGTTTAATGTGCAGAGGCTTACTGCAGAGTCGCCTTAAAAATCAGTTTCCCGTACAATCCCTGAATTTTCTTCTCTTGCACTAATTGCTTGTTAATTTTCGAGGGGCAAAGAGAGAAAAATGTAAACAAAGGGGCAGAGGAGAGACGTCTCACCTCTTTAAACTCCACAGACGAACTTCTGTTTAATGTGCAGGGGCTTTCTTCAGAGTCACCTTAAATATCATTTTCCCGTACAATCACTGAATTTTCTTCTCTTGCACTAATTGTATGTGAATTTTCGAGGGAAAAAGAGAGAAAGATGTGAACAGAGGGGCAGAGGAGAGACGTCTCACCTCTTTAAACTCGACAGACGAACTTCAGGTTTAATGTGCAGAGGCTTTCTTCAGAGTCACCTTAAATATCATTTTCCCGTACAATCACTGAATTTTCTTCTCTTGCACTAATTGCTTGTGAATTTTCGAGGGAAAAAGAGAGAAAGATGTGAACAGAGGGGCAGAGGAGAGACGTCTCACCTCTTTCAACTCGACAGACGAACTTCTGGTTTAATGTGCAGAGGCTTACTTCAGAGTCACCTTAAAAATCATTTTCCCGTACAATCACGGAATTTTCTCTTCTTGCACTAATTGCTTGTGAATTTTCGAGGGGCAAAGAGAGAAAGATGTGAACAGAGGGGCAGAAGAGAGACGTCTCGTCCACTTTAAACTCGATAGACGAACTTCTGGTTTAATGTGCAGAGGCTTACTTCAGAGTCACCTTAAATATCATTTTCCCGTACAATCACTGAATTTTCTTCTCTTGCACTAATTGCTTGTGAATTTTCGATGATGAAAGAGAGAGAGATGTGAACTGAGGGGCGCAGGAGAGACGTATTGCCTCTTTAAACTCGACACACGAACTTCTGGTTTAATGTGCAGAGGCTTACTGCAGAGTGACCTTAATTATCAGTTTCCCGTACAATCCCTTAATTTTCTTCCCTTGCACTAATTGCTTTTGAATTTTCGAGGGGGAAAGAGAGAAAGATGTGAACAGAGGGGCAGAGGAGAGACGTCTCACCTCTTTAATCTCGACACACGAATTCCTGGTTTAATGTGTAGATGCATATGGCCGTATCACGTTAAAACACTATTTCTTGTACATTCATTGAAGTTACGCCATGCCAAGTGACCGTCTGTGAGTACCGGATGTTATTTGCTTGGTAATGCGGGTGGTGTAATAAATAATCGTTCGGGATTGTTAATCCGAGAGCCGAGTTCTAATTCCATTTGTTATTTTCACTTACGCGCAAATAAAATTGAGAAAGGTAAGAATTCTTCTCTTCTCCCAAAGCTATGGGTTAAGTATTACGAATTATTTTTAAAATTATTCTACACTGTAGTAACATGAAACATATTTTTGTGCGAGGTATTAAAATTTTACTTTCCTACCAACGCCAAGTTCTTGTGCTAGGCACGAAACTTAATTCGTAAAAACAGCAGCTCTTGATAATAGGCGCAACTTAAATGAAACAAGACGACCACTGCATAAAATTTGAAAAGGAATAACATCTTTATTTAAAATTACAAATTTGAAAATTATAAAACATGGCTTGCACAAAAAAAGAAAGAACTAGAAAGATCCGAACAGGGCGAAAAAAATCGTCCAGTATTTTAAATTTCAAGTCCAAAGAAAAAACCCCACAAGCAAAAAAACATCACGACGACGATTTCCTCCGACTTCCATAATAACAGCAATACACGCAATCTACATAAACCCAATTTTTTTAAAAGAAATTAATCAGTTTGTCTGACGATCGCAAAAGCGTGAAACCCAGGGTCACAAACATCAATCCAACCATATATGTTATCTCTATCTCTGATATTGAGCGCTTTCTAATAAGTACCGCGCATATAATATATAAATAATTATACATATATATATATATTTATTTATTTATATTTATATACACACACTTTTCACACACATATATATACATACATACATAGATAATGTGTTCAAATAGATAGATAGCTAATGCGTTCCCCCTCTTTTTCATGCGCCGTAAGTTGTAAGAGTCTGATTGATAAATCTTTTGAGTTCCGTTTGAAACAACAGGGTGTGTAACCGTCTTTAACAGTACCTCTTTTCATCAACAGGGTACCTGAAATACACAAATGCAATGTGATTAAAAACTTTGATAACTACTGAGTACATAGAATAAATCTGAATTACTAATAAATATAGCTAGACATCCGATTGAGTTCGATCCCGGCTTAAAGAAATCGGATGTCTAGCCATCTTTATCAGTACCTCTTTTCATCATCAGGAGACCTGAAATACACAAATGCAATGTGATTAAAAACTTTGATAACTACCGAGTACATAGAACATAGAACAAATCTGAATTACTGATAAATATACATATATATACATATGTGTGTGTGTGTATATATATATATATATATATATATATATATATATATATATATGCATCAAATCATTGTACAAACATATTGATAAATATAACAGACAACAAATGCCTATTATGTTTTATCATGAGGTTTTCCAAACGTCGTTATAATGACTTTAGTTTCAAGAGAAAATAAAAACAAGAATTTTCCAATATTTGCATATTACTTTATTACAATGGTTGTCGATCTAAACTTTCGTCTCACATTTTGTTGCAAAAAAAACTTCTATGTCAACAAAACATTATTAGGATTATGTCATATTTTTCACTTTACATGTACATGTCCATGTGCCATCCATTTTAGTTGTTGCTGAGCACGAGCAAACAAAATATCAAAAGACAAAGTGTCGAAAGACTAAATGACGACTGGAAAAAATGTCAAACAGATAAAATGACGAATGGATAAAATGTCAAACAGACAAACTGTCAAATGGACTAAGTATGGAAAAAACAAAATGTCAAATTGGCAAAGTGTCAAACGGAAAAAGAGTCAAATTGACTAATATGATTAAAAACTTTGATAACTACTGAGTACATAGATCAAATCTCATCAATTGCTTTTGTAATATATTTTTTAAACTGTAAAGAGACTTTATAGACACCCTTTAGTATGGTAGGTACGTGAATTTCTCGATTTGAGCCAACGGAACTCCCCGGCACTGAAGGTTCAACTGGACCGGTTATCATGTGGCTGCATGATCTTCGTCTTTCTAGGATTAATTCTTTGGGGATCAGTTTAATATTTAATAACTGTAGTAATACGACCAACCACTTTACGTCCTGTAGAACTTTAGGCAAATGCTTGTTAATACTTGTCATAAAAATGATGGCTTATTTTGTTAAGTCTTTAACACTTGTGCATAGACAAAATGTCGAATGGAGAAAGTATCAAACGGAAAAGAAACGAATTGGCTACATGACAAAAGACCAGAAATTTTCCTACAATAGAATAACTTAGAATGTAAGTATCCAGTCGGTGAAAAATTATTTTTTAACTTAAACTGACATAAAAATCTCCGATGAAAAAAAAACTTTCTATATAAGTGTTAAAATTTTTGAACAAGGATCTGCATTCAAAATACAATAAAGTTAAAATTGTTATTTATGATCCCTAATATATATATATATATATATATATATATATATATATATATATATATATAAAGACTCAATTTAATTTGCTAAAAATAGTGTAATAAACGCCCCATTTAAACCGGACCGCTAACGTATAATCACGGAGTCTTAATCCTTTTTTAAGGTTATTATTATTATTATTGAAATGATGCCAAAGCTAAGCAACAAAAAGTTATTTCGTCTTAATAATATAAGTCACGACACAAAGTTGTCTGCTTATAAAACCTTGACAATTTTCTCATGGGCAGTACATTTTGCTGCATTACTTCGAAAGATGTATCGAAATCTGCCGTTCAACTTTCCTAAGAAGTAAAGAAAAAAGAGGTGAGAAGATAATTTGAAACAATGCTATCCAGATATATGCTCTTTCAGCTTCTTACATAAAATTTTGAAGTTGATAAATAAAAGGCTTTTTTAAGAATCTAGTAACTTAAGCGTTCGAAAAACTATGACCTTTTTCCACCAGGCACTTTGTCCATTCGACACTTTGCTTTTTTAACATTTTGTCCAAATGCCTTTTAGTCTGTTCGATTCTTTCGTCATTTTGTCTGTTCGAATCCTTTTCCGCCCGACACTTTGTCCATTCGACACTTTGTCCATTCGACACTTTGTCCATTCGACACTTTGTCCATTCGACAATTTGTCCATTCGACACTTTGTCCATTCGACAATTTGTCCATTCAACACTTTGTCCATTTGACACTTTGTCCATTCGACACTTTGTCCATTCGACACTTTGTCCATTCGACACTTTGTTTTTTTGACATTTTTTCCAAATGCCTTTTAGTCTGTTCGATTCTTTCGTCATTTTGTCTGTTCGAATCCTTTTCCGCCCGACACTTTGTCCATTCGACACTTTGTCCATTCGACACTTTGTCCATTCGACACTTTGTCCATTCGACAATTTGTCCATTCAACACTTTGTCCATTTGACACTTTGTCCATTCGACACTTTGTCCATTCGACACTTTGTCCATTCGACACTTTGTTTTTTTGACATTTTGTCCAAATGCCTTTTAGTCTGTTCGATTCTTTCGTCATTTTGTCTGTTCGAATCCTTTTCCGCCCGACACTTTGGAAAGAGGAACAAACCCAGATTCGAATTACGAATTGGTGATATCAAAATTGAACAAGTACAATAATTTATGTCTAGGAAGTGTTTTTACTGAGGATGAAGAAAGGGACAGTGCATTGGAATCGCGAAAGATGCCTTCTAAAAGCTAAGCAAAGCAATTAAATAACAGGAAATTTTCGTTAGAAGAGAAGGAAAGAATATTGGACTGCTATATAAGATTAGTCCTCCTCCGACATGACAGTCAATGCTTAAGTTAACCTGATTTAAAAAATACTTTAAATGAATACGATTTACAAATACGTTTATAAAGTATCTTTATTTCAACTTTCTTCAGTCAATGCTGGACAATCTATTCACGAGTGAAAAAAAGACTTGAGGCAACAGAAATGGGGTTCTACAGAAGGATGGTGAGAATACCATGGACTGAACATATAAGCTACGCCGAAGATTTACAAAAAATGGAATGGAAAATTAAACTTATGCTTAACATCAGAAAGAGACAATTGAAATTTCCAGGACACATCATGGGGAAAGAGGGTTTGGTAAATCTAACACTCACAGGACACGTTGATTTCAAGTGGGACAGAAAAAGCAGCCCTATCTAACGAGATGGTGTAAATATTTGGCAGAACATGGATTACGAGAGATAGCAAAAAGACAAACATTTCTAAGAGCTATAACGGACAGGAAGTTGTCGAGAGCCATTATTGCCTACGTTCTGAAGTACATGGAAGAAGAAAACATACTCATATTAGAAATGTTGATATGTTGGAAGTCCTTACTATTGTTCAAAGTTTTACATGTGAGTTTTTAAATATATATTTTTGTAATAGGGATCAGTTTAATACATAATAACAATTGAAAACTGTTCACCCATTTTTTTGTCCAGTAGAATCTTATGAAATACTAATTTTGGAGGCGTGTATAAATGCTAATGAAAATAATTAGGGTTTTATTTCCATGTTTTTAACTATTATCAAATAAGAAGAATTGTCAAATAAGATTTAATTTTTTTATATCACTATAATCTATATAATATTTAATGTATACGATTCGTGCTTACGTGGTGCGTCGTCCGTTCGGCGAATAATAATGATTTAATAATATAATAATTTAATATAATAATGATTTAAATTTCTTTCCGACTCTCTCTTTTTACCTCTCTCTCTCTTTCCGCTTCTCTCTCTTTCTTTCCCACCTCTCTCTTTCAACATCTCTTTGCGAACGTGCTTGCGTGCTGCGTCGTCTGTCCGGCGAATAATAATGATTTAAGTTTCTTCCCATCTCTCTCTCTCTCTCTTTCCACCTCTCTCTTTCCACCTCTCTCTTTCCACCTCTCTCTTTCCACATACAATAATTACCAATTACATTATCAATAACTATCTGGTTATAAGTAACATTCTCAACTGACATGGATTGGAAAGACTGCAGGTTGGTCGGAAAGTTTTGTCATGCCCTCTACCAAAAAATAATGAGAGCAATAGTAAAACAAAGTGATTCCGCACATCATTCATGCTCTTGCTAGAATGCACGCGATCATATGTCCACACATTGCAAGCAGCCTCTCTTCCAAACTGTACGAGCTCCTATCAGCCATCTGAATTAGAAAACTATGAATATAGTTCAAAAGCTTTTGGCAAATTTATTTTTAACTTAATCTGATTTAAAATAATATTTTAAGTGAATAAGACTTACAAATACGAGTTTTGTATACAGTAAGTATTTTTTTCAACTTTCTTCAAAAAGATAATTTAAAAAACAAAAACAAAATACAATTTTTAATGTTTCAATCAAACTCAGTGTTATATCACCTGAAACCTCAGTAACCCCACGGGTCACAGGTCGTCTAGTTATGGCACTAAAAATTCGATTTATGGATTTTATACAAATAAATGGGTGTGAAATAGGATAATCACTGATATATTATTATTGATATATCCGTTGTAAGTGATGGCTACTGCCGGAACGAAAGCCTGAAGGAGAAAGCTTCTGGCGATAGTAATTAAATTTACAGGTCAGGAAAGGAAACTATATGAGCTCATGCAGAAGCTAGTAAAGGAAAGCGAGAAGAAAGGACTAAGTATGGTTAAAGACAGCCAGAAAGAGATCCCGCTTTGCTGTTTCGTCCAGTTGTTTGTAAAGTACTTATTTATATTTCAGCTCTCTTTAAACAAACAATATGCAGTCACTGTCTTATTTGGCTTCTGGCGTTCTTATAAAATTTCTTATATAGACTAAATTTAGGGAAATATATTTCTAACAATATTCTTTCTTTTGCAACAGAGTATACATATATAGGAATGCTTGAAAACATTTGGAAATTTGTTTAATGTAAAGTTACACATCACGGACGCCATCAGCAATGTGTGCAGTCACCTTATTCAAATGTGAGTACCTATTTCTCAACTTTTTTGGAAAATCATCACAGTCTTATTTGGCTTCTGGCGTTCTTACGTTACAGCAGTATTTCCTGAGCTGCGTATTAAATTGCCATCATCACCTTCATGGGTCATTGAATTGTTTTAATGTTTAGATATCTAAACATTTACTCACATATATTACACGAACCTTTAATTATCAGTGTAACGCTTCTCTACGTTGTTAATACACAACTTCATGTAATAATGGGGCTTAATTTTAAAATGGTTATGATGGTTGAGGTCTGGGAGATGAATGACTCAGGTGGTAGGAAGAGAACTTTATGGCGATAAGAAGGATAGATATAAATATATAATATTGACAATTTCTTATAAAATAATGTATAGACTTAATTTAGTGAAAAAAAAGACATTTCTAACAATATTCTTTCTTTTGCAACAGAGTATTTCGTTTCGTTTCTAACGAAAAACATAAATTTAATTTTATAATCAATAGATCAGGGTTTTTACTCGTCAACATATTTTAAACGTTTTATTAAAATATTTATTAGCATTGTCGGCTTAATTCGTTGTATTTATTTATTAATTCATTTTAATCGCATAAACAAGATTAGTTTTTTTACTCGTTAACATGTTTTAAACGTTTTATTATGATATTTTTAAGCACTCTAACTTGAGGTCCAGGATGGCATTCCAGTCCCCGATAAAAACTAGGCGCGTTGAATCCACTAGGAACGGCCCCAACCGCCGAAAAAACGAGACCCGCTCCTCCCGGCCATTGGGCGCATAAACCGCAACGACTCGGAACAAACCACTTTTCACGGCAATATCGGCCACGATCAACCGGCCCCCGGCATCGGTATGCACAAGGTCCACCTTCGCATCAAGAGCACGTCTGACAAGCAAAGAAACTCCTCTGGCAGACAGGTCCCCATATGCTGAATAGATGTCAAAGTCATCCTCCAGCACACACGCATCGGCACTGCAAACAAAGTGGGTCTCTTCGATCGCGGCAACATCCACATCAAGGGAGAGAAGGTCCCGGAGCAGGCGGGCAGCCTTACCCCGATCCCTTAAGCCCCTCACATTCAACGTTGCTATCTTAATTGACATCTTCTAAGCCTGCAAAAAAGGAAAAGAATTAGTGCAAAAACCTACTCACATACGGGGCGGAAATCTGAGGGTGAAAGGACCCCGACGGATTGTCACAAGCTCCCTGTGCCCATCTCTGACGTCATTTGACCGTCTGAGACAATCCCGCCAAGCTTGGGGGAAGTTCCTAGGGTCCTCTGTTGATTTCCCAGAGGTAATTTTAAAAAGAGGGCCCAAGAGTGCCTTTTTCTGTGTAGAAAGGTCCCTCTCCGCCTCCTTTTTGTCCACCTTACATATGTCCTCTACTTTTTTAGAAATGACTTTTCCCCTTCTTTTTCCTGGAAGGGTGAGGCGGGGTTGAAGTTGACGGAGCGGGGGGGTAGTAGATGGTGGGATAGTATATGGTGGGGTAGTAGCTGGTTGGGTAGATGGCTGGGTAGAAGGTTGGGTCGTGGGTTGGGAGGGTGTGAAAAGTGAGGGGGACTGAGACCTGGCTGGTGAAGCCGGTGCGCTTCTGGGGCGTGACTTTGTTGCTGGTGCAGCAGGAAGAGATGTCGATTTTGCTGTGGTTAGTTCTTTCTCTCTCCTGCTTCGCTCTGCCACTCTTTCCTTTTTAGTCGAGATCTCCTCTCCTCGTCTTCCTCTTCCCTTTAGAAGCCTGAGGTGGAGGCATTTCTTCCACCTCCATCTCGCCCTCTGGATTTGGTTGCTTTGTAGGTTGATCTTTCTTTTGGGCTGGTTGCTGCTTCTCCAGTTTTGCAGAATCCTGCTGAACCACTTTCGGCTGGTTCTTAGGGCTGCTCTTCTCCTGTTGTGGCCGCTGTTGTTTGGGAGGTTGTTCGTTCCGCTTCCGGGGAGAAGATGCTGTCTTTTTCCCCTTAACCATGACCCACTCCCCATCAGGAGCCCCTATATATATATATGACTAGTGAGACAATCCAGATGACTTAACTTCCTTTATAGTCTACCAATTGAAGTTTAACCAATCAGAAGCCGCAGAACATTTGTATCCGTCGTGTATAAAGGCGGCCATCTTTGTTTACCCTACCGAAGGACCAGTGCCAACTTGACCAGGCGAAGATGACAGAAGGAAGAACTACGCTCTGCTACTTTGCTACGATATCCACTGCGAACCTGAACTACGCTTTCCTACTGTCTCCGAAATATTCACTGCCAATCTCTGGATTCTATACTCGAAGACGACCGTCATGAAAATGTCTAACAATGAATATGCCAATAAAAGCGGCAGAAATAGAATGCAGAGGTCCGTTAACAAGATCTGGTCAACGGCAGCCGCCAATAAGGTCATACATGGACGATATGACTATAACATCTTCGTCTGTGATTGGTGCGATGTGGTTACTAAAAGGTTTGGAGAAACTTATTTTATGGGCAAGGATGAGTTTCAACGCCGCCAAATCGAGGTCATTAGTGGTGAAAAAAGGGAAAACTTCAGAGAGGGATCGCTTTAAATTGTCTGGCAAGTATATCCCGACTATAAAGCAAAACCCAATCAAGAACTTGGGTAAGCGTTTTGACAATACCCTGAAGGACTCTGTCGCAATCCAGGAAACAAAGGATAACCTTGAAGCCTGGTTAGATAAAGTAGACAAGTCTGGCTTACCCGGTCGATACAAAGCTTGGATTTACCAACATGTTATCCTTCCCAAAATATTGTGGCCTTTGTCTATCTATGATTTCACTACCTCTACCATAGAACACATAGAAAAAAACATCAACTCTCGTTTATGGAGATGGCTAGGTCTACCAAAGTGTCTAAGTAGCGCCGCCCTTTACAGTAATTCCAACATTCTTCAACTACCCTTTAAAAGCCTCATAGAAGAATATAAAGTCGCTAAGGTGCGAACAATAATACAAGTTCTCCAAGGACCCAAAAGTGGCAAGAGCAAATATTGAGGTTTACACTGGGAGGAAATGGAACGCTGTAAAGGAGTTGAAAGTGACAGAAGAGCGTCTTCGCGAAAAAGCGGTGCTGGGCACTGGTCGGGCAGGGCTGGGTTTCTTTCCTACTGTTAGAATTGACAAAGCCGTAGGTAAGGAAAAGCACCAACTCTTACTGGACGAAATTCTCGCAGGGGAAGAGGAAATGAGAGTATCAAAGATGATTGGGTTTAAACAACAAGGTTCATGGACAAAATGGGAGACAATGATACCTAGGAAAGTCGGATGGTCAGATCTATGGCGTAATGAACTTTTTGATCCGATCTGTTTATGACCTTCTACCAAGCCCCGTTAACCTACAATTATGGACTAAATCAGAATCGCCCTCATGCCACCTATGCGGTCAAATAGGTTCTTTAAAACACATACTTAGCAACTGCAAATGAGCCCTAGCAGACGGTAGGTATAGATGGTGCCATGATCAAATACTAAAACAAATTGCGGAAGTCGTTAGCACAGCCATCCATACAAACAAACCGAATTCAAACATGAATTTTATAAATTTTATTAAAGCTGGCGCGAAACAGAACCCAAATAAAATGACCGCACCCAACTGTTTATCATGTTCAACAGACTGGGAACTCAGAGTGGATTTAGGTAAAAGGCTAAATTTCCCCGATCACATTTCCAAAACCCGATTGCGTCCAGACCTAGTCCTCTTTTCAAATAAACTAAAGAAAATCATCATGTGGGAACTAACAGTCTGTTATGAGGATAACAAAGAAGAAGCCAGTGAAAGGAAAAAACTAAAATACGATGAATTAGTGGAAAGTTGTAGGAATAATGGATGGAAGGCAAGCTGCAAACCAATCGAAGTAGGCACAAGGGGTTTTGTGGCAAAATCACTAGTCAGCGCCTTAACAGACATTGGGATAGTGGGAACAAAAAAACGAAAAGCTATCCAAACCATTACCGAGACAACAGAAAGAACAGCTAAATGGTTATGGCTAAAACGTGCAAGTGTATGGTCGAGCAAACTGAGGAAAGCCTAAATTAATGTAAAAGTGTAACTTTTTTTTTATATATACATCATTGTATATTAAATGTAAATAGTGTAAAGATATGCCACAACTTTTAGCTAACTAGAAATGCCGTAATCGGTTTGTAAATACGTATAATCGAAAACAGTCGTTTTTTTATTTTTTATTTTTTTTTTTTTTTTTACACGGTTCGTTTGTCAGCCATTGTAAAATGGCAGTATTTTTCTTATCTCTGTAAATAGTAATTATTAGCAAGTGAAATGAAACTTGATGGGAAGTGTGTAAAAACGGAAAACATAATTACCATCTAAGTATCCGATGAAGGGGTGTCCACTAAAAAAAGAAAAAAAATTACCCGTAAACAGCTTAGAGTTCGCACCGTTGTGATTGGCTGTTGGTCAATCTCCAATCAAATGTGTGATAACGGGGTATATTTATGGAAGTCAGTGTCTACAAGCATTTTTTAGAGGGCGTTTCAGAGTCTGATCAGCTCTGACGGGGTCGATTTGGTGAGGTCAGTATGATGTTTGAAAGACCCGAAACTGCCCAATGATCCAATTCCAGAACATCACTGACGACGCCCTCTAGCGCTAAAACAGCGTATATTCAAAGCAGTACATATATGGGAATGCTTTCACTCACATATAAAACACGAACCTTTAATTATCATAGTGTAATGCTTCTCTGCGTTGTTAATACACAACTTCATGTAATAATGGGGCTTAATATTAAAATGGTTATGATGCTTGAGGTCTGGGAGATGAATGACTCAGGTGGTAGGAAGAGAATTTTATGGCGATAAGGAGGATAGATATAATTATATAATATTGGCAATTTCTTATAAAATAATGTATAGACTTAATTTAGTGAAAAAAAATACATTTCTTACAATATTCTTTCTTTTGCAACAGAGTATACATATATGGGAATGCTTGAAAACATTTAGAAATTTGTGTAATGAAAATTTACACATCACGGACGCTATCAGCAGTGTATGCAGTCACCATATTCAAATGTGAGTACCTATTTGTCACCTTTTTTGGCAAAACATCACAGTCTTATTTGGCTTCTGGCGTTCTTACGTTACTTCAGCATTTCTTGATCTGCGTATTTAATTGAAATCATCACCTTCATGGGTCATTGAATTGTTTTATTGTTTAGATATCTAAACATTCACTCACATATATTACACCAACCTTTAATTATCATTGTGTAACGCTTCTCTACTTTTGTACATATCTTAGAATTAATACAAAGGATCTGCAGAAATTCCAAGTAATACTACGAATGAGCTCAGCTGATTATTGTCAGAGATTATACTTTATCTTGGAACATTTCCTTCTTCTTATAGGTGAAAACTCACTTAGAATTGATATAAATGATCTGCAGGAATTCCCAATAATTATATATATATGTTGTCAGCTGATTATTCTTAGAGATGACATTATAACCCAGGACCGATTCTTTCTACTTACAGAGGAAAACTTACAATTTATATAAATGTCTGAAGGAATTCCTAATATTAATACGAATGGGCACAGCTGAGTATTCTCAGAGATTACAATTTTACCCAGGAAGATTTCTTTCTGCTTACATATTAGAACTCACTTGGAATTAATATAAGGGGTCTGCAGCAATTCCCAATAATAATACAAATGCGCTCATTTGATCATTTTTTTTACAGATTACATTATATTCAAGCAACTACTTTCTTCTTACACAGGAAAAATCACTTAGATTTCTGAAAATGTATCTTGCTGGCATTCTCAATTTATAATACACCTCGGCTCATCTTATTATTGTCAGAGATTACATTATGATATAATGGAATATGTATACACCTGAGTCCCCCCTCACTGGAATATAGTAGGCTTGTTTCCGTCATAACTTCAGGCGGACGTTTTGGTACGACAGATATTAAGTCTATGGTAAAAACCCGAAGCCCTTAAAAATTCTCTGGAATTTCCGGCACATCAAGGGTGTGTATGTGGAGGTGCCGGAAAATTTTAAGGCCCGAAATCTGCTCACCGTCGTGAGAACTGGCCCGGGTATGCGGGAGATATGGGGCATGATAGAGGAGGCTAAGGCCTCCTTGAAAGTGGTGCCCCCAGCAGTAGTCCTCCTTGAGGATAATTTAGATGAGACAAAAAAAGTGCAAAGGGAGGGTCCCTATTTTCGTTCACCCATCCCTTTATAGAGCTCTTAAGTTAACCTATCCCGCGGACATCGGTGGCTTGTCTCAGAGTGATTCTCTCGATACTGAGATGATGTCAGGTTCGATGGGACAAGCTGTCCTCACCCCAGCCATGTTCTATCCTGAAGGACAACCCTAATCGGCTTCACAATGGCTCTCTGGTTAGCCAGTTTAAATGTCCGGGGCCTGAGGTCCGAGTCTCGCAGGGCGAGGCTCTCTCGTGACCTTCAGCGCCTCGGGGTGAATGTATGTTGAATACAAGAGACCCGGTTTTCTTCTCATGATCGTGAGGACATACTGTCTAAGGGGTTTGCCCTTTATTCAGCCTGTTTTAATGGTCGTTCGAGAGGTGTCTCATGGCTAGTGAGCAAGTATTTGAAGGCTGCTTGTACCCTTGTCTTCGCGGATCCGGCGGGCAGACTTTGCGTGCTGGATGTTGCCATAAAGGATAAGGTTCTACGTCTCATTGGGGTTTATGCGCCCAATATCCATTCCGAGCGGCCTGCTTTGTTTCGGCAGATCGCACCGTTCTTGACGACGTCTCGTCGGGCAGTTTTAGCGGGGGGTTGGAATGCCGTCCTTGACCCCGATATAGATCGTATAGGGCATAAACAAGGTACTAACAACCCGGATGTGAAACCGTTTCGGGACTTTATCGATCTTGTCGATAAGTTCCGGAATGAACACCCTCGGGAGGTAGCATTGACTTGGACAACTAGTGGCAACTCGGCTCCTAGGACGCTTGCGAGCTACCTGGACCGAGTCTTAGTTAGGAGAGTCGATGTAGGGCTTTTAGGGTGTCCAAGTTTCCATTACATAGTTTATACGGATCATAGGCTTGTCCGGGTCCATGTAAACTTAGATAAGCCTAAGGTTAAGTTGGCTGGTTACTGGAAATTGAACTGTTCACTTTTTGGTGATCAGGGTTTCCGGGACCAGCTGTTACTAACCATCCAAAGGGAATTGACGGGAGCGGTTGTGGGAAATGCCTGGTGGGGCAATTTAAAATCTAAAATTCGAACGTTTGCTGCCGATTTTAGTCGTCGACTCAATCTAGATAGATTAGCGGCGCAAACTGCTTTAGAAAATAAAGTCGATCGGGCAGTGAAATCCCGTGTTAGTGGGGATATAGCTTTAACTAAGGCAGAGTTGTCCTCCTTGCTTATCAAGAAGGATCAAGATCTGGTAGTTAGGGCTAGGTTAAAAAGAATGTCTTCTGAGGCAACGAATATGGCCGCTGAACTGCGGGCAGAGGAAAATCGAAACGCGTCTAGGCGACATATAGCGTTCCTCACGTTGCCGGATAAGCGGACCGTGACTACAAACGCGGGCATATGTGAGGTCTTTCGGGACTACGTTCAGGATCTTTTCACCAGGGAGCCCGGTCTGAGCTCTGCTCAGTTCGACGCCTATTTAGCTGACTTTCCCTGCCTCTCGGCAGCTGAAGCGGCTAGGTGCTAAGTTCCCATAACAGAGTCGGAGATCTGGGAAGCGCTGAAGCAGGTTGGCCTGGATAAGTCTCCGGGGCTAGATGGTCTTCCCTACGAAGTTTACTTGAGGTTGTTGCACGTTTTTGTTCCTTTGCTGGAACTGATTTACAACCACTGGATGAGGCAGGGGTCTTTACCCCAACGCTTCACCAGGGGTGTGACCAAGTTGCTGCGTAAGGACAAGAACGGTGGGGATGGGTTAGGGAACTTTCGCCCTTTAACCATGTTAAATACGGACTTAAAGATTTTGGCGAAGATCTTAGCCAACCGTTTGCAGCTTGTCCTGTCTAGACTGATTGGCCCTGAACAGACTTGTGCTGTGAAGGGTAGGACTATTCAGGATAACCTTCACATGGTACGCTTGATCTTAGAACAAGACGACAGTGAAGCCGCGCTGATCATTTTAGATCAGTCCAAGGCCTTCGATAGGGTTGACCATCGATTTCTGGAGGCTGTCCTTTCGGCGGCCGGTTTCGGAGCCGACTTTCGCTCCTGGATCCGACTTTTGTATGCGACCCCCGGTGCGCTGGTGGAAGTGAATGGGGTAAGATCGAAGCCTTTCGTATTGTCTTGCTCCATTCGTCAAGTTTGTCTGCTCTCGCCTCTGCTTTACGTTCTTGCGTTGGAACCTTTCCTTCGCAAGTTAAAGGCGAATCCGGTCCTGCGCGGAATTTCCCTGCCTGGGGCTTCCACCTCAGCCAGGTATTCTGCCTATGCTGACGACGTTTCGGTTCTTGTGTCGAGCAGAGCCGAAATTGACGAAGTTAGCAAAGAGATCAGTGGGTATGAGATGGTGACAGGGGCCAAGATCAACCGCGATAAGTCTGTGGGCTTGCGGTTGGGTGCGTGGAAGGGAGTTTCTCTTCCCGGACCTTTCCTCTGGACGGATGGGCCGATCAAGATACTCGGCGTCTGGTTCGGTCCTGATCTCCAGTTGGAAATGAATTGGTCGGAGGTGCAAGGGAAGGCCGAGATCGCGGTTAATCTGTGGTCTCGGAGGAGACTTTCCCTGAAGGGAAGGGCGGAGGTATGTGTTTCACACATATATCCGATCCTCCTTTACCGACTCTCTGTGCTTCCACTCCCGTATGCCAGACTAATGTCATTAGTCCGGACCTTGTTCTCTTTCTTCTGGAGAGACAAGGCCCCTTTGGTATGTCGCGAGATCTGTTGCCTTCATCCCTCTGAGGGCGGTCTGGGTATACCTAGCATTGAGATTCGTCAATATATGCTTCGCATTACCTTTCTAGACCGAATGTGTCGCGGATTGGATGAGGTGAGCACCTTTTGGAAAGAAGATGTCCGAAAACATTTCCCATCCCTAAGAAGTATGCACTCGTGCGAGGAGGAGGCCGGCCGTACACCTCGTGTCGAGTGCTCCTTCTACCGCGAATGTCGTAGTGCTTTGAAGCTCCTCTTACGAACGACGGATGGCCTCTCCGACGCCCAGGCGTTGTCTCGTAAGGGATTGTATCAATTGTTAGTTAGGGGGTCCGTTCAAGATGATTTGATCGACGAGCTCGGTCTTACGAAGCAGGAGGCTCGCTCGATATGGCCTTGGGCGCCTGGGTTGAAATGTCTCAATAATGATGAGGCATCACTCTGATCCTGGCTGATGATTCGTGGGGCCCTCTGGGTCGGCAAGAGACTTTGTTCAGCAGGCTTGGAGAAATATCCAAACTGTCGTCGCTGTACTGGGGAAGTCGAGACAATCGGTCACGCCTTTTTTCAGTGCAAGACGGTAGTGCCGTTGTGCAAGTTTGTTGAAGGCCTCATGGTTCGCATGCTGCAGGGAAAGTTTTTTGATCTGGAAGCCAGTTCTGTTTGTAGCAATGTGGTGCCGCAATTGACACTATGTGTTCGGTTGCTTACTAGGGATTATGAGAGTCGTGATTTGGACGACGCGTCAGAAAGGATTCCATGAGGGCGAGAAGTTCACCTCTTCCCAACTGATCTTGTTCTTTAAGCATCAGCTTAAAGTCAAGATTAGGACGGAAAGGCGGCGGCTCACCTCATCGGAATTTGGCAAAAGGTGGGTGAATCTTGCGCGAATGTGTAGAGTGAAAGGGGCTGACCTAGAGTCGGTTAGGTACAGAATTTTGTCCTAACAGGGTTGAACATAGGCAACCCACCCAGATTTTAGGTTAGACTAGGTTTTGTATTTTGAATTTTTAGTTTTCCCTTTTTTCTAGTAAACTTAGCTAGGGTATGCATGCGCATTGGTCCCTTTTATTTCTGTCCCTATTTTTTTTCTTTTGTTTAATTCCCCATCCCCTCCCTCGTTAGGTGGTCAGTGATGTCAGTTCTCTGGTGGATGAGGGTCGCCTTTCGTTTTCGTGTGTGTGGTTTTTCGTATTTGTTGTTGTGTATGAATGCGTGTGTGTCTGTGTGAATGCTTGGAGGCATGAATGCTTTTACTTATTTTCTTAGTCCCGCATTGATTTCGTCTAGTTAACTGACGTTTCTGCCACATTTATGGTTTGTGGGGGGTTTTATTACTAACACAGTTTTGTTTAGTTCTATTGTAAATATTTCAGTCATATTGTAGATAATAATTTGGGGATCATTTTAAAAGTTGTTATTTTTTTACCCTCCCCCTACGAACAATAATTGTATATAATGGGTCTAGATAGGACATCATAGAGAATTTGAGGTATTATGGTGGACGTAGTAAGAAAGGTAGGAGTGAATGTGTTGTTTTGGTGATTGAAATATCGTTGGCTTGATTGGGTCAGTGTCTGCGACTAGCTAAGTTTAGAATTAAGACAGATGAAGACCGTCCTTCCCCATCCCCCTTTTAGGCCTTGTGCCACATTTTGTATATATTTATACAAATAAATATTGAGATTAAGTCTATGGTGACGCCCATTGGACATCCTATTTGTCTACCCCTGTTGCCTAAGCATATTGCCTGCAACTACGACCAGTATCAGTCGATTACTGCTACCGTGAACTACTTGGTTTCAGTAGCCAAAACCACTTAGCTAATTCGATCAAATATATCCCTTTCTGGGACAGATCAGTTTGCGACAAGATTTGTAACGACCTTAGAAGTTATAACAAAAAAAAAAAAAAAAAAAAAAACTTAACAGTCGACAACGTGTACTAACGATGAACGTTAGAAAAACTTTTTCGACGCTTACAGAAAGTAAGTAATTTTTACCTTCATGCTTGTTTTAATGCTGACTAACGAGGAACGTTAGAAAAGGAAAAACTTGTGAAACGCTTATAGAAAGAAATTACCCCTCTCTTGTTTGGACTAGGAAAATTTTATTGTCGTATGGAGCAATTTTTTTTCTTTTGAATACGTTGGCATAATGAACAAAATGCTGAATTTGCTAAGGTGCTACAAGACACTTTACAACAACAATTCCAACGACAGAAACTTGAAAGGCTTGAAATTTTATTTGTACAACGGACAAAAGACAATAAATAATTTTGGGAAGACGTTATTTAGGACAAAAAAAGAACCTGGTTCGAGAATTTTTTTCTTTGAAGGAATTGCATATTCACTCGCTGAATTTAAGTACGACCCTGACAGACTGGATAGTATTATTCAATTTGTGGGAATTATCAGTAAACTGTTTCTGTTACAAGGTGAACGTCATAGAGAATTATAAGACGAAGCAAACAAAGATTTATTACGGAGTTGAAAAATGAATTCCCTCGTGTTTTTTCAAAAGGACTAGGTCTGTGCACAAAAACAGAAGTCAAATTCCAGTTGAAAGAAAATGTGAAACCAATCTTTAAACCAAAGAGAAAAGTACCATTTTCGGCACTAGACTCAATAAATGAGGAGTTAGAAAGGTTGGAAAAAAAATTGGCGTAATTTCAAAAGTGGATTACTCGGATTGGGCGTCTCCAACCGTTTATATAAAAAAGAAAAACCGAAAAATCAGGGTGTGTGTGCTGATTTCTCGACAGGCCTGAACGATTGTTTAAAAGACCATGCGTACCCTCGACCGTCTCCGGAGGATATATTTACTAAATTGAATGGAGGTAGTGTTTTCAAAGTGGGACTTGTCGGAGGCTTACCTTCAGGTTAAAGTCAGTGAAGAATGTTCAAAGTATCTGACAATAAATACTCAAAAAGGGATTTTTAAATTGAATCGTCTCCCTTTTGGATTGAAGGCAGCTCCAAGCCTATTCCAGCAAATAATGGACACAGTGTTGGCTGGTATGGATTATGCGATCACATACTTAGACGACATTTTGATTAAAAGTGAAAACGAGGCCCAACACAAAACGCGTATTAGAGCAGTATTTAGGAGAATTGAGGAATACGGGTTCAAGTTGAGTATTGAAAAATGTGAGTTCTTCTTAAAGAAGATAAAATATTTTGGGCAGATAATTGACAGTAAAGGAAGAAGACCGGACCCAGAAAGGGCTGAAGCTATAAAAAATATGCCAGCACCTGATAATGTGCCTAAACTCCAGGCCTTCTTGGGATTAGTAAGCTACTATAGTATTTATATCCCAAAAATATGAGATGAGAGCTCCTTTACATAATTTGGTAAAAATGGGCGCAAAGTGGATATGGTTGAAAGAATGCGAAGATGCTTTAAAAAAAAAAAACTCTTTTAGCAGACCTATCGTGGGCGCATTTTGACCCAAAGAAGAAAATCATTGTAGCAGCAGATGCCAGTAATGAGGGACTAGGTGCGGTATTGCTTCATAAATTCAAGGACGGATCTACGAATCAAATAGTACATGCCTCGAGAACGTTACTGCCCGCGGAACGAAATTATAGCCAAATCGAAAAAGAGTTTGGCAATAATCTTCGCTGTAAAGAAATTTCACAGGTTTATATATGGAAGAGAATTTACTCTGTAGACGGACCACAAACCGCTGTTAACAATTTTTGGTTCAAAAAAAGGTATACCAACTCACACGGGAAATCGACTACAGCGTTGCGGTATAATTCTATTGAATTATAATTTCAAAATAGAATATGTGCCTTCAAAGAAGCTAGGTCACACCGATGGGTTGTCGAGGTTAATACCGAAATATACGGAACCACTGGAAGAAACAGTAATATCGGCGCTTGGAGACGAAAATGAATTGTCGGGTCTGTTATGCAACACCATTAGAGAACTACCGGTTACTCTAGATGATGTGAAAAAAGCAGCGGAGGACGATGATTTCATTAAGAAAATGAAAAAGCAAGTCTGGTTGAAGGAGAAAACAAAAAAAGGAATGAGTGTGTCACCTTTTTCAATATGTAATCAGGTATTTCTTTACGCAGACAGTTGTAATGCCGTTTACTTTACAGAAAAAAATTCTAAAAGAATTTCACACTAGTCATCCAGGGATTTCGCGAATGAAATCTCTAATGAGAGGATACACGTATTGGCCGAGGATGGACCAGGACATAGAAAATGTGGTGAAACAGTGCAGAGGATGTCAACTGACAGCAAGGGATCCACCGGTAAAGATTCAACCATGGCCAAAGACAGGTGTCCCATGGACTCGATTGCATATCGACTATTACCTTATTATTGTAGACAGCTTCACTAAATTGACAGAAATTGTTTAAGTGCAGACGTTCAACTGCGACAAATACGATAAATGCACTTAGTGAAATATTTAGTCGTTTCGGACTCCCTAAAACTTTAGTCAGCGACAACGGAACGCAGTTTACAGGAAGAGAATTCAAGGAATTCTGCACAGCATTGTTCATCGATCACGTGACAACGCCAATGTATCATCCAAGATCGAATGGACAAGCAGAAAAATTCGTGGACACCTTTAAATGACCGTTGAAGAAAATTCAAGGAGTGTTACACGAATGAAAACAGTATTCAAAACTTTTTGGTAGTATATAAACCCGAATACGACGCCAGAATTATCACAGCAGGGTTAATATTTGCAAGAAAAATGCGGTTTGTGTTCGACAGACAGTTGCCTAGTCCGGTGAAGAAAACTGCGAAGAAACAAAACCACATGACTAAAGTGTATAAGCCAGGAGATAAAGTTTTCAAGAATTTTATGCCTGGAAAAACGTATTGCGAAGAAGGTGTAATAACCACAAGAATTGGTCAGGTCATATACGACATAAAAGGAGAACAATTTCCGTGCAAAAGACGTTAGAATCAATTAAGACGCAGACATACCACAGGAGTCTCGGAAAATACCGAAGAGATTCCAATCGAAGTCTTGTATGACGCTTTGGAAATTCCCATTCCAGTAAGTCAACATTCGCCAATGGAGGTATCCCCTACCTCAAGGACAGTGGTACCAATGTGTCAAACGCCACAACTGCAAGGAGGATTGAGGCGAAAGAGACTTAGGAAAAAGGTTAATTGATTATGTCCAGACCCTAAAAGGAGAAAGTATTAAATCTAAATTTTTCTCGGGGAAAATTTAGCTCAGGGGGAGGTGATATATAATGGAATATGCATACACTTGTGCTCCCCCACCCCCGGACTGGAATATGATTGGCTGGTGTCAGTCATAAATACAGACTGACGGAGAGACCAAGTATGAAGAAGAGGATCGACGATGCCCATTGGACTACACTATATGCCTAAGCATATTACCTGCGATTACGACGAGTACTAGTCGATTACTGCTACCGTGTACTACTTGGTTTCAGTAGCCAAAAACCACTTAGCTAATTCGATCAAATATATCTCTTTCCGGGAAATATCAATTTCTAACAATATTCTTTCTTTTGCAACAGAGTGTACATATATGGGAATGCTTGAAAACATTTGGAAATTTGTGTAATGAAAGGTTTCACATCATAGACACCATCGGCAGTGTGTGCAGTCACTATACTCAACTGTGGTAAATATTTGTCACCTTTTTTTTTTTTTTTTTTTTTTTAGAAAACGATCACTATCTTCTTTGGCTTCTGGCGTTCTTAAGTTACTTCAGAATTTCCTGACCTGCCATCACAAGAAGTTTTCTACTTCCGGCTTTCGTTCCTTCACTAACCATCACTTACAACGGATATATCAATAATAATATATCAATGATTATTCTATTTCGCACACATTTATTATTATAAAATCCATAAGACGAAATTTTAATGCCATAACTAGACCACCCGTGGGGTTACTGAGTGGAATCATTTTTATTGACTCAAATTGTTATGCTTAGAAAAGAGAGGCACAAATTTTTTGTGCAACCCATGTTTCATAATTTTCAACTTTGTAATTTTAAATTTGTTGTTCCTTTGTGAAATTTTATGCATTGGTCGTCTTGTTTTTTTTTTGTTTTTTTTTTTTTAAAGTTGCGCCTATTATCAAAACTTGCTGTTTCTACCAATTAAATTTTGTGCCTAGCACAAGAACTTGGCGTTAGTAGAAAATCAAAATTTTTATATCCTGCACAAAAATGTTTGTTATTGTAGTGTAGCATAATTTTTTAAATAATTCTTAATAATTAACCCATAGCTTTGAGAGAAGAGAAGGATTCTTACCTTTCTCAATTGTATTTGCACGTAAGTGAAAATAACAAATCCAAGTGGAATTAGAACTCGGCTCTCCTATTAACAATTCCGAACCATTATTTATTACACCACCCGCATTTCCAAGCTAGTAACACCCGGTATTCACAAGCAGTCACTTGGCATGGCGTAACTTCAGTGATTGTACAGGAACTAGTGTTTTAACGTGATACTGCCATACGCCTCTGCACATTAAACCAGGAGTTCGTGTGCCGAGACCAAGGAGGTGGGATGTCTCTCCCCTCCCCCTCTCTACCCCCTCATTCGTTCTTTCACTCGTCCCCCTCCAAGAAAATTCACAAGCAAGAAGTTCGAAGTGCGAAACTTCAGTGATTGTACTGGGACTGGTGTTTTAACGTGATGCTTCCGTAAGCCTCTATACACTAAACCAGGAGTTCGTATGCCGAAAATATTTTTAAGTTAATCTGATTTAAAATAATATTTTAATTGAATAAGACTTATAAATACGAGTTTAGTATAGAGTAAGTATTTTTTCAACTTTCTTCAAAGAGATAATTTATAAAAAAAACAATTTTATCATAAAAATGTTTATTAAAATGAAAGTCCAAAATATTTTTTGATTTTAATTTTTTAATGCGTTCTAACATGCTCGAAATTTTGGTTAAAATCTTGTTTTGTTTACGCCAACACAGTGGCATAATCATTACATTGACATTTTTGCTCTTTCTTTAACGTTGAAGATACATTGATTTTGAAATTCTTGTAAAAATCTAATGATCGTCCGATTTTAATGAAATTTTCAGGACTTATTCACAAATGAATGAAATTATTTTGGAAATTTTTTTTTTAGAAAATTTTGGTAAAAATATTTTTGTATATGTTACCCCCACTTAATTTCATGAAATTTCGCAAAAAAAAACTTTCTATTTCCTGAATTTTTTATTCGTTAAAAGTAGGACTCCTTGGAGAATGTAAATCACCTAATTTATTTTTCAAACTTGCGCTATTCTAACTGAAAATCTGCTCTGAATTGAAAAATAACGAATGAAATAAAACTGACATTATTTAATTAAAAAAAACTTTTAAATGCTTTTATAAACAAGTTTTATTAACGACATTATTGTCTAAAGAAATAAAAATTTTCTGATGAATAATGGATTTTTACAAATATGTTTTTCTTTAAATTTTTATTATAATAATTTACAATACTTTAAAATCATGTAAAATGCAGTATTGAGTTATTTCGTGGATGTGAATTGACTTGAAAACATTTGGAAATTTGTCTAATGAAAGGTTACACATCACAGACTCCATCAGCAGTGTGCGAGGTCACCAAACTCAATTATCAGTAACTATAATTGTAAGTGGGAACGAAATTTACGAATCCAAAATAGAAAACATTAATAAACGTAGTTACACTAATCTGTTTTAAATATAATTTTTTATTCTTTATCTTTTAACATTATTTGTTCAATTTTTATATCTCTAAAAAGATAAACAGGGCATTATTATGAAAACCAAAAATAAATTGTAAGAGTCTCTGACTGATAAAATTCTTTATTTTCATTTCAAGCAATAGGGTTTCGATCCCGGTTTGAAGTAATCGGATGTCTAGCCATCTTTAACAGTACCTCTTTTCATCATCAGGAGACCTGAAATACACAAATGCAATGTGATTAAAAACTTTGATAACTGCCGAGTACATAGAACAAATCTGATTAAGATATCTCATCAATTGCCTTTGTAATATATTTTTTAAACTGTAAAGAGACTTTATGTACACCCTGATGTATATTCACACAAAAAACCCCTCCCATATATACGCATCAGATCATTGTTCAAATATATTGTTAAATATAAGACAACGAATGTCTATTATGTTTTGTCATGAGTCTTCCCAAGCGTAGTATAATGGCTTTAGTTTCAAGAGTAAATAAATACAAAAACTGTCCAGCACTTGGATATTTCTTTATTATAATGATCGTTGATTTAAGCTTTTACCTCACATTTTAACGCAAAGAAAACTTCTATTATATATTATGTCCTTATTTTCACTATTATGTGCATGTGTCACCCATTTTTGTTGTTGCTGATCTTGATCAGACAAAATATTGAAAGGCAAAATGACGAATGGACAAAAATGTTAGACAAAATGTCAAATGGATTAAGTATCGAAAGAAGAAAATGTCAAATGGACAAAGTGTCAAACAGAAAAAGTCAAATTAACTAATGTGATTAAAAACTTTGATAATTAATGAGTACATAGAACAAATCTCATCGATTGCCTTTGTAATATATTTTTTAAACTGTAAAGAAACTTTATGGACACCCTGTCTGCTGTTTCTCAGGTACATGCATGATCTTGGTCTTTCTCGGATTAAATCTTTGTTATCCAGTTTAATATTTAATAACTGTAAAAATATGAGCAACCACTTTACGTCATGTAGAATTTGATGAAATGCTAGTGAATACCTGTCATATAAATGTTGGCTTATTGTGTGAAGTCTTTAACACTTGTGAGTAGACAAAATGTTGAATGGAAAAGAGACGAATTGGATAAATGTCAAAAGTCTAGAATATTCCTACAACAGAATATCTTTTACTTAGCATGTAAGTATCCAGTCGGTAAAAAATTATTTTTTTAAAATTTTAAACTAATATAAAAACCTCCGATGAAAGAACCCTTTTTACATAAGTGTTAACATTTTTGGAACAAATATATATATATATAGAGAGAGAGAGATGATGTGAAATCTAAGCAATAAAAAGTTTAGAATACCTAAATTGATTATTTGAACCTAGTTTTTAAAATCATGACTATATGGTCGTTTTTATTTTGTTCGACATTTTGTCCTTTTTAACTTATTCTTTTTGACATGTCTGACTTTCGGTATTTCGTCTGTTCAAATCCTTCTTCCGCCTGACACGTTGTCCATTCGACATTATGTCCATTCGTCATTTAGTCAATTCGACTCTTTTTACCGTTCATCATTTTGTCTTTCGACACTCTGACCTACGACCTTTAATACTATTCAAAAGTTTAACATATCAATCTTGAAATATATATTTTTTAAATTCTGGGTGGGTGGGAAGTTCAGTTTAATACATAAGAACAACAGAAAATCAATCCCTTTGTTTAAGTCCAGTATTCAACCTTTTACAGTCAGGCAATTCTGAGAGAAATAGAAATCATATCGGGATTCATTATTGGTGATCACAATCTTAAAAAAAGACAAAATATCTTAACAACATTAGATATGCAAATGATGTAATGTTGATAGGAGACGCAGAAAGGAAACTATAGGAGCTCATGCAGGAAATAGTAAAGGAAAGCAAGAAGAAAGGACTAAGTATCGATTGTAAGAAGAGAGAAAGTATGGTTATGAGCAGAAGGAACAAACCAATTACGAATTGGAGATACCAAAATTAAACAAGTACCAAAATTTAAATATCTGGGAAGTGTTTTTACTGAGGACGAAAAAAAAAAGGGACAGTGCATTGAAATCGCGAAAGATGCCTTCCAAAATCTAAACAAAGTATTAAGAAAAAGGAAATTTCGTTAGAAACAAACGAAAGAATATTGAACTGTTATGTCACATCAGTCCTCCCCCGCTATGACAGTCAATGCTGGACAATATCCTCACAGATGAAGAAGAGACTTGGGACAACAGAAATGGGGTTCTACAGAAGGATGCTGGGAATACCATGCACTGAACATATGAGCTACGCCGAAGTTTTACAAAAAAAATGAAATGAAAAATTAAACTTATACTTAACATCAGAAAGAGACAATTAAAATTTCCAGGACACATCATGAGGAAAGAGGGTTTGGTAAATCTAACACTCACAGGACACGTTGAATGTAAGGGTGACAGAAAAAAGAATCTCTATCTAACGAGATGCTGTAAATATTTGGCAGAACATGGATTAAGAGAGATAGCAAACATTTCTAAGAGCTATAACGGACAGGAAGTTGTGGAGAGCCATTATTGCCTACGTTCTGAAGTACATGGAAGAAGAAAACATACTCATAATATTAAAAAATGTTGATATGTTGGAAGTCCTTACTATTGTTCAAAAGTTTTACATGTGAGTTTTTAAATATATATTGTTTGTAATAGGGATCAGTTTAATACATAATAACAATTGAAAACCGTTCACCCACTTTATGTCCAGTAGAATCTTATGAAATCCTAATTTTGGAGGCGGGGATAAATTCTAATAAAATTACTTAGGGTTTTATTTCCATATTTTTAACTATTCTCCAATAAGAAGAATTATCAAATAATAAGACATATGTTTATATCACTATAATCTACATAATATTTACTGTGTGTGATTCGTGCTTGCGTGGTGCGTCATCCGTCCAGCGAATAATAATTATTTAATAATATAATAATTTAATATAATAATGATTTAAATTTCTTTCCGCCTCTCTCTTTCCACCTATCTCTCTTTTCGCACCTACCTCTTTCCACATCTCTTTGCGAGCATGCTTGCGTGGTGCATTGTCCGTCCGGTAAATAATAATGATGTAAGTTTCTTTCCAACCCTCTCTCTTTCCACCCCTCTCTCTTTTCGCACCTCCCTCTTTCCACATCTCTTTGCGAGCATGCTTGCGTGGTGCATTGTCCATCCGGTAAATAATAATGATGTAAGTTTCTTTCCAACCCTCTCTCTTTCCACCTCGCTTTGCGTGCGTGCATGCGTGCTTGCCTGATGCGCATAATGATTTAATTTATTCTGATTTAAGTGAATCAGATTTAAAAAAAAAAACAAAAAAAAAACTGTATTTTTATTTTAGACAATTTTTTTATTAAAATAGTTTTAAATTAAAGACAGACAAAAAGAGATCCCGATTTTCTTTCTTTAAACAAGGAATATTTTAGATATTTAAAATAATTTTTGGCATAATAAAAATTATTTTCAAGTGAATATGGTATAAAAACATTTTGGCAAATTTTAAAATATTTTTAAGTTAATCTGATTTTAAAAAATATTTTAAGTGAATAAGACTTACAAATACGAATTCTTTTTCTTTTTTTTAATGGTTAGTGGAGAGACAAAAGCCGGAAATATAAAGCTGATAATGATGGCAATTAAATACGTAGGTCAAGAAAGTAAGAACGATAGAAGCCAAAGAAAACAGTGTTGGTTTTCTAAAAAAAAGGTGCCGAATAGGTACTTACAGTTGAGTATGGCGACTGCACACACGGTTAGTAGAATCTGTGATGATGTTAATGTCAAATCTTTCACGACACAAATTCGTAAATATTTTCAAGTATTCCAAAACGTGTTCACTCTGTTGTAAAAAGAAAGAATAATTTTAGAAATGATATCAAAAATGCATTTTTCTTTACTTTATATCTATCACCCTTATCCTCATAAACTCCCCTTTCTGCCACCTCACTCATTCATCTCTCACATCTCAGCCATCATAACCATTTTAACATTAAGCCTCTTTATTGTAGAGAATGTAGAGAAGCAGTATACTATGATAATTAAAGGTTGGTGTATTATATGTGGGTGCATGCTCAGATATCTAAACAATAAACAAATTTAATGACACATCGAGTTGATGATATGCCTCTAAAAAATTAAGCAAGCAACGATACATACATTCATCATCCTGCTCTTCTCCTATGTGTTATAACTTTTCCAAATATGATCGATCATAGCTCTACAAAACTTCCATTCCACTTTGACCCTGTTTTGCCATCAAATCCCTTCTTATTAATACCGTGTCTTTCAGGACTTGAACGAACATAGCTCAACAGAATCTCCTGTCATTTGTCGCTTTCAATATTTGACCCAAAATTATCTTGATCTATCCTCACAGTTTCACCTGTTTCTCTTGCCATCAGGCCAAGATCATTTTAGTCCAAAAAAGTGTGAATAAAAATGTTTTTGTCGAATAATTTGACCTCTACTACCTTGCTCTATCCTTGATCTGCCGTTCAGGCACACAAATCTGTTAAGTAGTTGACTCACAGTTTCACCTGCTTCTCTTGAGATCAGACCAACCTGCATTTGGACAGGACAAGAGTGAATGAAATTGTATTTGTCGAATGATTTGACACTCTACTGTCTTGCTCTATCCTTGTTCTGCAATTCAGGCACACAAATCTGTTAAGTAGTTGACTCATAGTTTCACCTGCTTCTCTTGTCATCGGTCCAGACTTCTTTTAGTCAAAACAAGAGTAAATGAAAATGTTTTTGTCGAATAATTTCACCTCTACTACTTTGCTCTATCCTTGATCTGCCGTTGAGCACACAACTCTGTTAAGTAGTTTACACAGTTTCACCTGCTCCACCTGCCATCAGTCCAACCTGATTTTGGTCCGAGCAAGAGTGAAATAAATTGTCATAGTCGAATGATTTTGACCCTCTCCTATCCTCCTTGTTCTGCCGTTCAGGGACACAATTCTGTTAAGTAGTTGACTCACAGTTTCACCTGCTTCTCTTGCCATCAGTCCAACCTGATTTTAGTTCAAACAAGAGTGAATGAAATTGTTTTTGCCGAATGATTTGACCCTCTACTATATTGCTCTATCCTTGTTTTGCCATTAATGAACACAAATCTGTTAAGTAGTTGACTCACAGTTTCACCTGCATCTCTTGCTATCAGTCCAGCCTACTTTTAGTCCGAACAACAGTGAATGAAAATGTTTTTATCGAATGATTTGACCCTCTACTATCTTGCTCTATTCTTGTTCTGCCATTAATGCACACAACTCTATTAAGTTGACTCACAGTTTCACCTGCTTCTCTTGCCATCAGTATATCCTCTGAATGCCTAATTCTTAACAGCACACTATTCAATTGATGAAATTAATTGAATTCTAGAAAAATCACTAAAGAATTTAGTGCAGTCTTAAACAATTAAGGTAACTTGTTCGACTTACGTGTTTGTAAGTTGAGCACATCTTATAGAAGTAGTCAACTGCCTCTTCGTAGCATTCTGTGTCTGTAACTTCTTCGAAGCTGTTCAGCAAATTCTCGATTAATTCTTTTTTCTGCGTGATGTTTTCAACAATATCACGGAAAATGTTACTTATCAAATCACGTTCCTGTCGAAATAATATTTAAAATAATTAAATGATATATTTATGGGATAGTGAAAGATGCCTTCCAAAAACTATTCAAAGTATTAATAAACAGGAAAATATCATTAGAAACAAGGAAAGGAGCACTGAACTGTTACGTAATATCAGTCCTCTAAAGTGGCAGTGAATGCTGGATGAATCAAGAGAAATATGGTTCTACAGAAGGCTGCTGAGAATATCATGGATCGAATATGTGAGCAACGAGAAAGCTTTAGAGAAAAGGGAAAAATGACACTTATACTTAAAATCAGAAAGAAATATTAGAAATAATGAGAAAAGAGTGTCGTATTGCTCCATCTTTCTGGGGCCATCTTGGTTGAAGGGGTCGATTCACTCATATTGACGTTGCCTACTCTATCTGACAGTCGGTGATTGTTAGTTGTTTTTAGTTCGGAGATAAAAGAGGATTTCATCTTAGGATTTTTATTAAACACGTCGATGTGTACATTTTCCAGGTAACCAGTGGGGTTGCTATTTCACAACCATTGGCAAGAATTAAAACTACATTCTTTGAAGTGTAAAACTTAAATCCTTGAAATCCTTCTATATCTAATTTTCCACGCTATATTTAGCCAATCGAAATCGACATGCTTTGTTTTTCTGTATCTGACTTCAATGGTCAAAATGAGGAAGTCAGAGTGGAAATACAATTCTCTAAAAAATTATAGTCTTCTAGACTATTATTTAAAAAGAAGGCATGGAAAATATGATACTCACAGGACAGATTCTGGGAAAGAGTGACAAAAGAAAACAGTACAGAACATACTTAACGAGAAGTAACAGCCTAGTCTGTTGCAAACATTTTCATATAAGGAAAGGCATACATTTGGAAAGGCATGAATCCATCTCTCCCCCATCCTCACCAGCCATGGGTTAAATAGCAGATTCAACTGACGCTCTCTAATCTTAAGTGGAATCTAATCTAGAAGGACTACTTTGAATTAAAAATAAAGGAAAAGGCAACTGGAATGACACTGCCCTTTCCCATAAGATCGTGGCTATTCAGAGATAATAAAGAAAAGGAAACGGTGGAGAGTCATGATCGTCTATGTGCGGAAGGACATGTCATTAAGAAAAATAGTTAATTTTATTTCCTGTGGTCCAACTTGCTTTTAACTCAAGCAGGAGTGGATGAAAATGTTTTTGCCGAATGATTTATATTTCTGTCAAACTATCCCAAAAGTAAAAAGACCATCTCTTTCTCCACCGGACATCGTTAAGGTCTGAGAAACGAAACAGGGCCTTTCTGGAATATCTTTTATCCACCAAGATGGAACCACACAAATGAAACACTGAACCTGGAAAGTGCTATCGATTTATGTTTCTATAAAAACAATCCGAAAGGCCAAAAGTTCATCTCTTTCCCCACCGGACATCGTTAAGATGTGAGAAACGAAACATGGCCTAGTGGACTATCTTTCATCTACCAAGATGGAACCACACAAATGAAACACTGAACCTGGAAAGTGCTATCGATTTATGTTTCTGTGAAAATTATCCGAAAACCCAAAAGTTCATCTCTTTCCCCACCGGACATCGTAAAGATGTGAGAAACGAAACATGGCCTATTGGACTATCTTTCCTCCACCAAGATGGAACCACACAAATGAAACACTGAACCTGGAAACTGCCATCGATTTATGTTTCTGTAAAAACTATCCGAAAAGCCAAAAGTTCATCTCTTTCCCCACCGGACATCGTTAAGATGTGAGAAATGTAACATGGCCTTGTGGACTACCTTTCATCTACCAAGATGGAACCACACAAATAAAACACTGAACCTGGAAAGTGCTATCGATTTGTGTTTCTGTAAAAACAATCTGAAAGGCTAAAATTTCATCTCTTTCCCCACCGGACATCGTTAAGATATGAGAAACGAAACATGGCCTTGTGGACTACCTTTCATCTACCAAGATGGAACCACACAAATGAAACACTGAACCTGGAAAGTGCTATCGATTTATGTTTCTGTAAAAATAATATGAAAGGCCAAAAGTTCATCTCTTTCCCCACCGGACATCGTTAAGATGTGAGAAACGAAACATGGCCTAGTGGACTACCTTTCTTCTACCAAGATGGAACCACACAAATGAAACACTGAACCTGGAAAGTGCTATCGATTTATGTTTCTGTAAAAACAATCCGAAAGGCCAAAAGTTCATCTCTTTCCCCACCGGACATCGTTAAGATGTGAGAAACGAAACATGGCCTAGTGGACTATCTTTCATCTACCAAGATGGAACCACAGAAATGAAACACTGAACCTGGAAAGTGCTATTGATTTATGTTTCTGTAAAAACAATCCGAAAGGCCAAAAGTTCATCTCTTTCCCCACCGGACATCGTTAAGATGTGAGAAACGAAACATGGCCTAGTGGACTATCTTTCATCTACCAAGATGGAACCACAGAAATGAAACACTGAACCTGGAAAGTGCTATTGATTTATGTTTCTGTAAAAACTATCCGAAAAGCCATAAGTTCATCTCTTTCCCCACCGGGTATCGTTAAGATGTGAGAAACGAAACATGGCCTAGTGGACTATATTTCATCTACCAAGATGGAACCACACAAATGAAACACTGAACCTGGAAAGTGCTATCGATTTATGTTTCTGTAAAAACTATCCGAAAAGCCATAAGTTCATGTCTTTCCCCACCGGACATCGTTAAGATGTGAGAAACGAAACATGGCCTCGTGTACTATCTTTCATCTACCAAGATGGTACCACACAAATGAAACACTGAACCTGGAAAGTGCTATCGATTTATGTTTCTGTAAAAACAATCCGAAAGGCCAAAAGTTCATCTCTTTCCCCACCGGACATCGTTAAGATGTGAGAAACGAAACATGGCCTAGTGGACTACCTTTCTTCTACCAAGATGGAACCACACAAATGAAACACTGAACCTGGAAAGTGCTATCGATTTATGTTTCTGTAAAAACTATCCGAAAAGCCATAAGTTCATCTCTTTCCCCACCGGGTATCGTTAAGATGTGAGAAACGAAACATGGCCTAGTGGACTATCTTTCATCTACCAAGATGGAACCACACAAATGAAACACTGAACCTGGAAAGTGCTATCGATTTATGTTTCTGTAAAAACTATCCGAAAAGAACATAAGTTCATGTCTTTCCCCACCGGACATCGTTAAGATGTGAGAAACGAAACAAGGCCTCGTGTACTATCTTTCATCTACCAAGATGGTACCACACAAATGAAACACTGAACCTGGAAAGTGCTATCGATTTATGTTTCTGTAAAAACAATCCGAAAGGCCAAAAGTTCATCTCTTTCCCCACCGGACATCGTTAAGATGTGAGAAACGAAACATGGCCTCGTGTACTATCTTTCATCTACCAAGATGGTACCACAAAAATGAAACACTGAACCTGGAAAGTGCTATCGATTTATGTTTCTGTAAAAACAATCCGAAAGGCCAAAAGTTCATCTCTTTCCCCACTGGACATCGTTAAGATGTGAGAAACGAAACATGGCCTAGTGGACTATCTTTCATCTACCAAGATGGAACCACACAAATGAAACACTGAACCTGGAAAGTGCTATCGATTTATGTTTCTGTAAAAACTATCCGAAAAGCCATAAGTTCATGTCTTTCCCCACCGGACATCGTTAAGATGTGAGAAACGAAACATGGCCTAGTGGACTATATTTCATCTACCAAGATGGAACCACACAAATGAAACACTGAACCTGGAAAGTGCTATCGATTTATGTTTCTGTAAAAACTATCCGAAAAGCCATAAGTTCATGTCTTTCCCCACCGGACATCGTTAAGATGTGAGAAACGAAACATGGCCTCGTGTACTATCTTTCATCTACCAAGATGGTACCACACAAATGAAACACTGAACCTGGAAAGTGCTATCGATTTATGTTTCTGTAAAAACAATCCGAAAGTCCAAAAGTTCATCTCTTTCCCCACCGGACATCGTTAAGATGTGAGAAACGAAACATGGCCTAGTGGACTATATTTCATCTACCAAGATGGAACCACACAAATGAAACACTGAACCTGGAAAGTGCTATCGATTTATGTTTCTGTAAAAACTATCCGAAAAACCATAAGTTCATGTCTTTCCCCACCGGACATCGTTAAGATGTGAGAAACGAAACATGGCCTAGTGGATTACCTTTCTTCTACCAAGATGGAACCACACAAATGAAACACTGAACCTGGAAAGTGCTATCGATTTATGTTTCTGTAAAAACTATCCGAAAAGCCATAAGTTCATGTCTTTCCCCACCGGATATCGTTAAGATGTGAGAAACGAAACATGGCCTAGTGGATTACCTTTCATCTACCAAGATGGAACCACACAAATGAAACACTGAACCTGGAAAGTGCTATCGATTTATGTTTCTGTAAAAACAATCCGAAAGGCCAAAAGTTCATCTCTTTCCCCACCGGACATCGTTAAGATGTGAGAAACGAAACATGGCCTAGTGGACTATCTTTCATCTACCAAGATGGAACCACACAAATGAAACACTGAACCTGGAAAGTGCTATCGATTTATGTTTCTGTAAAAACTATCCGAAAGGCCAAAAGTTCATCTCTTTCCCCACCGGGTATCGTTAAGATGTGAGAAACGAAACATGGCCTAATGGACTATCTTTCATCTACCAAGATGGAACCACACAAATGAAACACTGAACCTGGAAAGTGCTATCGATTTATGTTTCTGTAAAAACAATCCGAAAGGCCAAAAGTTCATCTCTTTCCCCACCGGACATCGTTAAGATGTGAGAAACGAAACATGGCCTAGTGGACTATCTTTCATCTACCAAGATGGAACCACACAAATGAAACACTGAACCTGGAAAGTGCTATCGATTTATGTTTCTGTAAAAACTATCCGAAAAGCCATAAGTTCATCTCTTTCCCCACCGGGTATCGTTAACATGTGAGAAACGAAACATGGCCTAGTGGACTATCTTTCATCTACCAAGATGGAACCACACAAATGAAACACTGAACCTGGAAAGTGCTATCGATTTATGTTTCTGTAAAAACTATCCGAAAAGCCATAAGTTCATCTCTTTCCCCACCGGGTATCGTTAAGATGTGAGAAACGAAACATGGCCTAGTGGACTATATTTCATCTACCAAGATGGAACCACACAAATGAAACACTGAACCTGGAAAGTGCTATCGATTTATGTTTCTGTAAAAACTATCCGAAAAGCCATAAGTTCATGTCTTTCCCCACCGGACATCGTTAAGATGTGAGAAACGAAACATGGCCTCGTGTACTATCTTTCATCTACCAAGATGGTACCACACAAATGAAACACTGAACCTGGAAAGTGCTATCGATTTATGTTTCTGTAAAAACAATCCGAAAGGCCAAAAGTTCATCTATTTCCCCACCGGACATCGTTAAGATGTGAGAAACGAAACATGGCCTAGTGGACTATATTTCATCTACCAAGATGGAACCACACAAATGAAACACTGAACCTGGAAAGTGCTATCGATTTATGTTTCTGTAAAAACAATCCGAAAGGCCAAAAGTTCATCTCTTTCCCCACCGGACATCGTTAAGATGTGAGAAACGAAACATGGCCTCGTGTACTATCTTTCATCTACCAAGATGGTACCACACAAATGAAACACTGAACCTGGAATGTGCTATCGATTTATGTTTCTGTAAAAACAATCCGAAAGGCCAAAAGTTCATCTCTTTCCCCACTGGACATCGTTAAGATGTGAGAAACGAAACATGGCCTAGTGGACTATCTTTCATCTACCAAGATGGAACCACACAAATGAAACACTGAACCTGGAAAGTGCTATCGATTTATGTTTCTGTAAAAACTATCCGAAAAGCCATAAGTTCATCTCTTTCCCCACCGGGTATCGTTAAGATGTGAGAAACGAAATATGGCCTAGTGGACTATATTTCATCTACCAAGATGGAACCACACAAATGAAACACTGAACCCGGAAAGTGCTATCGATTTATGTTTCTGTAAAAACTATCCGAAAAGCCATAAGTTCATGTCTTTCCCCACCGGACATCGTTAAGATGTGAGAAACGAAACATGGCCTAGTGGACTATCTTTCATCTACCAAGATGGAACCACACAAATGAAACACTGAACCTGGAAAGTGCTATCGATTTATGTTTCTGTAAAAACTATCCGAAAAGCCATAAGTTCATGTCTTTCCCCACCGGACATCGTTAAGATGTGAGAAACGAAACATGGCCTAGTGGACTATATTTCATCTACCAAGATGGAACCACACAAATGAAACACTGAACCTGGAAAGTACTATCGATTTATGTTTCTGTAAAAACTATCCGAAAAGCCATAAGTTCATGTCTTTCCCCACCGGACATCGTTAAGAATTGAGAAACGAAACATGGCCTCGTGTACTATATTTCATCTACCAAGATGGAACCACACAAATGAAACACTGAACCTGGAAAGTGCTATCGATTTATGTTTCTGTAAAAACTATCCGAAAAGCCATAAGTTCATGTCTTTCCCCACCGGACATCGTTAAGATGTGAGAAACGAAACATGGCCTAGTGGATTACCTTTCATCTACCAAGATGGAACCACACAAATGAAACACTGAACCTGGAAAGTGCTATCGATTTATGTTTCTGTAAAAACTATCCGAAAAGCCATAAGTTCATGTCTTTCCCCACCGGACATCGTTAAGATGTGAGAAACGAAACATGGCCTAGTGGATTACCTTTCTTCTACCAAGATGGAACCACACAAATGAAACACTGAACCTGGAAAGTGCTATCGATTTATGTTTCTGTAAAAACTATCCGAAAAGCCAAGAGTTCATGTCTTTCCCCACCGGACATCGTTAAGATGTGAGAAACGAAACATGGCCTAGTGGATTACCTTTCTTCTACCAAGATGGAACCACACAAATGAAACACTGAACCTGGAAAGTGCTATCGATTTATGTTTCTGTAAAAACTATCCGAAAAGCCATAAGTTCATGTCTTTCCCCACCGGACATCGTTAAGATGTGAGAAACGAAACATGGCCTAGTGGATTACCTTTCTTCTACCAAGATGGAACCACACAAATGAAACACTGAACCTGGAAAGTGCTATCGATTTATGTTTCTGTAAAAACAATCCGAAAGGCCAAAAGTTCATGTCTTTCCCCACCGGACATCGTTAAGATGTGAGAAACGAAACATGGCCTAGTGGACTATCTTTCATCTACCAAGATGGAACCACACAAATGAAACACTGAACCTGGAAAGTGCTATCGATTTATGTTTCTGTAAAAACTATCCGAAAGGCCAAAAGTTCATCTCTTTCCCCACCGGGTATCGTTAAGATGTGAGAAACGAAACATGGCCTAATTGACTATCTTTCATCTACCAAGATGGAACCACACAAATGAAACACTGAACCTGGAAAGTGCTATCGATTTATGTTTCTGTAAAAACTATCCGAAAAGCCATAAGTTCATCTCTTTCCCCACCGGGTATCGTTAAGATGTGAGAAACGAAACATGGCCTAGTGGACAATCTTTCATCTACCAAGATGGAACCACACAAATGAAACACTGAACCTGGAAAGTGCTATCGATTTATGTTTCTGTAAAAACTATCCGAAAAGCCATAAGTTCATGTCTTTCCCCACCGGACATCGTTAAGATGTGAGAAACGAAACATGGCCTAGTGGATTACCTTTCATCTACCAAGATGGAACCACACAAATGAAACACTGAACCTGGAAAGTGCTATCGATTTATGTTTCTGTAAAAACAATCCGAAAGGCCAAAAGTTCATCTCTTTCCCCACCGGACATCGTTAAGATGTGAGAAACGAAACATGGCCTAGTGGACTATCTTTCATCTACCAAGATGGAACCACACAAATGAAACACTGAACCTGGAAAGTGCTATCGATTTATGTTTCTGTAAAAACTATCCGAAAAGCCATAAGTTCATGTCTTTCCCCACCGGACATCGTTAAGATGTGAGAAACGAAACATGGCCGAGTGGACTATATTTCATCTACCAAGATGGAACCACACAAATGAAACACTGAACCTGGAAAGTGCTATCGATTTATGTTTCTGTAAAAACTATCCGAAAAGCCATAAGTTCATGTCTTTCCCCACCGGACATCGTTAAGATGTGAGAAACGAAACATGGCCTCGTGTACTATATTTCATCTACCAAGATGGAACCACACAAATGAAACACTGAACCTGGAAAGTGCTATCGATTTATGTTTCTGTAAAAACTATCCGAAAAGCCATAAGTTCATGTCTTTCCCCACCGGACATCGTTAAGATGTGAGAAACGAAACATGGCCTAGTGGATTACCTTTCATCTACCAAGATGGAACCACACAAATGAAACACTGAACCTGGAAAGTGCTATCGATTTATGTTTCTGTAAAAACTATCCGAAAAGCCATAAGTTCATGTCTTTCCCCACCGGACATCGTTAAGATGTGAGAAACGAAACATGGCCTAGTGGATTACCTTTCTTCTACCAAGATGGAACCACACAAATGAAACACTGAACCTGGAAAGTGCTATCGATTTATGTTTCTGTAAAAACTATCCGAAAAGCCATAAGTTCATGTCTTTCCCCACCGGACATCGTTAAGATGTGAGAAACGAAACATGGCCTAGTGGATTACCTTTCTTCTACCAAGATGGAACCACACAAATGAAACACTGAACCTGGAAAGTGCTATCGATTTATGTTTCTGTAAAAACAATCCGAAAGGCCAAAAGTTCATCTCTTTCCCCACCGGACATCGTTAAGATGTGAGAAACGAAACATGGCCTAGTGGACTATCTTTCATCTACCAAGATGGAACCACACAAATGAAACACTGAACCTGGAAAGTGCTATCGATTTATGTTTCTGTAAAAACTATCCGAAAGGCCAAAAGTTCATCTCTTTCCCCACCGGGTATCGTTAAGATGTGAGAAACGAAACATGGCCTAATTGACTATCTTTCATCTACCAAGATGGAACCACACAAATGAAACACTGAACCTGGAAAGTGCTATCGATTTATGTTTCTGTAAAAACTATCCGAAAAGCCATAAGTTCATCTCTTTCCCCACCGGGTATCGTTAAGATGTGAGAAACGAAACATGGCCTAGTGGACTATCTTTCATCTACCAAGATGGAACCACACAAATGAAACACTGAACCTGGAAAGTGCTATCGATTTATGTTTCTGTAAAAACTATCCGAAAAGCCATAAGTTCATGTCTTTCCCCACCGGACATCGTTAAGATGTGAGAAACGAAACATGGCCTAGTGGATTACCTTTCATCTACCAAGATGGAACCACACAAATGAAACACTGAACCTGGAAAGTGCTATCGATTTATGTTTCTGTAAAAACAATCCGAAAGGCCAAAAGTTCATCTCTTTCCCCACCGGACATCGTTAAGATGTGAGAAACGAAACATGGCCTAGTGGACTATCTTTCATCTACCAAGATGGAACCACACAAATGAAACACTGAACCTGGAAAGTGCTATCGATTTATGTTTCTGTAAAAACTATCCGAAAAGCCATAAGTTCATGTCTTTCCCCACCGGACATCGTTAAGATGTGAGAAACGAAACATGGCCTAGTGGACTATATTTCATCTACCAAGATGGAACCACACAAATGAAACACTGAACCTGGAAAGTGCTATCGATTTATGTTTCTGTAAAAACTATCCGAAAAGCCATAAGTTCATGTCTTTCCCCACCGGACATCGTTAAGATGTGAGAAACGAAACATGGCCTCGTGTACTATCTTTCATCTACCAAGATGGTACCACACAAATGAAACACTGAACCTGGAAAGTGCTATCGATTTATGTTTCTGTAAAAACAATCCGAAAGGCCAAAAGTTCATCTCTTTCCCCACCGGACATCGTTAAGATGTGAGAAACGAAACATGGCCTAGTGGACTATATTTCATCTACCAAGATGGAACCACACAAATGAAACACTGAACCTGGAAAGTGCTATCGATTTATGTTTCTGTAAAAACTATCCGAAAAGCCATAAGTTCATGTCTTTCCCCACCGGACATCGTTAAGATGTGAGAAACGAAACATGGCCTCGTGTACTATCTTTCATCTACCAAGATGGTACCACACAAATGAAACACTGAACCTGGAAAGTGCTATCGATTTATGTTTCTGTAAAAACAATCCGAAAGGCCAAAAGTTCATCTCTTTCCCCACCGGACATCGTTAAGATGTGAGAAACGAAACATGGCCTAGTGGACTATCTTTCACCTACCAAGATGGAACCACACAAATGAAACACTGAACCTGGAAAGTGCTATTGATTTATGTTTCTGTAAAAACTATCCGAAAAGCCATAAGTTAATCTCTTTCCCCACCGGCTATCGTTAAGATGTGAGAAACGAAACATGGCCTAGTGGACTATCTTTCATCTACCAAGATGGAACCACACAAATGAAACACTGAACCTGGAAAGTGCTATCGATTTATGTTTCTGTAAAAACTATCCGACAAGAACATAAGTTCATGTCTTTCCCCACCGGACATCGTTAAGATGTGAGAAACGAAACATGGCCTCGTGTACTATCTTTCATCTACCAAGATGGTACCACACAAATGAAACACTGAACCTGGAAAGTGCTATCGATTTATGTTTCTGTAAAAACAATCCGAAAGGCCAAAAGTTCATCTCTTTCCCCATCGGACATCGTTAAGATGTGAGAAACGAAACATGGCCTAGTGGACTATCTTTCATCTACCAAGATGGAACCACACAAATGAAACACTGAACCTGGAAAGTGCTATCGATTTATGTTTCTGTAAAAACTATCTGAAAAGCCAAAAGTTAATCTCTTTCTCCACCGGACATCGTTAAGATGAGAGAAACGAAACATGGCCTATTGGACTATCTTTCCTCCACCAAGATGGAACCACACAAATGAAACACTGAACCTGGAAAGTGCTATCGATTTATGTTTCTGTAAAAACTATCCGAAAAGCCATAAGTTCATGTCTTTCCCAACCGGACATCGTTAAGATGTGAGAAACGAAACATGGCCTCGTGTACTATCTTTCATCTACCAAGATGGAACCACACAAATGAAACACTGAACCTGGAAAGTGCTATCGATTTATGTTTCTGTAAAAACTATCCGAAAAGCCATAAGTTCATCTCTTTCCCAAACGGGTATCGTTAAGATGTGAGAAACGAAACATGGCCTAGTGGACTATCTTTCATCTACCAAGATGGAACCACACAAATGAAACACTGAACCTGGAAAGTGCTATCGATTTATGTTTCTGTAAAAACTATCCGAAAAGCCATAAGTTCATGTCTTTCCCCACCGGACATCGTTAAGATGTGAGAAACGAAACATGGCCTAGTGGACTATATTTCATCTACCAAGATGGAACCACACAAATGAAACACTGAACCTGGAAAGTGCTATCGATTTATGTTTCTGTAAAAACTATCCGAAAAGCCATAAGTTCATGTCTTTCCCCACCGGACATCGTTAAGATGTGAGAAACGAAACATGGCCTCGTGTACTATCTTTCATCTACCAAGATGGTACCACACAAATGAAACACTGAACCTGGAAAGTGCTATCGATTTATGTTTCTGTAAAAACAATCCGAAAGGCCAAAAGTTCATCTCTTTCCCCACCGGACATCGTTAAGATGTGAGAAACGAAACATGGCCTAGTGGACTATATTTCATCTACCAAGATGGAACCACACAAATGAAACACTGAACCTGGAAAGTGCTATCGATTTATGTTTCTGTAAAAACTATCCGAAAAGCCATAAGTTCATGTCTTTCCCCACCGGACATCGTTAAGATGTGAGAAACGAAACATGGCCTCGTGTACTATCTTTCATCTACCAAGATGGTACCACACAAATGAAACACTGAACCTGGAAAGTGCTATCGATTTATGTTTCTGTAAAAACAATCCGAAAGGCCAAAAGTTCATCTCTTTCCCCACCGGACATCGTTAAGATGTGAGAAACGAAACATGGCCTAGTGGACTATCTTTCACCTACCAAGATGGAACCACACAAATGAAACACTGAACCTGGAAAGTGCTATTGATTTATGTTTCTGTAAAAACTATCCGAAAAGCCATAAGTTAATCTCTTTCCCCACCGGCTATCGTTAAGATGTGAGAAACGAAACATGGCCTAGTGGACTATCTTTCATCTACCAAGATGGAACCACACAAATGAAACACTGAACCTGGAAAGTGCTATCGATTTATGTTTCTGTAAAAACTATCCGACAAGAACATAAGTTCATGTCTTTCCCCACCGGACATCGTTAAGATGTGAGAAACGAAACATGGCCTCGTGTACTATCTTTCATCTACCAAGATGGTACCACACAAATGAAACACTGAACCTGGAAAGTGCTATCGATTTATGTTTCTGTAAAAACAATCCGAAAGGCCAAAAGTTCATCTCTTTCCCCATCGGACATCGTTAAGATGTGAGAAACGAAACATGGCCTAGTGGACTATCTTTCATCTACCAAGATGGAACCACACAAATGAAACACTGAACCTGGAAAGTGCTATCGATTTATGTTTCTGTAAAAACTATCTGAAAAGCCAAAAGTTAATCTCTTTCTCCACCGGACATCGTTAAGATGAGAGAAACGAAACATGGCCTATTGGACTATCTTTCCTCCACCAAGATGGAACCACACAAATGAAACACTGAACCTGGAAAGTGCTATCGATTTATGTTTCTGTAAAAACTATCCGAAAAGCCATAAGTTCATGTCTTTCCCCACCGGACATCGTTAAGATGTGAGAAACGAAACATGGCCTCGTGTACTATCTTTCATCTACCAAGATGGAACCACACAAATGAAACACTGAACCTGGAAAGTGCTATCGATTTATGTTTCTGTAAAAACTATCCGAAAAGCCATAAGTTCATCTCTTTCCCAAACGGGTATCGTTAAGATGTGAGAAACGAAACATGGCCTAGTGGACTATCTTTCATCTACCAAGATGGAACCACACAAATGAAACACTGAACCTGGAAAGTGCTATCGATTTATGTTTCTGTAAAAACTATCCGAAAAGCCATAAGTTCATGTCTTTCCCCACCGGACATCGTTAAGATGTGAGAAACGAAACATGGCCTAGTGGATTACCTTTCATCTACCAAGATGGAACCACACAAATGAAACACTGAACCTGGAAAGTGCTATCGATTTATGTTTCTGTAAAAACAATCCGAAAGGCCAAAAGTTCATCTCTTTCCCCACCGGACATCGTTAAGATGTGAGAAACGAAACATGGCCTAGTGGACTATCTTTCATCTACCAAGATGGAACCACACAAATGAAACACTGAACCTGGAAAGTGCTATCGATTTATGTTTCTGTAAAAACTATCCGAAAAGCCATAAGTTCATGTCTTTCCCCACCGGACATCGTTAAGATGTGAGAAACGAAACATGGCCTAGTGGACTATATTTCATCTACCAAGATGGAACCACACAAATGAAACACTGAACCTGGAAAGTGCTATCGATTTATGTTTCTGTAAAAACTATCCGACAAGAACATAAGTTCATGTCTTTCCCCACCGGACATCGTTAAGATGTGAGAAACGAAACATGGCCTCGTGTACTATCTTTCATCTACCAAGATGGTACCACACAAATGAAACACTGAACCTGGAAAGTGCTATCGATTTATGTTTCTGTAAAAACAATCCGAAAGGCCAAAAGTTCATCTCTTTCCACATCGGACATCGTTAAGATGTGAGAAACGAAACATGGCCTAGTGGACTATCTTTCATCTACCAAGATGGAACCACACAAATGAAACACTGAACCTGGAAAGTGCTATCGATTTATGTTTCTGTAAAAACTATCTGAAAAGCCAAAAGTTAATCTCTTTCTCCACCGGACATCGTTAAGATGAGAGAAACGAAACATGGCCTATTGGACTATCTTTCCTCCACCAAGATGGAACCACACAAATGAAACACTGAACCTGGAAAGTGCTATCGATTTATGTTTCTGTAAAAACTATCCGAAAAGCCATAAGTTCATGTCTTTCCCCACCGGACATCGTTAAGATGTGAGAAACGAAACATGGCCTCGTGTACTATCTTTCATCTACCAAGATGGAACCACACAAATGAAACACTGAACCTGGAAAGTGCTATCGATTTATGTTTCTGTAAAAACTATCCGAAAAGCCATAAGTTCATCTCTTTCCCAAACGGGTATCGTTAAGATGTGAGAAACGAAACATGGCCTAGTGGACTATCTTTCATCTACCAAGATGGAACCACACAAATGAAACACTGAACCTGGAAAGTGCTATCGATTTATGTTTCTGTAAAAACTATCCGAAAAGCCATAAGTTCATGTCTTTCCCCACCGGACATCGTTAAGATGTGAGAAACGAAACATGGCCTAGTGGATTACCTTTCATCTACCAAGATGGAACCACACAAATGAAACACTGAACCTGGAAAGTGCTATCGATTTATGTTTCTGTAAAAACAATCCGAAAGGCCAAAAGTTCATCTCTTTCCCCACCGGACATCGTTAAGATGTGAGAAACGAAACATGGCCTAGTGGACTATCTTTCATCTACCAAGATGGAACCACACAAATGAAACACTGAACCTGGAAAGTGCTATCGATTTATGTTTCTGTAAAAACTATCCGAAAAGCCATAAGTTCATGTCTTTCCCCACCGGACATCGTTAAGATGTGAGAAACGAAACATGGCCTAGTGGACTATATTTCATCTACCAAGATGGAACCACACAAATGAAACACTGAACCTGGAAAGTGCTATCGATTTATGTTTCTGTAAAAACTATCCGAAAAGCCATAAGTTCATGTCTTTCCCCACCGGACATCGTTAAGATGTGAGAAACGAAACATGGCCTCGTGTACTATATTTCATCTACCAAGATGGAACCACACAAATGAAACACTGAACCTGGAAAGTGCTATCGATTTATGTTTCTGTAAAAACTATCCGAAAAGCCATAAGTTCATGTCTTTCCCCACCGGACATCGTTAAGATGTGAGAAACGAAACATGGCCTAGTGGATTACCTTTCATCTACCAAGATGGAACCACACAAATGAAACACTGAACCTGGAAAGTGCTATCGATTTATGTTTCTGTAAAAACTATCCGAAAAGCCATAAGTTCATGTCTTTCCCCACCGGACATCGTTAAGATGTGAGAAACGAAACATGGCCTAGTGGATTACCTTTCTTCTACCAAGATGGAACCACACAAATGAAACACTGAACCTGGAAAGTGCTATCGATTTATGTTTCTGTAAAAACTATCCGAAAAGCCATAAGTTCATGTCTTTCCCCACCGGACATCGTTAAGATGTGAGAAACGAAACATGGCCTAGTGGATTACCTTTCTTCTACCAAGATGGAACCACACAAATGAAACACTGAACCTGGAAAGTGCTATCGATTTATGTTTCTGTAAAAACTATCCGAAAAGCCATAAGTTCATGTCTTTCCCCACCGGACATCGTTAAGATGTGAGAAACGAAACATGGCCTAGTGGATTACCTTTCTTCTACCAAGATGGAACCACACAAATGAAACACTGAACCTGGAAAGTGCTATCGATTTATGTTTCTGTAAAAACAATCCGAAAGGCCAAAAGTTCATCTCTTTCCCCACCGGACATCGTTAAGATGTGAGAAACGAAACATGGCCTAGTGGACTATCTTTCATCTACCAAGATGGAACCACACAAATGAAACACTGAACCTGGAAAGTGCTATCGATTTATGTTTCTGTAAAAACTATCCGAAAAGCCATAAGTTCATCTCTTTCCCAAACGGGTATCGTTAAGATGTGAGAAACGAAACATGGCCTAGTGGACTATCTTTCATCTACCAAGATGGAACCACACAAATGAAACACTGAACCTGGAAAGTGCTATCGATTTATGTTTCTGTAAAAACTATCCGAAAAGCCATAAGTTCATGTCTTTCCCCACCGGACATCGTTAAGATGTGAGAAACGAAACATGGCCTAGTGGATTACCTTTCATCTACCAAGATGGAACCACACAAATGAAACACTGAACCTGGAAAGTGCTATCGATTTATGTTTCTGTAAAAACAATCCGAAAGGCCAAAAGTTCATCTCTTTCCCCACCGGACATCGTTAAGATGTGAGAAACGAAACATGGCCTAGTGGACTATCTTTCATCTACCAAGATGGAACCACACAAATGAAACACTGAACCTGGAAAGTGCTATCGATTTATGTTTCTGTAAAAACTATCCGAAAAGCCATAAGTTCATGTCTTTCCCCACCGGACATCGTTAAGATGTGAGAAACGAAACATGGCCTAGTGGACTATATTTCATCTACCAAGATGGAACCACACAAATGAAACACTGAACCTGGAAAGTGCTATCGATTTATGTTTCTGTAAAAACTATCCGACAAGAACATAAGTTCATGTCTTTCCCCACCGGACATCGTTAAGATGTGAGAAACGAAACATGGCCTCGTGTACTATCTTTCATCTACCAAGATGGTACCACACAAATGAAACACTGAACCTGGAAAGTGCTATCGATTTATGTTTCTGTAAAAACAATCCGAAAGGCCAAAAGTTCATCTCTTTCCCCATCGGACATCGTTAAGATGTGAGAAACGAAACATGGCCTAGTGGACTATCTTTCATCTACCAAGATGGAACCACACAAATGAAACACTGAACCTGGAAAGTGCTATCGATTTATGTTTCTGTAAAAACTATCTGAAAAGCCAAAAGTTAATCTCTTTCTCCACCGGACATCGTTAAGATGAGAGAAACGAAACATGGCCTATTGGACTATCTTTCCTCCACCAAGATGGAACCACACAAATGAAACACTGAACCTGGAAAGTGCTATCGATTTATGTTTCTGTAAAAACTATCCGAAAAGCCATAAGTTCATGTCTTTCCCCACCGGACATCGTTAAGATGTGAGAAACGAAACATGGCCTCGTGTACTATCTTTCATCTACCAAGATGGAACCACACAAATGAAACACTGAACCTGGAAAGTGCTATCGATTTATGTTTCTGTAAAAACTATCCGAAAAGCCATAAGTTCATCTCTTTCCCAAACGGGTATCGTTAAGATGTGAGAAACGAAACATGGCCTAGTGGACTATCTTTCATCTACCAAGATGGAACCACACAAATGAAACACTGAACCTGGAAAGTGCTATCGATTTATGTTTCTGTAAAAACTATCCGAAAAGCCATAAGTTCATGTCTTTCCCCACCGGACATCGTTAAGATGTGAGAAACGAAACATGGCCTAGTGGATTACCTTTCATCTACCAAGATGGAACCACACAAATGAAACACTGAACCTGGAAAGTGCTATCGATTTATGTTTCTGTAAAAACAATCCGAAAGGCCAAAAGTTCATCTCTTTCCCCACCGGACATCGTTAAGATGTGAGAAACGAAACATGGCCTAGTGGACTATCTTTCATCTACCAAGATGGAACCACACAAATGAAACACTGAACCTGGAAAGTGCTATCGATTTATGTTTCTGTAAAAACTATCCGAAAAGCCATAAGTTCATGTCTTTCCCCACCGGACATCGTTAAGATGTGAGAAACGAAACATGGCCTAGTGGACTATATTTCATCTACCAAGATGGAACCACACAAATGAAACACTGAACCTGGAAAGTGCTATCGATTTATGTTTCTGTAAAAACTATCCGAAAAGCCATAAGTTCATGTCTTTCCCCACCGGACATCGTTAAGATGTGAGAAACGAAACATGGCCTCGTGTACTATATTTCATCTACCAAGATGGAACCACACAAATGAAACACTGAACCTGGAAAGTGCTATCGATTTATGTTTCTGTAAAAACTATCCGAAAAGCCATAAGTTCATGTCTTTCCCCACCGGACATCGTTAAGATGTGAGAAACGAAACATGGCCTAGTGGATTACCTTTCATCTACCAAGATGGAACCACACAAATGAAACACTGAACCTGGAAAGTGCTATCGATTTATGTTTCTGTAAAAACTATCCGAAAAGCCATAAGTTCATGTCTTTCCCCACCGGACATCGTTAAGATGTGAGAAACGAAACATGGCCTAGTGGATTACCTTTCTTCTACCAAGATGGAACCACACAAATGAAACACTGAACCTGGAAAGTGCTATCGATTTATGTTTCTGTAAAAACTATCCGAAAAGCCATAAGTTCATGTCTTTCCCCACCGGACATCGTTAAGATGTGAGAAACGAAACATGGCCTAGTGGATTACCTTTCTTCTACCAAGATGGAACCACACAAATGAAACACTGAACCTGGAAAGTGCTATCGATTTATGTTTCTGTAAAAACTATCCGAAAAGCCATAAGTTCATGTCTTTCCCCACCGGACATCGTTAAGATGTGAGAAACGAAACATGGCCTAGTGGATTACCTTTCTTCTACCAAGATGGAACCACACAAATGAAACACTGAACCTGGAAAGTGCTATCGATTTATGTTTCTGTAAAAACAATCCGAAAGGCCAAAAGTTCATCTCTTTCCCCACCGGACATCGTTAAGATGTGAGAAACGAAACATGGCCTAGTGGACTATCTTTCATCTACCAAGATGGAACCACACAAATGAAACACTGAACCTGGAAAGTGCTATCGATTTATGTTTCTGTAAAAACTATCCGACAAGAACATAAGTTCATGTCTTTCCCCACCGGGTATCGTTAAGATGTGAGAAACGAAACATGGCCTCGTGTACTATCTTTCATCTACCAAGATGGTACCACACAAATGAAACACTGAACCTGGAAAGTGCTATCGATTTATGTTTCTGTAAAAACAATCCGAAAGGCCAAAAGTTCATCTCTTTCCCCACCGGACATCGTTAAGATGTGAGAAACGAAACATGGCCTCGTGTACTATCTTTCATCTACCAAGATGGTACAACACAAATGAAACACTGAACCTGGAAAGTGCTATCGATTTATGTTTCTGTAAAAACTATCCGAAAAGCCATAAGTTCATGTCTTTCCCCACCGGACATCGTTAAGATGTGAGAAACGAAACATGGCCTAGTGGACTATATTTCATCTACCAAGATGGAACCACACAAATGAAACACTGAACCTGGAAAGTGCTATCGATTTATGTTTCTGTAAAAACTATCCGAAAAGCCATAAGTTCATCTCTTTCCCCACCGGGTATCGTTAAGATGTGAGAAACGAAACATGGCCTAATGGACTATCTTTCATCTACCAAGATGGAACCACACAAATGAAACACTGAACCTGGAAAGTGCTATCGATTTATGTTTCTGTAAAAACTATCCGAAAAGCCATAAGTTCATCTCTTTCCCCACCGGGTATCGTTAAGATGTGAGAAACGAAACATGGCCTAGTGGACTATCTTTCATCTACCAAGATGGAACCACACAAATGAAACACTGAACCTGGAAAGTGCTATCGATTTATGTTTCTGTAAAAACTATCCGAAAAGCCATAAGTTCATGTCTTTCCCCACCGGACATCGTTAAGATGTGAGAAACGAAACATGGCCTCGTGTACTATCTTTCATCTACCAAGATGGTACAACACAAATGAAACACTGAACCTGGAAAGTGCTATCGATTTATGTTTCTGTAAAAACTATCCGAAAAGCCATAAGTTCATGTCTTTCCCCACCGGACATCGTTAAGATGTGAGAAACGAAACATGGCCTAGTGGACTATATTTCATCTACCAAGATGGAACCACACAAATGAAACACTGAACCTGGAAAGTGCTATCGATTTATGTTTCTGTAAAAACTATCCGAAAAGCCATAAGTTCATCTCTTTCCCCACCGGGTATCGTTAAGATGTGAGAAACGAAACATGGCCTAATGGACTATCTTTCATCTACCAAGATGGAACCACACAAATGAAACACTGAACCTGGAAAGTGCTATCGATTTATGTTTCTGTAAAAACTATCCGAAAAGCCATAAGTTCATCTCTTTCCCCACCGGGTATCGTTAAGATGTGAGAAACGAAACATGGCCTAGTGGACTATCTTTCATCTACCAAGATGGAACCACACAAATGAAACACTGAACCTGGAAAGTGCTATCGATTTATGTTTCTGTAAAAACTATCCGAAAAGCCAAAAGTTCATCTCTTTCCCCACCGGACATCGTTAAGATGTGAGAAACGAAACATGGCCTAGTGGACTATCTTTCATCAACCAAGATGGAACCACACAAATGAAACACTGAACCTGGAAAGTGCTATCGATTTATGTTTCTGTAAAAACTATCTGAAAAGCCAAAAGTTCATCTCTTTTTCCACCGGACATCGTTAAGATGAGAGAAACGAAATATGGCCTATTGGACTTTCATCCACCAAGATGGAACCACACAAATGAAAACCTGGACCTGGGAAGTGCTACCATTTTCTAAGTCTAGCTTTTATGTGGCTAAGATATGGAACACGGTCGTAATTGATTTAGCTTTAGCTTTAAACTTTAAAACCATTACTCCACGTCAAATCACTCACGGATTTACCACGCATAGCTTACAGCTTGTGATGCCCCTGGAGTAACGGACACTTATTCAGTCGTAATTGTTTTAGCAAGATATGCTTTTTCACCATTACACCATGTGAAAGTGCCCAGAAAGGTATTCGTAATGACTACGGAAAAACAAAAGGATTTTGGTACAAACCTCGAATAAACGACTTTTAGAACTCTTCATTATGACGCAACTGTTCACACACCAGTTATACTGACATCCAATGCTTTGAGACTTTTTCCATTTCCTTACGATAAGAGACTGGACCTTGGTTTGATTTTGAACTGAGTTGAACCAGGCATGAGCAAGTGTTGTGAACCACAGTCGCACTTCCAGTCATGTATGGAATCTTAGGATTATAGTTAGAATCGACATAACAATATTTGGAAGGAGACGGTGAAAACTACGTGCCAAGGCATGTAACGTTTTTTCATATCCAAATTTCTCTTGCAAACTTACAAATCATTTTGTTTGAGAGTTTTCAACTGTGTTGTGACGACCACGTCAGCCAAGCTTAAAATACACGGCTGCATCCCATGCAGAGTGGTAAGGAGACTTTCCAAGGGGTCATCTCCCAATGGGTCATCTTTTTCATGGATACATGCAGACTCTTTTATACACTGGAACTGTTAACTTTTTTATTCTAATGTAAAACTTGATTTGTCTGTTGACTCGAGTGGAAAACCGGACCCCTACGTATATATATATATATATATATATATATATATATATATATATATATATATATATATATATATATTCTAGTCTAAACTGGACCGATGTCGACATTTCTGAATCTAGTGCAGTAGTTCTTCATCTTTTTTGAGTTACGAAAAACTTTAGCCATAAACCCCTTTAGTCACAGACGTTAGTTAGTCACAGACCCCTATAAAACCTCGCCCTTTATAGACAGATATGCAGACAAGTAGGTACACACTGTCTGATTGATTTTTCACAACACTTGTATGTACATTTCTCTATACTGCACCCTCATGCACATTGCACAAATATCACTTTTCAGCCATCTATGCTTGAAAGAAATTGTGATTAAGTAATCTACACTTGGATATGAGAAGATAATCAAGTCGTAATAAACTGTGGAAATTGAGAATTATCACTTGCTTAAGGACACATGGCACAGTAGATAAAGGCGTTAGTTAGATCCAGTGATAGGACACAAAGAGTGTGAGTTCAATGAGAACTTGGAGAGGGGAATTAACAGGAGATAACTGACATCAATTAGACATGTCACGTTGAACTAGGACAGTCTACCCCAGCGAGCGAAATAAAAGGTTCAGTTCGACATTCCAACCAACTGAAGAAGGCTGGAGCATACAACGGCCGAAACGTTGTGATAAATAGTCCGAGCAATGTAAATAGTGTACATAATACCTCATCTCAGAAATATAGACAGAAAAGCAAACCAATGTTAACCTCCAATATAAAATGCGAAATAATTTTCCCTTTCTTTACTGTAATCGACACCAGATTGATGGCCACTTTTTGATTCTCATGTAAAACCAAACCTATGTCAATTTGTCTATTAATTATGTCTGATTTATATCCTTTAAGGATTATATTTGGCATTAAATAACCCCAAAAGGAATGATATGTCATTGTACCAACCAACTGACCAGCCAAAGAATTAATATTGGACATAAATTTGACATTCATATTTTTCTGTGTCCTTCAAAGATCTCAACAGAAAACTTAAACATTGTCAATTGAGTATTGTCAAATTTCAAAACTCACCTTAAAATATTCAGAAAAATTCCTTTTCAGGTCTTCTTTTTCCTGCTGTGATCTTGCCTCTTCCCATTTCCTTATCAAATTCTCAAGTGTCACATTTCGAGAATTGTAGAACTGAAAGCAAAATTAAAGAATAAAAAATTAATGAAGATCACCAAACACAACGTTTAATTATTTTTTTATTACTATTTTTATTCTTCTTATTATTATTTCAGTGTTTTTATTTAAATTATTACGATATGATTCTTAATGGAGATTTTTGTTAACATGAAGTGGACCAGGATAAATTTTATGGAGTTGTAACACCGGACAAATTCAACCAATACAACGAAACGATTTTGAAAGAATTAAAAGTCCTACCTGGAATCATTATTAGGAGCTATAATGTTAACATAAGCGTTATTGATAGTACAAACATTTTTTTCAAGATTAGGTCGTACCAGTATATCTTATCTTTCATCAATAGTACTTATAAATATACTATATGTCTTTCTAAATATACTTGGAATTTAAAAGACGCTAATAAATTCTTCTACGGTAAAATGGAAAATTAAAAAAAAGCTTGAACATGTAGATCTTTAAATATACCTTAAATGAGAAACTAAAAATTATCAAATTTTCAGATAGGAATCCTTATTAAACTAAAGAAGTGAATTAACTGTGAGTTGTAAAAATATTTGTTAACGCTGCTCAAAATCGGGATGACGGAGTTAGAGGTGTGTTCATAGTCGGTATACGAATACTCCATTCGACATCGACTTTTAGGAAAGAAATCACTTGATTTACACATGACAGTTAATCAAGTCAGGGCATTCTATTCGGACCAGACAAATTGGGAACACTCATCACGCCCACTGTTGGTGCCATGGCTATGTAGATCAACCAAATTCAACTGAACTGTCAAAAATACCGTTTTAGAAATCCCTCCACAAAAAAAAACATTAAAAAAAAAAGTGATTGAAAAGTGAATGATTCATTTGTCATAAGCGTCTTATACACTGGTAATCACATCAACTGGTTTGTCAAAAATACCGTTTTAGACATCCCTCTACTATAAAATATAAACTGATTTTAAAAAATGCTTAATTTATGTGCCATAAGTGTGTCTGTCGACTGATGTTTGGCGGCGACCTTTACTCCATTTTACAGACTGGCAACCAAATCAACTGGATTGTCAAAAATAGCGTTTCAGACAACACTCCACATTAAAAAAAAAAGATTTAAAACAAAAAAAATGACTGGAAAAATATTAAAAGAAAAAAAAAAGCTACTGAAAAATCAAATTCATATACCATCTGCAAGAGATTTCGAGTTGAATTACGGACACGACACACTTGGCTGGTCGCATCTGTGATGTGACGAATGTAAAATCTTTCATTACACAAATTCACAAATATTTTCATTTGCGTCAGGATGTGTTCACTCTGTTGCAAAAGAAAAAATATTGTTAGAAATGACATCAAAACGTCTTTTTTACTAAATTTAGTCTGTCTTTTATTATATGAAGAAATTTTGAATATTATATACCTATATCTATCGTTCTTATCCTCATAACATTCCCTTCCTGCCACCTCACTCATTCATCTCCCACACCTCAACCATCATAACCATTTCAACATTAAGTCTTTTATTGTATGAACATGAGAATTAAAAATGCAGAGAAGCAGAACACAATGTTCTTTTAAGGTTGGTGTCTTATAAGTGGGTATGTGTTCCTATATAAACAATAAAAGCATTACCCATAGAGGTGTTGATATGCCGCTAAACAAAATCAACCATCCAACGATCCAACCATTCATTCATCTTGTTCCTCTTCTTCTATGAGTTAAGAATCTCCCAGATACGATCGAAAATGGCTCTTCACAAATTACAACTTACTTTGTGACTCTTTTGCGGTCCATACCATTCTGTTATGTTCCGTATCCTTTCATAATTCTAGATAAATTACTGTCTTTTCTCGCATTCATTAATATACTACTATATTGCTCTATTCTTGTTCCGCTATTAATGAACACAACTTAACAAAGTAGTTGACTCGCAGTTTCACCTGTTTCTCATGTCATTAGTCCAACCTGCTTATAGTCCGAACAAGAATGAATGAAAATGTTTTTGTCGAAGGATTGGACCCTCTACTGTCTTATGCTATTGTTGTTGTGCCATTAATGCACACAAATCTGTTAAGTAGTTGACTCGCAGTTTCACCTGCTTCTCATGTCATTAGTCCAACCTGCTTATAGTCCGAACAAAAATGAATGGAAATGTTTTTGTCGAAGGATTGGACCCTCTACTATATTGCGCTATTCTTGTTCTGCCATTAATGCACACAACTCTGTCAAGTAGTTGACTCAGAGTTTCACCTGTTTCTCATGTCATTGGTCCAACCTGCTTATAGTCCGAACAAGAATGAATGGAAATGTTTTTGTCGAAGGATTGGACCCTCTACTATCTTACGCTATTCTTGTTCTGCCATTAATGTACACAACTCTGTTAAGTAGTTGACTCACAGTTTCACCTGTTTCTCATGTCATTGGTCCAACGTGCTTATAGTCCGAACAAGAATGAATTGAAATGTGTTTGTCAAAGGATTGGACCCTCTACTATCTTGCTCTATTCTTGTTCTGCCATTAATGCACACAACTATGTTAAGTAGTTGACACGCAGTTTCACCTGTTTCTCATGTCATTAGTCCAACCTGCTTATAGTCCGAACAAGAATGAATGGAAATGTTTTTGTCGAAAGACTGGACCCTCTACTATCTTACGCTATTCTTGTTCTGCCATTAATGCACACAACTCTGTTAAGTAGTTGACTCACAGTTTCACCTGTTTCTCATGTCATTAGTCCAAACTGCTTAAAGTCCGAACAAGAATGAATGGAAATGTTTTTGTCGAAGGATTGGACCCTCTACTATCTTGCATTATGCTTGTTCTGCCATTAATGTACACAACTCTGTTAAGTAGTTGACTCGCAGTTTCACCTGCTTCTCATGTCATTAGTCCAACCTGCTTATAGTCCGAACAAGAATGAATGGAAATGTTTTTGTCGAAGGATTGGACCCTCTACTATCTTACGCTATTCTTGTTCTGCCATTAATGCACACAACTCTGTTAAGTAGTTGACTCAGAGTTTCACCTGTTTCTCATGTCATTAGTCCAACCTGCTTAAAGTCCGAACAAGAATGAATGGAAATGTTTTTGTCGAAGGATTGGACCCTATACTATCTTACGCTATTCTTGTTCTGCCATTAATGCACACAACTCTGTTAAGTAGTTGACTCACAGTTTCACCTGTTTCTCATGTCATTAGTCCAACCTGCTTATAGTCCGAACAAGAATGAATGGAAATGTTTTTGTCGAAGGATTGGACCCTCTACTATCTTACGCTATTCTTGTTCTGCCATTAATGCACACAACTCTGTTAAGTAGTTGACTCACAGTTTCACCTGTTTCTCATGTCATTAGTCCAACCTGCTTATAGTCCGAACAAAAATGAATGGAAATGTTTATGTCGAAGGATTGGACCCTCTAGTATATTGCTCTATTCTTGTTTTGCCATTAATGCACACAACTCTGTTAAGTAGTTGACTCAGAGTTTCACCTGTTTCTCATGTCATTTGTCCAACCTGCTTATAGTCCGAACAAGAATGAATGGAAATGTTTTTGTCGAAGGATTGGACCCTCTACTATCTTACGCTATTCTTGTTCTGCCATTAATGCACACAACTCTGTCAAGTAGTTGACTCACAGTTTCACCTGTTTCTCATGTCATTAGTCCAACCTGCTTATAGTCCGAACAAGAATGAATGGAAATGTTTTTTGTCGAATGATTGGACCCTGTACTATCTTACGCTATTCTTGTTCTGCCATTAATGCACACAACTCTGTCAAGTAGTTGACTCACAGTTTCACCTGTTTCTCATCTCATTAGTCCAACCTGCTTATAGTCCGAACAAGAATGAATGGAAATGTTTTTGTCGAAGGATTGGACCCTCTACTATCTTACGCTATTCTTGTTCTGCCATTAATGTACACAACTCTGTTAAGTAGTTGACTCAAAGTTTCACCTGCTTCTCATGTCATTAGTCCAACCTGCTTATAGTCCGCACAAGAATGAAAGGAAATGTTTTTGTCGAAGGATTGGACCCTCTACTATCTTACGCTATTCTTGTTCTTCCATTAATGTACACAACTTTGTTAAGTAGTTGACTCACAGTTTCACCTGTTTCTCATGTCATGAGTCCAACCTGCTTATAGTCCGAACAAGAATGAAAGGAAATGTTTTTGTCGAAGGATTGGACCCTCTACTATCTTACGGTATTCTTGTTCTGCCATTAATGTATACAACTCTGTTAAGTAGTTGACTCACAGTTTCACCTGTTTCTCATGTCATTAGTCCAACCTGCTTATAGTCCGAACAAGAATGAATGGAAATGTTTTTTGTCGAAGGATTGGACCCTCTACTATCTTACGCTATTCTTGTTCTGCCATTAATGCACACAACTCTGTTAAGTAGTTGACTCAAAGTTTCACCTGCTTCTCATGTCATTAGTCCAACCTGCTTATAGTCCGAACAAGAATGAATGGAAATGTTTTTTGTCGAATGATTGGACCCTCTACTATCTTACGCTATTCTTGTTCTGCCATTAATGCACACAACTCTGTTAAGTAGTTGACTCACAGTTTCACCTGTTTCTCATGTCATTAGTCCAACCTGCTTATAGTCCGAACAAAAATGAATGGAAATGTTTATGTCGAAGGATTGGACCCTCTAGTATATTGCTCTATTCTTGTTTTGCCATTAATGCACACAACTCTGTTAAGTAGTTGACTCACAGTTTCACCTGTTTCTCATGTCATTAGTCCAACCTGCTTATAGTCCGAACAAGAATGAATGGAAATGTTTTTTGTCGAATGATTGGACCCTCTACTATCTTACGCTATTCTTGTTCTGCCATTAATGCACACAACTCTGTTAAGTAGTTGACTCACAGTTTCACCTGTTTCTCATGTCATTAGTCCAACCTGCTTATAGTCCGAACAAGAATGAATGGAAATGTTTTTTGTCGAATGATTGGACCCTCTACTATCTTACGCTATTCTTGTTCTGCCATTAATGCACACAACTCTGTTAAGTAGTTGACTCACAGTTTCACCTGTTTCTCATGTCATTAGTCCAACCTGCTTATAGTCCGAACAAAAATGAATGGAAATGTTTATGTCGAAGGATTGGACCCTCTAGTATATTGCTCTATTCTTGTTTTGCCATTAATGCACACAACTCTGTTAAGTAGTTGACTCAGAGTTTCACCTGTTTCTCATGTCATTTGTCCAACCTGCTTATAGTCCGAACAAGAATGAATGGAAATGTTTTTGTCGAAGGATTGGACCCTCTACTATCTTACGCTATTCTTGTTCTGCCATTAATGCACACAACTCTGTCAAGTAGTTGACTCACAGTTTCACCTGTTTCTCATGTCATTAGTCCAACCTGCTTATAGTCCGAACAAGAATGAATGGAAATGTTTTTTGTCGAATGATTGGACCCTGTACTATCTTACGCTATTCTTGTTCTGCCATTAATGCACACAACTCTGTCAAGTAGTTGACTCACAGTTTCACCTGTTTCTCATCTCATTAGTCCAACCTGCTTATAGTCCGAACAAGAATGAATGGAAATGTTTTTGTCGAAGGATTGGACCCTCTACTATCTTACGCTATTCTTGTTCTGCCATTAATGTACACAACTCTGTTAAGTAGTTGACTCAAAGTTTCACCTGCTTCTCATGTCATTAGTCCAACCTGCTTATAGTCCGAACAAGAATGAAAGGAAATGTTTTTGTCGAAGGATTGGACCCTCTACTATCTTACGGTATTCTTGTTCTGCCATTAATGTATACAACTCTGTTAAGTAGTTGACTCACAGTTTCACCTGTTTCTCATGTCATTAGTCCAACCTGCTTATAGTCCGAACAAGAATGAATGGAAATGTTTTTTGTCGAAGGATTGGACCCTCTACTATCTTACGCTATTCATGTTCTGCCATTAATGCACACAACTCTGTCAAGTAGTTGACTCACAGTTTCACCTGTTTCTCATCTCATTAGTCCAACCTGCTTATAGTCCGAACAAGAATGAATGGAAATGATTTTGTCGAAGGATTGGACCCTATACTATCTTACGCTATTCTTGTTCTGCCATTAATGTACACAACTCTGTTAAGTAGTTGACTCAAAGTTTCACCTGCTTCTCATGTCATTAGTCCAACCTGCTTATAGTCCGAACAAGAATGAATAGAAATGTTTTTGTCGAAGGATTGGACCCTCTACTATCTTACGCTATTCTTGTTCTGCCATTAATGTACACAACTTTGTTAAGTAGTTGACTCACAGTTTCACCTGTTTCTCATGTCATGAGTCCAACCTGCTTATAGTCCGAACAAGAATGAATGGAAATGTTTTTGTCGAAGGATTGGACCCTCTACTATCTTACGGTATTCTTGTTCTGCCATTAATGCACACAACTCTGTTAAGTAGTTGACTCACAGTTTCACCTGTTTCTCATGTCATTAGTCCAACCTGCTTATAGTCCGAACAAAAATGAATGGAAATGTTTATGTCGAAGGATTGGACCCTCTAGTATATTGCTCTATTCTTGTTTTGCCATTAATGCACACAACTCTGTTAAGTAGTTGACTCAGAGTTTCACCTGTTTCTCATGTCATTTGTCCAACCTGCTTATAGTCCGAACAAGAATGAATGGAAATGTTTTTGTCGAAGGATTGGACCCTCTACTATCTTACGCTATTCTTGTTCTGCCATTAATGCACACAACTCTGTCAAGTAGTTGACTCACAGTTTCACCTGTTTCTCATCTCATTAGTCCAACCTGCTTATAGTCCGAACAAGAATGAATGGAAATGTTTTTGTCGAAGGATTGGACCCTCTACTATCTTACGCTATTCTTGTTCTGCCATTAATGCACACAACTCTGTTAAGTAGTTGACTCAGAGTTTCACCTGTTTCTCATGTCATTTGTCCAACCTGCTTATAGTCCGAACAAGAATGAATGGAAATGTTTTTGTCGAAGGATTGGACCCTCTACTATCTTACGCTATTCTTGTTCTGCCATTAATGCACACAACTCTGTCAAGTAGTTGACTCACAGTTTCACCTGTTTCTCATCTCATTAGTCCAACCTGCTTATAGTCCGAACAAGAATGAATGGAAATGTTTTTGTCGAAGGATTGGACCCTCTACTATCTTACGCTATTCTTGTTCTGCCATTAATGTACACAACTCTGTTAAGTAGTTGACTCAAAGTTTCACCTGCTTCTCATGTCATTAGTCCAACCTGCTTATAGTCCGCACAAGAATGAAAGGAAATGTTTTTGTCGAAGGATTGGACCCTCTACTATCTTACGCTATTCTTGTTCTTCCATTAATGTACACAACTTTGTTAAGTAGTTGACTCACAGTTTCACCTGTTTCTCATGTCATGAGTCCAACCTGCTTATAGTCCGAACAAGAATGAAAGGAAATGTTTTTGTCGAAGGATTGGACCCTCTACTATCTTACGGTATTCTTGTTCTGCCATTAATGTATACAACTCTGTTAAGTAGTTGACTCACAGTTTCACCTGTTTCTCATGTCATTAGTCCAACCTGCTTATAGTCCGAACAAGAATGAATGGAAATGTTTTTTGTCGAAGGATTGGACCCTCTACTATCTTACGCTATTCATGTTCTGCCATTAATGCACACAACTCTGTCAAGTAGTTGACTCACAGTTTCACCTGTTTCTCATCTCATTAGTCCAACCTGCTTATAGTCCGAACAAGAATGAATGGAAATGATTTTGTCGAAGGATTGGACCCTATACTATCTTACGCTATTCTTGTTCTGCCATTAATGTACACAACTCTGTTAAGTAGTTGACTCAAAGTTTCACCTGCTTCTCATGTCATTAGTCCAACCTGCTTATAGTCCGAACAAGAATGAATAGAAATGTTTTTGTCGAAGGATTGGACCCTCTACTATCTTACGCTATTCTTGTTCTGCCATTAATGTACACAACTTTGTTAAGTAGTTGACTCACAGTTTCACCTGTTTCTCATGTCATGAGTCCAACCTGCTTATAGTCCGAACAAGAATGAATGGAAATGTTTTTGTCGAAGGATTGGACCCTCTACTATCTTACGGTATTCTTGTTCTGCCATTAATGTATACAACTCTGTTAAGTAGTTGACTCACAGTTTCACCTGTTTCTCATGTCATTAGTCCAACCTGCTTATAGTCCGAACAAGAATGAATGGAAATGTTTTTTGTCGAAGGATTGGACCCTCTACTATCTTACGCTATTCATGTTCTGCCATTAATGCACACAACTCTGTCAAGTAGTTGACTCACAGTTTCACCTGTTTCTCATGTCATTAGTCCAACCTGCTTATAGTCCGAACAAGAATGAATGGAAATGATTTTGTCGAAGGATTGGACCCTATACTATCTTACGCTATTCTTGTTCTGCCATTAATGTACACAACTCTGTTAAGTAGTTGACTCAAAGTTTCACCTGCTTCTCATGTCATTAGTCCAACCTGCTTATAGTCCGAACAAGAATGAATGGAAATGTTTTTGTCGAAGGATTGGACCCTCTACTATCTTACGCTATTCTTGTTCTGCCATTAATGCACACAACTCTGTTAAGTAGTTGACTCACAGTTTCACCTGCTTCTCATGTCATTAGTCCAACGTGCTTATAGTCCCAACAAGAATGAATGGAAATGATTTTGTCGAAGGATTGGACCCTATACTATCTTACGCTATTCTTGTTCTGCCATTAATGTACACAACTCTGTTAAGTAGTTGACTCAAAGTTTCACCTGCTTCTCATGTCATTAGTCCAACCTGCTTATAGTCCGAACAAGAATGAATGGAAATGTTTTTGTCGAAGGATTGGACCCTCTACTATCTTACGGTATTCTTGTTCTGCCATTAATGCACACAACTCTGTCAAGTAGTTGACTCACAGTTTCACCTGTTTCTCATGTCATTAGTCCAACCTGCTTATAGTCCGAACAAGAATGAAGGGAAATGTTTTTGTCGAAGGATTGGACCCTCTACTATCTTACGCTATTCTAGTTCTTCCATTAATGTACACTGTTAAGTAGTTGACTCAAAGTTTCACCTGTTTCTCATGTCATGAGTCCAACCTGCTTATAGTCCGAACAAGAATGAATGGAAATGTTTTTGTCGAAGGATTGGACCCTCTACTATCTTACGCTATTCTTGTTCTGCCATTAATGTACACAACTCTGTTAAGTAGTTGACTCACAGTTTCACCTGTTTCTCATGTCATTAGTCCAACCTGCTTATAGTCCGAACAAGAATGAATGGAAATGTTTTTGTCGAAGGATTGGACCCTCTACTATCTTACGGTATTCTTGTTCTGCCATTAATACACACAACTCTGTCAAGTAGTTGACTCACAGTTTCACCTGTTTCTCATGTCATTAGTCCAACCTGCTTATAGTCCGAACAAGAATGAATGGAAATGTTTTTGTCGAAGGATTGGACCCTCTACTATCTTACGCTATTCTTGTTCTGCCATTAATGTACACAACTCTGTCAAGTAGTTGACTCAAAGTTTCACCTGTTTCTCATGTCATTAGTCCAACCTGCTTATAGTCCGAACAAGAATGAATGGAAATGTTTTTGTCGAAGGATTGGACCCTCTACTATCTTACGCTATTCTTGTTCTGCCATTAATGTACACAACTCTGTCAAGTAGTTGACTCACAGTTTCACCTGTTTCTCATGTCATTAGTCCAACCTGCTTATAGTCCGAACAAGAATGAATGGATATGTTTTTGTCGAAGGATTGGACCCTCTACTATCTTACGCTATTCTAGTTCTTCCATTAATGTACACAACTCTGTTAATTAGTTAACTCAAAGTTTCACCTGTTTCTCATGTCATTAGTCCAACCTGCTTATAGTCCGAACAAGAATGAATGGAAATGTTTTTGTCGAAGGATTGGACCCTCTACTATATGGCTCTATTCTTGTTCTCCCATTAATGCACACAACTCTGTTAAGTAGTTGACTCACAGTTTCACCTGTTTCTCATGTCATTAGTCCAACATGCTTAAAGTCCGAACAAGAATGAATGGAAAGGTTTTTGTCGAAAGATTGGACCCTCTACTATCTTACGCTATTCTTGTTCTCCCATTAATGTACACAACTCTGTCAAGTAGTTGACTCACAGTTTCACCTGTTTCTCATGTCATTAGTCCAAGCTGCTTATAGTCCGAACAAGAATGAATGGAAATTTTTTTGTCGAAGGATTGGACCCACTAGTATCTTACGCTATTCTTGTTCTGCCATTAATGTACACAACTCTGTTAAGTAGTTGACTCACAGTTTCACCTGTTTCTCATGTCATTAGTCCAACCTGCTATAGTCCGAACAAGAATGAATGAAAATGTTTTTGTCGAAGGATTGGACCCTCTACTATCTTACGCTATTCTTGTTCTGCCATTAATGCACACAACTCTGTTAAGTAGTTGACTCAAAGTTTCACCTGTTTCTCATGTCATTAGTCCAACCTGCTTATAGTCCGAACAAGAATGAATGGAAATGTTTTTGTCGAAGGATTGGACCCTCTACTATCTTACGCTATTCTTGTTCTGCCATTAATGTACACAACTCTGTCAAGTAGTTGACTCACAGTTTCACCTGTTTCTCATGTCATTAGTCCAACCTGCTTATAGTCCGAACAAGAATGAATGGAAATTTTTTTGTCGAAGGATTGGACCCTCTACTATCTTACGCTATTCTTGTTCTGCCATTAATGCACACAACTCTGTTAAGTAGTTGACTCAAAGTTTCACCTGTTTCTCATGTCATTAGTCCAACCTGCTTATAGTCCGAACAAGAATGAATGGAAATTTTTTTGTCGAAGGATTGGACCCTCTACTATCTTACGCTATTCTTGTTCTGCCATTAATGTACACAACTCTGTTAAGTAGTTGACTCACAGTTTCACCTGTTTCTCATGTCATTAGTCCAACCTGCTTATAGTCCGAACAAGAATGAATGGAAATGTTTTTGTCGAAGGATTGGACCCTCTACTATCTTACGCTATTCTTGTTCTGCCATTAATGTACACAACTCTGTCAAGTAGTTGACTCACAGTTTCACCTGTTTCTCATGTCATTAGTCCAACCTGCTTATAGTCCGAACAAGAATGAATGGAAATTTTTTTGTCGAAGGATTGGACCCTCTACTATCTTACGCTATTCTTGTTCTGCCATTAATGCACACAACTCTGTTAAGTAGTTGACTCAAAGTTTCACCTGTTTCTCATGTCATTAGTCCAACCTGCTTATAGTCCGAACAAGAATGAATGGAAATGTTTTTGTCGAAGGATTGGACCCTCTACTATCTTACGCTATTCTTGTTCTGCCATTAATGTACACAACTCTGTCAAGTAGTTGACTCAAAGTTTCACCTGTTTCTCATGTCATTAGTCCAACCTGCTTATAGTCCGAACAAGAATGAATGGAAATTTTTTTGTCGAAGGATTGGACCCTCTACTATCTTACGCTATTCTTGTTCTGCCCTTAATGTACACAACTCTGTTAAGTAGTTGACTCAAAGTTTCACCTGTTTCTCATGTCATTAGTCCAACCTGCTTATAGTCCGAACAAGAATGAATGGAAATGTTTTTGTCGAAGGATTGGACCCTCTACTATCTTACGCTATTCTTGTTCTGCCATTAATGTACACAACTCTGTCAAGTAGTTGACTCACAGTTTCACCTGTTTCTCATGTCATTAGTCCAACCTGCTTATAGTCCGAACAAGAATGAATGGAAATTTTTTTGTCGAAGGATTGGACCCTCTACTATCTTACGCTATTCTTGTTCTGCCATTAATGCACACAACTCTGTTAAGTAGTTGACTCAAAGTTTCACCTGTTTCTCATGTCATTAGTCCAACCTGCTTATAGTCCGAACAAGAATGAATGGAAATGTTTTTGTCGAAGGATTGGACCCTCTACTATCTTACGCTATTCTTGTTCTGCCATTAATGCACACAACTCTGTCAAGTAGTTGACTCACAGTTTCACCTGTTTCTCATGTCATGAGTCCAACCTGCTTATAGTCCGAACAAGAATGAATGGAAATGTTTTTGTCGAAGGATTGGACCCTCTACTATCTTACGGTATTCTTGTTCTGCCATTAAGGCACACAACTCTGTCAAGTAGTTGACTCACAGTTTCACCTGTTTCTCATGTCATGAGTCCAACCTGCTTATAGTCCGAACAAGAATGAATGGAAATGTTTTTGTCGAAGGATTGGACCCTCTACTATCTTACGGTATTCTTGTTCTGCCATTAAGGCACACAACTCTGTCAAGTAGTTGACTCACAGTTTCACCTGTTTCTCATGTCATTAGTCCAACCTGCTTATAGTCCGAACAAGAATGAATGGAAATGTTTTTGTCGAAGGATTGGACCCTCTACTATCTTACGCTATTCTTGTTCTGCCATTAATGCACACAACTCTGTTAAGTAGTTGACTCAAAGTTTCACCTGCTTCTCATGTCATTAGTCCAACCTGCTTATAGTCCGAACAAGAATGAATGGAAATGTTTTTGTCGAAGGATTGGACCCTCTACTATCTTACGCTATTCTTGTTCTGACATTAATGCACACAACTCTGTCAAGTAGTTGACTCACAGTTTCACCTGTTTCTCATGTCATTAGTCCAACCTGCTTATAGTCCGAACAAGAATGAATGGAAATGTTTTTGTCGAAGGTTTGGACCCTCTACTATCTTACGCTATTCTTGTTCTGCCATTAATGCACACAACTCTGTCAAGTAGTTGACTCACAGTTTCACCTGTTTCTCATGTCATTAGTCCAACCTGCTTATAGTCCGAACAAGAATGAATGGAAATGTTTTTTGTCGAATGATTGGACCCTGTACTATCTTACGGTATTCTTGTTCTGCCATTAAGGCACACAACTCTGTCAAGTAGTTGACTCACAGTTTCACCTGTTTCTCATGTCATTAGTCCAACCTGCTTATAGTCCGAACAAGAATGAATGGAAATGTTTTTGTCGAAGGATTGGACCCTCTACTATCTTACGCTATTCTTGTTCTGCCATTAATGCACACAACTCTGTTAAGTAGTTGACTCAAAGTTTCACCTGCTTCTCATGTCATTAGTCCAACCTGCTTATAGTCCGAACAAGAATGAATGGAAATGTTTTTGTCGAAGGATTGGACCCTCTACTATCTTACGCTATTCTTGTTCTGCCATTAATGCACACAACTCTGTCAAGTAGTTGACTCACAGTTTCACCTGTTTCTCATGTCATTAGTCCAACCTGCTTATAGTCCGAACAAGAATGAATGGAAATGTTTTTTGTCGAATGATTGGACCCTGTACTATCTTACGGTATTCTTGTTCTGCCATTAAGGCACACAACTCTGTCAAGTAGTTGACTCACAGTTTCACCTGTTTCTCATGTCATTAGTCCAACCTGCTTATAGTCCGAACAAGAATGAATGGAAATGTTTTTGTCGAAGGATTGGACCCTCTACTATCTTACGCTATTCTTGTTCTGACATTAATGCACACAACTCTGTCAAGTAGTTGACTCACAGTTTCACCTGTTTCTCATGTCATTAGTCCAACCTGCTTATAGTCCGAACAAGAATGAATGGAAATGTTTTTGTCGAAGGTTTGGACCCTCTACTATCTTACGCTATTCTTGTTCTGCCATTAATGCACACAACTCTGTCAAGTAGTTGACTCACAGTTTCACCTGTTTCTCATGTCATTAGTCCAACCTGCTTATAGTCCGAACAAGAATGAATGGAAATGTTTTTTGTCGAATGATTGGACCCTGTACTATCTTACGGTATTCTTGTTCTGCCATTAAGGCACACAACTCTGTCAAGTAGTTGACTCACAGTTTCACCTGTTTCTCATGTCATTAGTCCAACCTGCTTATAGTCCGAACAAGAATGAATGGAAATGTTTTTGTCGAAGGATTGGACCCTCTACTATCTTACGCTATTCTTGTTCTGCCATTAATGCACACAACTCTGTTAAGTAGTTGACTCAAAGTTTCACCTGCTTCTCATGTCATTAGTCCAACCTGCTTATAGTCCGAACAAGAATGAATGGAAATGTTTTTGTCGAAGGATTGGACCCTCTACTATCTTACGCTATTCTTGTTCTGACATTAATGCACACAACTCTGTCAAGTAGTTGACTCACAGTTTCACCTGTTTCTCATGTCATTAGTCCAACCTGCTTATAGTCCGAACAAGAATGAATGGAAATGTTTTTTGTCGAATGATTGGACCCTGTACTATCTTACGGTATTCTTGTTCTGCCATTAAGGCACACAACTCTGTCAAGTAGTTGACTCACAGTTTCACCTGTTTCTCATGTCATTAGTCCAACCTGCTTATAGTCCGAACAAGAATGAATGGAAATGTTTTTGTCGAAGGATTGGACCCTCTACTATCTTACGCTATTCTTGTTCTGCCATTAATGCACACAACTCTGTTAAGTAGTTGACTCACAGTTTCACCTGTTTCTCATGTCATTAGTCCAACCTGCTTATAGTCCGAACAAGAATGAATGGAAATGTTTTTTGTCGAATGATTGGACCCTGTACTATCTTACGGTATTCTTGTTCTGCCATTAAGGCACACAACTCTGTCAAGTAGTTGACTCACAGTTTCACCTGTTTCTCATGTCATTAGTCCAACCTGCTTATAGTCCGAACAAGAATGAATGGAAATGTTTTTGTCGAAGGTTTGGACCCTCTACTATCTTACGCTATTCTTGTTCTGCCATTAATGCACACAACTCTGTCAAGTAGTTGACTCACAGTTTCACCTGTTTCTCATGTCATTAGTCCAACCTGCTTATAGTCCGAACAAGAATGAATGGAAATGTTTTTTGTCGAATGATTGGACCCTGTACTATCTTACGGTATTCTTGTTCTGCCATTAAGGCACACAACTCTGTCAAGTAGTTGACTCACAGTTTCACCTGTTTCTCATGTCATTAGTCCAACCTGCTTATAGTCCGAACAAGAATGAATGGAAATGTTTTTGTCGAAGGATTGGACCCTCTACTATCTTACGCTATTCTTGTTCTGCCATTAATGCACACAACTCTGTTAAGTAGTTGACTCAAAGTTTCACCTGCTTCTCATGTCATTAGTCCAACCTGCTTATAGTCCGAACAAGAATGAATGGAAATGTTTTTGTCGAAGGATTGGACCCTCTACTATCTTACGCTATTCTTGTTCTGCCATTAATGCACACAACTCTGTCAAGTAGTTGACTCACAGTTTCACCTGTTTCTCATGTCATTAGTCCAACCTGCTTATAGTCCGAACAAGAATGAATGGAAATGTTTTTTGTCGAATGATTGGACCCTGTACTATCTTACGGTATTCTTGTTCTGCCATTAAGGCACACAACTCTGTCAAGTAGTTGACTCACAGTTTCACCTGTTTCTCATGTCATTAGTCCAACCTGCTTATAGTCCGAACAAGAATGAATGGAAATGTTTTTGTCGAAGGATTGGACCCTCTACTATCTTACGCTATTCTTGTTCTGACATTAATGCACACAACTCTGTCAAGTAGTTGACTCACAGTTTCACCTGTTTCTCATGTCATTAGTCCAACCTGCTTATAGTCCGAACAAGAATGAATGGAAATGTTTTTGTCGAAGGTTTGGACCCTCTACTATCTTACGCTATTCTTGTTCTGCCATTAATGCACACAACTCTGTCAAGTAGTTGACTCACAGTTTCACCTGTTTCTCATGTCATTAGTCCAACCTGCTTATAGTCCGAACAAGAATGAATGGAAATGTTTTTTGTCGAATGATTGGACCCTGTACTATCTTACGGTATTCTTGTTCTGCCATTAAGGCACACAACTCTGTCAAGTAGTTGACTCACAGTTTCACCTGTTTCTCATGTCATTAGTCCAACCTGCTTATAGTCCGAACAAGAATGAATGGAAATGTTTTTGTCGAAGGATTGGACCCTCTACTATCTTACGCTATTCTTGTTCTGCCATTAATGCACACAACTCTGTTAAGTAGTTGACTCAAAGTTTCACCTGCTTCTCATGTCATTAGTCCAACCTGCTTATAGTCCGAACAAGAATGAATGGAAATGTTTTTGTCGAAGGATTGGACCCTCTACTATCTTACGCTATTCTTGTTCTGACATTAATGCACACAAATCTGTCAAGTAGTTGACTCACAGTTTCACCTGTTTCTCATGTCATTAGTCCAACCTGCTTATAGTCCGAACAAGAATGAATGGAAATGTTTTTGTCGAAGGTTTGGACCCTCTACTATCTTACGCTATTCTTGTTCTGCCATTAATGCACACAACTCTGTTAAGTAGTTGACTCAAAGTTTCACCTGTTTCTCATGTCATTAGTCCAACCTGCTTATAGTCCGAACAAGAATGAATGGAAATGTTTTTGTCGAAGGATTGGACCCTCTACTATCTTACGCTATTCTTGTTCTGCCATTAATGCACACAACTCTGTCAAGTAGTTGACTCACAGTTTCACCTGTTTCTCATGTCATTAGTCCAACCTGCTTATAGTCCGAACAAGAATGAATGGAAATGTTTTTGTCAAAGGATTGGACCCTCTACTATCTTACGCTATTCTTGTTCTGCCATTAATGCGCACAACTCTGTTAAGTAGTTGACTCTCAGTTTCACCTGTTTCTCATGTCATTAGACCAACCTGCTTAATGTCCGAACAAGAATGAATGGAAATGTTTTTGTCGAAGGTTTGGACCCTCTACTATCTTACGGTATTCTTGTTCTGCCATTAAGGCACACAACTCTGTCAAGTAGTTGACTCAAAGTTTCACCTGTTTCTCATGTCATTAGTCCAACCTGCTTATAGTCCGAACAAGAATGAATGGAAATGTTTTTGTCGAAGGATTGGACCCTCTACTATCTTACGGTATTCTTGTTCTGCCATTAAGGCACACAACTCTGTCAAGTAGTTGACTCACAGTTTCACCTGTTTCTCATGTCATTAGTCCAACCTGCTTATAGTCCGAACAAGAATGAATGGAAATGTTTTTGTCGAAGGATTGGACCCTCTACTATCTTACGGTATTCTTGTTCTGCCATTAAGGCACACAACTCTGTCAAGTAGTTGACTCACAGTTTCACCTGTTTCTCATGTCATGAGTCCAACCTGCTTATAGTCCGAACAAGAATGAATGGAAATGTTTTTGTCGAAGGATTGGACCCTCTACTATCTTACGCTATTCTTGTTCTGCCATTAATGCACACAACTCTGTTAAGTAGTTGACTCAAAGTTTCACCTGCTTCTCATGTCATTAGTCCAACCTGCTTATAGTCCGAACAAGAATGAATGGAAATGTTTTTGTCGAAGGATTGGACCCTCTACTATCTTACGCTATTCTTGTTCTGACATTAATGCACACAAATCTGTCAAGTAGTTGACTCACAGTTTCACCTGTTTCTCATGTCATTAGTCCAACCTGCTTATAGTCCGAACAAGAATGAATGGAAATGTTTTTGTCGAAGGTTTGGACCCTCTACTATCTTACGCTATTCTTGTTCTGACATTAATGCACACAACTCTGTTAATTAGTAGACTCTAAGTTTCACCTGTTTCTCATGTCATTAGTCCAACCTGCTTATAGTCCGAACAAGAATGAATGGAAATGTTTTTGTCGAAGGATTGGACCCTCTACTATCTTACGCTATTCTTGTTCTGCCATTAATGCACACAACTCTGTCAAGTAGTTGACTCACAGTTTCACCTGTTTCTCATGTCATGAGTCCAACCTGCTTATAGTCCGAACAAGAATGAATGGAAATGTTTTTGTCGAAGGATTGGACCCTCTACTATCTTACGCTATTCTTGTTCTGCCATTAATGCACACAACTCTGTCAAGTAGTTGACTCACAGTTTCACCTGTTTCTCATGTCATTAGTCCAACCTGCTTATAGTCCGAACAAGAATGAATGGAAATGTTTTTGTCGAAGGATTGGACCCTCTACTATCTTACGCTATTCTTGTTCTGCCATTAATGCACACAACTCTGTTAAGTAGTTGACTCAAAGTTTCACCTGCTTCTCATGTCATTAGTCCAACCTGCCTATAGTCCGAACAAGAATGAATGGAAATGTTTTTGTCGAAGGATTGGACCCTATACTATCTTACGCTATTCTTGTTCTGACATTAATGCACACAAATCTGTCAAGTAGTTGACTCACAGTTTCACCTGTTTCTCATGTCATTAGTCCAACCTGCTTATAGTCCGAACAAGAATGAATGGAAATGTTTTTGTCGAAGGTTTGGACCCTCTACTATCTTACGCTATTCTTGTTCTGCCATTAATGCACACAACTCTGTTAATTAGTAGACTCTAAGTTTCACCTGTTTCTCATGTCATTAGTCCAACCTGCTTATAGTCCGAACAAGAATGAATGGAAATGTTTTTGTCGAAGGATTGGACCCTCTACTATATGGCTCTATTCTTGTTCTCCCATTAATGCACACAACTCTGTTAAGTAGTTGACTCACAGTTTCACCTGTTTCTCATGTCATTAGTCCAACCTGCTTAAAGTCCGAACAAGAATGAATGGAAAGGTTTTTGTCGAAGGTTTGGACCCTCTACTATCTTACGCTATTCTTGTTCTGCCATTAATGCACACAACTCTGTTAATTAGTTGACTCTAAGTTTCACCTGTTTCTCATGTCATTAGTCCAACCTGCTTATAGTCCGAACAAGAATGAATGGAAATGTTTTTGTCGAAGGATTGGACCCTCTACTATATGGCTCTATTCTTGTTCTCCCATTAATGCACACAACTCTGTCAAGTAGTTGACTCAAAGTTTCACCTGTTTCTCATGTTATTAGTCCAACCTGTTATAGTCCGAACAAGAATGAATGAAAATGTTTTTGTCGAAGGATTGGACCCTCTACTATCTTACGCTGTTCTTGTTCTGCCATTAATGCACACAACTCTGTCAAGTAGTTGACTCACAGTTTCACCTGTTTCTCATGTCATTAGTCCAACCTGCTTATAGTCCGAACAAGAATGAATGGAAATGTTTTTGTCGAAGGATTGGACCCTCTACTATCTTACGCTATTCTTGTTCTGACATTAATGCACACAACTCTGTTAAGTAGTTGACTCTCAGTTTCACCTGTTTCTCATGTCATTAGTCCAACCTGCTTATAGTCCGAACAAGAATGAATGGAAATGTTTTTGTCGAAGGATTGGACCCTCTACTATCTTACGCTATTCTTGTTCTGCCATTAATGCACACAACTCTGTCAAGTAGTTGACTCAGAGTTTCACCTGTTTCTCATGTCATTAGTCCAACCTGCTTATAGTCCGAACAAGAATGAATGGAAAGGTTTTTGTCGAAGGTTTGGACCCTCTACTATCTTACGCTATTCTTGTTCTGCCATTAATGCACACAACTCTGTTAATTAGTTGACTCTAAGTTTCACCTGTTTCTCATGTCATTAGTCCAACCTGCTTATAGTCCGAACAAGAATGAATGGAAATGTTTTTGTCGAAGGATTGGACCCTCTAGTATATTGCTCTATTCTTGTTCTCCCATTAATGCACACAACTCTGTCAAGTAGTTGACTCAAAGTTTCACCTGTTTCTCATGTTATTAGTCCAACCTGTTATAGTCCGAACAAGAATGAATGAAAATGTTTTTGTCGAAGGATTGGACCCTCTACTATCTTACGCTGTTCTTGTTCTGCCATTAATGCACACAACTCTGTCAAGTAGTTGACTCACAGTTTCACCTGTTTCTCATCTCATTAGTCCAACCTGCTTATAGTCCGAACAAGAATGAATGGAAATGTTTTTGTCGAAGGATTGGACCCTCTACTATCTTACGCTATTCTTGTTCTGCCATTAATGCACACAACTCTGTTAAGTAGTTGACTCTAAGTTTCACCTGTTTCTCATGTCATTAGTCCAACCTGCTTATAGTCCGAACAAGAATGAATGGAAATGTTTTTGTCGAAGGATTGGACCCTCTACTATCTTACGCTATTCTTGTTCTGCCATTAATGCACACAACTCTGTCAAGTAGTTGACTCACAGTTTCACCTGTTTCTCATGTCATTAGTCCAACCTGCTTATAGTCCGAACAAGATTGAATGGAAATGTTTTTGTCGAAGGATTGGACACTCTACTATCTTACGCTATTCTTGTTCTGCCATTAAGGCACACAACTCTGTTAAGTAGTTGACTCTCAGTTTCACCTGTTTCTCATGTCATTAGTCCAACCTGCTTATAGTCCGAACAAGAATGAATGGAAATGTTTTTGTCGAAGGATTGGACCCTCTACTATCTTACGCTATTCTTGTTCTGCCATTAATGCACACAACTCTGTCAAGTAGTTGACTCACAGTTTCACCTGTTTCTCATCTCATTAGTCCAACCTGCTTATAGTCCGAACAAGAATGAATGGAAATGTTTTTGTCGAAGGATTGGACCCTCTACTATCTTACGCTATTCTTGTTCTGCCATTAAGGCACACAACTCTGTTAAGTAGTTGACTCTCAGTTTCACCTGTTTCTCATGTCATTAGTCCAACCTGCTTATAGTCCGAACAAGAATGAATGGAAATTTTTTTGTCGAAGGATTGGACCCTCTACTATCTTACGCTATTCTTGTTCTGCCATTAATGCACACAACTCTGTTAAGTAGTTGACTCTCAGTTTCACCTGTTTCTCATGTAATTAGTCCAACCTGCTTATAGTCCGAACAAGAATGAATGGAAATGTTTTTGTCGAAGGATTGGACCCTCTACTATCTTACGCTATTCTTGTTCTGCCATTAATGCACACAACTCTGTTAAGTAGTTGACTCAGAGTTTCACCTGTTTCTCATGTCATTAGTCCAACCTGCTTATAGTCCGAACAAGAATGAATGGAAATGTTTTTGTCGAAGGATTGGACCCTCTACTATCTTACGCTATTCTTGTTCTGCCATTAATGCACACAACTCTGTTAAGTAGTTGACTCACAGTTTCACCTGTTTCTCATGTCATTAGTCCAACCTGGTTATAGTCCGAACAAAAATGAATGGAAATGTTTTTGTCGAAGGATTGGACCCTCTAGTATATTGCTCTATTCTTGTTCTGCCATTAATGCACACAACTCTGTCAAGTAGTTGACTCAGAGTTTCACCTGTTTCTCATGTCATTAGTCCAACCTGCTTAAAGTCCGAACAAGAATGAATGGAAATGTTTTTGTCGAAGGATTGGACCCTCTACTATCTTACGCTATTCTTGTTCTGCCATTAATGCACACAACTCTGTTAAGTAGTTGACTCACAGTTTCACCTGTTTCTCATGTCATTAGTCCAACCTGCTTATAGTCCGAACAAGAATGAATGGAAATGATTTTGTCGAAGGATTAGACCCTCTACTATATTACGCTATTCTTGTTCTGCCATTAATGTATAAAACTCTGTTAAGTAGTTGACTCACAGTTTCACCTGCTTCTCATGTCATTAGTCCAACCTGGTTATAGTCCGAACAAAAATGAATGGAAATGTTTTTGTCCAAGGATTGGACCTTCTAGTATATTGCTCTATTCTTGTTCTGCCATTAATGCACACAACTCTGTTAAGTAGTTGACTCACAGTTTCACCTGTTTCTCATGTCATTAGTCCAACCTGCTTATAGTCCGAACAAGAATGAATGGAAATGTTTTTGTCAAAGGATTGGACGCTCTACTATCTTACGCTAATATTGTTCTGCCATTAATGCACACAACTCTGTTAAGTAGTTGACTCAGAGTTTCACCTGTTTCTCATGTCATTTGTCCAACCTGCTTATAGTCCGAACAAGAATGAATGGAAATGTTTTTTGTCGAAGGATTGGACCCTCTACTATCTTACGCTATTCTTGTTCTGCCATTAATGCACACAACTCTGTCAAGTAGTTGACTCACAGTTTCACCTGTTTCTCATGTCATTAGTCCAACCTGCTTATAGTCCGAACAAGAATGAATGGAAATGTTTTTTGTCGAATGATTGGACCCTCTACTATCTTACGCTATTCTTGTTCTGCCATTAATGCACCCAACTCTGTCAAGTAGTTGACTCACAGTTTCACCTGTTTCTCATGTCATTAGTCCAACCTGCTTATAGTCCGAACAAGAATGAATGGAAATGTTTTTGTCGAAGGATTGGACCCTCTACTATCTTACGCTATTCTTGTTCTGCCATTAATGTACACAACTCTGTTAAGTAGTTGCCTCAAAGTTTCACCTGCTTCTCATGTCATTAGTCCAACCTGCTTATAGTCCCAACAAGAATGAATGGAAATGTTTTTGTCGAAGGATTGGACCCTCTACTATCTTACGCTATTCTTGTTCTGCCATTAATGTACACAACTCTGTTAAGTAGTTGACTCAAAGTTTCACCTGCTTCTCATGTCATTAGTCCAACCTGCTTAAAGTCCGAACAAGAATGAATGGAAATGTTTTTGTCGAAGGATTGGACGCTCTACTATCTTACGGTATTCTTGTTCTGCCATTAATGTATACAACTCTGTTAAGTAGTTGACTCACAGTTTCACCTGTTTCTCATGTCATTAGTCCAACCTGCTTATAGTCCGAACAAGAATGAATGGAAATGTTTTTTGTCGAAGGATTGGACCCTCTACTATCTTACGCTATTCTTGTTCTGCCATTAATGCACACAACTCTGTTAAATAGTTGACTCAGAGTTTCACCTCTTTCTCATGTCATTTGTCCAACCTGCTTATAGTCCGAACAAGAATGAATGGAAATGTTTTTTGTCGAAGGATTGGACCCTCTACTATCTTACGCTATTCTTGTTCTGCCATTAATGCACACAACTCTGTCAAGTAGTTGACTCACAGTTTCACCTGTTTCTCATGTCATTCGTCCAACCTGCTTATAGTCCGAACAAGAATGAATGGAAATGTTTTTGTCGAAGGATTGGACCCTATACTATCTTACGCTATTCTTGTTCTGCCATTAATGTACACAACTCTGTTAAGTAGTTGACTCAAAGTTTCACCTGCTTCTCATGTCATTAGTCCAACCTGCTTATAGTCCGAACAAGAATGAATGGAAATGTTTTTGTCGAAGGATTGGACCCTCTACTATCTTACGCTATTCTTGTTCTGCCATTAATGTACACAACTTTGTTAAGTAGTTGACTCACAGTTTCACCTGTTTCTCATGTCATTAGTCCAACCTGCTTATAGTCCGAACAAGAATGAATGGAAATGTTTTTTGTCGAATGATTGGACCCTCTACTATCTTACGCTATTCTTGTTCTGCCATTAATGCACACAACTCTGTCAAGTAGTTGACTCACAGTTTCACCTGTTTCTCATGTCATTCGTCCAACCTGCTTATAGTCCGAACAAGAATGAATGGAAATGTTTTTGTCGAAGGATTGGACCCTATACTATCTTACGCTATTCTTGTTCTGCCATTAATGTACACAACTCTGTTAAGTAGTTGACTCACAGTTTCACCTGTTTCTCATGTCATTAGTCCAACCTGCTTATAGTCCGAACAAGAATGAATGGAAATGATTTTGTCGAAGGATTGGACCCTATACTATCTTACGCTATTCTTGTTCTGCCATTAATGTACACAACTCTGTTAAGTAGTTGACTCACAGTTTCACCTGCTTCTCATGTCATTAGTCCAACCTGCTTATAGTCCGAACAAGAATGAATGGAAATGTTTTTGTCGAAGGATTGGACCCTCTACTATCTTACGCTATTCTTGTTCTGCCATTAATGTACACAACTTTGTTAAGTAGTTGACTCACAGTTTCACCTGTTTCTCATGTCATTAGTCCAACCTGCTTATAGTCCGAACAAGAATGAATGGAAATGTTTTTTGTCGAATGATTGGACCCTCTACTATCTTACGCTATTCTTGTTCTGCCATTAATGCACACAACTCTGTCAAGTAGTTGACTCACAGTTTCACCTGTTTCTCATGTCATTCGTCCAACCTGCTTATAGTCCGAACAAGAATGAATGGAAATGTTTTTGTCGAAGGATTGGACCCTATACTATCTTACGCTATTCTTGTTCTGCCATTAATGTACACAACTCTGTTAAGTAGTTGACTCAAAGTTTCACCTGCTTCTCATGTCATTAGTCCAACCTGCTTATAGTCCGAACAAGAATGAATGGAAATGTTTTTGTCGAAGGATTGGACCCTCTACTATCTTACGCTATTCTTGTTCTGCCATTAATGCACACAACTCTGTTAAGTAGTTGACTCTCAGTTTCACCTGTTTCTCATGTCATTAGTCCAACCTGCTTATAGTCCGAACAAGAATGAATGGAAATGTTTTTGTCGAAGGATTGGACCCTCTACTATCTTACGCTATTCTTGTTCTGCCATTAATGCACACAACTCTGTTAAGTAGTTGAGTCAGAGTTTCACCTGTTTCTCATGTCATTAGTCCAACCTGCTTATAGTCCGAACAAGAATGAATGGAAATGTTCTTGTCGAAGGATTGGACCCTCTACTATCTTACGCTATTCTTGTTCTGCCATTAATGCACACAACTCTGTTAAGTAGTTGACTCACAGTTTCACCTGTTTCTCATGTCATTAGTCCAACCTGGTTATAGTCCGAACAAAAATGAATGGAAATGTTTTTGTCGAAGGATTGGACCCTCTAGTATATTGCTCTATTCTTGTTCTGCCATTAATGCACACAACTCTGTCAAGTAGTTGACTCAGAGTTTCACCTGTTTCTCATGTCATTAGTCCAACCTGCTTAAAGTCCGAACAAGAATGAATAGAAATGTTTTTGTCGAAGGATTGGACCCTCTACTATCTTACGCTATTCTTGTTCTGCCATTAATGCACACAACTCTGTTAAGTAGTTGACTCACAGTTTCACCTGTTTCTCATGTCATTAGTCCAACCTGCTTATAGTCCGAACAAGAATGAATGGAAATGATTTTGTCGAAGGATTAGACCCTCTACTATATTACGCTATTCTTGTTCTGCCATTAATGTACCCAACTTTGTTAAGTAGTTGACTCACAGTTTCACCTGTTTCTCATGTCATGAGTCCAACCTGCTTATAGTCCGAACAAGAATGAATGGAAATGTTTTTGTCGAAGGATTGGACCCTCTACTATCTTACGCTATTCTAGTTCTTCCATTAATGTACACAACTCTGTTAAGTAGTTGACTCAAAGTTTCACCTGTTTCTCATGTCATTAGTCCAACCTGCTTATAGTCCGAAGAAGAATGAATGGAAATGTTTTTGTCGAAGGATTGGACCCTCTACTATCTTACGCTATTCTTGTTCTGCCATTAAGGCACACAACTCTGTCAAGTAGTTGACTCACAGTTTCACCTGTTTCTCATGTCATTAGTCCAACCTGCTTATAGTCTGAACAAGAATGAATGGATATGTTTTTGTCGAAGGATTGGACCCTCTACTATCTTACGCTATTCTTGTTCTCCCATTGATGTACACAACTCTGTCAAGTAGTTGACTCACAGTTTCACCTGTTTCTCATGTCATTAGTCCAACCTGCTTATAGTCCGAACAAGATTGAATGGAAATTTTTTTGTCGAAGGATTGGACCGACTAGTATCTTACGCTATTCTTGTTCTGCCATTAATGTACACAACTCTGTTAAGTAGTTGACTCAAAGTTTCACCTGTTTCTCATGTCATTAGTCCAACCTGTTATAGTCCGAACAAGAATGAATGAAAATGTTTTTGTCGAAGGATTGGACCCACTAGTATCTTACGCTATTCTTGTTCTCCCATTGATGTACACAACTCTGTCAAGTAGTTGACTCACAGTTTCACCTGTTTCTCATGTCATTAGTCCAACCTGCTTATAGTCCGAACAAGATTGAATGGAAATTTTTTTGTCGAAGGATTGGACCGACTAGTATCTTACGCTATTCTTGTTCTGCCATTAATGTACACAACTCTGTTAAGTAGTTGACTCAAAGTTTCACCTGTTTCTCATGTCATTAGTCCAACCTGTTATAGTCCGAACAAGAATGAATGAAAATGTTTTTGTCGAAGGATTGGACCCACTAGTATCTTACGCTATTCTTGTTCTGCCATTAATGTACACAACTCTGTTAAGTAGTTGACTCAAAGTTTCACCTGTTTCTCATGTCATTAGTCCAACCTGTTATAGTCCGAACAAGATTGAATGGAAATGTTTTTGTCGAAGGATTGGACCCTCTACTATCTTACGCTATTCTTGTTCTGCCATTAAGGCACACAACTCTGTCAAGTAGTTGACTCACAGTTTCACCTGTTTCTCATGTCATTAGTCCAACCTGCTTATAGTCCGAACAAGAATGAATGGAAATGTTTTTGTCGAAGGATTGGACCCTGTACTATCTTACGCTATTCTTGTTCTGCCATTAATGTACACAACTCTGTTAAGTAGTTGACTCACAGTTTCACCTGTTTCTCATGTCATTGGTCCAACGTGCTTATAGTCCGAACAAGAATGAATGGAAATGTTTTTGTCGAAGGATTGGACCCTCTACTATCTTACGCTATTCTTGTTCTGCCATTAATGCGCACAACTCTGTTAAGTAGTTGACACACAGTTTCACCTGTTTCTCATGTCATTAGTCCAACCTGCTTATAGTCCGAACAAGAATGAATGGAAATGTTTTTGTCGAAGGATTGGACCCTCTACTATCTTACGCTATTCTTGTTCTGCCATTAATGTACACAACTCTGTTAAGTAGTTGACTCACAGTTTCACCTGTTTCTCATGTCATTGGTCCAACGTGCTTATAGTCCGAACAAGAATGAATGGAAATGTTTTTGTCGAAGGATTGGACCCTCTACTATCTTACGCTATTCTTGTTCTGCCATTAAGGCACACAACTCTGTCAAGTAGTTGACTCACAGTTTCACCTGTTTCTCATCTCATTGGTCCAACCTGCTTATAGTCCGAACAAGAATGAATGGAAATGTTTTTTGTCGAAGGATTGGACCCTCTACTATCTTACGCTATTCTTGTTCTGCCATTAAGGCACACAACTCTGTTAAGTAGTTGACTCTCAGTTTCACCTGTTTCTCATGTCATTAGTCCAACCTGCTTATAGTCCGAACAAGAATGAATGGAAATGTTTTTGTCGAAGGATTGGACCCTCTACTATCTTACGCTATTCTTGTTCTGCCATTAATGTACACAACTCTGTTAAGTAGTTGACTCACAGTTTCACCTGTTTCTCATGTCATTGGTCCAACGTGCTTATAGTCCGAACAAGAATGAATGGAAATGTTTTTGTCGAAGGATTGGACCCTCTACTATCTTACGCTATTCTTGTTCTGCCATTAAGGCACACAACTCTGTCAAGTAGTTGACTCACAGTTTCACCTGTTTCTCATCTCATTGGTCCAACCTGCTTATAGTCCGAACAAGAATGAATGGAAATGTTTTTGTCGAAGGATTGGACCCTCTACTATCTTACGCTATTCTTGTTCTGCCATTAAGGCACACAACTCTGTTAAGTAGTTGACTCTCAGTTTCACCTGTTTCTCATGTCATTAGTCCAACCTGCTTATAGTCCGAACAATAATGAATGGAAATGTTTTTGTCGAAGGATTGGACCCTCTACTATCTTACGCTATTCTTGTTCTGCCATTAATGTACACAACTCTGTTAAGTAGTTGACTCACAGTTTCACCTGTTTCTCATGTCATTGGTCCAACGTGCTTATAGTCCGAACAAGAATGAATGGAAATGTTTTTGTCGAAGGATTGGACCCTCTACTATCTTACGCTATTCTTGTTCTGCCATTAATGCACACAACTCTGTCAAGTAGTTGACTCACAGTTTCACCTGTTTCTCATCTCATTGGTCCAACCTGCTTATAGTCCGAACAAGAATGAATGGAAATGTTTTTGTCGAAGGATTGGACCCTCTACTATCTTACGCTATTCTTGTTCTGCCATTAATGCGCACAACTCTGTTAAGTAGTTGACTCTCAGTTTCAACTGTTTCTCATGTCATTAGTCCAAACTGCTTATAGTCCGAACAAGAATGAATGGAAATGTTTTTGTCGAAGGATTGGACCCTCTACTATCTTACGCTATTCTTGTTCTGCCATTAATGCACACAACTCTGTCAAGTAGTTGACTCACAGTTTCACCTGTTTCTCATCTCATTAGTCCAACCTGCTTATAGTCCGAACAAGAATGAAAGGAAATGTTTTTGTCGAAGGATTGGACCCTCTACTATCTTACGCTATTCTTGTTCTGCCATTAATGCACACAACTCTGTTAAGTAGTTGACTCACAGTTTCACCTGTTTCTCATGTCATTAGTCCAACCTGCTTATAGTCCGAACAAGAATGAATGGAAATGTTTTTGTCGAAGGATTGGACCCTCTACTATCTTACGCTATTCTTGTTCTGCCATTAATGCGCACAACTCTGTCAAGTAGTTGACTCACAGTTTCACCTGTTTCTCATCTCATTAGTCCAACCTGCTTATAGTCCGAACAAGAATGAATGGAAATGTTTTTGTCGAAGGATTGGACCCTCTACTATCTTACGCTATTCTTGTTCTGCCATTAATGCGCACAACTCTGTTAAGTAGTTGACTCTCAGTTTCACCTGTTTCTCATGTCATTAGTCCAACCTGCTTATAGTCCGAACAAGAATGAATGGAAATGTTTTTGTCAAAGGATTGGACCCTCTTCTATCTTACGCTATTCTTGTTCTGCCATTAATGCGCACAACTCTGTTAAGTAGTTGACTCTCAGTTTCACCTGTTTCTCATGTCATTAGACCAACCTGCTTAATGTCCGAACAAGAATGAATGGAAATGTTTTTGTCGAAGGATTGGACCCTCTACTATCTTACGCTATTCTTGTTCTGCCATTAAGGCACACAACTCTGTTAAGTAGTTGACTGTCAGTTTCACCTGTTTCTCATGTCATTAGTCCAACCTGCTTATAGTCCGAACAAGAATGAATGGAAATGTTTTTGTCGAAGGATTGGACCCTCTACTATCTTACGCTATTCTTGTTCTGCCATTAATGCACACAACTCTGTCAAGTAGTTGACTCACAGTTTCACCTGTTTCTCATGTCATTAGTCCAACCTGCTTATAGTCCGAACAAGAATGAATGGAAATGTTTTTGTCAAAGGATTGGACCCTCTACTATCTTACGCTATTCTTGTTCTGCCATTAATGCGCACAACTCTGTTAAGTAGTTGACTCTCAGTTTCACCTGTTTCTCATGTCATTAGACCAACCTGCTTAATGTCCGAACAAGAATGAATGGAAATGTTTTTGTCAAAGGATTGGACCCTCTACTATCTTACGCTATTCTTGTTCTGCCATTAATGCACACAACTCTGTTAAGTAGTTGACTCTCAGTTTCACCTGTTTCTCATGTCATTAGTCCAACCTGCTTATAGTCCGAACAAGAATGAATGGAAATGTTTTTGTCGAAGGATTGGACCCTCTACTATCTTACGCTATTCTTGTTCTGCCATTAATGCACACAACTCTGTTAAATAGTTGACTCTCAGTTTCACCTGTTTCTCATGTCATTAGTCCAACCTGCTTATAGTCCGAACAAGAATGAATGGAAATGTTTTTGTCGAAGGATTGGACCCTCTACTATCTTACGCTATTCTTGTTCTGCCATTAATGCACACAACTCTGTTAAGTAGTTGACTCACAGTTTCACCTGTTTCTCATCTCATTAGTCCAACCTGCTTATAGTCCGAACCAGAATGAATGGAAATGTTTTTGTCGAAGGATTGGACCCTCTACTATCTTACGCTTTTCTTGTTCTGCCATTAATGCACACAACTCTGTTAAGTAGTTGACTCTCAGTTTCACCTGTTTCTAATGTCATTAGTCCAACCTGCTTATAGTCCGAACAAGAATGAATGGAAATGTTTTTGTCGAAGGATTGCACCCTGTACTATATTGCTCTATTCTTGTTCTCCCATTAATGCACACAACTCTGTTAAGTAGTTGACTCACAGTTTCACCTTTTTCTCATGTCATTAGTCCAACCTGCTTATAGTCCGAACAAGAATGAATGGAAATGTTTTTGTCGAAGGATTGGACCCTCTACTATCTTACGCTATTCTTGTTCTGCCATTAAGGCACACAACTCTGTTAAGTAGTTGACTGTCAGTTTCACCTGTTTCTCATGTCATTAGTCCAACCTGCTTATAGTCCGAACAAGAATGAATGGAAATGTTTTTGTCGAAGGATTGGACCCTCTACTATCTTACGCTATTCTTGTTCTGCCATTAATGCACACAACTCTGTCAAGTAGTTGACTCACAGTTTCACCTGTTTCTCATGTCATTAGTCCAACCTGCTTATAGTCCGAACAAGAATGAATGGAAATGTTTTTGTCAAAGGATTGGACCCTCTACTATCTTACGCTATTCTTGTTCTGCCATTAATGCGCACAACTCTGTTAAGTAGTTGACTCTCAGTTTCACCTGTTTCTCATGTCATTAGACCAACCTGCTTAATGTCCGAACAAGAATGAATGGAAATGTTTTTGTCAAAGGATTGGACCCTCTACTATCTTACGCTATTCTTGTTCTGCCATTAATGCACACAACTCTGTTAAGTAGTTGACTCTCAGTTTCACCTGTTTCTCATGTCATTAGTCCAACCTGCTTATAGTCCGAACAAGAATGAATGGAAATGTTTTTGTCGAAGGATTGGACCCTCTACTATCTTACGCTATTCTTGTTCTGCCATTAATGCACACAACTCTGTTAAATAGTTGACTCTCAGTTTCACCTGTTTCTCATGTCATTAGTCCAACCTGCTTATAGTCCGAACAAGAATGAATGGAAATGTTTTTGTCGAAGGATTGGACCCTCTACTATCTTACGCTATTCTTGTTCTGCCATTAATGCACACAACTCTGTTAAGTAGTTGACTCACAGTTTCACCTGTTTCTCATCTCATTAGTCCAACCTGCTTATAGTCCGAACCAGAATGAATGGAAATGTTTTTGTCGAAGGATTGGACCCTCTACTATCTTACGCTTTTCTTGTTCTGCCATTAATGCACACAACTCTGTTAAGTAGTTGACTCTCAGTTTCACCTGTTTCTAATGTCATTAGTCCAACCTGCTTATAGTCCGAACAAGAATGAATGGAAATGTTTTTGTCGAAGGATTGCACCCTGTACTATATTGCTCTATTCTTGTTCTCCCATTAATGCACACAACTCTGTTAAGTAGTTGACTCACAGTTTCACCTTTTTCTCATGTCATTAGTCCAACCTGCTTATAGTCCGAACAAGAATGAATGGAAATGTTTTTGTCGAAGGATTGGACCCTGTACTATATTGCTCTATTCTTGTTCTCCCATTAATGCACACAACTCTGTTAAGTAGTTGACTCTCAGTTTCACCTGTTTCTCATGTCATTAGTCCAACCTGCTTATAGTCCGAACAATAATGAATGGAAATGTTTTTGTCGAAGGATTGGACCCTCTACTATCTTACGCTATTCTTGTTCTGCCATTAATGCACACAACTCTGTCAAGTAGTTGACTCACAGTTTCACCTGTTTCTCATCTCATTAGTCCAACCTGCTTATAGTCCGAACAAGAATGAATGGAAATGTTTTTGTCGAAGGATTGGACCCTCTACTATCTTACGCTATTCTTGTTCTGCCATTAAGGCACACAACTCTGTTAAGTAGTTGACTCTCAGTTTCACCTGTTTCTCATGTCATTAGTCCAACCTGCTTATAGTCCGAACAAGAATGAATGGAAATGTTTTTGTCGAAGGATTGGACCCTCTACTATCTTACGCTATTCTTGTTCTGCCATTAATGCACACAACTCTGTCAAGTAGTTGACTCACAGTTTCACCTGTTTCTCATGTCATTAGTCCAACCTGCTTATAGTCCGAACAAGAATGAATGGAAATGTTTTTGTCAAAGGATTGGACCCTCTTCTATCTTACGCTATTCTTGTTCTGCCATTAATGCGCACAACTCTGTTAAGTAGTTGACTCTCAGTTTCACCTGTTTCTCATGTCATTAGACCAACCTGCTTAATGTCCGAACAAGAATGAATGGAAATGTTTTTGTCGAAGGATTGGACCCTCTACTATCTTACGCTATTCTTGTTCTGCCATTAAGGCACACAACTCTGTTAAGTAGTTGACTCTCAGTTTCACCTGTTTCTCATGTCATTAGTCCAACCTGCTTATAGTCCGAACAAGAATGAATGGAAATGTTTTTGTCGAAGGATTGGACCCTCTACTATCTTACGCTATTCTTGTTCTGCCATTAATGCACAAAACTCTGTTAAGTAGTTGACTCTCAGTTTCACCTGTTTCTCATGTCATTAGTCCAACCTGCTTATAGTCCGAACAATAATGAATGGAAATGTTTTTGTCGAAGGATTGGACCCTCTACTATCTTACGCTATTCTTGTTCTGCCATTAATGCACACAACTCTGTTAAGTAGTCGACTCTCAGTTTCACCTGTTTCTCATGTCATTAGTCCAACCTGCTTATAGTCCGAACAAGAATGAATGGAAATGTTTTTGTCGAAGGATTGGACCCTCTACTATCTTACGCTATTCTTGTTCTGCCATTAATGCGCACAACTCTGTTAAGTAGTTGACTCTCAGTTTCACCTGTTTCTCATGTCATTAGTCCAACCTGCTTATAGTCCGAACAATAATGAATGGAAATGTTTTTGTCGAAGGATTGGACCCTCTACTATCTTACGCTATTCTTGTTCTGCCATTAATGCACACAACTCTGTCAAGTAGTTGACTCATAGTTTCACCTGTTTCTCATCTCATTAGTCCAACCTGCTTATAGTCCGAACAAGAATGAATGGAAATGTTTTTGTCGAAGGATTGGACACTCTACTATCTTACGCTATTCTTGTTCTGCCATTAATGCACACAACTCTGTCAAGTAGTTGACTCACAATTTCACCTGTTTCTCATCTCATTAGTCCAACCTGCTTATAGTCCGAACAAGAATGAATGGAAATGTTTTTGTGAAGGATTGGACCCTCTACTATCTTACGCTATTCTTGTTCTGCCATTAAGGCACACAACTCTGTTAAGTAGTTGACTCTCAGTTTCACCTGTTTCTCATGTCATTAGTCCAACCTGCTTATAGTCCGAACAAGAATGAATGGAAATGTTTTTGTCGAAGGATTGGACCCTCTACTATCTTACGCTATTCTTGTTCTGCCATTAATGCACACAACTCTGTCAAGTAGTTGACTCTCAGTTTCACCTGTTTCTCATGTCATTAGTCCAACCTGCTTATAGTCCGAACAAGAATGAATGGAAATGTTTTTGTCGAAGGATTGGACCCTCTACTATCTTACGCTATTCTTGTTCTGCCATTAATGCGCACAACTCTGTTAAGTAGTTGACTCTCAGTTTCACCTGTTTCTCATGTCATTAGTCCAACCTACTTATAGTCCGAACAAGAATGAATGGAAATGTTTTTGTCAAAGGATTGGACCCTCTTCTATCTTACGCTATTCTTGTTCTGCCATTAATGCGCACAACTCTGTTAAGTAGTTGACTCTCAGTTTCACCTGTTTCTCATGTCATTAGACCAACCTGCTTAATGTCCGAACAAGAATGAATGGAAATGTTTTTGTCAAAGGATTGGACCCTCTACTATCTTACGCTATTCTTGTTCTGCCATTAATGCACACAACTCTGTTAAGTAGTTGACTCTCAGTTTCACCTGTTTCTCATCTCATTAGTCCAACCTGCTTATAGTCCGAACAAGAATGAATGGAAATGTTTTTGTCGAAGGATTGGACCCTCTACTATCTTACGCTATTCTTGTTCTGCCATTAATGCACACAACCCTGTTAAGTAGTTGACTCTCAGTTTCACCTGTTTCTCATGTCATTAGTCCAACCTGCTTATAGTCCGAACAAGAATGAATGGAAATGTTTTTGTCGAAGGATTGGACCCTCTACTATCTTACGCTATTCTTGTTCTTCCATTAATGCACACAACTCTGTCAAGTAGTTGACTCTCAGTTTCACCTGTTTCTCATGTCATTAGTCCAACCTGCTTATAGTCCGAACAAGAATGAATGGAAATGTTTTTGTCGAAGGATTGGACCCTCTACTATCTTACGCTATTCTTGTTCTGCCATTAATGCACACAACTCTGTTAAGTAGTTGACTCTCAGTTTCACCTGTTTCTCATGTCATTAGTCCAACCTGCTTAAAGTCCGAACAAGAATGAATGGAAATGTTTTTGTCGAAGGATTGGACCCTCTACTATCTTACGCTATTCTTGTTCTGCCATTAATGCGCACAACTCTGTTAAGTAGTTGACTCTCAGTTTCACCTGTTTCTCATGTCATTAGTCCAACCTGCTTATAGTCCGAACAAGAATGAATGGAAATGTTTTTGTCAAAGGATTGGACCCTCTTCTATCTTACGCTATTCTTGTTCTGCCATTAATGCGCACAACTCTGTTAAGTAGTTGACTCTCAGTTTCACCTGTTTCTCATGTCATTAGACCAACCTGCTTAATGTCCGAACAAGAATGAATGGAAATGTTTTTGTCAAAGGATTGGACCCTCTACTATCTTACGCTATTCTTGTTCTGCCATTAATGCACACAACTCTGTTAAGTAGTTGACTCTCAGTTTCACCTGTTTCTCATCTCATTAGTCCAACCTGCTTATAGTCCGAACAAGAATGAATGGAAATGTTTTTGTCGAAGGATTGGACCCTCTACTATCTTACGCTATTCTTGTTCTGCCATTAATGCACACAACTCTGTTAAGTAGTTGACTCTCAGTTTCACCTGTTTCTCATGTCATTAGTCCAACCTGCTTATAGTCCGAACAAGAATGAATGGAAATGTTTTTGTCGAAGGATTGGACCCTCTACTATCTTACGCTATTCTTGTTCTTCCATTAATGCACACAACTCTGTCAAGTAGTTGACTCTCAGTTTCACCTGTTTCTCATGTCATTAGTCCAACCTGCTTATAGTCCGAACAAGAATGAATGGAAATGTTTTTCTCGAAGGATTGGACCCTCTACTATCTTACGCTATTCTTGTTCTGCCATTAATGCACACAACTCTGTTAAGTAGTTGACTCACAGTTTCACCTGTTTCTCATGTCATTAGTCCAACCTGCTTATAGTCCGAACCAGAATGAATGGAAATGTTTTTGTCGAAGGATTGGACCCTCTACTATCTTACGCTTTTCTTGTTCTGCCATTAATGCACACAACTCTGTTAAGTAGTTGACTCTCAGTTTCACCTGTTTCTCATGTCATTAGTCCAACCTGCTTATAGTCCGAACAAGAATGAATGGAAATGTTTTTGTCGAAGGATTGGACCCTGTACTATCTTACGCTATTCTTGTTCTCCCATTAATGTACACAACTCTGTTAAGTAGTTGACTCGCAGTTTCACCTTTTTCTCATGTCATTAGTCCAACCTGCTTATAGTCCGAACAAGAATGAATGGAAATGTTTTTGTCAAAGGATTGGACCCTGTACTATCTTACGCTATTCTTGTTCTCCCATTAATGTACACAACTCTGTTAAGTAGTTGACTCGCAGTTTCACCTGTTTCTCATGTCATTAGTCCAACCTGCTGATAGTCCGAACAAGAATGAATGGAAATGTTTTTGTCGAAGGATTGGACCCTGTACTATCTTACGCTATTCTTGTTCTCCCATTAATGTACACAACTCTGTTAAGTAGTTGACTCGCAGTTTCACCTATTTCTCATGTCATTAGTCCAACCTGCTTATAGTCCGAACAAGAATGAATGGAAATGTTTTTGTCGAAGGATTGGACCCTGTACTATCTTACGCTATTCTTGTTCTCCCATTAATGTACACAACTCTGTTAAGTAGTTGACTCACAGTTTCACCTGTTTCTCATGTCATTAGTCCAACCTGCTTATTGTCCGAAGAAGAATGAATGGAAATGTTTTTGTCGAAGGATTGGACCCTCTACTATATTGCTCTCTACTTGTTCTGCCATTAATGCACCTAACTCTCTTCAGCAGTTGACTCATAGTTTAATCTGTTTCTCTCGTCATTAGTCCAACCTGATTTTGTTCCGAACAAAAGTTAAGGAAAATGTTTGTCAAATGTTTTAACACTCTACTATCCTACTCTATCCTTGTTCTGCCGTTCAGGCACAGAAATCACTTATGTTGTTGACTCTTATTTTTTGACTCTCTGATTCACCCGTTTCTCTTAACATTAGTCCAACCTGTTTTTAGTCCAAACAAGAATGAATGAAAATGTTTTTGTTGAATGATTTGACCGTCTACTATCTTGCTCTATCATTGTTCTGCCGTTCAGTCATACAACTCTGTTAAGTATTTGACTCACAATTTCACCTGCTTCTCTTTCCATCAGTATATCCTCTGAATGCCTAATTCTTAACAGCACACTATTCAATTGATGAAATTATTTAAATTCTAAAACAATCAAAGAATTTAGTACAGTCTTAAACAATTCAGGTAACTTGTTCTACTTACGTGTGTGTAATTTGAGCATACATTATAGAAGTGATCGACTGCCTTTTCATAGCATTCTGAGTTCATAATTGCTTCGGAAGTGCACAATAATTTCTGGACCAATTCTCTTTCCCGTGTAATATTTTCGACAATGTCCCAGAAAATTTGATTTATCATATCACGTTCCTGTCAAAATAAAAATTAAAATAATTAAATAATTTATTCATTGCATAATGAAAGATGCCTTCCAAAAGTTAATAAATATGTAATAGTTGAAATTCCTAAGGGTACATAATGAAGAAAGTGTGTTTATGCCCCTCCCTCGTTCTGGTTGCGGGGGGGGGGTCTTGGCTGACGGAGTCAATTAACTCATATTTACGTCGCCTTCTCTTTCTCTCCCTCTCCCTCTCTCTCACACACACACACACACACACACAACAGGTGATCGCTAGTTGTTTTTACTTCGGAGATAAAAGAGAACATCAACATAGGAATTTTAACTTAACTGTTTTATTCATCACTTCGACGTGTACATTTCCAGCTAGCCAGTGGGGTTGCTCACATAACCCCACTGGGAAGAAAGTTCTCAGACACGAATTAACATGTCTACATACTTTGACATGTAAACTTATGTGGTGAACAGCCGCGTAGAAGCAAGCGACCCACGGTGGCTTGCATCCGGTGCCTAGGAAAATATGTGTCTTACCTTAACGGACGGCACGTGATATCGCCAAATTTGCCCCGTGAAAATGGCATTACTCTCCCGTGTTGCAGTATGAGCGATAACGAGTGTTTTTGTACAGTTTGGCATGCTTCCACCAATAGCAACTCGTGTGCTGATTGGTCGAACTGGGGGAGGCTATTTTTGGGGGTAGCTGAGAATAAAAGGGGAAGAACGCTGATTGGTTGGTCGACCGCAGTGTTGGCCTTATTAGTATGGTGGTATCTGCCACACAGAGTTTACTGACTATTCAGCTTTAGGAAGAATAACGTATTTTAGTCTTCCAGTAGCACACCGATACTAATATTAGCATTAGTGTAGCCATTGATACACTAATACTGAATACGAATATCGAAAGACGAAATACGCGACCGTAACAATAAAAAAAATAATAAGGCAAACAACTTACATACATATTTTAAAAAGATTTACATATGTCCCAAAACAAATGATTGTTCATATTGTCCCAAAGGAACGAGGAGGTTTACAGAATGAGGACAAAGAAATAAAATAACCAACTTTATGACCTTTGATCGTCCGCAGATAAGTAAATAGAAAGTACGTTTTTGTTTCGTTAGGCCTTGCACATGTTGACCAGTTTCCGCGTGTGTAGACACCCCTGGTGGCCAGGAAGCTAAAGTGGCCAGAACGGAAGCAAAGACAAAAAGGGCAGAAGAGTTCTACTCTCTAAAAAGGGCCAAAACTCTCATGAGCTCAACCCAAGGGAAAACAACTGTGGTCTCCCTACAGCCTGATAAAAGAGGGCTGAAGCAATGAAAAGAGCAGAAGGAGAGACGGATATATGTTGTGACGTGTTCAGAAAGCAAGGACGGCGAATTGAAACAGCGTTATCTTGATTCGTACAGGTGACGTCGGAGTAATAGAGACTTATTTAAACTACAACTTAACTTCTTGAAATCCCTATGGCTATCTAAATTTACCACGCTAATTTCAGCCAATCAAAATCGACTACCCTTGTTTTCCTCTATCTGACTTCAAAGGTCAAAAAGAGGAAGTCAAATTAGAAATACAATTCTCTCAAAAATAATCATCTGCTAGACAATTATTCACAAAGAGGGCATGGATACGCACAGGAAAAAGTAGGTATAGCGAATATAAATTTCAATTTTTTCTCACACACGAAACCTATAGATTTAGCACTTTCGCCCCGGTCTCTCAACCTCCGGCGTCTTACTCTAGGGGATGAGGTGTCTATAGTTGGATCTATGTGGTGTCCATTTACTACAGGTTAAGATGCCCTGCTCTAGAGTAAAAAACAAATACATCTGTTCCTTTTTGCAGATTCTGGTATAAAATGGAACTAGGTCAACGTATTTTCATCTGTAACACATATCTACCATTTTATATCACTTCATAGAGACATATGCAGACAAGTATATACTAACAGCCTGTTTGGTTTTTCACAACACCTGTATGTTGTATGTATATTTCTCTATGCTGCAACCTCATGCAAATTGCACAAACATCACTTTTCCTCCATGTATGCTTCAAAGAAATTGTGATCAAACAATCCTCATCAGTATATCTAGACCTTTATAGACAGATATGCAGACAAGTAGGTATTGACAGTCTGAGTGGTTTTTCACAACATTTGTATGCACATTTCTATATACTGCAAACGCATGTACATTGCACAAACTTCAATTTCCAGCCATCACTGCTTGAAAGAAATTGTGATCAAATAATCGTCACCAGTATCTCTAGACCTTTATAGACAGATATGCAGAGAAGTAAGTATTCACAGTCTAACTGATTTTTCACAACACTTTTATGTGCATTTCTCTATACTGCACCCTCATGCAAAATGCACAATCATCATTTTTCAGCCATCTATCATTGAAAGAAATTGGGATCAAATAATCGTCACCAGTATATCTAGACATTTATAGACAGATATGCAGACAAGTAGGTATTAGTCTGATTGATTTTTCACAACACTTGTATGTACATTTCTCTATACTGCACCCTCATGCACATTGCACAAACATCACTTTTCAGCCATCTATGTTTGAAAGAAATTGTGATCAAATAATCCTGACCAGTATATAAAAAATAATCAGCTTTTAATGAAACATGGAAATTGAGAAATAATCACTTGCTCTAATAAAGTGGCAATTGATGTTTTAAATGGTAACGATTGCCCCGACAGCAACTCAAATGACTCCCAGCGGTCTGCGCTGTAAGTAGTAGGTCGGAGCTTTTTTTTTCAACCAGTGGTAGGATGTGTTTACTTTTATTTCTTTCAATGGGAAACAGTTGATTGAGACAAGTTATATAATGAATATAAATGTTAATTTTTATCTGATCCACAAAGCCCAATGATGGATCCTCATGGGATCCATTTATCAGAGGTTAAGAAGCCCTGCTCTAGAATAAATCCAAACATATCTGTACCGTTTTGACTTTCATGTAAAACTGATGTCGAGCTTACCTACCCCTGTCTTTTTTTATTCTAGTACAAAACAAAACCTTTTTAACTTTCTGACGTCAATATAGAATCCGAAATGTTTACCCTTTTTCACTCTAATGCAAACCAGATGTATGTCAGAATTTTTATTCTTATGTAAAACCGAACCAATATCAAAATTCCTATTAATTCCGCCTGATTTTTATTCTTTAAGAATTGGATTTGGCATTAGATAACCCAACAAGGAATGATATGGCATTGATTTAACCAACCAACCAATAAACTCTTCATATTTTTCTGTGTCCTGCGAAGATCTAAACATAACAATTCAACATTATCAATTCGGCAATGTCAAATCTCAAAACTCACCTTAAAATATTCAGAAAGTTTCCCTTTGATTTCTTCTTTTTCCTGTCGTCTGCTTGCCTTTTCCCATCTCTTTATTAATATCTCTAGAGAGACATCTTTGGAACTGACGGAATTGGAAAACTGAAAGCAAATGGAAAGAATAAAAAATTTGAATAAAAATCACCAAACACAAAGTTTAATTTTATTATTATTATTTTTTTTTCAGTGATTTTACTTAAATTATTATTATTATTATATCATGCTTAACGTCGATTCAAGATTAGGACCAGGATGAATTTTTATTATTTGGTAACACCGGACTTATTCCACCTATAGAGTGAAGTGATTCCTACCAGTAATCAATATTACAGGCTATAATCTTAACAACATAAAATATGCAGATGACAGTTTTACATAGATTTTTGGAAATAAAACTACAAAGTCTTGTAGAGACATTAGTGAAGGAAAACGAGAAGAAAGACAGAAGAAATGGTTGTTAGCAAAACCGGCATCCCCAAATCCAAACTACGAATTGGGGATACCAAAATCAAACAAGTATTACAAATATTTAAATATCTGTGAACTGATTTAACAAAGGACGGGAAGGGCAACTCTAAAATCAGAAGGCGAATTGGGATAGACAATAATGGTTTCTAAAATCTAAGCAGAGAAATTAGAAAAAAGAAAAACTTCGTTAGAAACAAAGAAAAGTGTACTGAACTGCTACCTAAAAACTATACTCCTATATAGCAGTGAATGCTGAACAATCTCCATAAAGATAAAGTAGACTTGAAGCAATTGAAATGTGGTTCTACAGAATGCTAACAATGACATTCACTGAACATGTGAGCAACGACTAGGTTTGAGAGCAAATAGAGAGAAAAAAGGATACTTGTAATTAACATAAGGACGAAACATAAGACATACATAAGAAAAGAAGGCTTGGAAAATGGGATACTCACAGGACAGAAGGCAATCGGGACAAATGAAAATGGTGCATAACAAGAAAGAACTAAACATCAACTGCAGGAAGATAGAACACATGGTTGTTAGCAAAAGGGGCAGCCCCAAATCCAAATTACAAAATGGGGATACCAAAATCAAACAAGAAGTACAAATATTTAAATATCTGTGAACTGATTTAACAGAGGACAGAAAGGGCAACACTGAAAAGTCGCATTGGGATAACTAATGATGCTTTCTAAAAGCTAAGCAGAGAATTAAGAAACGGAAAAAAAAAAACCGTTCGAAAAAAAGAACAGAGTATTGAAATGTTACGTAATAACCATCCTCCTATATGGCAGTGAATGGTGGGAAATCTCTTCAAAGATCAAGTACAAATTTTAAGCAACTGAAATGTGGTTTCTTCAGAAATATCCTAAGAATGCCATGGAATGAACATGTGAGCAACGACAAGGTTTAAGAGCAAATGGAGACAAAATGGATATTTATAACTAACATTTCTAGTGCGTATAATGAGAAAAGAAGGCTTGGAAAATGTGATACTCACAGAATGAGCTTGAGTAAATGGATGGCGGAACAGAGTATAAGAGAAAGAGCTAAAACATAAAATTTATTAAGGGCTACAAATGACAGGAGAGCCATGATTACCTACGTCCTGAAATTATGTACTTTCAAACACATTGCAGAGACCGTCCTGGATAAGACGATAAACTACATTCGCGTCCTGGATGAGACGATAAACTATATCCAACAGCAAGGTCGCTGTTCAGGAGGTTTTGAGGAGCATGGAACTACATCTTAATTGCTGCTATTCCCAGGTCCACCCTTACCCAGGGTGGTAGCACCTGTTAGGGTCCCAACTATGAGAAAATAATTAACCCCCAAACTGTGGTCAAAAAACAATGAAAGTGTAAAAACTGGTTTTAATACCAGAAATTCTTTGTAAAAAAAAAGATATTACCAGCAATACATTATCGAAGAAAAAGTTATTACAAACTGTACATTTTGAAGAAAAAATATTACCCGAAATAAAAATTTTGTTAGCATTAAATAACCCATTGAGGTTGATATGCCGTAAACAAAACAAAACCATTGCATAGAAACTCTCTAGTGAGGTTCTGTTTGTTTCTCCTTGTTGACTTTGACTGAGTGTTTTCCTTTTTGATTTTGCATCTGATCTTCGTTTAGGTTCAGCTTTTTTTTTTCATCACAAGAGGGCTACGTCTTTATCATGGTGACCATTCAACTGCTGATATTTCATAGATATTAAATCCCAAATTTAAAAAAGCGGATACACTTGAGGTGATCTTTCCTCTTTGACCAATTCTTCTTCAAGATTTTTCACATCTGATTTCAACGGCAAGTAGAATTTTCGAGATGGACTTACTAAATTAGATGGTATGTTTACCTTTTTAAATCTAGTTGTCTGAATTCACCGTTGTCCATCTACTAAACCTATTGCCAAAAAATGTCTGGATAGCGGATGATGGTAAATTACTGGCGAGAGAAAGATTAATTTAATTTCAAAGGCAGAATACTTCATTTTTTTTAATCAGAAGTAAAAGGAGGCTTGTCGGTTTTACCACTATCTACAAACCAAATATAAGCAGCACTAAATTCAAAGTAACCGAAACAAATTTTTTCTGTATGCCATGACATGAAGTTGTCTGCATATAAATCTGGGACTGAGACAAATGATTACATTATTTTGTAAATTATATAGATGTTGTTCACCTTTCACAAGAAGTTAAATCAGAACTATGTCTACCTTTTTAATATTTTCCTTTTTCATTTTACATCTGATCTTCGTTTAGTTTCAGCTTTTTTTTTCATCACACGAGGCCTAAGTCTTTATCATGTTGACCATTCACATGCTGATATTTCATAACTGGACGGTAAAACCCCAAATTTAGGAAAGTGGATACACTTGTGGGGTTCAGCGTACCCGGATTAAAGGAGAAATTAATACGGGATACCCTGCCCACAAAATACAACGCAAATATCAAGAAGAAACAACACGATAAGGAACGTTTGTAGAAAATAGAACATTGTATATTTATAATCTTGTGAATAGGGTAAAATTGCAAAAATTGCAAAGCAAAATTGTGATTTTTACAAAAATGTCTATGTTCGCTGGCTTTCAACAGAGTAGCAGAGTAATGTGTTTCTTTTGTTTTTGTATAGTTGCAAATGAAAAAGGGGCGATCAATTTAAGTTGAAAAAGAGAGTGTGAATGAGGAATAAAAAATAAAAGGAAAATATACTTATGAATTGTTTTGGAGTCAGTTGTAAATTTGTTGTTGTTGTTGTTCTTTTCTAATCCACTTTCGGCTCTTAGTGTCGGGTTGAGTCAATGATGAAATTTACTCTGTCTTCTGTGATCTTTGCGCCCTTCTCTGACTGGCGACTGACTTGAAACCCTGTATTTATTGTTGACTTTTTTTCACACTAGCTCGTTATCTTTTTTTTTTTTTTTTGGTTTAGCAAATCTCCTCCTTTCATTGGTCAGAAAATTAATTTCACACCTTATTGCGAAATCTGTTTTTAGTCGTTTTGATCCGATTTTGCGGGTGTGCAAATCTACTTTGTGTTTTTTAGTCACTTGTTGGAATGATATAGGATTTGTATCCTATAAACCCTCCTGCAGATTGATAAATATTGAAAATATTTTTCAATATCTAATATATGTTTTAAAATGAGTAGGATAGTGTACGTGTCTACCCGATCTTGTGGTAATGTTTTTAGGTGTGTTTGGAGGTGTAGAAAATGTTTCACTTACGTTGGTATTTGTCGCGGCTGTAGAATGTTCCGACGTACTTTCCTTTGTAGGTAAATCCAAGTACGCTGGTTTTAGTCTGTCTATAGAGACAGTGTCTTGCTTGCCTTTTGCTACAATTGTGAAATATTTGGATTTTCTGTTGACTACTTGGAAAGGTCCCGTATAAGTAGGGCAAAGAGGCCTTTTTACTCTGTCGTTTCATACGAAAACATATTCAAAATTGTGGAGGTCTTTTGTAGTGTAAAGGTCTTTTGTTTGTGTTCTAGTGGGTGTGAAAACTAGTTCATTCATTCTTTGCTTAAATCTTTGTACAAAAGATATAGTTGGCTGGAGTTGACTGGATTTATCACAAAACTGTCCTGGTAACGTCAAGGACGTTCCAAAAACCATTTCAGATGCTGTACATCTTAAATCTTCTTTGATTACATTCCGGGTGGATAGTAACATTAGCGGTAGATTTTCTAACCACGTCTTGGAATCATTATTTGCAGTTAATGCTGTCTTAAGTTGCCTGTGGAAACGTTCAATTAAGCCATTGGCACATGGGTGATAAGCCGTTGTTGTTATATGCTTAACTCCCAATAGTTTTGTGAACTCTTCAAAGAGCGTAGATTAGAACTGAGAACTTCGGTCTGTAGTTATTACTGAGGGACAACCAAAAACGGCAATCCACTCATGTAATATACTTTTAGAGATCATTTCTGCAGATATATCCCTTAAAGGAACAACGACAGGCCATCTTGTGAATCGGTCGATAATAGTGAGTAGGTAACTATGTCCGTTTGCTTCTGGTAAGGGACCCACTATGTCAACGTGAAGATTCGTGAGTCTACCATCTTGTTTTAGAAAATGCCCAGGAGGGGACTTATTATGTCTGTTTACTTTGCTTTTTTGGCACTTTAAACAAGTTTGAGTCCAGCGTTTTATGTCAGTATGCATGTTTGGCCAGACAAAACGACTGCTAATCAACTTGTCGGTTGCTCGGTGTCCGGGATGTGAGAGATTGTGAAAATGCAGAAATATCTTTTTTCTCAATGAAGGTGGAATATATGGTCTTGAATAACCAGTCCCAACGTCACAGAGTAGTGTTTTTGTTCCAAATGGGACGGGGTGTTCCTTCAATTGTAAAGAAGTGTCCTTTTTTATTTTGTATAATGTGGTATCATCCTTTTGTTCATCTGCAATGAGGTCGAAGGTAAGGATTTCAGAATCGATAGATTGTATCGTGGAGCGCGAGAGTGTATCTGCCACGATATTGTCTGAACCTTTAATATAGCGGATATCCGATGTAAATTGGGATATGTAGTCCAGTTGTCGGGTATATCTGGGTGTGTATTTATCTGTGTTCACGTGTAAAGCGTAAGTGAGGAGTTTGTGATCTGTGAAAATAGTAACGTTTCGTCCCTCGAGCAGATGTCGAAAATGCCTTATTGCTAAGTAAATAGCTAGTAACTCTCTCGAGAAGGTACTGTACTTCTGCTGTGCTTTGTTTAATTTGACCGAGAAAAAAGGAGATTGGCTTTTCTGAACCATTTAGCTTCTGATGTAGAACTGCTCCAATTGAATCTCCTGAGGCGTCAGTTGTCAATGTAAGTGTTGAGTTAGCATCGTCACTGATGTAAGAGAGCTTGGTAAAATCTGCTAACGCTTTTTTAGCATTTTGAAATACAGCTAACGCTTCTCCGTCGATCAGTATTTTTGCATTTTTCTTCTGTTTTTGCAGCAAGTTTGTGAGTAGGGTCAAAATTCTGGAACAACCTGGAATAAATCTACAGTAGTAATTTATTAAACCGAGAAATCGTCTTAATTGACGCAGTGATGTCGGCAGTTGAAAGTTTTGTATTGCTGCTACTTTCTCTGGGACAGGTGTGATTCCGTTTTTGTCGATCACATGGCCCAAGAAATTTGACTTTGAAACAGCAAAATCGCATTTGTGGCCATTTATCTAAAAGCCAAAATGTGCCAGTCTCTCGAAGACTTGTTGTATATGGTATAGGTGTTCTTTTCCATCACGACTGGCGATAAGCACGTCATCGATATATGCAAAGGTAAAACTTCATCAATGTGTCTTTGAAAGGTTTGGGCGGCATTACGTAACCCAAATGGCATCCTGGTGAATTCATAGAGTCCAAAAGGAGTGGTAATTGCAGTTTTCCTTATGTCTTCTTCTGCTACTGGTAGTACGCCTTAACCAAATCCAATTTTGTAAAAACTGTGGTTCCTTTCAAACCTATGGCGAAATCATGTAAGTGCGGTTTAGGATATCTATCAGGAACAGTTTTTGCATTGAGATTCCTAAAATCCCCACAAGGTCGCCATGCGCCAGCTTCTGGTTTCGGAACCATATGTAGCGGAGAGGAGTATGGGCTATTTGAAGGACGTATGATGCCTAACTGCAACATATGTTGAAATTCGTCTTTTGCTGTTTTATATTTGTCCGGTTGTAATCTGCGTGGTGATGCGTGTGTAGGTGGTCGAGCTGTGGTGATATACTGTTTAGCAGTGTGACGGATTTCATCTGTATGTGTTAAAAGCGTGGTTAGTGTAGGAACTTCTTTTTATCAATTCATGTAGGCCATTGGCCGTTGGTATTGCTGAACTAATTCCTGTTGACTTGTAGATTGAGGTGATTCCCTTTGTTCTTAGGTTTGTGTTATTGCCAATGAGAGAGTGTGTAGCCATATTCACTGATAAATCGAAATGGGATAGGAAATCCGCTCCTAGGATAGGTGTTTTGACATTTGCTTGTGTGAAAATCCATGGAAAAGATCTTCTTAGACCCAAATCGAGCGTTAGTGATATCTCACCGTATGTTTCTATCTTTGATCCATTTGCTGCCTGCAATGTGTATGTGGAGAATGTAGGTTTTTGTTTTGTATTTGGTGGGTAACACTGATCTGAGCGCCGGTGTCGACTAAAAATAAATATCCGTTACTTCTGTCCCGGATGTAAAATAGACGACTCTCTTGTTTTAATCCAGCAGCTAATGTCGTCTTTACTTGCTGCCGGCACAAACGTTTCCCTGGTGTTGTGTAGAAATGTGAGAAGTTTTCGAATTGAAATTGCATGGTTCAGTGCACTTCCTTGCATTTCTTCCAAATTTATAATGATACCAACAGGTATCGTGTGTAATTTGCTCTCTGAAGAAAGAGTTCGATCTACTTCGACGTCTGTGTGGTGAGTAGGATCTATTTCTGAATGTTGGACGAGAACGCTGAGATTTCTGTGCTTGTACCAGACTCTGTACTTGTAAGCTGAGATTCGTCATTTGCTTATACACCTGCGACAATTCAGATGACTTGTCTGGTAATGTTATCCATCCACAGTTTCTTTAACACTACTTCGGACATGGTGTTGTTTCCTAATAAGGATCGCATTTTTCTTAAAAGCTGTGAAGGTTTCATATATCCCTGGTTCACATTGTTGAATAAGTTGTGTAACCTTCTTTCCTCCGATTTACCGACACGTCTAATAATTGCAGCTTTCAACGTGTCATAAGGTTTTTCTTCCGGCATGTCATTAAGTATATCCACTAACTCGGATGCTACATCTGCGGGAAGTTTTTCGACAACGTAGGCGTATAATGAACTTTGCGATGTAATTTTCTTTGCATTGAAAATTGCATTTAACTGTGCAAACCAAATTTGTACGTTAGTTGGGTTGTAAGTTGGTAAGTTAATTGTTATAGCGGCTTCCATAGGTTCCGTAGTGTATGTATCCATTTTCTATGTGTCTTGATGATTATGGTTATATGTTAAAAAATGTGTTGCTTATTTTGTTGAAGCTTTTCTTTCAGTTGGAAATTTACGAGTTCATTTCACGTCGATTGGTCGCCACTTGTGGGGTTCAGCGTACCCGGATTAAAGGAGAATTTAATACGGGATACCCTGCCCACAAAATACAACGCAAATTTCAAGAAGAAACAACACGATAAGGAACGTTTGTAGAAAATAGAACATTGTATATTTATAATCTTGTGAATAGGGTAAAATTGCAAAAATTGCAAAGCAAAATTGTGATTTTTACAAAAATGTCTATGTTCGCTGGCTTTCAACAGAGTAGCAGAGTAATGTGTTTCTTTTGTTTTTGTATAGTTGCAAATGAAAAAGGGGCGATCAATTTAAGTTGAAAAAGAGAGTGTGAATGAGGAATAAAAAATAAAATGAAAATATACTTATGAATTATTTTGGAGTCAGTTGTAAATTTGTTGTTGTTGTCGTTGTTGTTGACCTTTCCTAATCCACTTTCGGCTCTTAGTGTCGGGTTGAGTCAATGATGAAATTTACTCTCAGTCTTCTGTGATCTTTGCGCCCTTCTCTGACTGGCGACTGACTTGAAATTCTGTATTTATTGTTGAATTTTTTTTTCACACTGGCTTGTTATCTTTTTTTTTGGGGGGGGGTAGCAAATCGCCACCTTTCATTGGTCAGAAAATTAATTTCACACCTTATTGCGATTAGTCGTTTCTCCGGTAAATGTTGTTTAATATTGTTTATTATAAACAGAGCATTTACTTAAATATTTGTATCTATAAAAAAAACGTATAAACATAAAAGATGTCTTAAAATAATTGTCGGACTTTGTCCATTTCATAATGTGTGACGTCATTTGTTTACATTTGGATACGCATCGAGCAGATATGAATGTACAAGAGAAGATCATGGAGAATTGTAGTTTAAAAACAGTAAAATCGACTGTGCTAACCTCTGTGTCTCAATCGGTAAAAGCATGCCAGGCTATATGATGGTTCCGTGTAGGATACAGTTCGATTCCTGTCAGAGGACGCATATTTTCTATGAAAATTTCTCGGACTTTCAAGCCGGTAAATGTCGTTAATACTTTCTATTATAAAGAGAGCATTTACTTAAATATTTGTATCTATAAAAAAGAATGTATAAACATAAAAATGTCATACAATATATATATATATATACTGGAATAGAATGAGATTGAAACAAGAATGGTGGACTTTAACTTACATCAAATTTTACATTTAGGATTTCAGAATTATCTTTTGGTGAATGGACATCAGATTTTGAACCTTGGAAATCAGACTGTTTAGATTTCTCATCAACCTGAAAGACAAAGAAATAGGAAAAATATGAGATTAAGAACAGATCAAGAGTGATATTAACAAAATATATATAGATATTAACAAAAGTGAAATAGATAGATTTCAACAAATAGATAGATAGATAGATAGATAGATAGATAGATAGATAGATAGACTGGGAAAACAGGAATAGAGAGATAGATAGATAAGGAGATACCGACATAACATAGATATGAACAACATTAGATAAATGTATCTGAATATTTATAGGTGATTTTTAAGATGAGGTTGGCAGTTATGATTGTACAAGTTGCAAGGATTGATGAGCAGATATCAGCTGGGATACATCAAGACCAATATGAAAATTTGAATTAGACGGATCAGAATATTTACAAAGGATTTTTAAGATGAGGTTTATGTAAAGGATTGATCAGCACATAGCAGCTGGGATTCATCACGGCCTGTATGAAAATGTGGGTTAAATGTAACTGAATAATTCTAGTAGAGTTTTCAGTTGAGGTCAGTGGAGAGATTATGAGAGACAGTAATTATTCTTATTGAATGATTGCATGTAAACCTTATCATTTATATTTTTCGGTATGAATACCACATACAAATTCAGTGACAGCCATTAATATCATAGACCTTGCAAGACAAACAACATACAAATGGGGAGATCAGTAGTGGATCAGTTTAGGAGTTAAATAATAACAAAACTGAACGCTATTGACCAGTAAGAGTTGATTAGACTTTTTAGACATCATCAAGTGGGGGATCAGTTTAGGAGTTAATTAATAACAAAACTGAACCCTATTGGCCAGTAAGAGTTGATTAGACTTTTTTGACAACATCAAGTGGGGGATCAGTTTAGGAGTGAAATAATAACAAAACTGAACCCTATTGGCCAGTGAGAGTTGATTAGTCATTTAGAGAACATCAAGTGGGGGATCAGTTTAGGAGTTAAATAATAACAAAACTGAACCCTATTGGCCAGTAAGAGTTCATTAGACTTTTTAGACAACATCAAGTGGGGAATCAGTTTAGGTGTTAAATAATAACAAAACTGAACCCTATTGGCCAGTAAGAGTTGAATAGACTTTTTAGACAACATCAAGTGGGGGATCACTTTAGAAGTTAAATAATAACAAAACTGCACCCTATTGGCCAGTAAGAATTCATTAGACTTTTTTGACAACATCAAGTGGGGGATCAGTTTAGGAGTGAAATAATAACAAAACTGAAATGTTAAAATAAATAAATAAGCTTCACCTTCTCAGAATTTTGCATCCAACTGACACCGTCATTCAAAGTCTTCAAATCGCTATCTGTAGTCATAACAACGACTAGAAAAAATAAAAAAATAATAATTATTATTTTTATAAAATTTTATTACAATAATCAGAATATCCGATTTATATTAGTATTGAGATTTGATGGAAATCACATATATCAATTTTAAACATGATTTCCTCTGTAAAACAAAAAGAATATTTGTGTGATTATAATGTAATCTCTAACAATAATCAGAATAGCACATTTGTATTAGTATTGCGATTTGGTGGAGATCCCATATAATAATTCTAAGCATGATTTCCTCTCTAAAACCAAAAGAATAGTTGCTGGATGATAATGTAATTTCTAACAATAATCAGAATAGCCCATTCGTATTTGTATTGCGATTTGCTGGAGATCCCATACATCAATTCTAAGTATGCTTTTCTTTCTAAACCAAAAAGTATAGTTGCGTGATTATAATGTAATCTCTAACAATAATCAGAATAACCCATTTGTATTAGTATTGCGATTTGATGGAGATCCCATTTATCAATTCTAAGCATGTGTCCCTTCTTAAAATAAAAAGAATAGTTGCGTGATTATAATTTACTCTCTAACAATAATCAGAATAGCCCATTTTTATTAGTATTGCGATTTGCTGGAGATCCCATTTGTTAATTCTAAGCATGTGTTCCTCTGTAAAACAAAAAGTATAGTTGCTGGATTGTAATGTATTCTTTAGCAATAATCATAATATCCGATTTTTATTTGTATTGAGATTTGTATTGCGATTTGGTGGAGATCCCATATATTAATTCTAATCTTGCTTTCTTCTCTAAAACAAAAAGAATAGTTGCTGGATTATATTGTAATTTCTAACAATAATCAGAATAGCCCATTCGTATTATTATTGCCATTTGGTGTAGATCCCATATATTAATTCTATGTATATTTCCTCCTTAAACCAAAAGAATAGTTGCTGGATTATAATGTAATTTCTAACAATAATCAGAATAGCCCATTTGTATTAGTATTGCGATTTGGTGGAGATCCCATATAATAATTCTAAGCATGATTTCCTCTCTAAAACAAAAAGAATAGTTCCGTGATTATAATGTAATCTCTTGTAGTATTTTTCTTTTCTTTTTTTTTTCACTTTTTGTTCACATATTTACAGTGTCACACAAAAGTAAGTGAACTCCCCAAAATCATATTTTAAAAAATTATCTCTTCTCTCCAGATATTCAACAATTCTTAATTAAACTATACAGCCGTTATGAAAAATCTTTATAAAATGAATTATACATGCTTTCGAAACCTTTAATTAAGCTGGAATTATATATTAATTAGAAATTAAGATGTGTAAATGTAAGTGAACCCTTACATTTAAACTCTGTATTTTTGTTACCTTTGTAAAAATCAAAATGACATGTTCATTTATTTTGTAATCTGTGTATAATGCAGTCAAACAATATAACTCAATATTTATGCAAAAGGGTGCAGTTAAAGACTAAATGTAAAATGAATTATGCCAAGATCAAAAGAACTTCCTGAAGCTTTAAAATATTCTCCTAGTCGAAGGTTATAGTGATGGAAAATTCTACAAGAAGCTATCAAAACGATTTGGAAAGCCTTTGGTTTGACGGTATCACAATCAAGAAAAATAACTGCAAGGCCAAATAGACATGTAGTTTTACAAGCACAGTAGAACCCTGCTGTGACCTCAGCATTAATCCAAGTTTCCCTGGAAAATGTCGGAATCAACATCCATACATCTTCAGTGCGACGAAATCTGAACGATGCTAGTCTTCATGGCCGAACGCCTAGAAAAAAGCCACTGCTTACGAAAATCCACAAACAAGCTCGGGTCGACAATGCAATAAGCTAGAAACGTCCTAGAGAAAAGGTTTTGTTGAGGGGTTCTCTCCTTTTTACACAAATAGACTCACCCAGTATATACATATACTACGGTTACGTGAAGACCCGAAAGAAAGACCGAAGAGTCAAGTCCAGAGTGACAGAGTAAAAGGTTGTAGGTAACCGGAAGAGTGAGATTGGGGTAACAGCGTTGTAGGTGTCACAGTGAGTGAGCACGTAGACTCAGTAAGAAGTCATACAGCGATACTTCAATACCAGAGACTGTATATATATATATTTGCTACTAACCCGTATTCCTGGAACTACTAACCTGCTTTACCAGTTTGTATTATTACGTTAATACATTATTTTCATATGTTCATTACTGGCGTTTGTTATTTATTGGTACCGGATTTCAACCCGGAATCCACAACAGGTTTCATGGTCAGATGAAACCAAACTAAATATTTTGAGGAGGAACGATAGACGGATTCCTAATACGGCTTTTGAAAATGCATGAACAAGCTAGTCTCGACTATGCCAAAGCTTATATCAATAATCTAGAAACGTTCTAGCAAGAAGGTTGAGAAAAATTTGGTTCCAACAGTTAAATATCGCGACGATATCATTAGTTGGATAAGACAAAATAGTACATATTTATGATACAATGGACCCTGCAAGATACAAAGGAATTTTGAACAAAAGTGTCTTATCTTCGGTTCGAAAGTTGGGTTTAGTTCTCGGATGCATCTTCCAACAAGAAAATTGTTGTGGATTCCGAGATGAATTCGGTCTCCAAGGAATGACAAACGCAATAATTAAATATAAGAAATAAAATGTATTTACACAATCATATAAAGAGTAATACTGCCCAGGAACGCGACTTGTAGCAAATACAGATAGGTATATACAGTCTCGAAGTAGGACTTCCTTAGAGTCTACGTGCTTGTAACTGACTTCTACACGAGGTTACCTCACTCTATCTGACTACCGACTGCATCCGACTACCGACTGTAACTCTGGGTATTTAACGGCAGCAATCCAGGTACACTTGGTAGAGTCCATTTATATGAAAAAGGGGTGGACTCCATAACCCCCTCCTCCTTAGATCCCTTTTTGCGGGGAGTTAATATTTTTTGGCTCCGGCATATTTTTAATTGCCGATGCCCTTTCTGGGTTCGGTTTCCTGCCATTTTCATTTATTATCTGACCTAAATATTTAATTTCATTTAGAAAAAAATCACACTTTTCTACTTTTACTTTGAAGCCGAAGTTCTGAAGTCTTCTAAAATCTTCTTTTATGTGTGATGTGTGCTCTTCAACATTTTCGCTCTTAATTAGAATATCATCCAGATAAGCGGTCGCGAAATTCTGGCCCGTGAGCATTGTGCCCATCGTTTGCTGAAAAATTGCAGGTGCAACTTTTATTCCGAATGGTAGTCTGTTGAACTTGTACAACTCTTTGTGCGTATTAATGCAAAGGATTTTCGTACTCTCTTATTGTACTGGAATTTGTAGATAAGCCTCACTAAGATCTATTTTTGAAAATATCTTACCGCCGTTGAGCTTTGTAAATACATCCTCTGGGCTCGGTTGTGGGTAATGGTGGTCTTTTATTGCCTCATTGAGTCCCGTCGAAAAATCTGCGCATACGCGAATTTCTCCAGACTTCTTTTTTACATAAACCACCGACGCTGCCCACTCACTAAACTCTGTTTTTGATAGAATCCCAGTTTGTTCAAGTCTCTCCAATTCTTTGTCTATTTTTTCTATAGTAGCAAACGGTACATTTCGCTTCTTTCTAAAAATTGGTTGGACGTTTTCTTTTAATTCTATTTTGGCCTTAAATTTGTTGCATCGTCCCAACCCGCTTGAAAATAGCTCAAGAAATTGATTATATAAGTCCTCCTTCAATTTTATAGTATCTGATGGTTCAACCTAACTTTTTGCAAAACGAGTTGATAGGTCCCAAACGTTGAATTTCTGCATCCAGTCGATACCTACTAAATTTTCAGTATCTTTCATGGCGTATATCTTAAGTTTTTTTGTTTTGCCGTGAAATTTAACATTCACTATTATTTCTCCGTCAAATTTTATTCGTTTGCCTGTAACCGACTTGGCAATTTTTTGAGTGTGTAACATGGTAAGTCTGTTGAGTTTTTTCCATGTCTGTAAGTTGATTATCGTGAGGTCGGAACCCGAATCCAGTTGTAATTTAATCTTTTTATTTAAAATTTCCAGTTCCACATATTTCCTTACATTGGTGTTGTCATCATTATTCATCCTTGTAGCTCTTATTCTATTAGTATCTTTTCTATTTCTACATTGGGATGCCTTGTGGCCTTTTTTCCCACATTCAAGACAGTTTTTATATCTGAAGCGGCAATCCTTGTTTCAATGTAATCCTCCACATCGATAACATGCTGATGGAGGGGGCTTATATTTGTTTCGATATTCGTCATAATTTGTCCTGTATGTTGTACTTTTTCTCTTATCATAAAATTTTATTTTTCTTTCCGGGGAGGGTGAGAATCTTTTTTTATTGTCGTAAAATTTTAGTTTTCTTTCCGGGGAGGGTGAAGAACGTAGACTTTTATTTAACTTACGTATATGAGAAACAGCTGAATCTTCAATGTTCTTTGCGTCTTTCTTTATGCTTAAACATCTCTGGCAATCTTCCGATAATTGCTGTAATGTTAGACCCGGTTCATTTTGTAATTTTGCAAGCATTCTTCTACGCCTTCGCTATCTTTTGTAGAAACTAACCCTTGAACAAAGATGAGACACTTGAAATTGTCCGGGGTTAATTCCGCTAGTTTGAAGTCGTCACAATGTTTATTTACGATTGCGGCAAACGTGGAATAATCCTCATTATCGCCCTTTACCAGGTTAAGGCATTTCCACCTCCTGTAGAAGAGTGATGTTTTGGGGCTGAAGAGTTCTTTAAGACATGTCACTGCTTCGTCAAATTTTAATTCGTTCGTCTTTTTTGGCAAGATATAATCCACGAACTTTGTATATTCTTCAGTTCCTAATTTTCTAAGCAATAGACGTAGCTTTTTTGCATCTGTCCAATTTTGACAGTCTATGTTAAAGATGTCTTCATGTCTTCTGAAGTAATCTCCAAAATCTTTGTCCTCATCTAGAGAATATTTGAAAATCTCTATGGTATTCCACACTGCGTCTTTCGAAAATGTTGCTTCTTTTTCCATATCTAATTGCTTGTTGCCCGCTACTTTCAATATTAGTTCCTGGAGCTCTGTATGTCTATCTTGATTTTCCTTTTGCGTTTGTAATATTTGCTTTTGCCATTTTTCTTGTAGCTGTAACTGTTGATCATTTTGGTATTTCTGCATTTGTAATTGTTGCTCATTTTGGTGTTTTATCAGTTCTACCAACATATTTTTAAAATCTTCCATGATAACTCAATTTTATGTATTTTTACTCCTCGTAATTGATTGTCGCTAATTTGTTGTTGGACGACGACGAAAGGATTTTTCTATTTCTTTTTTTTTTTTTTTTTTTTTTTCGTGTGAGTTCGAATCGCTGGAAGCCTAGTTGTTTGTTGGACGACGAAGGAATATTTTTCTTTTTTTTTCCGCGTGTATTCGAATCCTTGTTGCCAAGTTGTTGTGGTTAGGCGTACGAAAAGTTTTTCTTTTCCCCGCGTGAGTTTCGAATCCTTGTTCGCCAAGTTGTTGTGGATTCCGAGATGAATTCGGTCTCCAAAGAATGACAAACTCAATAATTAAATATAAGCAATAAAATGTATGTACACAATCATACAAAGAGTAATACTGTTAGTAAGTCCAGGAACGTGGTTAGTAACAATTACAGATAGATATATACAGTCTCGAAGTAGGACTTCCTTAGAGTCTACGTACTTGTAACTGACTTCTACAAGAGGTTACCTCACTCTATCCGACTACCGACTACATCCGACTACCGACTGCTACTCTGGGTATTTAACGGCAGCAGTCCAGGTACACTTGGTAGAGTCCATTTATATGAAAAAGGGGTGATCCCATAACAAAAATGATCCGAAACATCAAAACAAATCCACAAAAAGTATGGGTTCGCAAAAAAGAAATTTAAAATCTTGGAATGTCCAAGTCAAAAACCCAATTGAAAGTATAATGTTCAAGTAAAGAAGGCAGTACATGCAAGCTACCCAGGTAATATGGAGGAATTTTGGGGGTTTTGGGAAATTCATAAGGTCATAATGATGGAGAAGGCTACAAAAAAACTATTAAAACGATTTGGATGTGGCTGTTCGCGAAAAATAACTTCAAGGGCAAATAGATATCCAGTTCTGCAAGCCCCGAGGAATCCTGCTGTGACTTCAGCATTTATCCAAGTCTCCATGGCAAATGTCGGAATCAACGTCCATACATCTTAAGGGCAACTAAATCTGAAAGATGCTAGTCTTTGTAGCAGAAGGCCTGGAAAAATGCAAAAAAAAAGAAAAAGCTCATATCAATAAGCTAGAAACCATTCGTCCTTGCACTGAATAATGTTGCCATATATGGTCACGTTCCACTACTGTTCAACCGGATGTGCTCGACAAAATCCAGAGACAGTTATTCAATGTGTTTATCTGACATATTGTTTACTGTCACTTTCTTCCCTCTGTCTTTTCTACAAATATTTTCATATCAACTACTCTGATGAGCTACTTTCAATGGTACCCCAACTTCATGAATTTAAACATGCTACTAGGTTGGCATCACAGTCCCACCCTCTCACTGTTGAAACGGTTAATTATAACAGCATTTTCTACTCCAACAGCGTCTTATCTTGCACTTCCTGACAACAGAACTCCCTTCCTCTTACTTGCTTCCCTGATACCTGTAATCTTCAAACGTTCAAATGTAATGTCAATCGACATCTTCTGATGCCTTGATCCCTATCCCCATCCTTCTCTATATACTTACCTCAACCAACCCTCTTTGCTTTTGCCCTCACTCTCTGTAACCTCTTACCAGTGGCACTCTTGCCTTGCTATGGGTGAAATGCTTAAAAAAATTAAAAGAGAAATGTTCTAGCAAAAAGGTTACATGATCGGATTAAACCAAACAAAAGATATCATTATAATTCGGGGTTCTTCACAGAATTTACAACAGACAAAATATTATTTATTGTCAAATAGATGCTACAAGATACAAAGCACTTTTGAACGAAAGTAGCTGATCCTAAAGACCAGGAACATCAAAATAAATCAACAGAAAGAATAGCTTTGAAAACAAATGAAATTTCAAGTCTTGAACAGCTAAGTCAAAGTCCTGATCAAACAACAAATTGATAGTATGTGGTTCAAGTTAAAGAAGTCTGTATACGCAAGAGGTCCATGTAATATTGTGTATACTTATTTTTATACCGATACGTTTTGGAATGTCCTAGTAAAAATCCTGATCAAAAAATCCTGTTGAAGGTATGTGCTTCAAGTTAAAGATGGCTGTACATGCAAGAGATCTATGTAATATTGTGTACTTATTTTTATATTGATCCTTTCTTGAAATGTCCTGGTAAAAATCCTGATCAAAAACCCTATTGAATGTATGTGGTTCAAGTTAAAGAAGTCTGTATATGCAAGAGATCCATGTAATATTGTGTGTACTTATTTTTATATTGATCCTTTCTTGGAATGTCCTTGTAAAAATCCTGATCAAATATATTCTGTATCAAAAACCCTATTGAAAGTATGTGGTTCAATTTAAATGTTGTAAATGGTTAAAATTTAAATTTTAAATGCAAGAGACGCAAGTAATATTTTGGGAGTTTTGCCCAGAAGAATGGTGAATATTGATGCTCACTACTGCTGGAAAATGTCTTTAAAATTACAGAAAAACATTGGTCGATATCCTAATTATTATTTTTCAATTCATTTTTTTAATTCAGATTGATAAATGTTTTTAAAATACTTTGATTTTTCTGAAGAAATCTTAGTAAGTGGGATTCACTTACATGCTAATACTCTTGGGAAAGTATGGATCCTCACTGTGTAGAATAGCAGGACAAACTTTGGTTGCAACCATTTTAGGAGAAAGCAACTCTAAATTCAAGACTGTATTTCGCCCTGGTGTAGTATATACTATACAGCTAACGAGAGGATCGTTAGAATTGGCTCAATGATCCCAACTACAGTCAAATGAATTTTTAAATATGGTAATTGAGAAAAAACAAGAAGCTGGAAGTTCAACAGGCAAGAAATAGAAAGGAAAACTATTAAAATAGATGTTATGTTTATGTCTAGTTATTTCAACAATAAAACAATGAGACCTAACTGTCAATCTAGTACTATGCTTAGATTCCTGATATCAAGGTATGAAAGAGAAAAACTCTTTAGAAAAATTGCTATGAAAATATTTAGAGAAAAATCACAGGAAATCTGTTTTACGATGGTGAGAAAGTGACTGAAGTCGAGATGTCAGGTCACGACCGTTAAAATTGCAGATTATTCTTTGGATTTTATCAAGAATCTTGAGATCTATAGCAGGGGCACAGGATGTGATGTGGCAACAATATTCAATGCATAGACAAATGGTAAATTTATAAATGTGGATGATAGATTCTCAAGAGAAAAATTGTCTAGCCTGTCACAGTGAACCAACTTTCCTAGCAGCAGACCTAGCAATAGATTCAATATAATCATTCCACCTCATGTCTATGGAAAACTTGAGACTAGGAAGGTCCAATGAGTTGATCTCCTGGAAGTTGGCATCAGCCATGGAAGAGAAACTGATTTAGAAATCATTTCTTGCTCCGGTTAACAACGGATTAAACAATATTCCATTTGAAGATGTTAAACCTAATTATCAGTTAATTAACAGAGTTAGGGAATTATTTATCATGTTTTTGGAAGAAAAATGGCTCGTTAAGAACATTAAAAGACAAGTTTCATTTTGTAGGTATTAAGATTTAAAAGACATTTCTTGACAGATAAAAATGGATTAAACAATAATCCATTTGAAGATGTGAAACGTACATATTAGGAGATGAACTGTTGTCATAATGTATTAATGGGGATAAGGAATAAATAAGTGTCAAGAATTTTAAAGGTATTAATGCAAAAAAGATTATGTAGCACCAAACATCCATTTTCAGATTTTGAAGATCATCATTAAATGACGTGGTTTTAAATTGTCTTTCCAGAAATAAACATCCAACTAATTAACCCACCAAACAATCAACAAATCAGAACAATAAAACAAAACAAAATCAATAATCAATACTTACAAACAAAAATACTCACAAAACAATACTTACAAACAAAATCAATAATCAATACTTACTGTTCATGTTTTTTGGAAGTTTTTTAAACACTGAACAAGAGTGGAAAGCATCGATATAAATCAGCATCTATTTATAAAAAGAAATTTGAAACTATATCAGAATTTTTGTAGTGGATTTTTAAGATGTGGTTGGAAGCTAGGATTAATCAACAGGTACCAGCTAGAATCCAACAAGGCCAGTATGAAAATGTACATTAAATGTTTAGGAATATTTATAGTGGATTTTTAAAATGAGATTGGCGGCTAGGATTGATCAACAGGTACCAGCTAGAATCCAACAAGGTCAGTATGAAAATGTACATTAAATGGCTATGAATATTTATAGTGGATTCTTAAGATGATGTTGGCAGCTAGGATTGATCAACAGGTACCATCTTGAAACTAACAAGGCCAGTATGAAAACGTACATTAAATGGTTGTTCCCACTCCTCCCTACCCTCAAATTGATTTTTATAATCTGTTAATATTTTCTAAGTGTTTTGAGAAGGTGTTAAAACAAATCAGTAAATCAATAAAATTTTCAGCCTTTTTTATTTTTTCTGGTTCTGCAATTATAAAAACAAATAACAAATATTCTGATTTTACCTGATCTTTTGACAGAAAATTTTTCACAGTAATCAGCAGAGTACATTCAGATTACCATCTGATATTTCTTAGAACCATTTATATTAAGTCTAAGGAGCCTTCCCTCTGTAAGCAGACAGAATAGCTCATTGGTCTAAATGTATACCCTGATCTTCTGGTTGTCATTTTTCTCCTCTTTTTTACTTGTAGTAAACATTTATATTTTTGTCTTGGATTGACTCTGAAGAGCGAAGAGTGATAATTAGTTAACCCTTTATTCTTGTTGCTTTTTTCTTGTTATATTTTTCAATCCGCCATTTTATTTTCAGTATTTTTTACCTATCGTTATTCTCTCTACAAACTTTGTTTTATATTTTTGTATTCTTTTGTAATGTCTGCTTTAAATGACTCTGTTATAAAATCCATTCTTTCTTTGGTTAGAGAAAGTGCCGAAAAAAAGCAACATAACATCGAATAAGAAAAGGTGTGTATTAACTAATATAAATCATCTTCATTAACCATGACAGGTAGAATGAGAACAAACTCCTTCTGTCAATTGAATAAAGCGTCTGGTTTAAAATTCTAAAAAAGTTACTGAATACAATGATAGACAGCCATTTAAACAAGGAAATCAAAATTTTGTTATTTAATTCTGAAGGGAGAAATGTTTTATAAAATGACAAAATGTCTTGCATTCTGATTTCGTTTTGTATTATCTTTTTGAAAATATTTCAATTAGTATTGATGAAAACTTGCGAGATAAAAGCATCGCTTCACTGGTCAGGCGAGGGGTCCTAACTTACTACACTAAACAGGAGATGATAGGTTTGTCTATTATCTGGATCACACCACTCCTTGGTCTTTGGCACAGTAGTAGAGGCTCATTCCTTGTTTCTTGTTTAAGATTGGGTTTCCGGTTCCTTAGTTTACTTTAATTCTATACTTCTAACTTTTCAAATTCAACTATAAATGTTTATTTAATATGTTTTTTTTTACTCAATAGGTAGAGATAGGCTTGCCTATCGCCCAGCGTACACTCTTCCCTGATCTTTTGAAATGGAGAAGGGGTTTATCCCTTGTTTCCTGTTTAGGATTGCGTTTTCAGTTCCTTTTAAATCTTTTTCATTCTCTTTCACTCCCAGTAGCCCTTTGCATCTTAGCGGCATTATTGCCTTGCTTTGGCTGAACTGATTTTAAAAAAATGGTGATGATTCTTGGAAGAAAATACAATACCTTGCCATATTTCTTCTCATTGTACATTTTATTCAGGGTGCTGATGAATGTGGATGCGTTGAGCTGATAAAATAAAAACACAAATGTTAGTTGTGTTAGTAGTAGCAGTAGTATTGGTAGTACCATTTATTTATAACGGTCTTTTTCATTCATCAAATATTAAAAAGTAATGAAAATATTGTTTTTATCAAATTGTACGGCTCAAGAAAATATTTTCAGGCAGCAAGCAAGACATTGTAGGTAAAATAAATTTTCTTTCCAACAAAATGTGTTGCAGAGAATCTATCTCTGATCCTTTCATTGACGCCTAACCAAAGTAATAAATCACAATTTTTGCTGCCAATATATATATATATATATATATATATATATATATATATATATATATAGAGAGAGAGAGAGAGAGAGAGAGAGAGAGAGAAAGAGAGTGTGAGAAAAGGAGAGAAAAAGAGAAACAGTAGGCTCTTGAATTAAGTCGGAGAACCGTTCCTACAGCGTGACGTAGTCTGATTTCGACGTATGTATGAACTCACCTGCATAAACACCCACGAGCCTGCCTGCCTTACGCTTGGGAGCCATAATGAAGGGTAAAAAGTCCCCCCCCAAAAAAATACAAAACAAAAAAACACACAAATGAGAGATAGAGAATGTATACAATCCAATATAGTGACTATGAATGAATGTAATTCCAGAAGATTCTTTTAAGTTTAGGTTAATTGGTCCATATTCTACTCATGATCGCACTGACAAATTGGAAGCAAAACTCCAGAAACATTTCTTAGGTGTGTATAAAAGCAATTTCATCTGCAAAGACACCTACAACCGAATTAGAACTGTAGGTTCTCAACGGCTAGGCTTTACGGGTTGCCAAAAATTCATAAAAATGATGCACCTTTGCAACCCATCTTATCTATATGACTTCCCATACTTAATACTTCTCGTTTTCACTCACGCGTGGTCATGTGTGACGTCACGAGCTACGACACGTTTTTCGCTTCCTAGGCTCGTAAATAAGAGTTTGTCGTTACTTTGAGCTTATCAAAACAGCAAGGGTGGGCCATTATTGTGGTTTCGTATATGTGTTGTTTGATTTATTAAAATTGTCATCTTTGATAATGGCTTCTGTGAGCCGAAAGCTTAGATTGGATTCAAACATGTTTCAATATGGTGTTTTCCTTTCGTCTTTCAACGATAAATGGATTAAGCTTGTCAGACAATACGAAAGGAACTTACTTAAAATAAATAGACTAAAATTGTTTATATTATTTAATGAAACATGTATTAATGACAAAATTGCTGGCAAAATATACACAATATATATATATGTGTGTGTGTGTGTGTGTGTGTGTGTGTGTACCACAGATATAAACCCCAGAAAGGCCTACGTATTCTTATTCAAGTCTTGGATCAATTTGTGGAGTGTTTATCAGGTACTTTCCAATGGTGCCTCAATGCTGGTTGGTTTCCCCAATCTACAAAACCTGACGCCATTCCTACAGATAATTGTTCTTTTCATCACATCCCACTCAATCAATCAAAGAGCAATTAACGCAATTTTCTTTAATTACTATAAATAATTTGAAAGTCTGCTATTACTTCTATAGCTTTCTTTATGTAAGGATATTTTTGCTTGTTATAAGCTTTTTTAAAGTTGACCCAATATAAATTCTTTCTACTCACTTGCCCTAACTATGGCCTTATACACAATATTTTCAGTCAAAGACTTTCTCATCCAATGGACAATAGCTCTTGATTCTGAAATTACAGCCAAGCTGCGCATGTTCTTCCTGCAAAATTAATTCTGTGTTGTGTCTTTATCTTAAACGAGCTATATTAGGTATAGAGTTGTAACATATTTTGACAGTATTTTATTCAATATTCATCGGGGAGTATGGAAGAAATTTATTGTTCATAAATGCAAAATATATATTTATACACCTGGTCCTTAATGACAGATTGAATAGGGAAGTAAACTTTAACATTTTCTTTTACTATAAGTATATTTATGAGAGTCATATATAAATACAGTGATGTACACTATAGACGTGCCGAAACAAAAGCCATAGAAATGGGAAGATCATTAGTTTGCACACATGTATGTTATTAATTTATACATACACCCATATGAAACCATAATATTAAGGTGAAAATTCAAGTAATGTTCTTAATTAACCTATTCAAACTGAGATATGGCAACAAACCTATTTAGAAATATTTCAACTGTCAGATGTATACAACAGCTTTCTCATATCAACTGGCTGTTGTGCGAGTGAAGCCTGCTGATTTCGGCAAGTAACAAATATTAAATATACTTCACGTTACCAAAAGAGATTTTCCTAGAAATTTAAAATAAATTTTGTACGTGGCAGCAGATGAAAAGAAAAAATATATGTTAAATATTCAATTAAATTAAACACGAGAGACCTCAGAGCAAATATAGAGAAAATAGACTCACATATGAATCAGGGAATTGAATACTGCCAGACCGACAATGGCCAGAAAAAAATACAAATATATTGTCATTGGGTCCACTGAAAAAAAATAAATAAAATGATTTGAAATATATGAACAAGCAGGGGTAGATTAGACCTTCTTAGACAACATCAAGGAGGACATCAGTTTAGGAGTTAAATAATAACAAAACTGAACCCTATTGGCCAGAAAGAGTTGATTAGACTTTTTAGACAACATCAAGTGGGGGATCAGTTTAGGAGTTAAATAATAATAAAACTGAACCCTATTGGCCAGTAAGAGTTGATTAGACTTTTTAGACAACATCAAGTGGGGGATCAGTTTAGGAGTTAAATAATAATAAAACTGAACCCTATTGGCCATTAAGAGTTGATTAGACTTTTTAGACAACATCAAGTGGGGGATCAGTTTAGGAATTAAATAATAACAAAACTGAACACTATTGGCCAGTAAGAGTTGATTAGACTTTTTAGACAACATCAAGTGGGGGATCAGTTTAGGAGTGAAATAATAACAAAACTGAACCCTATTGGCCAGTAAGAGTTGATTAGACTTTTTAGACAACATCAAGTGGGGGATCAGTTTAGGAGTTAAATAATAATAAAACTGAACCCTATTGGCCATTAAGAGTTGATTAGACTTTTTAGACAACATCAAGTGGGGTATCAGTTTAGGAATTAAATAATAACAAAACTGAACCCTATTGGCCAGTAAGAGTTGATTAGACATTTTAGACAACATCAAGTGGGGATCAGTTTAGGAGTTAAATAATAATAAAGCTGAACCCTATTGGCCATTAAGAGTTGATTAGACTTTTTAGACAACATCAAGTGGGGGATCAGTTTAGGAATTAAATAATAACAAAACTGAACCCTATTGGCCAGTAAGAGTTGATTAGACTTTTTAGACAACATCAAGTGGGGGATCAGTTTAGGATTTAAATAATAACAAAACTGAACCCTATTGGCCAGTAAGAGTTGATTAGACTTTTTAGGCAACATCAATTGGGGGATCAGTTTAGGAGTTAAATAATAACAAAACTGAACCCTATTGGCCAGTAAGAGTTCATTAGACTTTTCAGGCAACACAAACTAAATTTGCATTCAAATCATTTCATTTTTCTTTTTTTTTTCTCTCTCTCTGCTTTTCTTATCTTTTCTGAAATTTAAATAAATGATTTTACAAAGAATTAAGCGATGTCTTTTTTAATCGTTTTTATTACTTTAAACATTACTTCTTTGTGGATGTCAACACTGTTTACCTTTCGATAACTTTTCCACTCCCAAGTTCGGTCATTCCTGCCCTCTGACCCTGGAGTACTTTAAGGAACACATTTGCTCTAACTGCCTGTAAATCACAAAATATAAATTACATTGTTGTATAATATTTATTCGATGACATGTGAGTTTCTCTCATTTGAATCTTTAATCTAAATTGCACTTACCCTATAAGCAACTTATACAAATATGTCAAATACTGTCTCCTGTATTTAAACTGAGTATATTGTCTAACATATGTAGTACTTTAAATGGACTGACAATTTAGATCTGAAATTTGATCATCTGTGTACTATAATTATCTGCCTTTGGCATTTTGTTATTGTAATTACCTCCCTTACTTGCATTCTTCAGTTGACGAATCGCACAGTCAAGGAATGTTTTGAAAATTAAATCCTTGTTAATGAAAACCTGTCTTGTCAACTCATTTCAATTTAATTAACAAAACAAACTCAACAGTATGGAGAAATAGTTGAAGCCGGAACGTTTGGACACCCCTCCTAATACACCATTGTCAAGTAAGAATTTTAATCACTGGTTTCGAAGCTTCTCGTCATTTCTACGCAAAATTATTGACCCCAACATTCATACTGACTTAGATAAACTTGATACTCTGATAAATTGTATTTCTTCTGATGTATATGAATATATTGCTGAGTGTAATACTTTCGATACTGCTGTTAACCGTCTGAAAGAACTGTACATAAAACCCCCGAACGAAGTTTTCACCCGGCATTTACTTACTACTTGCGGCCAAAAAGAGGGGAAAAATATCGACGAATACGTACAAAGACTACAGTTACTAGCGAAAGAATGTAACTTTAAGTCTGTTGATGCGATTCAAAACCGCGACGACTGTGTTAGAGATGCATTTATCACAGGTTTACGTTCAAACATTATTCGACAACGGCTACTCGAAAACAAAACACTGCATTTAAAAATATAGCCATTGACCAAGCTAGAGCGCTCCATGCAGCTCAGAAAAATTCAGAAGCATACACATACACTCAAACACCAATTGTAGGTACATTTTCTCAGGAAAATACCAGTACCAGTGTCCAGTCAACGGATCCTATTAATGCTTGTTGTGCAGTTTCGGCTAACACCAAGTATATGTGTTTCTTCTGTGGAGGACCTCGTCATAATAGAAACGTGTGTGCAGCAAGAAATGCTACTTGTTTTAAATGTAAAAAAAGAAGGCCATTTCTCAAAAATGTGTCGTTCGAGCCCAAAAATGACATCTTCTGCAACATGCTCTCACAGACTCGCGACAATGTTGATATCGAATACTATATCTGCTTCCTTAGGATCCCTAAAACAGGCTGCATTATACGTGTTAGTCGGGAAAAATAGCGCCGGTACAGCGCTAATGGATACGGGGAGCTCGGGATCCTTTATCTCTCTCGGTTATATGAGAAAACACAGACTACATATAAAACCTGCAGCTGGTAACGTATCCATGGCGTCACCATCACTTAAAGCCTCTATCAAAGGACAGTGTTCAGTGGACTTGAGCCTTCTAGGTGAGTGGTATCCAGATGTAAAACTTTCAGTTCTACCCAACCTCTGCTCTGATATTATTCTTGGCCAAGATTTCATGTCACAACATTCCGCCATATCTTTTGCATTCGGCGGCTCTAAGAAAGATCTGGTAATTTGTCATCCTATCTCCTGTAGTGTGCCCTCTGCATTAGTGGACACACCATCTTTCTTTTCCAACATTGATCCAGACTGTAAACCTATTACAACTAAATCTAAAAGATGGGGAGAGGGTGACAGACTTTTCATACAGACTGAGATTGAGAAAATGATCAAAGAGGGTGTAATTGAGGAAAGTACTTCCCCTTGGAGGGCTCAGGTCTTAATAGTAACAAATGAACGTCAAAGAAAGAGACTAGTAGTCGATTATAGTAGAACAATTAACAGGTTTACTAGATTAGATGCTTATCCATTACCAAGAATGGATGACTTAGCTCAGGAAATATCCAAATTTAAAATTTATAGCTCATTGGATCTGAAGAGTGCATATCATCAGATACCAATAAAAGAAGAGGATAAGCCCTATACAGCATTTGAAGCTAACGGTAAGCTTTACCAATTTTGTAGAATTCCTTTCGGAGTGACTAATGATGTTGCATGTTTCCAAAGGATAATAGACAAGATTATTAAGGAAAATAATCTAACGGGAGTGTATGCCTATGTAGACAACATTGTTGTAGTCGGGAAAAATCAGCAAGACCATGATGAGAACTTAGAAAAATTTAAAAAGATTACTACACAGTATAATCTCACTCACAATGAAGAGAAGTCTGAAGATGGAGAATGGAATTAGGGTGTTACGAGTATGACATCATGTACCGACCAGGGAAAAACAATATTCCAGCTGATACGCTCTCGCGTGCCCAGTGCAATGCACTCAACAACATGGGAAGATTGCATGAAATACATGAACATCTTTGTCATCCGGGTATAACCAGGTTGGCTCATTTTGTTAAAGTAAGGAATCTTCCGTACTCTACTGAAGAGGTTAAGAGAGTGTGTGCAGCATGTGCAGTGTGTGCTAGATGGAAACCACGCTTCTATACACCAGAAGCAGGACGCCTAGTCAAAGCAACACAACCAATGGAACGACTCAGCATTGATTTTAAGGAGCCCCCTTCCTTCAACTTCGAAAAACCGTTACCTACTAACGGTTATAGACGAGTACTCACGTTTCCCTTTTGCTTTCGCATGCACAAGCACAAATACAGACTCTGTAATACAAAGTCTAAATCAAATATTCATAGTATTTGACATGCCGTCCTATATCCATTCGGATAGGGGTACATCCTTCTTATCAAAGGAAGTGCGTGAATATCTCACCAATCTCGGGATTGCTACTAGCCGGACAACACCTTATCACCCCCAAGGAAACGGTCAGTGTGAACGGTATAACGGAATTATATGGAAACACACATTATTAGCCCTAGCCTCAAGAAATCTCAGGGAATCGCAGTGGGAAACAGTTTTGCCTGAAGTACTACACTCTATAAGATCTCTTCTTTGTACCGCTACTAATGCCACACCACATGAAAGACTCTTTTCCTATCAACGGCGAACTCCCAACGGTCACTCCTTACCTACTTGGCTATCTACGCCAGGGCCTGTTCTTTTGCGACGCCATGTCCGAGCCAGTAAGTACGAACCAGTGGTTGACGAAGTAGAATTACTCGAAGCAAACCCTCAATATGCACACATAAGATTCACCAATGGTCGTGAATCTACAGTCTCTGTAAGTGACCTAGCACCAGCAAGGATCGCATTACAAAGTGGGGATGTCGTAGATGATAACATCCAGAAAGATCTAAATGATTCTACACGCACTAATGAAAATCCCAAGGAAAAAGAAGTAGATAGTAACGATTCACAAACTATCGTTAACCCAGAAATTGTATCTTCTCCAAGTGATCTAAATATTACTCCCCCTCAGGTAATGTCAAGAACTCCTGATATACCCAGACGATCCCAACGGGAAATTCGTAAGCCAAAGAGGTATGATGAACTGTGAAAAGAAAAAAAAAGGGAGGGGGAGAATGTACTATACTTATCTGCCCTTGGCATTTTGTTATTGTAATTACCTCCCTTACTTGCATTCTTCAGTTGACGAATCGCACAGTCAAGGAATGTTTTGTTAATTAAATCCTTGTTAAGGAAAACCTGTCTTGTCAACTCATTTCAATCTGCCATCAGCGAAAACTGGTGCCTAACAAATATATTAATAAAACATTGTTATGTAACACATAATGTGGGTGTGGGTTTGAATCCCACTCCTGGCACCAGTTTTTATAGTGTATGGTTGCAAGATAACAAACGAAAATGATGAAATGAAAAGTAGATAAGGTATCTATATCTAGAAATGGCATTCTGTTAGTGTGCCTGTGTGTTTGTCATCTTGTTACCTCATCCTGAGCAAACCATTCATCTGATTGGCATGAAAATTAACACACACAGAGGAAATTTACGGCATTCGTACTTGACGTCTTCGGATTTTTCGATTGTTCATCCGATTGGGAAAAAATCGATAAAACTGATAGGGAGTCGAATATTGATTCGAAAAAAAATTCATCAGTTTTTCAATGATAGTTTCCACAAATTACAAGTGATATCCGCCAAAGTCACGTTGAGCAATGTCCTTACTTATAGTTTTGAGGTGCTGTTCTTTGTTTTTCAAAATTGATATCAGTTATTGGAAAAAAATCGATAACATCGATCACTTTAGGACATCCGATTCAAATCCAATATAGCTGATTTTTGGCTCTGTTTTTCACAAACTGCAAGAAATTTTCACGAAAATAATGTTGAGCATTAGTTTTATCAACAGTTATTATTTGCTGACCTTTTTCTTAAATATCGGTATCAATTATCGTTAAAAATCGATAACATCATGCAACTTTTGACTTCCAATTCAAATCCAGTCAAGCTCAATTTTAGCTATATTTTTTACAAATGGAGAAGAATTTCCATCAAAAAGTAAGATGAAATGAAAAGTAGATAAGATATATTGAAATATAATTTTCTGTATTGCCGATATAGAACATCAAGGTGGAATGTATCTTTCTGAGTGTGGGAAGCAACTTGTAGAGCAGTAGTTTACAGGCCTGGCATTGAAGCTTGTGTCGGGTCGGTTGACTCGGTACCACTGATGAAATCTGTGACTGCCTGTTTACTGTACTGAGTATTGTGAGTTGGTTCTTTTATGCAGTCAGGGTGAATGCATGATTCAGCGTTTTTTTTTTTTTCTCTCTTCTGAATCTTTAATCTAAACTGCATTTCTCCTATAAGCAACTTATACAAATATGTAAAATATTGTTTGCCTATCCTATTAAACTTCCTGTACTTTGCTATACACTTTATATTGCTTTTACTTAACATATGCAAATAGGTAAAATTCTATTTACCAATCCACTACACCTTGTACAGAAGTGGTTTAATACCTTTGGTTGTTTTTGAAATTCTTCTACAAACTCTTTCCTCCTATCTCCATTAAGGTTTATGTCTTGTTCTTTTAAATGGAGATCTTGGTCTCATTTTATTTTCTTTCATGTATGTGTCACCTCTACTATTGCATTGTCCTGGTCTGAAGATCTTGTCCTTTCTTCTTTGTCAATATCTCCTTCCATTGCAACATATTCCTCTACAATTTTGGGTTTTAATTGGCCATTAGGCCTTTTCCTTTCTTTGATAAAATGGCTGTGTTATGTCCCCTTTTAATGATGAATTTATCTTGGGACTTTTGCTATTTTGTCTTTCTTATATCACATCTTTTCATTTTCTGAGTAAGACATTTTTTTCAATGGAGATCTTATTTGTTGTCCTATTAACACAGGTGGGCTTTGCAATCTACCTGCATGTGAAATGATCCTAAACTAAATAATTACGTTGTTAAGTAACTGTCTATAATATCTCTACCTGGGGAAAATATCTTAACGCCAATTTTTACTGACTTCACTGTTCTATCTGAAAATTAGATTGTGAGAGATACGGCTTTTTTTTTTTGTAAGCAATGCATCCAAGACGCCACAACCAATCTTAGACAAATCTTAATCATAAAATTCTGGTGCATGGTCTGATACCAATGTTTTTAGGACTAAATTTCATGCATCGACATGTGGTAATGTGTTGCCTTTTATATACTCAATTTCAAAATCGTATGACATTAATTCTATGGCTCACCTTAGAATGTTGTAATAAGTCACTTTTCTTTTCTTTTCTTCGGTTAAAACTAAACTCTAAAGGATTATGGTCCACAATTATTAGGAACTTCTTACCTAACAAAAATAGTCAAGCTCTGAATTTGAATAATTTATTTCTGCTGATTAACATTAGCAGCATCATTCGGGATTGGCTCCAATGTTTAAATTTTATTTTACATTTGGGGATTGTTTCTTGAGTCTGATGCTATACTCAGAGCCCGTGCATAGAGAACGCCCTTTTATTTTCAACTTTTGCTTTCATAGCTTCGACATCCAATCGACGAGTTTTGATGTAGAGTGAATCAGAACGAGATCTAATTTCAAGCAGAATATAACAACATGCTTATAGAATTATTATTCTAGTGTTTTATTTATGCATAGATACAAGAAAGAAAAGAATTTAATCGTTAAATGTTTATTGAACATTCTTAGTTTATGGTTGTTTTTTGTTTAGCTGTATTTCAACCTCTATGGGTTATTTAATACCGAAATCTAAACATTTTTTTTATACAATTTTATTTATTTTTTGACATAATAATTTTAGTGATACAAATCTTTCTAATTAACCCATATCTGGGGGAGAAGAAATGGATTCCTAAAATATATTTCCGTATAAGTGAATATAACGAACCCAGTGGGAATTGAAACTCGGCTCTCTGATTAACAATTTTGAGCCATTATCGATTACACCACCCATACATCCAAGATTAGAGCATCTGGCATTCATAAACGGTTGCTCATCTAGGTACTGACCAGGCTCGACGTTGCTTATAGTTTCGGTGATTGTAGGAGAACCAATGTTTCAAGGTGATATAGCTGTAAACACATTACACCAATTCTACATCCAAGCTCAGAGTACCTGGTATCCCTGGTATCCCAAGCGGTCACCCATGTAGGCGTTGACTAGGCTCAATGTAGCTTAACTTTAGTGATCGTACAAAAACAATGTGATGTAGCTGTAAGTCTAAATTACTATTTGACATTTCTGAACTGATGAGTTCCATGACACAAATAGGTGTCAGTGTGTCATGAAAGGTAACGTGGGTGCTGTCGCTCTAGTGATCAATTTAAAACGAGAACGAGGCTTTTGAAAATTGCGCCGCCTATAAATCAGGGGCGGTAATCTAACAAATAGTTTTGCTCTGAGAACCAATCAAATAGAAGTATCACAAAAATGTTTGCATTTCTAGATATATTCTAAGTGCAGAAGCAAAAAGTGAAATGATTTTCAACTTACACTTCCGGTGTAGTCTTTGGAGACATCTTTGTATACATTTGTCCCATTTTTGTTGATTACGACGCCTTTCTGTGGATTTCTACGGAGAAAGGAAGACTTATGTCAGGAGCAATTTTATTAAAATAAGGAAAATTCGTAATTTCTCCTCGAAAAAAAAATTTCATTAAATCGATAAATATAACATTAACAATTAAGAATACTAGAAAAATAAATATAGGTTGTTGTTGTTGTGGAGATTAACAAAGTTATCCAGAAGACGACTTGGACTCCATAAATATTAAATACGGATGTCGAGAATATCAGTAGAAGGCGAACCAAAGTTGACGTCGGTCTGTTCTTTTCGATTGACAAGCTATGAGGACAATTATTTGTACATTTATTGTTAGTTCATATTTCTGTTTTGACGACAAAGTTTCTTTTCTTTTCTTGAGTATATTTTTCGTTTTCAGATTTTATTTTTTTTCAGCTGCGACAGGATTTAATTTTCTTTTTTTATTATATTTTATTTTAATTTTCTTATTCTTTCGTTATTGCGTTGCATTTTTTTTTTTTTTTTTCAGCGAACTTGTTTTTTGTCTTTATGGTTTATTTTAATTTTGTATTTTGTTCTGAATTTTATTTTCGTTTTATTTCGTTTGTAATTTTCATCTTTTTACTTTTTTTTCCTTGAAAACCAAAACATTTTCTGGTTTTTTAAAAAGAAAAAAAAAACTTTACAAGATGGCCAACCAAAGTCGGACCATCAAAACATATTTTTTTAGATTGGCCACTAAGGCAGATCCACCAGACAAAATTGAGGCTGCTCCCCACCGCCCCAAAAAAGACCACAGAAAATGAAAAGAAAATTAGATCCTTGTAGCAGTATTGACGGCAAAAATCAACCCGCACATTTTTTTACTTGACGAATGTGTAAGCAAACAAAAAGCAAACAAGAGAAAGAACACAAGAAAATAACTTTTTATAACAGGTACAATATTATCTTTATAAATGACAACAGTTTTAAATAATTATTAATATGAGTTACTTCCCTTTGACTGGGTTAAAGTCTTTACTACTAAAATATTTTTTACCTGAGCTCACAAAAAGCTGAATTAACTCGTCGCTCAAAATGTTCACTGAAAGAGAGTTTAAAGAATCTTGTAAAGCTGATTTGTTTGTTTGTTTGTTTGTTTGGGTTTTATGTAGGTACCTCCACTTTTTCGCGGGAAAACAGCATAGCGTAATAAAAAAATGCCACAAACTTAACGAAAATAAAGTTTTATCGTCAAACAAAAAAAAATGCTTATGTTTATTATTAAGATGAAAGACCAAAGTATTTTTTAAGTATTTTTTGAAATTTTTTAATATTTTCTAAGACGCTCGAAATTTTGGTTAAAATGTTCTTTTTTTACGTCATCGCGGTGCTGTTAAAATAACATTGTTTTTTTTTTTGCGCTTTTTTCCCGTTGAAAACCCATTGATTTGGAAATTCTTGTAAAATTAAAGTAATTGTCCGATTTTAATTAAATTTTCGGGACTTATTCACAAATGAATGAAATTATTTTTGAAATATTTCTTTTTAGTAAATTTTGGTAACAAATATTTTTTTTTTAAATATGCTACACCCCACTTACTTATTATCCTGAAATTTCCTTCAAAACCTTTTTATTTCCTTACAATTTTTTTTTTGTTTAAAGTAAGAGTCATTGGAGATGGTAAATCACCTACTTTTTTTTTTCAACTTTGTGCTAACTAACTGAAAATCTGCTCCGAGGTGAAAAATAATGAATCCAATAAAACTATGATATTACTTAATTAGAAAAGCTTTTAATTGCTTTTGTAAATAAGAAATATTAAGGTCATTATTGCCTGAACAAATAAATTTTTTCTGATAAATAATTAAATTTTACAAGAATTTTTTATTCGTTTTACATTTTAATTATAATAATTTATAATAGTTTAAAAATCGTGCAAAACTCTGTATTAGCCTATTTCCTTGTGATAATTAGTAATTAAGTAGAAACAAAATTTACGAGTTCAAAATTGCAAAGTTTAATAAATTTAGTGATTCCAATTTTTTTTCAAATAATTTTTTATTTTGTATTTTTCTACTTAATACGTTCCTTATTTCCATGTACGGTAGTCTGAAATTGCCATTATTACAAAAAGAGTTTTGTCCCTTTATTCTAATAAATAAACATAACAGTAAAACTAAAAATAAAAGGGTTCACTCAGATTTCTAGTAATTTTCATTTATGGTCATCCGTCGTAGCTGTCATCACTTGCCAATCAACACATAGATCAAGTATTGGATCAAAATTACGGTACCAATCGTTAATAATTCGTTGTATATTTCTTTTTTATGCTATAATTAAGTAATATTTTTTTTAAATCAGATTAATTTAACATTAAATTTTCTAATTTTACTAAAATGACGTGTCAGAAATTTTTTTAAATATTTTTAAAATCGATAAATTTGTGTTTGTTTACAAATTTCTTAAAATAAAGAAAATGGCGGGTTTTAAGAAAATTTAAAAATTTGAAATTAAATTTGACATTCCAATGTATATAGTTTCTATCTGAAATATACCAGAATTGTTTACTTAATGGAAATAATAAATTTAATGATTCAACTTTCAAGTAAAGCTAAAATGAAATCTTCAAGCATATTTTTTCATTTTAAAAAATGCATTTTAAACTTAGGTATCGATAATTTATGCCGAAAAAGTGGAGGTACCTAGTTTTATGGCATATCAACCACTGTGGGTTATTTAATGCCAAATCCAGTTTATATGAATTTTAAATGCCTATTTTGTATAGAATAAAAAACGTATAGCTGGCAACATTGTTGTTTCAAAAAAAACGTATAGCTGGCAACATTATTGTTCCAAAAAAACTTAGAGCTGGCAACATTATTGTTTCAAAAAAAACTTAGAGCTGGCAACATTATTGTTTCAAAAAAAAACGTATAGCTGGCAACATTATTGTTTAAAAAAAAACTTAGAGCTGGCAACATTATTGTTTCAAAAACTTAGAGCTGGCAACATTATTTTTCTGAAAACATTATCTGAGACCTTGCTGTTGGATGCAGTTTATCGCCATACCCAGAACGCGGATGTAGTTTACCGTCATACCTAGGACGCGGATGTATTGTAGTTTACCGTCATACCCAGGACATTAAAGCTGAAAATATGTTGATAAACTTTCAGCTTTAAAGAAGTTGGAGAAGTGAATGTTCGGTAATTTGTTTTCGTTGCTTCAATGTATTGTTCGTAATGTTTGTAATTAAGATTCGTAAGATTCAATAACGTAATTGAATAGTTTGTGATCACATGTGCCACACCTCCGCTTTCTTTAATGTCATTGGTTCATAAATATATGATACTTATTATATGACAATTTTGCCATCGCACGTAATTTGAATTTTTCTCTAAAATCACGGATTGGTCCATTTCCTGACCAATCGCGTATTTTAGTATCTTTCTATATTTTTAGCGCCAAGCTCACCGGAGCTTATGAGTAGATATATAAGCCCTCTCGCTGTTAGCCAACAGCCAGTAGCAGTTCAATTCTTGGAGAATACGGCACGGCGCATATTCTTGTGACATTTTAATTCTTAATTATTACTTATTCGAGTAATCATACTAATTCCTATTGATATCACTCATGAACATTACATCTTTCTACACTGGTAACACACTGTGGAATTATTCTTTATTTAGCTAATTGAACTTTGTAGTTAAATAACATTCAACATTGTACTCAACATTAATTAGCTAAACTTACTCTTTTTATTACGGAAAAAGGGAAGCAACTTTCTTTATACTTATTGTTGACATTTGTATACCATTGTTAATACAATATTTTATTAATGTTCACTGAGCTTGATTATTTTTCTATCGTGTTTGTTGTATATAATTTATGTCAGTTGTTGTTTTACAAGAACACAGCTTTCCTTCTTGATTATATTCACGGTGACCCTAGCCAACAATTCTTACAGCACCTCTACAAGTTTTTAGTTAGTTGCAGAAGTTGGTGAGTGAGTTGTTTCGTTGAAATTGTAGCTTGAATTTCAGTAAAGTTATTTCATGTTAAAGAACTTGAGCTTCTAACTTTGTACTTCGCTGCAGTAATGATACAAGCGTCGTGAACTCGTTTAGCAAATTCAAGTCGTTGTAAATTCTCACTGACTGGGTTCGCTCGTACCTTCAATTTATGTTTTATTAATCACATGACAGGCTCGAAGATGCATTATTTTTTCGTCGGGCCAAAAACTAGTTTGATGTTATTCAGACGTAGTGGAGAACAGGTAAATTGTATTTTTTAATATTTGTTAACCACTCAGAAAGCGCCTTACAAAACTCAGTCTGGAGTCTGATATGTTTTGTTTTGTTTTGCTGATTGAGAACAATGTACGTGAAGATACACGAGATAATTTTAATATTTATTGTCCAATGAGAAGTTCAGGTTTTCCGAAACATGTATGAAGCTGTGATCCGCTTTTTGCACGAAAATCGACATTGATGAAAAAGTGGTAGCGGAATGCTAAATCCTCAAAAGATGAGCCCAATAAGTGGAAAGATACCCGATGTAGAGGAAAGTAAAGCAAGAATGAGAAAGGAGAAAGGCCCGAATATTACTATGGCGAATGACGAAGAAACGGCGGGAGAATCCCCCTCTTTTTAGAGTCCTCCCAACCTGAAATGCTTAGTCAATGTGGTGGAGTTTGTGGAGAGAGCCAATGATATCCTACTGGTAAACCTGGATGCAAAAGAACGCATTGCAAAAAGAACAGTGTCTTTTCTTTGTGCTCTCGACAAGCTTACGCGCAAAATGTATCGGTACACAAAAGTCATAGTGATGAAATCACTGATTTCTTGGCGGCTAAACCTCAACAGATTGTTCAAAGTTTAGGATACTTCATGTGGTAACTACTGTTACCCACGCCAGACGACTGTACGAAAGTAACGTCCCATGATTTAATCACAAAGGACTATATCATACGCACAGAATACAGAGGACGAAAGAAGAACAAGAGCACTTAGGCTTGCTTTGGTTTGTTTTACGGTATATCAACCTCAGTGGGTCATTTAATGCCGACAAGATTTTTATTCTTCTTCAAATATGTATTGCTGGTAATAATATATTGCTGGTATTAAAACCTTACGGTATATCAATCTCAATGCCGACAAGATTTTTATACTTCAAAAAGGTATTGCTGGCAATAATGTGTTGCTAGTCTTAAAACTGTAAAACAGGTGCTACCACCCTGAGCCAGGGTGAACCTGTAAACAGGTTCTATCAACCCGGGTCAGGGTGGACCTGGGTACACCAGCAATTAAGAGGTGGTTCCACGCTCCTCAAAACTTCCTGATCAGAGGCCTTCCTGTTGGATGTAGTTTATCGTCAGGACGGTAGCACTTAGGGGTATATCTCATGCAGCATAGGCAATTTGTGAGTGGTACTCCAGAATATGATATGGTTGTGTAGGGGTTCGAATTGATATTGGGCCGAGAAGCCTTAACCTCAGTTCCCAAAGAGCTTGGAGATAGGTGGGGAAAATTACCTCGTCATTGTAACGGGTAGGAAACCAGGTTGTTGGCAATGTGACGTGATTGGTCACCTCACCCCTGCTTGCCCAGAGAAGAAGGCCTCTGGAGTTTCGCCTGTCTGATTCTAAACCCCTCGAACTAAAACTACTTGTTTCAGGGCGCCCGTAATGGGCCTACTTACAGCTGGCCCCTAAGGCCCCAGTTGAGTCTCTTCCACAGCCCACATTATCTGCTACAAAGAAGGTGGAAGATAAACAGGTATAACTGGTCGTGTGTAGTGTTCCAAGCTGAAGGATCTCAGTCCCCTGAAGCCCCCAAAGACAAGGGCATTAACAGTTTCATTCCCAAGTATGAGATGTATTCGAGGTAGTTTCCCGTGTTTGTCCCTCTGCTGGCACTGAACTTTAACCAATGCATGAAGAACGGGAGTATTCTTGAACGCGTCACCAGAGGTAGGATCAAATTGTTTCGCAAGAATAAACACTGAGTGGATAGGATTAATCATTTCTGGAACTTAACGATGTTGAATACAAAATTCTAGTCTTATTACACAAGCACGTTTTAGTTATAAAACAAAAATTCTTTGTTTTTTATATCTTTCGTAAAATTATATTTTTCTTTATTTTTCATAAATTATTTTTTATATTTTTCGTAGAAACTGTTTCAGGGAAAATTTAGCAAATGCACCTGCAAAACAATTTCAAAAAAACATTTTAAAAAAGTTGAAAATGAAAAGAATGCCAACTTACTCTTCGTTATAGGCGATGTCGTCGTACATCATAACAACGATCCGTTCATCTGGAATTCCATTCTTATGTAGAATTTGATATGCGTGGCAAACATCAGCCTGTGTCGGAAGCAACAAGCAAAAAAATAGCAACAAAAACAAAAAAAAAGATTTGAAAATCAAGAAAAAAAACAGAGAAAAATATTTTAATTCATTCAGAAGAATCAGTATGGTGATTTTCTAAGTGGAGTTTAGATGTGACACAAGGCCGAAATTATGGAGCACCCAGTGAGGATCGAAATATGAGAGCGTGTGAAGCAACAAAAACAAAAAAAAGATTTGAAAATCGAGAAAAAAAATGCAGAGAAAAAATATTTTTATTCATTCAGAAGAATCAGTATGGTGATTTTCTAAGCGTGGCATAGATATGACACAAGGCCGAAATTATGGAGCACTCAGTGAGGATCGAAGTGTAGGAGTGTGTGAAATGAGGCTATGTAATTCCTTTAATTGGTTAGTGTCTCGCTAAGAGGATTTATTCAGTAAACTCTTGTCAAATCTCTTATTCCGAGAATTAAAAAAAATGATTTGAAAATCAACAAAGAAAAAGAGAGAAAATATATTTTATTCATTCAAAAGAACCAGTATGAGAGTGGGTGAAATGAGGCTATGCACGGAAAAATCCAGAAGAAATTTCCACAGTCGAGAAGTGCAATAGAAGAAACTGTTAGCATAGAACTTACGGTTTACTCTGACCATTTCAATTGTAACATAAGACCTTGTTGCCAATCTAGTACTGCGCTTCACAAACATTCACAAGCAACTATAGAAAGATAATCTGATATTTTCCTCGGCCCCACCCCTTGCCTTCAATCTGTCCTGGGAGTGTAAGATTTTCAAAGCCCTCTTTCCTCATTTTTTTTTACCCTAGAAACTTCAACTGTCTTTTCCTGAAGTTAAGTGTAAATTTCAATTTTCTCTAAAACTTAGTCGTTGCTCATATAGTCATTTCATGGTATTCTCAGCATCCTTCTGTAGAACCATGTAAGACTTACATGAGAAACAAGATGTTACTAAGTTTATATAAAAAATAAAAGTTTACTAAATCAGTGAAGTCAGTTAGCTATTTTTGGCGTCATTGTCATAAAGTTTACTTTTAAAAAAATGGTTACCTAATGATATACATACTTATAGTTGATGTGAAAATAACTCTACATACTGTAAGGGATTCTAATACATTTACTTGTTCTTAAAAGAAATATAGTATATTAAAAATTAATAGTGAAAATATTTTTCAAATTGTAGTTAAATAAAACGTATTCTAACCTGAACACCCCCCCCAAAAAAAAATCTTTAAATATACAAATAGAAAAAATGCCGTAAAAATTTTTGCCGTTAACAATAAATTTTTTTAAAAATCCAGACGACATGTATTTAACGGATGTCAGATTTCATTGAAGAATACATCCCTACCCCCTACCAAAACGTAACTAATAACGGGTACATCAAAATATAGACATAAAGAACACGCATACACCCCTGTCTAGTAGAAGTGAATTAATCTGTAACCTTGGAAACGTGAATCATGATTTTAGCTGTGTCTTTAAAACCCAGTAATTTTAAAAGGTACTCCAAAATTCGCTTGAGGATGAAATGGAACTAATGTCTTTAATTTAATTACAAAATTAAATTTGGACCTTCCATTTTTGAAACATGATTAGAACTGTGTAGCGGAAAAACCATATTTTAAATCAATTAATTTATAATATTAATGCTCTGTAAATTTACATTGAGCACTATTTTGTAAAAATAAAAATATCTATAAGAACACCGGATTATATATCTTACTGTTCTTTCTTTACATATATATATATATATATATATATATATATATATATATATATGAAGTATAATGTATATTTATTTATTCAGTTGATACACGTATTTGAATAGACATTCCTTTTATTTTAAACATTATTTATATTTATCAAATTTGAATAATAAATATTAAACCATATATTTTATCAATCAAAGAGATTAAGAAGCGATTTATATAATACCAGGAGTAATCAATAATTCCTAGATACCACTGAAAGTTTAGAAAATATAAATGAAACATATATATCCTCCACTTTTATTCAATGTAATCGATTCTGTCTTGGCATTTCAACTTCAGTCACTTTCTTAAAAGCGTGATGTTGATAACCTTTGTCTTTTCTTCAAATATTTTCATGGCATCTGATCTGATAAGCTTTTTTTTCTGGTTACATTTATTCCCCACCTCTACCCAGTCTTTTCTCTGCCTTTCAATCTCTGTAACCCCCTACATACTAGTGGTACTCCTGCCTTGCATGGGGTGAAATGATTAAAATGATTATTGATACTTTTCCGTTGATAATAAGAAAAGGAAAACTTACTTGATGTCTGTTGTTCTCCCAGCCTTTTGATCCTGCTACGAGTAAAGCCCAATGGACGCCTTCGTTCTTCAACTCCAATAATGGAGACAGATTGTCTGATGCCACACTTTTGGTCTGCGCTATGGCATATGACAGAATAATACTTCTAAACAACCACATCGTGAATTGATAAAAAATGTGCAAGAATTCTTCAAACCCTGACTGTGAGTGATCGCTTCTTGTGTACAATTGTAAATTGTGGATAGTTACAGTGTTGGTCACTGATAAGAAATGTTTACGGCCAATTATCAAACTGACAAATGGTATATGATTTCCGTGTGGATTTGAATACCGACAATGCTAAGTAAATTTACTGATAAAATTTTTTAAAAAGAGAAAGTGAGATATTTCAATTTGAGAATTTTACAGCCAATTATCACAAGGTCATTGAGTATAGAATTGCCCCCAAAATACTTGCCGCTGTTTTTATCATCCGCATTTATCTCAGTTTATGTCCAAAATAAATTAACTTCCTCTCTTGTGTTCACCGTGTCCAGCTACCGGACACAGGGGATCCCCAGAAGAGACTATGTCGAAGGGCAAAGACTCGTCTCGGGAGACAACTACCCAACCACGTTTTTTACAAAGTCTACGAGTAATTTCAGTCTGTGATTGTGGAAACGGAACCGCACAATCAGCTCGGCCTTCTGCCACATACAACCGCTTGGGATATTTGGTGAATATCTTCCTTCACTTCTCCCATACCATTAGCAGTTGATTACTTCGTACACGACGCAGGCGATTCTTGTATGTTCTTCCTACTGTAAATATTATCGTTCCCTTCAAACATTAGTTTAGGTTAATCTCAGTCAATAATTTTTCCTAGGTTGCAAATGAATGTATCGAGTGACAAATTCAACTCAACATTATAAAGAAAACAGACATGAAGTAACAAGAAAAGGAAAGAGAATAGCTCACAATTGATAAAATAAAGGCTTTTTGTTCAACATTCCCAATAAACAAGAAAGAACGTAACAAGATAAGGAAAGAGAATATATACAAATGGATCAAATAAGGAGCCTTCGTTCAATATGCACATTGAAATATAGAGAACGTGACAAGGTGAGGAAAGAGAATATATCAATATTGATCAAATAAAGGCTTTTCTTTCGACATTCATAATGAAATATAGAGAAAGTGACAAGATAAGGAAAGAGAATATCTACCAATGGATGAAATAAAGTCTTATCGCTCAACATTCACAATGAAAGAGTAAAAACCTGACAAGGTGAGGAAAGGAAATTTATCTGAATGGATCAAATAAACTCTTTTCGTTCAACATACACAATGAAACATACAGAACGTGACAAGAAGAGGAAGAGAATATATCCGAATGGAAATGACGTCACATGGGCGCATGTCGCGCGTTTGCTCGGCGTACTTACCTGGGTGGTGTTAGCCAGTTTCTAACCTGGGTGTGGTAGGCATATCGACGCTTCAGAATTGAATTCAGTTGAATTTGCGCCATTTTTTTTTTTTTTTTTTTTACTTATATTCAAAATCCAGACAAAATCAATACATCACTCAGAATGCCCCGCTCACGTAGAACTCCGGCCAACCGCTGACCATTCTGACTGTGGGGTTCAGCATACCCGGATTAAAGGAGAATTTAATACGGGATACCCTGCCCACAAAATACAACGCAAATATCAAGAAGAAACAACACGATAGGAACGTTTGTAGAAAATAGAACATTGTGTATTTATTATCTTGTGAATAGGGTAAAAAAGATTAATGCTTTAGTTCGTTTAAGCAAAATTGTGATTTTTACAAAAATGTCAGTGTTCGCTGTCTTTCAACAGAGTAGCAGAGTAATGTCTGTTTTTGTATAGTTGCAAATGAAAAAGGGGCGATCAATTTAAGTTGAAAAAGAGAGTGTGAATGAGGAATAAAAGATAAAAGGAAAATGCACTTATGAATTGTTTTAGAGTCAGTTGTAAATTTGTTGTTGTTGTTGTTTTCCTTTCCTAATCCACTTTCGGCTCTTAGTGTCGGGTTGAGTCAGTGATGAAATTTACTGTCAGTCTTCTATGATCTCTGCGCCCTTCTGACTGGCGACTGACTTTAAACTCTGTATTTATTGTTGACTTTTTTTTCACACTGGCTCGTTATCTTTTTTTTTTTTTTGTTTACCAAATCGCCTCCTTTCATTGGTCAAAAAATTAATTTCACACCTTATTGCGAAATCTGTTTTTAATCGTTTTGATCCGATTTTGCGTGTGTGCAAATCTACTTTGTGTTTTTTAGTCATTTGTTTGTATGATATAGGATTTGTATCCTATATGACCCTAACCTTTGCATTCTGTAACAATTTCGTAAAAAATATTTAGATTTTTTGGCATTAACCAATTCATGGCGCTAGATACGCCGTTAAACAATATAAACGAAAGTAAACGATGCGTTGTTATTCAAAACCCTTTTTCCTAAATTTTCACTAAAAAAATATTTCTACTGGCAACAATTTAAACATAATCCAGTGTTTAATGTAAGAGTTTATTTTAATTTGCACATACTAATTTTTTTATTAGTATTTATCTGTCCGCTACCACTTTTTCATCAATGTCGATTTTCATGCAAAAAGCGGATCACATCTTCATAAATGTTTCTGAAAACCTGAACTTCTCATTGGACAATAAATATTAAAATTATCTCGTATATCTTCATGTGCATCGTTCTCAATAAGCAACACAAAACATATCAGGCTCCAGACTGAGTTTAGTAAGGCGCTTTCTGAATGGTTAACAAATATTAAAAAATACAATTTACCTGCTCACCACTACGTCCGAATAACATCAACCTAGTATTTGACCTAACGAAAAAACAATGCTCTCAGGATCCAATCACGTGATTAAAAAACATATAAATTGAAGGTACGAGCGAACCCAGTCAGTGAGAATTTACGACGACTAGAATTTGCTAAACGAGTTCACGGCGCTTGTATCATTACTGCAGCGAAGTACAAAGTTAGAATCACAAGTTCTTTAACATGAAATAACTTCGCTGTAATTCAAGCTACAATTTCAACGAAACAACTCACTCACCAACTTCTGCAACTAACTAAAAACTTGTAGAGGTGCTGTAAGAATTGTTGGCTAGGGTCACCGTGAATATAATCAAGAAGGAAAGCTGTGTTCTTGTAAAACAACAACTGTCATAAATTATATACAACAAACACGATAGAAAAATAATCAAGTTCAGTGAACATTAATAAAATATTGTATTAACAATGGTATACAAATTTCAACAATAAGTATAAAGAAAGTTGCTTCCCTTTTTCCGTAATAAAAAGAGTAAGTTTAGCTAATTAATGTTGAGTACAATGTTGAATGTTATTTAACTACAAAGTTCAATTAGCTAAATAAAGAATAATTCCACAGTGTGTTACCAGTGTAGAAAGATGTAATGTTCATGAGTGATATCAATAGGAATTAGTATGATTACTCGAATAAGTAATAATAATTAAGAATTAAAATGTCACAAGAATATGCGCCGTGCCGTATTCTCCAAGAATTGAACTGCTACTGGCTGTTGGCTAACAGCGAGAGGGCTTATATATCTACTCATAAGCTCCGGTGAGCTTGGCGCTAAAAATATAGAAAGATACTAAAATACGCGATTGGTCAGGAAATGGACCAATCCGTGATTTTAGAGAAAAATTCAAATTACGTGCGATGGCAAAATTGTCATATAACAAGTATCATATATTTATGAACCAATGACATTAAAGAAAGCGGAGGTGTGGCACATGTGATCACAAACTATTCAATTACGTTATTGAATCTTACGAAACTTAAGTACAAACACTTACGAACAATACTTTCAGCTACGAGCAACGAAAACAAATTAGACATTAAGGAACATTCACTTCTCTAAATTTCTGTGAAGCTAATAGTTTATCAACATATTTTCAGCTTTACAATATTCTTTAAACTCTCTTTCAGTGAACATTTTGAGCGATAAGATAATTCAATTTTTTGTGAGCTCAGGTAAAAAATTTTAGTAGTAAAGACTTTAGCCCAGTCAAAGGAAAGTAACTGATATTAATACTTCATGTAAAACTGTTGTCATTTATAAATTGTGGGAATTTCTTCTCACACAGTTTAACCCTTGGCAGAGACAAGAAAAGACCCTACAATTAACAAAGCCTACCTTAAAATTTAAAACAAATTTTATTGCATCTTTGCAAAAAAAAGATTATACCCTTTTTTGCCCCTGTGAAAAGGGTGGGGTAGTTTCTTCAAAGAAGAAGTAGTAATTTTTTCTTCTGTAGGACTCAATTGGTCTCTACGCAGATTTGAAGACGCAGGAACTTGCTGGTCGTTGCAGGAGCATTACCATTTTGGTTGCTGAAGTTAAAACTCGGCTATTTGTCGAGAGCATGCAGAAAGTTCTTCATATTAGACGACAGTCAATAAACTGACTGAATTATACAGCCCTGAAAGTATCGAAGAAGCTGGAACATGACGTCGTCGCAGGAGCATTACCATTTTGGTTGCTGAGTCGAGAGCATGCAGAAATTTCTTCATGTTAAAAGTTCATAAAGATACGACAGTCAATAAATCGACTGAATTATTCAGCCTTGAAAAGTCTCTAAGAAGCTGAGACAAAAAGAATCATTGCCTAATTATTTAGGCTTAATTTTGGGCGCAAAAGGCCCTGCAAAGTGATTGAAATATGAGTCCTGTCATTTTGAAGGTTTTGCAGCAACTGAAAAAAAAGGGCACGGGCCGTTGAAAATGCCCGCGAAAAGCAAAGTCAAATTCAACCAATGAGATTGGTCGGTACAAAATACTGTGTGGCATAAATTAGCCAATAGGAGCTTAAATTGCAGAATTTCTCACCAAATATAAATATTGTACATGTTATGAAAAGTTATTTTCTTGTCTTCTTTCTCTTGTTTGCTTACACATTCGTAAAGTAAAAAAATGTGCGTGTTGATTTATGCCGTCAATACGACTACAAGTATATCTATTCCGGCTTGATAAATAAATTTAAATGATGGTCGCTGATAAGAACTGTTTCTATGTTTTTGCATAGCAACTAAGCAAAGTAAATTTACTGACAGATAAATACTAAATTTACTGATAACATTTTTAATGCGGGAAAGTGTATATTATGTTCAATTATCGAACTGTTGTTGAGTGTGAAATTACTCACAATGTAATGGGTGCTGAGATTGTTCAGGTTTTTAATAACAGCTTTCATCTCAGTCCATGAGGTCTGTCAAATATCATTTAACAATTCACTTCCTCTCTTGTGATTGCCGTGACACTTCAGGACGTGGGCGTTCACAGCTCTTCACAACTTCCTTCTCCTTAGCAATATTTGTCCCCTTGCTAAACCTCTCACTACCCTCATTCCATCATCCATCAATTAGTTGGCTCGCAAACTTTCCCTGTCGCCTTTTGCTTTCTATATATCCTGTGGGTGTCAAATTCTCTAAGCCCTCATTCTCATTATATGACCAAAGAAATTTTTGAAAGTGGTGGTAATTGGTTCCATAAACGTTATTTTAATGAATACTTTTATAATTAAGATTTGTTGCTTAGCTGGAAAAATGAGAAATTATAATCTAATCTTTTAAATATATAATCATACTTATTATAAAACACAGGTTGTGTGTGTGTGTGTGTGTGTGTGTGTGTGTGTGTGTGTGTGTGTTCGTTTATATATTGGATCGGATTTCTTACATTTTTCAACCGATTTCAACAAAACTTCACAGGACTGCGTAAAATTACCTTGCGGTGGTTCTGACAGCGCCAAAAATTGGAAAAACACATTTGTTTTTGCACGAAATCAATTTGAAAACACGATTAAGAGGCATCGCTGTTTCAAGAATGAAAGGGAGACAACTCTTATCGAGTTATACTTATTATAAAACCCAGGTTTTGTATGTGTGTGTGTGTGTGTGTGTGTGTGTGCGTGTGTGTGTGTGTGTGTGTGTTCGTTTATATATGGGATCGGATTTCCTACATTTTTCAACCGATTTCAACAAAACTTCACTTTTTTTTGGCAGGTAGTGTTTCTTATTGTCTTGCACACTTTTTTCTTTATTTTTACATTCAGAATGCTTTAAAAATTCCATTTAGAAGACAATTGTTTATAATAAAATTCTATTCAATCGGTAGACTCATAACGATTGAAAACAATGTTTTTGTTTGAGTTTGGGTTTGACCAATTCGTAAAAAAAATTAAAAAAACTAATTAAGACATGCATGTCCGTCAACCTTAAACAATAATCTTTGTCAATTTTATTTTTCAGTCTTTATAATGGTCGATACTTGATCTATCTCTTACTGTTACATCCCCGGGCAACGCCGGGCTCTACTGCTAGTATTATAATATAATAACTTATAATATAATCTTTAATAACTTTTTAATCACTTAGTTTCAAGCAGCATTATATATATAAGAGTATAAAATAGAAAAAAATATTCATATTCCCTCGACCAAACATAAGAAACGAAAGAAGTGCTTATTTTGCTCACATAGGCTCAGCTAATGGAATATAATATAAACAACCTCAAGAAGTATAAGATGCCGGACCGAGTTAGGTCTATGTAAGATAGCGTTATGGGGTCACCCCTTTTTCATATGTGGACTCTACCAGTGTTACTTGGACGACTGCTACCGTTAAATACCCAGAGTAGCAGTCGGTAGTCGGATGTAGTCGGTAGTCGGATAGAGTGAGGTAACCTCTTGTAGAAGTCAGTTACAAGCACGTAGACTCTAAGAAAGTCCTACTTTGAGACTGTATATATCTATCTGTATTTGCTACTAACCACGTTCCTGGACTTACTAACAGTATTACTCTTTGTATGATTGTGTAAATACATTTTATTTCTTATATTTAATCATTGCGTTTGTCATTCCTTGGAGACCGAATACATCTCGGAATCCACAACAGATAGAAAATAATTGTCATTGTAATCGGCGGCACAGTCAGGATTGACCAATAAATGTTGTCTAATGGAAGAGTCGTTCACATATTGCGTGGTCGTTTTCATACGACTCTGACCCTTAGAACGCAAATAGTCAGGCACATGTTTCCAGCTTTTAATTGGTCCCTCCTATGTATTCCGCATCACAAAGGTATTTAACTTCATATATAAAAGAACTATACTGAAGATAGGATAACCGATCTTTACTAAAGGATGGAAACACGGATCTAGTTTGAAAGACTGTACGCAAATTAACAGCGTTATAACACGAAGTAATACAAACTGAAAGTCTGTCAGTAAAGCAACTGGCACTTTCTGTCTAACCATGGCAATTTCAGGTAAATAAGGCATCGGCTGGTTCCTAAAACCAGCGGTTCTTTAAACCGTCTGATTTTACGTACAATAACGCGCTTAATGTTATTAGTAGGAGAACCATTTTCTACAAAAAAGTTCTTGGATCCTTGCTATTTCTCCGTTTAATATGCTAGATGAACAAATCATCAAAGGACGCTTGACCAAGGTGGAACCTAAACCAATCTTGCGGGTCTTAGGAACAAAAGATTTCCAATTTGTACACAAGCCTGTGAACGTGGGTTTTCGGAAAATACTTGTGACAAAAGCACAATCCTTACGTTCTACGAAAACATCTAAAAAGTGTAACATACTATTGCTCTCAACATCCATAGTAAATTGAAGAGAGAGAGAAAATTGAGTTCCGCAAAACTCCAATGGTGTCTCTAATAAAAGTATATTCAATGTCAATCGTCATCTACTGTCTTCCTGATTACACTTCTATATTTCTCTCAACATCCATAATAAATTGAGGAGGTGGATGGAGAGAATTGAGTTCCGCAAAAAAGTTAGTGGCATCTCTAGCAGAATCAAAAATGGGAAAAGGTATCGTTAACATTCCCCATATAAACACAAGGCTTACTTTCCAAACAAAAATCCCTCATGAAAACGTGTAAAAATATTAGCTAGTATAGGACCTAAAGGATTACCCATTCAAATCCTGATTTACTTACAAAACTGTGAACGTTAGTTTTCGAAAAATACTAGTGAAAAATTACATCAGAGCATTATTTAATGCTGTCCTTAAGAGGCACATTGGTATACAAACTGACGATGTCAAAAGACAACATCAGTTTATTTTAGGAACCGATTTCCAAATTTCTAACAAAATTTGAAATCTTGAAAGAGTCAGAAATATTATGGGTTGGAAAGAGATCAGATACAGGCTGGAGAAGTTCGGCCAACCATTTAGCCAACTCCCGCTGCACACAAACTATCATGGATCAAATAGGTCTGAGTGGTAAAACAGTCTTATACACTTTAGGTTGTTCATACATTCTGGTCTTTTGAATACCAACACGTCTAACCCTATTACAAACATATTTAGACATTAGGATTTTTCTTGTATACTGAAAGCAACCATCTGTGAGTTCTCGCTTCAACATTACCAGTATTATCACATATATTAGCAGGATCATTCCTCTTGAATAAAAGTATATCCCGATGTTATACAAGCTGAAAGTGTGTCAGCAAACACTTGGCACTTCCTGCCTCACCATGGCAATTACAGGTAAATTGGTGACCAGCTGGGCCCTAAAACCACTGGTTCTTTAAACCGTTTGATTTTACGTACAATAACGCGTTTAATGTTATTAGTAGGAGAACCATTTTCTATAAAAATGTCTTGAATCCTTGCAAGTTTTTCGTTTAACATGCTAGGTGAACAAATCATCAACGGAGTGTGGACCACGATGGAAACTAAACCAATATTGCGGCTTTTAGGAATGAAAGATTTCCTATTTTTGTATAAGCCTGTGATAGTGAGTTTTCGGAAAATACTGGTGACAAAAGCACCATACTTACGTTCTAGGGGAACATCTGCAAAGGGCAACATATCATTGCTCTATAAAATCCATAGTAAATTGAAGAGATGGAGGGAGAGAATTGAGTTCCGCAAAACGTCAGTAGCGTCTCTAGCAGAATCACCAATGGCAAAGGTTGTCAACGTACCGCTTATAAACAGCGGGTTTAAGGCACTTTTCAAACAAAAGTCCCCCATGAAAACCTTAATATTAACTAATATAGGACCTAAAGGATTACCCATTGAAAGCCCGTCTGTCTGGGCGTACATAATATTGTGGAAACTGAACTTCACTTTCCAGACGCATGCATTCTATAAACAAGTTTTCAGGAAAGTTAGTGGGACAAAATTACATCTATAAAGAGCAACAGAACATATATTAATGGTTTCCTGAAGAGGCACATTGGTATAGAAAAATGTCAAAAAAATAAACAAAACATTACTCTGTATAAAGAGCAACCGAATATATACTAATGATATCTTGAAGAAGCACATTTGTATACAAACAGAGATTGTCAAATGACATCATTATTCAGTATAAAGAGCGTCAGAATGTATATTAATGTTATCCTGAAGAGGAACATTTTTATACAAAACTGAGATTGTCAAAAGCATCCTTATTCAGTATAAATAGCATCAGAATATATATTAATTGTATCCTGAAGTGACACATTGGTATACAAACTTAGATTGTCAAAAGACATCATTATTCTGTATAAAGAGCATCAGAATGTATATTAATGGTGTCCTGTAGAGGCACATTTGAATACCAAAAGAGATTGTCAAAAGACATCATTATTCTGTATAAAGAGCATCAGAATATATATTATTGGTGTCCTGAAGAGGCACATTGGTATACAAACTGAGATTGTTAAAAGACATCATTATTCTGTATAAAGAGCAACAGAACATATATTAATGGTTTCCTAAAGAGGCACATTGGTATACAAATTATGTCAAATCAAAAAAGTTTATTTTCTGAAACGATTTCCAAATGTCTAAGGAAATTTGAATTCTTGAAGGAATCAGAAATATTATGGGTTGAAAAGATATCAGATACACCCTTTCTTTCTTTTTTCCCCGTTGCCTAGCTAACATAAAATTGCATTTACGAAAACGTCTTACAACGGGAATTAATAATTATTTAAAGAGCCTAAAAGAATACAAAAGACGTTTTCTTGCTTCTGAGGTCATTCAAAATCGAACAAGCCCAAGCAGGAATGCGATTAATCAATCCATTTATCCTGAGATAAAAATTACTTGAATAGACTTTCCTCAAGAAGGTTCGTAGTTGACAACGGAAAATTCTAATAAACACTATTTCAATTCTTCCAGTGTTACTCATACTGACATTGAACAAATGGTACACATTCGTGGAACTGATTTCGGCTTCCCCACCCCCAACTCTAAAATTAGCAAGGAACAGTTGAAAATCTGTAGTCTGAATTAAGTCAACATGTTCCTTCCTCTTCTGATGAAGGTTCCAGAAATAAACCTAGAATGCTGGAATGGTCTAACGAATATTCTTCCCTTACTGTTGAATAGGATTTTCTTCCCAGGCAAAATGTTCATTTTCGGTCTATCAAATTCTTTAAGTCTATAAATGCCGTTTATATAACTCAGGCTGAAGATGGTTTTTGCGTAGTCATGTTAAATAATCAAGATTATATTGATAAGATGGCTATTATTTTGAATGATTCCTCTAAATTCAAGAGGATTGATCCTGCTAATATATGTGATAATACTGGTAAGGTTGAAGCGAGAACTCAGAGTTGGTTGCTTTCAGTATACAAGAAAAACCTAATGTCTAAAAATGCCTCTAATAGGGATAGACGTGTTGGTTATCAACATCCCAGAATGTACGAAGAACCTAAAATGTATAAGAGTGGTGTACCACTTGTACCTATTTGATCTATGATAGGTTCTATGCAGCGGGGGTTGCTTAAATGATTGACCGAACTTCTCCAGCCTGCATTTGATCTCATTTTAGTCCATAATATTTCTGACTCTTTCAATGTTTTCAAATTTCGTTAGAAATTTGGAAATTGGTTCAGATAATAATCTGATAATATCAGTTTCTATACATATGTGCCTCTACAGAAATTGAAATTCTTTCGTTCCTAAAGCCCGCAAGATTGGATTACTTTCCATCTTGGTCCACAGTCCTTCGATGATTTGTTCACCTAGCATGTTAAACGTAGAACTTGCAAGAATCCAATATATTTTTTTATAGAAAACGGTTCTACTATTAATATTAAACGCGTTGTTGAACATAAAATCAGTCGGTTTAAAGAACCAGTGGTTTTAGGGCCTAGCTGGTCACCAATTTACCTGTAATTTCCATGGTGAGGCAGGAAGTGCCAGGAGTTTGCTGACATACATTCATCTTGTATAACATCGGGATATACTTTTATTAGAAACGCCACTGACATTTTGCGGAACTCAATTCTTTCCCTCCATTTCTTCAATTTACAATGGATGTTGAGAGCAATGATATGTTGCCCTTTTCAGATATTCCCCTAGTACGTAATTATGGTCCTTTTGTCATCAGTATTTTTCGAAAACCCACTATCACAGGCTTGTGTACAAATGGGAAATATTTCATGCAAGATTGCTTTAGTTTCCTCCTTGGTCTATTGTGCTTTAAGGATTTGTCCTCCGAACATGTTAAACGGAGAAATTGCAAGGATCCAAGGAATTTTTGTAGAAAATGGTTTCCTTATTAATATTAGGACCCAGTTGGTGTCTAATTTACCTGAAAATGCAATGATTGGGCAGGAAGTGTCAGTTGCGTACTGTCTTTCAAACTAGATCCACGTTTCCATCCTTCAGCAAAGATCGGTTATCCTATCTTCAGAATAGTTGTGCTATATATAAATTTAAATGCCTTTGTGATGCAGAATACATAGGAAGGACCAATCAAAAGCTGGAAATGCAACACGTACTTTCGTATTTGCTTTCTAAGCGTCACAATCGTATGGAAAGGACCACTCAATATTTGAAGGACATTTCGATTGGACAACATTTATTGGGCAATCCTGACAAAATACAAACACACACACACGCACACACACACACACACATATATATATATATATATATATATATATATATATAGTATCCTTCCGTGGAAATGATGAAATTAGCCAGTTATTTGATCACTAAGTATATCTTCTCTCTATTTAATTTGGAAGTTTGAGCTGAAACATTTATTTGATCTATGTGGACATATACTCTTTCCTCCACTTGTCATTTTCTCTCTCTCCTTCATTATGGGTGATGAGCAAATTGCTATTAATGATCAATGGGATGTACTTTCTTTCTTCAACTTGCGACGATTTCTCTCATTCATTGGGAATGTTGTGTTTTTCCTTTGTAATAACAATAGATTGCACTAAAAATACAAGATTCAGGCTGACTTTTGCCACCAGAAGGTCTATTGATATAAACCTGTTGAACGTCAAATTACGTTATGTAAACGTCCCCGTTTTGGAAATTCGCTCCTGGTTTTCATTTTATTCTCTGCATGCTGTGGAAGAATAATTCCGATTAATATCATATGTTTTGTATTGAAATGTAAGGAAAGGAAATAACTATGGATCGAATGAAATGTTCAACTCAACATTACAAAGGAAAGACATATAACATAAATGGAGGAATGAAAAGATATCACCATGGATCAAAGGAAACCACTTTGCTCAACATTCCCAATGAATGAGAGAAAACGTCAAAAGTGGAAGAAAGAAAGTACATCCCCACTGGTCATTAAAATCATTTTGCTCATCACCTACAGTGAAAGAGAGAGAACATGACAAGTGGACGAAAGAGTATATATCCATGTAGATCAAATAAATATTTCAGCTCAACTGTTCCATTTAAATAAAGAGATGACATACTTTTTTATCAAATAAATGGTTCATTTCATCATTTCCACGGAAGGATACTGTATATTTACATATGCTTACATAGACTCGGCTGATGAAATTTAATACACGACGTCAACTCTAAGAAGCTGGATCCGAGTTAAGGTCTATGTAAGATAGAAAAAATGTCACTGCAATCGGCGGCACAGTCAGGATTGTCCAATAAATGTTGTCCAATGGAAGAGTCGTTCACATATTGAGTGGTCCCTTTCATACGACCCTGACCCTTAGAACGCAAATAGTCAGGCACGTTTTGCGTTTCCAGATTTTAATTGGTCCCTCCTATGTATTCTGCATCACAAAGGTATTTAAATTCATATATAAAAGAACTATATTGAATATAGGATAACCGATCTTTGCTAAAGGATGGAAACGCGGATCTAATTTGAAAGACTGTACGCAAATTAACAGCGTTATATCCCGATGTTATACGAGCTGAACGTATGTCAGCAAACACCTGGCACTTCCTGCCTCACCATGGCAATTTCAGGTAAATTGGTGACCAGCTGGGCATTAAAACCACTGGTTCTTTAAACCGACTGATTTTATGTTCAATATTGCGCTTAATGATATTACTTTCAAAACAATTTTCTACAATAATTTCTTGGATCCTTGCTAGCTCTCCGTTTAACATGCTAGAACAAATCATAGAAGGACGGTGGACGAAGATGGAAACTAATTTTGAGGGTCTAAGGATCGAAAGAATTCCAGTTTGTGAAGAGGAACATTGGTATACAAACTGATGATTTTAAAAGATATTATCAGTTCACTTTCTGAAACGATTTTTAAATTTCTAACAAAATTTGAAATCTTGTAAGAGTCTGAAATATTATGGGTTGAAAAGAGATCAGATACAGTCTTGAGAAGTTCGGCCAACAATTTAGCCAACTCCCGCTGTACGGAACCTATCATGGATCAAATAAGTCTGGGTGGTACACCATTCTTATACATTTTAGGTAGTCCATACTTTCTGCTCTGTTGAATACCAACACGTCTAACCCTATTAGAAACATATTTAGACATTAGAATTTTTCTTGTATACTGAAAGCAACCATCTCTGAGTTGTCGCTTCAACCTTACTAGTATTATCACATGTAATAGCAGGATCAATCCTTTTGAAATTAGAGGAATCATTCAAAATAATAGCCATCTTGTGAATATAATCTTGATTATTTAAGACTAGCAGCATGGCCCGGCGTTGCTCGTGCTTGATTCAAAAATCATACGACTCATACACCAATCGCTATCACTTGACTTAAAATATTTTTGCCCTTCCTTGCCTTTAAAGGAGTGCCCTTTGCCGTGCTGATTTTGCTACATGTCTTACTTCTTGCCTATCTCACACTGCGATTTTTTTCTAAGCTCTATACTAAGCATTAAATCTGTTACGAAAAAAGAACTAAACAAAATGAACACAAACGATCAGCTTTAAAAAAAGACTCGTAACTAGAAAAACCGAATGAAAAAAGAATTTTAACAACAAATATTTTTCACACCCAACCCAGTTCTGCGGAATCAGAATCGACGTTGAGTTGAAGCAAGCGAATGGGCCATTGGAGTAAAGTGCTATGGAGATTTAAATTTTTCCCACTTGTGACGAATGCAGCTATCGATTTTTTTGCATGCTAGCATGCTAGTTAACATTCGTTTCAGTCAGTAGTTGGCTCTCATGCTGGCCAATAGAATCTTCCTGCCTATTCGTGGCAGCCAGCTATAGTCTCTCACTCTGGCCAGTACAAAATGGCCGCAAACTACATGAAAACTGCCGTAGAAGCATGAAAAAATCGATTATTTGCACTATCGATGGGAGTTGGGAAATACAATGACGGCCTTGGCCTTTCCACTAACTTGGAGCATGTGCATGTAAATTTTGGTTCAAGTCCGTCAAAAATTGCGGCCGTGCATTCATTACACACACACACACACACATCCTGCCTTTTATAGATAGAGATGACTACGCGAAAAAACCCTTTCGGCCTGAGTTATATAAACGGTATTTTACACTTCAAGGATTGGACAGTCCGAAAATAAAACACTTTGACATGGAAGAAAATCTTGCTCAGCAGTGAAGGAAGAATATTCGTTAGATAATTCCAGCATTCAAGGTTTATTTCCGGAACATTCATCAGAAGAGGAAGGAACATGTTGACTTAATTCAGACTACAGAATTTCAAACTAAGAAAAAAATCAGTTGCTTGTTATTAGGTTGTCCCAAAAGTTCGTAAACACTTGCGAAAAATTGAATTTTTATGCAACACAACCGAGACAAGCGATGGGTTCAGAAAGGGCAAGAGACACCGTCGGTTCCAAAACAATATCGATTCGGCAAGAAAGTCATGTTGTGCGTTTGGTGGAACTTTGCAGGAATCGTGCATTTTGAGTTGGTTCCTAATGGTCGTGCCATTAGTGCCGAACTTTACTGTCAGCAACTGGAACGGGTCTACGAAAAGTTGAAGCAAAAGTATCCGGCTCTGATCAACGGAAAGCGCGCTTTGATGCAGCAGGACAATGCCAAGCCACACACCGCCAGGAAGACCAAAGACAAGTTTGAAGAGCTGGACGGCGTTGAGGCTCTGCCACATCCAGCCTACAGTCCTGACTGTGCTACATCAGATTACGGCCTTTTCCGCTCAATGCAACACTTTCTGAAGGGCCGCCGATTCGACTCATTTGAATCAAGGAAGCGTGTCAAGAATTCTTTGATTCGAAGCCGGCTGAATGGTACTTTCACCAGATCCGAAAGCTTGCAGATCGATGGAAGAAAGTCTTGGAAAATGATGGTCTTTATTTTGAGGAATAATTTTTGCTGTTTTTGTTATTACTTGACGAGTAAAATTCCAAATTTTGACAAGTGTTTACGAACTTTTGGGACAACCTAATAATTTTAGACGTGATGGAAGTCTCAGGTAAGTGGTGCACGGCTGGGTCATAAAACCACTGGTTCCTTTAGCCGTCTGATTTTATGTTCAACAATGAGCTTAATGATATTTGTTTCAAAACCATTTTCTACAAAAAATGTCTTGGATTCTTGCTAGTTCTCAAAGTACGATGGACCAAAGTGGAAACTCAACGAATCTTGCGGGCCTTAGGAATGAGAGATTTCCAATCTGTGTACAAGCCTATGAACAAATCATCAAAGAACCGTGGACTAAGATGGAAACTAAACCAATCTTGCGGGATTTAGGAACGAAATTTGAAAACATTGAAAGAGTCGGAAATATTATGGATTAAAATGAGATCAAATGCAGGGTGGAGAAGTTCGGTCAACCTTTTAACCAACTTCCACTGCACATAACCTATCATAGATCAAATAGGTACAAGTGGTACACCATTCTTATAGACTTTAGTTTGTTCTGGGCTGTTGATAACCAACACATCTGACCCTATTATAAACATCTTTAGAAATTAGGATTTTTATTGTATACTGAAAGCAACCATCTGTGAGTTCTCGCTTCCACCTTATTAGTATTATCACATGTACTAGCAGGATCAATCCTCTTGAATTTAGAGGAGTCATTTAAAATAATAGCCATCTTGTCAATATAATCTTGATTGTTACATGAATTGACTTGTCTCTAGAAGACAACGGAAATCGCAATAAACACATTTTAAATTTTTCCAGTGCTACTCTAACTTTTCAACTACGAACCTTGTAGAGACAAGTCTATTCATGTAATTTTTATCTGAAGGTAAATGGTTTTATTAATCGTCTTCCTGCTTGGTCTTGTTTCCTTAGATTTTTAATGACATCTGAAGCAAGATAACGTCTTTTGTAGTCTTTTCGGCTATTCAAATAATTCTTAATTCCAGTTGTGTGATGCTAGTAGATGTTAGCTAGGTAACGGAAGAAAGCGTGTATCTGATATCTTTTCAAGCCATAATATTTCTGACTCTTCCAAGATTTCAAATATCATTAGAAATTTGGAAATCGATTCAAAAAATAAACTGATGATGTATTTTGCCATCGTCAGTTTGTATACTTCTAGGATTGGATAGTCCGAAAATAAAGCCACTTTGCCATGCAAGAAAATCCTACTCAACAGTGAGGGAAGAATATTCGTTAGACAATACTAGCACTCTAAGTTTATTTCTGGAACCTTCATCAGAAGAGGAAGGAAAATGTTGACTTAATTCAGAGTACAGAATTTCAAACTCAGAAAACATATGTTCCTTGCTAATTTTAGAGTAACATTTGTTCAATCTCAGTATGAGTAACACTGGAAAAATTGAAAACGTGTTTATTGGAATTTCCGTTGAAAACAACGAACCTTCTAGAAACAAATCAATTCATGTCATTTTTATCTCTATGTAAATGGTTTCATTATTTGCCTTCGTCCTTGGGCTTGTTGGATTTCGAATGACATTAGAAGCAAGATAACGTCTTTTGTATTCTTTTAAGCTATTCAAATAATTCTTAATTCCCGTTGTATGACACAACTTGATGTTAGCTAGGTAACGGCAGAAAGCGTGTATCTGATATTTTTTCAACCCCCGTGAACAACTTGAAAGAACTTTTCAAAAAATCAAACCCCAATTTGATCTTGATATTTCTGAGGAAATATGGACTATATAATAAAATATAATCACAATTTGGTGTCTGATGATGAAAGGGGAAACTTTGATACTTGCCAGGTGATAAATTTTCAAAGAACAACGCACCTCTGAAAAGAGTGAATGTTTAAAAAAAAAAAAAAAAGAAGAAGCAAGACAACATGGAAAAAGAAGGAAAGGAAAGGGAATGTCTTTTTGAAAGCATTTCAATCTTATTTAAAGAGAAAGAAAAAACCAAAAAAAGAACTGTTTGACCTAAAATGATCTCTTGCTGATCGATGGGTCGTGAAGTTTTAAACAAATAAACAAACTTTCAAGATTACAAAATACATTAGAAATTTGGAATTAGGTCCAGAAAATAAACTGATGATGTATTTTGACATCGTCAGTTTGTATATCAATGGGCCTATTCAGGACACCATTAATATATATTCTGATGCTCTTTATACAGAATAAGCATGCTTTTGACAATCTCAGATTGTATACCGCTGGGCCATACCAGGATAGCATTATTATATATTCTGATGCTCTTTATACTGAATTATGATATCTTTGAAAATTTCACTTTGTATATCACTGTGCCGCTTCAGGATACCATTAATATATATTTTGATGCTCTTTATACAGAATAAGGATGCTTTTGACAATCTCAGTTTGTATACCGATGGGCACATCAGGATACCATTAATATATATTCTGTTACGCTTTAAACTGAATTAAGATGTCTTTTGACAATTTCAGTTTGTATATCAAGGTACCTCTTCAGGACACCATTGACATATATTCTAATGCCCTTTGTACAGAATAAGGATGCTTTTGACAATCTCAGATAGTATACCGATGGGCCACATCAGTATACCATTAATATATATTCTGATGCTCTTTATACTGAATTATGATGTCTTTTGACAATTTCTGTTTGTATATCCAGGTGCCCGCTCAGGACACTATTGATATATATTCTGATGCTCTTTATACAGAATAAGGATGCTTTTGACAATCTCAGTTTGTATACAGATGGGCCACATCAGGATACCATTAATATATATTCTGATGCTCTTTATACTGAAGTATGATGTCTTTTGACATTTTCAGTTTGTATATCAATGTGCCTCTTCAGGAAACCATTAATATATAGTCTGATGCTCTTTATATAGAATAGGATGCTTTTGTCAATCTCAGTTTGTATACCGATGGGCCAAATCAGGTACCTTTAATATATATTCTGATGCTCTTTATGCGGCTCAAATCGAGGTGTATCTGAGCCCGTACGCTCGCCAAATTTTACCGTCGACTCCGTATATCCGGTATCGCTTAACTGTCTACAATCCACAGACGAGACTCTGCTCTTCGACATAGCCTCGCCTGGGTTCCTCTCTGCCCGGAGGCTGAGAGTTTGACAAGTATACCGTGAAGTGAACTCCACAGTGAATCAACATACTGTATATAACACTGCATTTGGTAGGATTGGGACATGTCCATTATAGTCCATAGGCACTATATAACACACAGTTATTTCCTTTCCTCATTTTCAATACAAAACATGATATTAATCGGATTTATTCGTCCTAAATTCTTCGTTTCAATTCTACAAATAAGCGGAAGACTGAATCAGTTGAATATTAAGCTTTTTGCCGCATTATAGAAACGCGAGTAATTCATATTGTGTTGTCGTTAGTGATTACTTTTCATTCCACAGATTCATATTAATAATTCTTTTCGTTTTTGTATATAACACCTTCTGTACCAATCATTTCTTTTCCCCTACGCCGTATGTACACCAAGAACAGAGCAACATTGTTTTCTCGAAAGACTACATATGATCGATGGAAAGGCGGTAACAGTCACAGCATGCAGAGAACAAAATGAAAACAAAGAGCGAATTTCTAAAAGGGGGACGTTACTTAATGTATTTTGGCATTGAATGTGTTAATATCCATATGCATTCTGGTGTCAAATGTCAACGTGTGTCCTGCATTTCATCTCATCCAATTTAGCCATGTAATTGTATATATATATATATATATATATATATATATATATTCTGTACAAAAAGATAGAGAGAAGAACCCCACCATGACCTATTTCGAAATACTTCCACACATTACATTCTTTAAAAATGTTCAGATCTTTTTACCACAAGTTGTTCCCGTTTATCCGCGGTTTCAGTCTAATGAAATAGAATAAGAAAATACCTCAGGAGGGGGATGTTACAACATCATAAATTATGATGATTGCAAGCACTTCCGGTCACACTAGGGAATTCTGGGTTCTGACTTATCCAGCGGGTAGTTTAAATAAATGCGTTGTTGAGTTTACCTCATTTCGTGTCGTCTTTGTATAGCTTCGAATTTTCAGCGGCCAGTCTCATATATCTTTCTACCCTACATACGGTTTTATAATGTTATATTGAAACGACTCTGCAATCAAAAAAGACTTTACATTTGGACCAGTGTAAGCCGCCAGTATCATATAATATATAATTCAACCCTATAACCCAATGGAACATAAATATCCAACTGAAATGCACCGAAGCTAAAGAGTCAGTCTGCAAGAATCTCCGTGTTCTGCTATTACATACGGTTTTATAATGTTATATTGAAACGACTCTGCAATCTAAAAAGATCAACGGTAATAACGAATCTTCTATTCGTCACTGCTAATCTCTAATTGTGCCTCATAAAAGGGGGACGTTACTTAATGTATTTTGGCATTGAACGTGTTAATATCAATATGCATTCTAGTGTCAAATGTCAACGTGTGTCCTGCATTTCATCTCATCCAATTTAGCCATGTAATTGTATATATATATATATATATATATATATATATTCTGTACAAAAAGATAGAGAGAAGAACCCCACCATGACCTATTTCGAAATACTTCCACACATTACATTCTTTAAAAATGTTCAGATCTTTTTACCACAAGTTGTTCCCGTTTATCCGCGGTTTCAGTCTAATGATCTATCAAAGTGTGTCACTAAAGAGCTTACTTTAATTAAAAAACTGAATTTTCTTGAATTAAGGAGAATAGAAAATCTTTTTTGTCCTGATGTTACTAAGATTTACGATGAGAACAAATCTTCTGTCATATCATACTTATTAGAGAATATTATTATAATAGATTAGTTTTATTAGCACTTTATTTTGCTAATCTCTAAGATCTACGGTAAGAACGAATCTTCTATTCGTCACATTACTTTTGTTTCAGTCTTTTGATATAGTTCTCTTTTATTGCAATTCATTGCTGCTAATCTCTAATTGTGCCTCATAATATTTACGATAAAATAAATTTCATTAAAGTCTATTGTAATTATTGTTTTATTTTATTATTACTTATTGTTGTTAATCTCTTATTGGGCCTAATGAAATCTACGCAAAGAATGGCAGATTCTAAATGCCAGTAGGAGGAATGATGACAAAGTCTCGGACTCAGATTTTCCGTAGACCTTGTAAAAATCGGTGTCGGGGAACTGTCAGCCGAGACGAAACTCTGTTAATATCAATATGCATTCTGGTGTCAAATATCAGCTTGTGTCCTGCATTTCATCCCATCCAATCTAGCCATCTGATTGTATATATATTCTGTACAGACAGTGAGCAGAATCCCACCATGACCTATTTCGAAATACTTCTACACATTACATTCTTTATAAAAAAAAACAAAAAAAAACACTGCTGTTCAGATCTTTTTACCACAACTTGTTCCCTCTTATCCGCGGTTTCAGTAATGATTCAACAAAATGTGTCACTAACTTGAAGGAGAATAGAAAAAAAATCTATACTGATGTTACTAAGATCTACGGCAAGAACAAATCTTCTGTCATGTTATACTTATTACAGAACATTTTTATAATAGTTTAATTTTATTAGCACTCAATTTTGCTAATCTTTTATATTGCCTAATAAGATCTAAGGTAGGAATGAATGTAATATCCATCACATAACGTTTTTTACACTCTGTTGTTATAATTGTTATATATTTTTTGTGTTATTTTGAGCCTAAATTACCGAGAAACAATTTCTATTAAAACATAGATTTCTATAAAGTAACAAAATGTGTGTATGTATTATGAGGGCATTATATTCAAAAACTTTTTTTCTTTACTGTGAAAACAATGAATTCAAATTTAAGACTAAAACTTTTGAATCGGGATGAAATCACGTGGTCACCTGACAGCCATTTATTGACGTCACCTCATACAGTGATGAAAATGGCAGTTAGTCAGCTTCAGAAGTCCAACTGTACAGATTGCAGAGCCGTTTCAATATATCATTATAAAACCGTATGTAATAACAGAACACGGAAATACTTGCAAAATTACCCGGTAGATTCGGTGCATTTCAGTTGGATATTTTTGTTCCATTGGATTGAAGGGGTGGGGAGATACATTATATGAGACTGGCTCGGTTAGGGTTAGGGTGGAAACAATGAGACTCGCCGCAGTAAAGACGAAGTAATACAAAACGTATTTATTTAAACTACCCAGCATTCTCTAGTGAGACCGGAAGTGCTTACATATTTTATGATGTTATAACACCCCCTCTTAGCGTAGTTTATTTTCTTATTCTTGAGATAATAATGGTTTAGTAATACCATCCTTACTAATTAACCCATAGCTGGAGGAGAAGTAGGGTATGTAGGGTAGAAAGATATATGAGACTGACCGCTGAAGCTATACAAAGACGACACGAAATGAGGTAAGTTCAACAGCGCATTTATTTAAATTACCTTCTGGATAAGTCTTGGACGCAGAATTCTCTAGTGGGACCGGAAGTGCTTGAAATCATCATAATTTATGATGTTGTAATATTCCCCGCTCCTGAGGTAGTTATTTTCTTATCCTTGATTCATACATTTAACAAGTGCATTTTCGCATAAGTGAATATAAAGAAACCAAGTGGAATTGGAACTCGGCTCTCCGAATAAAAAATCCGAGACATTGTCCATTAAAACAACTGTACTTTGCTTAACTTCGGCAATAACCGGTGTTTCTATGCGATATGATCGTGAGCCATACTAGCCGTACACAAAGATTATAGCACTTAGTATTTCAATACAGTTACCCATCGAGGTATTAACCAGGGTTGATGTTGCTTAATTTCGATGATGGAACAGAATCGGTGTTTCAATGTGGTACGTACTTAAGCATATCCTAAAAGATAAACAACAGTTAAACATCTAACCCGCTTCAGAAAACCGAGGAGGAAAATGAAGCGGGCGATAAGGGTTCTTCGTACAAACGTATGACATGGTAGTTGGAGGATCCACTGAAGATTTTCTGCTTAACATTATATATAACGATATGCAGTGAAATTGACCCTGATCTGGCATTTCGTCTGCAGTCGCTCTCTTACAGACGTGCCATCGCCTCCTTCTGTCTTTTTTTTACAAATGCTTTCACGATAACTGCTTCGATGAGCTGCTTTCGCTAGTTACCAGACTTGATGAATTTAAGCGTTCAACTAGGCTGGCATCTGGATCTCACCCTTTCACTGTCGAAACTGTTAAATGTAGCCGTATCTTCTACTCCAGTAGCTTCATCTCTCGCACTTCTCGGTTGTGGAATTCCCGCCTTTTCCTGTTTCCCTGATAACTATAATCTCCAATTATTCAAATTTAATGTCAATCGATGTCTCCAGATGCCTTGATCTATCCCCTATCCTTCTCTTCATCCTTTCCTCTATCACTCTTATTTGCTCTCACTCCAACTCTCTGTCACCCCCTTGCGTGCTAGTGGCTTCCCGCCTTGCTTGGGGTGAAACGCTTAAAAAAAATATAATTACAATACAACCAATAAATATAAAGGGTCATGTCTTGCCCAATTTTGTTGACTGTCGATAGAAATCCATTGATAATCAATCTTCTTAGACGGCCGTGACTGATCGACAATCTGGAAGAAAACTGGAAGAATCAGGAAAGTGGTTCTACAGAAGGATACTGAGAATTCCATGGACGGAGCGATTAAGCAACGAAAGAGTCTTAAGACAAACTGAAAAAAAATGGGCAATGATAACGAGTGACTGCCAACAGAAATAAATAACGATGTTGATATGTTGCTTAGTGTTGTTGACTGTCGATAGAAATCCATTGAAGATCAATCTTCTTAGATGGCCGTGACTGCTTGACAATCTGCTAACATATAGTTAAAAAAAACTGGAAGAAACAAAAATGTGGTTCTACAGAAGGATACTGAGAATGCCGCGCAGGAACGAGTAAGCAACTAAGAAACAGAAAGAAATCAGAAAGAAACAGATGAAATTTCTTTGCGAATATAATGAGGATGAGGGCTTGGAGAAATTGACACTCATAAAACATTGAAATCAAAAGGTGCCAGGGAAAGTCTGCAAGTCGTATAACTGACGAGCTTGTGCGAATGGTTGATGGAACAAGGGTGGTAAGAAGCTTAGCAAAGGGACAAATTATGCTAAAAGCAACAAGAAGAAGGAGGTTATGAAGGGCTGTGATTGCCCACGTCCTGAAGGGACACGGAAAGCAAAAAAGAGGAAGTAAATGTTTAAATAATTTGCGACAGACCTCATGAACTGAGATGAATGCGGATGATAAAAACAGCACCTCCTCAGCACCCAGTATTTTGGGGGGAAATTCCGTACCCAATGACATTGTGATAATTGGCAGTAAAGTTCATAAGTCGAAATCTCTCACGTTCTCTCTTTAAATATTTTTATCAGTAAATTTACTTAGCGTAGTATCTATGCAAAACCATGACAACAGTTCTTATCAGTGACCATTACTGAGACTATATATAAATTAAAATTAACTATTCTACACTAGAAGAAATCGCTCACCGTCAGACCATCAGACAGTGAAGATCTCTTGCGCATGTTTTATCAATTCACGATGTGGCCGTTTAGAATCTTTATTCTGGCACTCACCATAGCACTGATCAAAAGTGAGGCCTTATCCGAGTTTGAATATGAGGGTGACACTTGGGCTTTACTCGTTGCAGGATCAAGCGGCTGGAACAACTATAGACATCAAGTAAGGTTTCCTTTTATTATTACCAACGGAAAATATCAATATCACATGCAATTATGCAAATTTATTTTTATTTATTCATTTATTTTAATCATTTCACCCCAAGCAAGGGCTTGGAGAATATGACACTCACAGGGTATATCACAAGCAAAATAGGTCAGGGATAGTCTGCGAGCCATCTAACTGAATCGCTTGTGCGAATGGATGTTGGAACTAGTTTGTTGAGAGGCAAGTGACAAACTTTGTAAAAAGGGCAAAAAGGAGAAGGAGGCTGTGAAGAGCTATGAACGTCCACGTCCTGAATTGACATGGCAAACACAAAAGAAGAAGTAAATGTTTAAATAATTTTTTGATAGACCTTATGAAATGAGATGAATATGGTTGTTAAAAACAGCACCTCCTCAGCACCCACTATTTTGGGGGCAATTCCATACCCAATAAAATTGTGATAATTTGCTGTAAAATTTGCAATTCCTCACTTTCTCTCTTTAAAAATTTTATCAGTAAATTTACTTAGCGTAGCAACTATGCAAAACCATAGCAACAGTTCTTATCAGTGACCATTACTTAGACTATATATAAATTAAAATTGACAATTGTAAACGAGAAGAGATCACTCACATTCAGGGTTTGAAGAACTCTTGCACATTTTTTATCAATTCACGATGTGACCGTTTAGAAGCATTATTCTGGCATTCATCATAGCTCTGTCCAAAATGTGCCACTTCAGACAGTCTCTCTCCATTATTCGAGTTGAAGAATGGCGGTGTCCATTGGGCTTTACTTGTAGCAGAATCAAAAGGCTAGGAAAACTACAGAAAAAAACTTATAATAGAAGTGGCATTCAGTTATTTCAACATTAAAAGTGTGGGACTTAGATGCCAATCTAGTAGCACGCTTATTTTCATGTAACACGGGCCCCAGAAAAGAATCCACATCACGTTTATAAGAAAGTAACTGAAGTCGAGATGCCATATCAGGATCGATTACATTGCATAAAAATGTAGGATATATACGCTCTCTTTATATTTTCTAATCTTTCAACGGTATCTAGGAATTACTGATTAGTCATGGTTAGTGTTATGGGGTCCACCCCTTTTTCATACTCGACCAGTGTGTACTTGGACTGCTGCCGTTAAATACCCAGAGTCAGTCAGAGTAGACAGAAGAGAGATTGAGATTGTGATTGAGTTGGAGGTAGAGTAATAGTGTGAGGTAACCGCTTGTAGAAGTTACAGTTACAAGCACGTAGACTCTAAGGAAGTCCTACTTCGAGACTGTATATTTATATATTACTATTGCTACTAACCGCGTTTCTGGATCTACTAACCGTATTACCAATTGTATTATTGTGTAAATACATTTATTGGTTATATTTCATTCCTCCGTTTGTCATTCATTGGAGACCGAATTTCATCTCAGAATCCACAACAGTTCGTCTTATAGAAATCGCTTTTTGCTCAATCTCTTTGATTGAAAATTATTATATGGTTTGATATTTATTATTTCAAACTTGACTTAGAATACATATAAATTAAAATTGACAATTGAACACGTCAAGTGATTTCCCACCGTCTGGGTCCGAAGATCTCCTGTGCATGTTTTATCAATTCACGATGTGGCCGTTTAAAAGCATTATTCTGGCATTCGTCATAACGCTGTCCAAAAATGTGGCATCAGAGAGTCTGTTTCCATTATCCAAGAAGTGGTTGCTCACAATCCGGATCCGAAGAACTTTTGCACAATTTTTATCAATTCACGATGTGGCATTTAGTAGAATTATTCTGGCATTCGCCATAGCGCTGACTAAAACTGTACCATTAGATATCTGCCTCCATTAACCGTGTTGGAAATTGGGTGTGTCCAACGGGTTTTCCTCGCAGTGATCGATCACCGTCAGGCTCTGAAGATCTCTTGCACATGTTTTATCAATTCACGATGTGGCCGTTTAGCTCTGTCCAAAAACTGCGACATCAGACAGTTTGTTTCCATTATCCAAGAAGTGATTGCTCACGCTATGGGTCCGAAGAATTCTTGTACAATTTTTATCAATTCACAGTGTGGCCGTTTAGAAGCATTATTTTGGCATTCGTCATAGCTCTGTCCAAAAAATGTGTGATCAGACAGTTTGTTTCCATTATCCAAGAATTGATCATTTAAGAGAATTATTCTGGCATTCGCCATAGCACTGACTAAAACTGTACCATTAGATATCTGCCTCCATTAACCGTGTTGGAAATTGGGTGTGTCGATTGGGCTTTACTCGTAGCAGGATCAAAAGGCTGGGAGAACTACAGAGATCAAGTAAATTTTCCTTTCTATATTACCAACAGAAATATATTTATATTCTCAACGTCACATGCATTTCTGCAAATTTATTTGTATTTATTTATTTCCTTTAATTATTTCACCCCTAGCAAGGCTGGAATGCCACGAGTTTGCGGGGGGGGAGGGAGTTACAGAGAGTGAAATTGAGAGAAAAAACTGGCTATAAGGGACATTGAGGAAAGGATAAAAGTTGAACGGGGTTCAAGAAGACAGTAGCTGCCGATTGACTTTGCATTTAAATTTTTTGATGATTTCTGTTATCAGGGAATCAAGTAAGCGTATGGGAGTTCCACAGTTGGGAAGTGCGAGAAAAGAAACTGTTATAGTAGAAGTGGTTGTTGCATTTAGTTATCCTCATTTCACACACTCCCATACTTCGTTCCTCACTGAGTGCTCCATAATTTCGGCCTTGTGCCACATCTAAGCTACGCTTAGAAAATCACCATACTGATTCTTCTAAATTAAATAAAATGTTTTTTCTCTGTTTTCTTTATCTTGATTTTCAAATCGTTTTTTTTTTTTAATTCTCGGAATAAGAGATTTGAGAAGAGTTTACTTCCTCTCTGAATAAATCCTCTTATCGAGTCACTAATCAATTAGAGGGATTACATAGTCTCATTTCACACACTCCCATACTTAGATCCTCACTGAGTGCTCCATAATTTCGGCCTTGTACCACATCTAAGCTACAATTAGAAAATCACCATACGTATTCTTCTAAATTAAATAAATTTTTTTTTCTCTGTCTTCTTTTTCTTGATTTTCAAATCGTTTTTTTTTTTCTTAATTCTCGGAATAAGAGATTTGAGAAGAGTTTACATCCTCTCTGAATAAATCCTCTTAACGAGTCTCTAATCAATTAAAGGAATTACATAGCCTCATTTCACACACTCCTACACTTCGATCCTCACTGAGCGCTCCATGATTTCGGCCTTGTGCCACAACTATGCTACGCTTAGAAAATCACCATATTGATTCTTCTGAATGTAATATTTTTAATTCTCGGAATAAGAGATTTCAGAAGAGTTTGCTTCCTCTCTGAATAAATCCTCTTAGCGAGTCACTAATCAATTAAAGGAATTACATAGCCTCAGTTCACACACTCATACTGATTCTTCTGAATGAATTAAAATACATTTTCTTTCTTTTTTCTTTTTCTTTTTTTTCTTTTTATTTTTTGGCTTTTTGTTTCGGGCACAGGCTGATATTTACCACGCATATCAAGTTCTACACAAAAACGGTATTCCAGAGGAACGGATCGTAGTTATGATATACGATGACATCGCCTATAACGAACAGTAAGTTGGCATCCTTTTCATTTTCAACTTTTTTGAAATACTTGTTTTTTTTTGGGGGGGGGGGGTTGTGGGGTGCATTTGTTAAATTTTGCCTAAAAAGTTTCTAAGAAAAATATAAAAAATATCTTAGGAAAATATAGAAAATTTATAATTTTATGATAAATATAAAAAATATAATTTTATGAAAAATATAAAAAATATTTTTAAAAATTTATAACTAAAAAGTGCTTGTGTAATAAGACTAGAATTTTTTATTCAACATCGTTAAGTTCCAGAAATTATTAATCCTATCCCCTCAGTGTTTATTCTTGCGAAACAATTTGATCCTACTTCTGGTGACGCGTTCAAGAACACTCCCGTTCTTCATGTATTGGTTAAAGACCAGTGCCAGCAGAGGGACAAACACGTACTATTACCTCAAGTGCACCTCATAAGGGAGACCATCTATACCCGGAGTCGTGTCTTTGCCGACATGCTTAAACGCATTACAGATACTTCTACATCTGTGACCGGACTCTCGCATCCTGCCGCCTCATGTTCCCTCGACGCGAGGAAAGTCAGACCGCTCTCCCCAGTAAAAAGATCCTGGAAATAAGATATCCAAGTCTCACATATGCCGCTGTTTGTAGTCACGGTAGTCCCATCCGGTAATGTAACTCCAGTGATGCCTTGGTCTACGATACTCCGAACTTCTTCATGACGAAATTCGGCGTAATATTTGTTGCCTTAAAAGGCATCTTTTTAATCTAGCCCGCGGAACGTTTCAACTCGAGAGGGATTCGTATCACACTTAGGCGAAATTCCAGATACCTTCTTCCCTGGGCAGGAAAGGGTGAGATGAACAATCACGCCACATTACTAACAAGCTGGTTTCCTACCCGTCACGATGACTGGGTGATTTTTCCCGCCTATCTCCAAGCTGTTGGGAGTTAAGGTTAAGGCTCCTCGGTCCGGCATCAATTTGAAATCCCACTCATCCATCTCATATTCTGGATTAACACTCACTAATTGGTTATGCAGGATAAGATATAAATCTAAGTGTTCTCCGAGAATATAATCATGAATCTCATATACCGCCACCTTGGTTTTACGCCGTCCTCGGTAAGATATACCCCTAAGTGCTCCCGTCCTGGGTAAGACGATAAACTACATCCAACAGCAAGGCCTCTGATCAGGATGTTTTGAAGAGCGTGGAACGACCTCTTAATTGCTGGTGTTTCTAGCTTCACCCTGACCCGGGGTGGTAGCACCTGTTTACAGTGTAAAAGTAGGTTTTAATATCAGCAACACAATATTACCAGCAATACATATTTGAAGAATAAAAATCTTGTCGGCATTAAATGACCCATTGAGGTTGATATACCCTAAAACAAACCAAAACCAAACCTAAGTGGTCTTGGCCCTACTTACTCCTCTGTACTCTGTGCGTATGATATAGTCCTTTGCAATTAAATTATGGGACGTTACTTCCGTACAGTCGTCTGTCGTGGGTAACAGTGTGTCCCACATAAAGTATTCTAAACTTTTAATTATATGTTGAGGTTTAGCCCCAAAGGGAATTAGTGATTTCATCACAAATGCTTTATGTGTACCGATAAATTTTGCGCGTAAGCTTGTCGAGCACAAAAACTGACACTGTTCTTTTTGCAATGCGTTCTTTTGCATCCAGGTTTACCAGCAGGATATCATTGGCTCTCTCGACAAACTCCACCACATTGACTAAGCATTTCGGGTCGGGAGGACTCTAAAAAGTGGGGGATTCTCCCGCCGCTTCTTCGTCATTCGCCATAGTAATATTCGGGCCTTTCTCCTTTCTCATTCTTGCTTTACTTTCCTCTACATCGGGTGCGGAAGAATTATCTTTCCCCTTATTGGACTCACCTTTTGAGGATTTAGCATTCCGCTACCACTTTTTCATCAATGTCGATTTTCGTACAAAAAGCGGATCACAGCTTCATACATATTTTCAGAAAACGTTAACTTCTCATTGGACAATAAATATTAAAATTATCTCGTGTATCTTCACGTACATTGTTCTCAATAAGCAACACAAAACATATCAGGCGCCAGACTGAGTTTTCTAAGACGCTTTCTGAGTGGTTAACAAATATTAAAAAATACAATTTACCTGTTCACCACTACGTCTGACTGAATAACATCAACCTAGTTTTTGACCTGACGAAAAAACAATGCTCTCAGGATCCCGTCATGTGATTAAAAAACATATAAATTGAAGGTACGAGCGAACCCAGTCAGTGAGAATTTACGACGACTTGAATTTGCTAAACGAGTTCACGACGCTTGTAACATTACTGCAGCGAAGTACAAAGTTAGAACCTCAAGTTCTTTAACATGAAATAACTTTACTGAAATTCAAGCTAAAATTTCATCGAAACAACTCACTCACCAACTTCTGCAACTTACTAAAAACTATTCAATCACGTTCATTGAATCTTACGAAACTTAAGTACAAAGAATTACGAACAATACTTTCAACTACGAGCAACGAAAACGAATTAGACATTACGGAACATTCACTTCTCCAACTTCTTTAAAGCAGAAAGTTTATCAACATATTTTCAGCTTTACAAGATTTTTAAACTCTCTTTCAATGAACATTTTGAGCGACAAGTTAATTCAGCTTTTTGTGAGCTCAGGTAAAAAAATATTTTAGTAGTAAAGACTTTAGCCCAATCAAAAGGAAGTAACTCATATTAATAATTATTTTAAAACCGTTGTCATTTGTACCTGTTATAAAAAGTCATTTTCTTGTCTTCTTTCTCTTGTTTGCTTTTTGTTTGCTTACACATTTTTTTACTTGACGAATGTGTAATTCGTCAAGTAAAAAAATGTGCGGGTTGATTTATGCCGTCAATACTGCTACAAGGATACAATTTTCTTTTCATTTTCTGTGGTCTTTTTTGGGTGGTGGGGAGCAGCCTCAATTTTGTCTGGTGGATCTGCCTTAGTGGCCAATCTAAAAAAAAAATATGTTTTGATGGTCCAACTTTGGTTGGCCATCTTGTAAAGTTTTTTTTTTCTTTACGAAAATTAAAATATATAAAGACAAAAAACAAGTTCGCCGAAAAAAAAAAATGGAACGCAAAAACGAAATAATAAGAAAATAAAAATAAAATATAATGTCAAAATAAAAATTAAATCAAATTCTGTCGCAGTTGAAAAAAGTAAATACTGAAAACGAAAAATATACTCAAGAAAAGAAAACAAAATTTGTTGTCAAAAAAAAAGAAATATGAACTAAACAATAAATGTCCAAATAATTGTCCTCATAGCTTGTCAATTGAAAAGTGCACATCGACATCAACTTGGGTTCGCCTTCTACTGATATTCTCGACATCCGTAATTATGGAGTCCAAGTCGTCTTCTGGAAAACTTTGTTAATCTCCACAACAACAACAACCTATATTTATTTTTCTAGTATTCTTAATTGTTAATGTTATATTTATCGATTTAATGAAATTTTTTTTTCTAGGAGAAATTACGAATTTTCCTTATTTTAATAAAATTGCTCCGGACATAAGTTTTCCTTTCTCAGTAGAAATCCACAGAAAGGCGTCGTAATCGTCAGTCGAAATACTAAAATTTGGGTCTTTTTCTTTTACTTTGTCATTCTTGCTTTACTTTCCTCTACATCTGGCATGGAAGAATTATATTTCCCCTTATTGGGCTCATCTTTCGAGGATCTACTTATCTTTTCTCTTTCTATGATCTTTTTTGTGGGGTGAGGGAACAGCCACATTTTTGTCTGGTGGATCTGCCTTAGTAGCCGATCTAAAAATACCTGTTTTGATGGTCCGACTTTGGTTGGCCATATTGTAAAGTTTTCCTTTTTAAGAAACCAGAAAATGTTTTGGTTTTCAAGCCAAAAAAAAAAAAAAAAAATCAAAAGATGAAAATTAAATTCAGAACAAAATACAAAAATTTAAAAAAAGGCAGAAACAAGTTCGCCGCAAATAAATAAATAAATAAATCCGACGCATAAACAAAAAAATACGAAAATAAAAATAAAATATAATGTAAAAACAAAAATTAAAACAAATTCAGCCGCAGCTGAAAAATCAAACAAACTGAAAACGAAAAAAATATACTCAAGAAAAGAAAACAAATTTTTTTGTCAAAAAAAAGAAATAAGGACTTAACAATAAATGTCCAAATAATTGTCCTCATAGATTGTCAATTGAAAAGTGCACATCGACATCAACTTGGGTTCGCCTTCTACTGATATTCTCGACATCCATATTTATGAATTTAGACGAGTCCAAGTCGTCTTCTGGAAAACTTTGTTCATCTCCACAACAACAACCTATATTTATTTTTTCCAGTATTCTTAATTGTTATATTTATCGATTTAATGAAAGGTTTTTTTTTTCTCGGAGAAATTAGGAATTATTTTAATTGCTCCTGGCATAAGTTTTCCTTTCTCTGCAGAAATCCAGACAACATCATACGTAACCAAATAAATGGGCCAGATTTATCCACATATCTCCCCATGGACTACACCGGAAGTGTAAGTAGAAAATCATTTCACTATTTGCTTCTGCACTTAGAATCTGTCTGTTAATGCAAACATTTTGGTGATACTGTTATTTGGTTCTCAGAGTTAAACTATTTGTTAGATTACCGTCCCTGATTTATAGGCGACGCAATTTCCAAAAGCCTCGTTCTTTTTTCACATCGATCACCAGTGCGACAACAGTCACTTTCACCTTTCACGACATACTGACATCTATTCGTGTCATGGAACGCATCAGTTCAGAAATATCAAATAAGAGTTTAAACTTACGACCACATCACATTAAATCACCGGTTTTCATACGATTACCGAAGTTAAGCAACGCCGAGACAAGTGACTGCTTGTGAATGCCAGGTAAGTTGTAAGCTTGGATGTGAGAATGGTGTAATGGGTTTACGGCTATATAAAGTTGAAACACTGGTTGTCGTACTATAACCTAAGTTAAGCGACGCCTAGCCTTGTCATTAGCTAGACTGCTTGGAAATGCCAGGAAAGTTGTAAGCTTTGATGTGAGAGTGGTAAGTGCTCGTACAATCGTCTAAACTATAAGCAACGTCAGGCCTGGTCAGTACCTAGATGAGCGACCGCTTAAGAATGCCAGGAGTTCTAAGCTTGAATGTGGGAGTAGTGTAATGCTTCGGAATTGTTATATTCTGCTTGAAATTAGATCACATTCTGATTCACTCTACATTAAAAACCATCAATCCGATGTAGAAGCTGCGGAAGCAAAATTGAAAATAAAAGGGCGCTCTCTCACCGAAACTATAAGCAACGTCGAGCCTGGTCAGTACCTAGATGAGCGACCGTTTATGAATGCCAGATGCTCTAATCTTGGATGTGCGGGTGGTGTAATGGATAATGGCTCAAAATTGTTAATCAGAGAGCCGAGTTCCAATTCCCATTGGGTTCGTTATATTCACTTACATGCAAATGTCTTTTGGAAAAAAGTACAAATACACTTCTCCCCCATATATGGGTTAATTAGTAAGACTTGTATCACTAAAATTATTATTATGTCAAAAAAAAATTGTGTAAAAATGTTTAGATTTCGGTATTAAATAACCCATAGAGGTTGAAATACAGCTAAACAAAAACAACCATAAACTAAGAATGTTCAATAAACATTTAACGATTAAATTCTTTTCTTTCTTGTATCAATGCATAAATAAAACACTAGAATAATAATTCTATAAGCGTGTTGTTATATTCTGCTTGAAATTAGATCTCGTTCTGATTCACTCTACATCAAAACTCGTCGATTGGTGTCGAAGCTATGAAAGCAAAAGTTGAAAATAAAAGGGCGTTCTCTATGCACGGGCTCTGAGTATAGCATCAGACTCAAGAAACAATCCCCAAATGTAAAATAAAATTTAAACATTGGAACCAATCCCGAATGATGCTGCTAATGTTAATCAGCAGAAATAAATTATTCAAATTCAGAGCTTGACTATTTTTGTTAGGTAAGAAGTTCCTAATAATTGTGGACCATAATCCTTTAGAGTTTAGTTTTAACCGAAGAAAAGAAAAGAAAAGTGACTTATTACAACATTCTAAGGTGAGCCATAGAATTAATGTCATACGATTTTGAAATTGAGTATATAAAAGGCAATACATTACCACATGTCGATGCATGAAATTTAGTCCTAAAAACATTGGTATCAGACCATGCACCAGAATTTTATGATTAAGATTTGTCTAAGATTGGTTGAGGCGTCTTGGATGCATTGCTTACAAAAAAAAAAAAAAAGCCGTATCTCTCACAATCTAATTTTCAGATAGAACAGTGAAGTCAGTAAAAATTGGTGTTAAGATATTTTCCCCAGGTAGAGATATTATAGACAGTTACTTAACAACGTAATTATTTAGTTTAGGATCATTTCACATGCAGGTAGATTGCAAAGCCCACTTGTATTAATAGGACAACAAATAAGATCTCCATTGAAAAAATGTCTTACTCAGAAAATGAAAAGATGTGATATAAGAAAGACAAAATAGCAAAAGTCCTAAGATAAATTCATCATTAAAAAGGGACATAACACAGCCATTTTATCAAAGAAAGGAAAAGGCCTAATGGCCAATTAAAACCCAAAATTGTAGAGGAATATGTTGCAATGGAAGGAGATATTGACAGAGAAGAAATGACAAGATCTTCAGACCAGGACAATGCAATAGTAGAGGTGACACATACATGAAAGAAAATAAAATGAGACCAAGATCTCCATTTAAAAGAACAAGACATAAACCTTAATGGAGATAGGAGGAAAGAGTTTGTAGAAGAATTTCAAAAACAACCAAAGGTATTAAACCACTTCTGTACAAGGTGTAGTGGATTGGTAAATAGAATTTTACCTATTTGCATATGTTAAGTAAAAGCAATATAAAGTGTATAGCAAAGTACAGGAAGTTTAATAGGATAGGCAAACAATATTTTACATATTTGTATAAGTTGCTTATAGGAGAAATGCAGTTTAGATTAAAGATTCAGAAGAGAGAGAAAAAAAACGCTGAATCATGCATTCACCCTGACTGCATAAAAGAACCAACTCACAATACTCAGTACACCAGTGGTACCGAGTCAAACGACCCGACACAAGTTTCAATGTCAGGCCTATAAACTACTGCTCTACAAGTTGCTTCCCACACTCAGAAAGATACATTCCACCTTGATGTTCTATATCGGCAATACAGAAAATTATATTTCAATATATCTTATCTACTTTTCATTTCATCTTACTTTTTGATGGAAATTCTTCTCCATTTGTGAAAAATATAGCTAAAATTGAGCTTGACTGGATTTGAATTGGAAGTCAAAAGTTGCATGATGTTATCGATTTTTAACGATAATTGATACCGATATTTAAGAAAAAGGTCAGCAAATAATAACTGTTGATAAAACTAATGCTCAACATTATTTTCGTGAAAATTCCTTGCAGTTTGTGAAAAACAGAGCCAAAAATCAGCTATATTGGATTTGAATCGGATGTCCTAAAGTGATCGATGTTATCGATTTTTTTTCCAATAACTGATATCAATTTTGAAAAACAAAGAACAGCACCTCAAAACTATAAGTAAGGACATTGCTCAACGTGACTTTGGCGGATATCACTTGTAATTTGTGGAAACTATCATTGAAAAACTGATGATTTTTTTTCGAATCAATATTCGACTCCCTATCAGTTTTATCGATTATTTCCCAATCGGATGAACAATCGAAAAATCCGAAGACTTCAAGTACGAATACCGTAAATTTCATCTCTCTATGTGTTAATTTTCATGCCAATCAGATGAATGGTTTGCTCAGGATGAGGTAACAAGATGACAAACACACAGGCACACTAACAGAATGCCATTTCTAGATATCGATACCTTATCTACTTTTCATTTCATCTTACTAGCAGAATGTCATCATTTTCGTCTGTTATCTTGCAACCATACACGATATATAACAACTGGTGCTAGGAGTGGGACTTGAACTCACACCCACATTATGTGTTCCATAACAATGTTTCATTAATATATTTCTTAGGCACCAGTTTTCGCTGATGGCAGATGATCAAATTTCAAATCTAAATTGTCAGTCCATTTAAAGTACTACATATATTAGACAATATATTCAGTTTAAATACAGGAGACAGTATTTGACATATTTGTATAAGATGCTTATAGGGTAAGTGCAGTTTAGATTAAAGATTCAAATGAGAGAAACTTGACTGCTGATCACATGACATCGAATAATATTATACAACATTGTAATTTATATTTTTGTCATTTGCAGGCAGTTACAGCAAATGTGTTCCTTAAAGTTCTCCAGGGTCAGAGTACAGAACTTGGGAGTGGAAAGGTTATCGAAAGGTAAACAGAGTGGCCATCCACTAAAAGTAACATTTAAAGAAATAAAACTGACCTTTGAAAAAAATCATTTACTTAAATTTCAGAAAAGATAAGAAAAGCAATTTAAAAAAAATTTTATCCATCAATTTAAAACTGATTTAAAGGCAAAGAAATTGAGGTTGATTTATAAGACTAATCAACTAATCAATTCAGTTTTGTTATTATTTAACTCCTAAACTGATCCCCTACTTGATGTTGTCTAAAAAGTCTAATCAACTCTTACTGGCCAATAGGGTTCAGTTTTGTTATTATTTAACTCTTAAACTGATCCCCCACTTAATATTGTCTAAAAAGTCTAATCAACTCTTACTGGCCAATAGGGTTCAGTTATGTTGTTATTTAACTCCTAAACTGATCCTCCACTTGATGTTGCCGGAAAAGTCTAATCAACTCTTACTGGCCAATAGGGTTCAGTTTTGTTATTATTTAACTCCTAAACTGATCCCCCACTTAATATTGTCTAAAAAGTCTAATCAACTCTTACTGGCCAATAGGGTTCAGTTATGTTATTATTTAACTCCTAAACTGATCCCCCACTTGATGTTGTCTAAAACGTCTAATCAACTCTTACTGGCCAATAGGGTTCAGTTTTGTTATCATTTATCTCCTAAACTGATCCCCCACTTTCAATTCATTTTATTTTTATTTTTTTACAGTGGACCCAATGCCAATATCTTTGTTTTTTTGGCTGTCGATGGTGCGCCTGGCATTATTAAGTTAACTAATACATTTGTGAGTCTATTTTATATATATTTTCACTGAGTTTTCTGGTCTCTAATTTAATGGCATATTTAAGATGTATCTTTTCTACTGGAACATTAACCTTTCGTCTTTTACCATTTGAATCATCTCCTGCCATGTATAAAATTTTAGGAAAATCTTTTTTGTAAATTCAAGAATATTTAATATTTCCTAACGCAAAAAATCTTAATTGCATTACTTATTAGGAAACATTCAGCATCCATTGACCTAACAATCAGTTATTCATTCAGTTGCATTTCATAAAATCTTTCTCTTAAAACAATTTTTCAGCTCATGTCCAATCTAACAGAGAATACGATTGTTGAAAATTATTACATTAGTAGTACTAAAAATTGTTTTAAGACTGGGTGTTACCAGCATATCTTATCCTTCACCCATAGTATGTATAAAAATGCTTAATGACCGTCACTGAATTTGCATAGGGAAAGAAAAAGATAAGGTTTACATCACTATTTAATATGTCCGTCAGGACCAGTTATATAAATATACTTTTTGCGTTATTGAACAATAAATGTCTTCCATACTCCCGGATAAAAATTGATTAAAGTATCTAATAAAAAACTGTCAAGATATGTTAGAACTGTATAACTTATGTACACAGTTTAAGAAAATGACATTACACAAAAATAATTAATGAAGGAAAAACATGTGCAGCTTGGCTGTAATTTCAGAATCAAGAGCTATTGTCCTTTGGATGAAAAGTCTTTTACTGAAAATATAGTGTATGAGGCCATAGTTATGGCAAGTGTGTAGACAGAAGAAATTATACTGGGTCCACATTAAGTGCTCCATTTTGAATGTGATGTGATAAAATGAATGAAATATGAAGGAGAAATGAATTTTCATGTTGCTTGTCTTTCATTGGTTAAGTAGACTTCATTTGTATTTGTCTTGTCAGGTATCATTCATGTCAATAATTTATGTGTGTCTGTGTATCATTCTTACAGTTGGGCCATGCAGACATATTAAATTTATAAACCTTTCCTATTTTTCTCATCCTATCATCTATACTCAGAGCACACGCACGCACACACACACAGACATACATACACACACTCTCACTCCTTCTCTCTCTCTCTCTCTATATATATATATATATATATATATATTGGCTGCAACAATTATGACTGTGATTTATTTCTTTGTTTGGGCACCAATAAACGGATCAGAAATAGATTTTCTACAACACGTTTAGTTGGAAAGAAAATTTTACCTTCAATCTCTTGCTTGCTGCCTAAAAACATTTTCTTGGGCCCTTATTTGATGAAAACAATATTTGCATTTCTTTTTAATATTTGACGAATGAAAAAAAAACGTTATAAATATGCTGGTACTACTAATACTACTGCTACTACTAACACAACTAACATTTGTGTTTTTATTTCATCAGCTCAAGGAATCAGAGTTAATCAGCACCCTGAATAAAATGTACGACGAGAAGAAATATGCCAAGGTATTGTATTTTCTTCCAAGTATCATAGGCATTTTTAAATCAATTCGCCCTAAGCAAGGCAATAATGCCGCTAAGATGCAAGCGGTTACTGGGAGTGAAAGAGAATGAAAAAGATTTAGAAGGATCCGAAAACTCAATCCTAAACAGGAAACAAGGGATAAACTTCTACTCCTATTCAAAAGACTGGGGAGGAGTGTACAGTGGGCGATACTTTTTTATTGATTAAAAAAATAGATTTAAATAAAATTTCATAGTTTAACTGGAAAAGTTAGAAGTATAGAATGAAAGTAGACTTCAGAAGGAACCGGAAACCCAACTTTAAACAAGAAACAAGGAATAAACCCCTACTACTCTCCAAAAGACCAAGGTGGTGTGTGAACCGGATAATAGGCAAACCTATCATCTCCTGTTTAGTGTAGTGAGTTAAGACCCCTCACCCATTTAAGTGATCCTTTTATCTCGCAAGCTGGTATCAATACTAATTGATATATAATTATATATATAAGATGATACAGAATGAAATCAAAATGGAAGTTTGCCATTTTATAAAATATTTATCTCCTCGGAATAAAATAACATTTTGATTGCCTTAAGTGTCTGTTTATTATTGTATTGAGTAAACTTTTTAGAATTTGAAACGAAACCCTTTATTCAATCGACAGAAGGAGATTGTTCTCATTTCACTTATCATGCTTAAGGGAGATAATTTATATCAGTTAATACATAATATTTCTTATTCACCATTGTGTTGCTTTTTTTCAGCGCTTTCTCTTCCCAAAGAATGAATGGATTTGATAATTTGGTCATTAAAACCAAACATTACAAAAGTATACAAAAATATAAAACAAAGTTTGAGGTGAGAATAACGATAGGTAACAAATACTCACAATAAAATGGCGATCGAAAAATATAACAAGAAAAAAGTAACAACAATAAAGGGTTAACTAATTATAGCTCTTCGCTCTTCAGAATCAATCCAAGACAAAAAAAATATAAATATTTACTACAACTAAAAAAGAGCAGAAAATCAGAGTTTACATTTAGACCAAGCAGCCATTCTTTCTGCTTATAGTGAGAAGGCTGCTTGGACTTAATATAAATGATCTCAAGAAATCTCAGATGGTAATCTGAAAGTGCTCGACGTTGCTTAACATTGGTGGTCGTACGGGGACTAGTGTTTCACCGTAATAAGACCATAAGTCACGCACATTGATATATATATATATATATATATATATATATATATATATATATATATATAATTGGTAACAGAAGCCATTGGTTTATACCATCGGCATCCCATACTTCATACTTCTCCAATTCACTCTCGTTTGGTCATGTGTGACGTCATGAGATGCGGTGCGATTTTCGCTTCTAGCATCTTATATGCGCGTGTTTATCGTTGCTTAGAAATCATCTATGTAAACATTGACAGACTATCATCACTGTCTTGTCCGTATATTGTTTAATATGTTGTAATTGAAATAATTGATAATGGCTTATGTAAGCCAAAAGTTTAGATTGTATTAAAAAAAATATGGATCAATACTGTGAATTTCTTTCTTCTTTCAACGATAATGTTATTAAACTTATCAGACGTTATGAAAAAATTACATAAAATAAATAGCCAACACTTGTCTATATTATTTAATGAAACGTGTATGAATATATATATATATATATATATATATATATATATATATATATATATATATATATATATATATATATATATGTAATTGTAAAAGTGAACAACACTCAGAGGCGGCAAGCTGTTTTATGCTAGACGCAATCGTACTTTTCTGAATGTTGACTTCAATGTTTACTTTTATATTTACAAACTATACTTCTTCATATATATATATATATATATATATATATATTGGCCTTGATGGATAAAAATGGACACATTCTGATCAATCGTAGCCGACAATCATATCTTAAAAATCCTCTATAAATATTCAGATACATTTAATGCACATTTTCATATTCGCCTTGACGGTTCAATACAGGCATATGCTGATTAATCCAAGCCTCCAACCTCATCTTAAAAATTCACTCTAAAAATTCTGATATATTTTAAAATTTCTTTTTACATACAGATGTTGATTTATATTGAAGGCTGTAATTCGGGTTCTATGGTTACACATCTCTCGAGAGACACAAATGGTAAGAATTGATTATTGATTTTGTGGATAATTATTCATATTGTTCCGATTTGGGGAATGTTTGGTGGGTTAATTAGTTGAATGTTTATTCTGGAAAGACAAATTACAACCAAGTTACTTAATGATGATCTTCAAAATCTGAACATGGAAGTTTGGCGCTACTTAATCTTCTTTGCATTAAAACCTTTAAAAATCTTGACATTTATTCCTTATCGTTGTTAACGCATTATGACAGTTCATCTGCTAATATGTAGGTTTCACATCGTCAAAGATGGATTGTTGTTTAATCTGTTGTTAACCGGGGCAAGAAATGGCTTTTAAATCTTAATACATACAAAATTAAACTTTTGTCTTTTGATGTTCTTAAAGAACAATTTTTCTTCCAAAAACATAAATTATTCCTTACCTTTGTTAATGAACTGATAATTAGGTTTCACATCTTCAAATGGAATATTGTTTAATCCGTTGTTAACCGGGGCAAGAAATGACTTCTAAATCAGTTTCTCTTCCATTCGTATGGCTGATGCCAACTTCCAGGAGATCAACTCATTGGACGTTCCTAGTCTCAAGTTTGCCATAGACATGAGGTGGAATGATTTTATTGAATCTATTGCTAGGTCTGCTGCTAGGAAAGTTGGTTCACTGTGACCCGCTAGATAATTTTTCTCTCCAGAAAATTTTTCTAGAAATATTTTCATAGCAATTTTTATAAAGACTTTTTCTCTTTGGTACCTGGACCTCATGTTATTTAAGCATTGTACTAGGTTGGCAGTTAGGTCTCATACTTTTACTGTTGAAATAACTAGGCGTAAACATAATTTCTATTCTAATAGTTTTCTTTTGTATTTTTTCCTGTTGAACTTCCAGCTTCTTGCTTTTTTGACAACTACGATCTTTAAAAATTTAAAGTTAATATCAATTGACAGCTTCTATGTTTCTAAAACCTGTTTTTTTATTGTCCTTTCTCCTTGTGATCATGGCTCTCCACAATCTCCTTTCATTTGTTCCTCTTAGTAAATGTTGCCTTTTTAAAACTCCTTTATACCTTGTTCCATTTACTTAAGCTTGCTAGGTAGGTTATGCTTTGTCCGTCTTCCCTTCAATCTATCCTAAGTGTATTAAATTTTCTAAGACCTTTTTCCTCATTATCTGACCAAGAAATTTCAACTATTTCTTTCCGATGTTATGTTTTAGCGTCCTTTTTTATTCGATTTTCTCATAAGACTTCATGTTCAGTCTATGATATTCTCATTATCCTTCTGTAGAACAACATTTTTGTTATTTCAAGTCCTTCATCCATGAGGAGTTTCTTCAGTATTCACAGTCATATAGGAGGACTGATATTATATCACAGACCCGTAGTGTTTCCTTTGTTTCTAACGAAATTTTCCTGTTTCTTAATAGTTTAATTAACTTATAGAAGGCATCTTTTACAATCTGATGTGCCTTCGGTTTTCAGTGTCAGTCTTTCTGTCCTTTGTTAAAACACTTCCCAGATATTTAAATTCTTGTAATTGTTTGAATTTGTAATTTTTTTGTTATCTTCAATTTCTAATTTTTAGTCCTTTTCATTTTGCTTTCCTTCATTACCTTCTCCAGGAGTTCTTGTAGTCTCCTTGTGGTTTTCCTTTCCGTGTCGGCTTTCAATATCTGCATATCTTATGTTGTTAAGATTGTATCCGCCATTAATGAATCCTGATATGTTTTCTAATTCTCTCACAATCGCCTCAATATATAGGCTGAATAAGTCCTTTTCTGTTTGCTTTCCTTCATTACAAGATGCCATATCAAGACCTGGCACATTTCATAACTGTCTCTGGATTTTGTCGATGACCCCGCGATGAATAGTGAGGGAACCTGACCATATATGGCAACAGTATTCAATGTAAAGACGAATAGTTCTTTTTTAAACTTATTGATACCAGCTTTTTCATTGTCGAGCCGAGCTTTTTTATGCATTTTTGAAAGCAGTGGCTTTTTTTTCTAGGCAATCTGCCATGAACACTAGCATCGTTTTTGATTTCGTCGCACTGAAGATGTATGGACGTTGATTCCGATATTTGCCATGGAGACTTGGATAAAGGCAACGGTCACAGCAGGATTCCTCTTGGCATGCAGAACTAGATTATTTGCCCTTGCAGTTATTTTTTTGTGGATGGCCAATTCTTGATAGTGATTCCGTCATACCAAAGGCCTTCCATTTATAAATAATTTGTTGCTCAGTGGGGACATGATCTCCAAATCATTTTGATAGCTTTTTGGCAGATTCATCCCAAAGCTAAACTCAACTTTGGAACCGATGATAAGACACTTTCATTCAAAACTGCTTTGTATCTTGCAAGGTCTATTGTACCATAAATACTATTTTGTCTGTTCCAACTTCAGCAAAGTATCCCAAATTATAAAGATACCGTAACTATGTTTAACTTTTGGCACCAAAAGCCGTATTAGGAGCTAACTAGACATTCCGTCTATCGTTCTTCCCAAAAATCTCTAGTTTGGTTTCATCTGACCATGAAACCTTTTTGCTAGGACGTTTCTAGCTTATTGACATGAGCTTTGGCATTGTCGACCCGAGCTTGTTTGTGGCTTTTCGTAAGCAGTGGCTTTTTTCTAGGCGTTCGGCCATGAAGACTAGCATCATTCAGATTTCATCGCACTGAAGATGTATGGACGTTGATTCCGACATTTGCCATGGAGACTTGGATAAATGCTGAAGTCACAGCAGGATTCCTCCGGGCTTGCAGAACTGGATATCTATTTGCCCTTGCAGTTATTTTTCGCGAACAGCCACTTCTTGATTTGGATGCTGTCATACCAAAGGCCTTCCAAATCATTTCGATAGTTTTTTGTAGCCTTCTCCATCATTACTGGCTTCAACTAGGCGAATTTCTTAAAACTTCAGGAAGTTCTTTTGATCTTGGCATAGTTCTTTTTACATTTAGTCTTTAACTGCACCCTTTTGCATAAACATTATGTCATATTGTTTGACTGCATTATACACAGCTTACCAAACAAATGAGAAACGTACCATTTTGATTTTTACTCAGATAAAAAAAATACAGTGTTTAAATGTAAAGGTTCACTTACTTTCGCACATCTGAAATTTTAATTAATATTTTAACTCCAGCTCACTAAAAGGTTTTGAAAGAATGTATAATTCATTTAATAAAGATTTTTCGTAATGATTATATAGTTTACTTAACATTTTTTGATTATCTGGAAGGAAGAGATTTTTTTTTAAATATTATTTAGGGATTCACGTACTTCTGGGCAGTTCTGTAAATATTGCAATATAAGTGAAAGAAAAGAGAAAAATATTACAAGAGATTACATTATAACCCAGTAACAATTCTTTCTACTTATAGAGGAAAACGTGCTTAGAATTAATATAAAGTGTCTGCAGCAATTCCCAATAATAATACAAATGTGCTCATCTGTTTATTGTGAAAAAGTTTCTGCTAAAAGACGAGGCACAAATCTTCTTATTTTTTCGTTTGTAGTCTTTGTCATGACTGCAGCCAATGAAGAAGAGTCTTCATATTCCAGCTACATTGATCCTAAGTTGAAGACTTCTTTTGGAGATGTCTTCAGTATGAGTTGGATGGAGATTACAGAGAAGGTGATGTAAGGTTATTGTAAAAAAAATCTCTGTTAATCTTCTTATTTTTTTTGTTTGTAGTCTTCGCCATGACTGCAGCCAGTGAAAAATAGGATTCAAATGTCTGCTGCTATGACAAAAGAAAGAGAAATAATATTACAAGAGATTACAATATAACCCAGCAACAATTCTTTCTACTTATAGAAGAAAACCTTCTTAGATTTAATATAAAGTGTCTGCAGCAATTCCCAATACTAATACAAATGATCTCACCTGATTATTGTGAAAAAAATCTCAGCTAAAAGATGAGGTACAAATCTTATTATTATTTTTTATTTTATTTATTTATTTATTTTCTTTTTTCTTTTTTTTTTTTTTTTTGTAGTTTTTGTTGTGACTGCAGCCAATGAAACCGAGAATTCATATGCCTGCTGCTATGACAGTGATTTGAAGACTTTTCTGGGCGATGTTTTTAGTAACATTTGGATGGAGATTTCAGAGAAGGTGAAGCTTATTTCAGAATTTTGTTTGACATTTTATGACCATTATATAGTAATCAATGTGCCATTTCCCGTTAAAAGACTGATTGATGAGGCCAAATTGTAATTTCTTTCAGGTGTCCTTGAATAAAATAACCATCCTGGAGCAATACGATATCGTCAAGAAGAAAGTGAACACAAGTCACGTGAAAAAGTTTGGAGATATGGTAATTACTTTGTGGACATAATGCAGCAAATGTTATTTATTTATGAAAACCTATATATTTAAGATCTATCTACATGTTTTTAGTCAATACCTACCCGTCCCCCCTCTCTCTCTCTCTCTCTTTATCTGTTTTAGTCAAAATTCCTCTCTCTTTTATTATTAACACTCTCTTTCTAGCTATCTATAATTTGTCCTTGTCTTTATATCTATGTTTGATCAATAAGTCTCTATTTCTGTGTATGTGTTTGATCAATTTACTTATGAAACTGTATACATTGAGGGGATCGATCTATCTATGCTTGGTATCTATCTACCAATATTTGGTCAATACCTATCTATTCTCTCTCTCTCCCTCTCTCTCTCTCTCTCTCTCTCTCTCTCTCGAGCGCTTTCTGTTTCGACAATATCTGTTTTTTCTTTCTCATTTTCTATGATTATTCAAAAGCTATTTATTTATCTATATATCTATCTATCTAGGCGTGTTCATTTTTCTTTATCTATCTTTCTATCTATCCATATATATATATATATATATATATATATATATATATGCCTCTTTTCATTATCTATGCTTGGTTAATATCTATGTGTTTACTACTATCTATGTTTAGTTATTATATGTCATTCTCTCTCTGTGTGTCTCTCTCTCTCTCTCTGTTTCTCTCTCTCTCTCTCGCACGCGCACTTTCTATGTTTCGTCAATATTTGTTTTTTCTTTCTCAATTACTATGATAATTCAAATGCTTTTATTTATCTATATATCTATCTATCTAGGCCTGTTCATTTTTCTTTATCTATCAATATATATATATATATATATATATATATATATATATATATATATATATATATATATATATATATATATATGTCTATTTTCATTATCTATCTATGTTTGGTTAATATCTCTCTGTTTATCTCTATCTATGTTTAATTATTATATGTCATTCTCTCTCACTCTCTCTCTCTCACACACACACACACACACACACACACTATGTTTGGTCAATATATTTCATTCCCTTTCTATCTATCTCATGTCAATATCTGTCTATCTCTCCTTTTATCTAGCTATTGATGTTTTGTCAATATCTGTCTATCTATTTGTTATAGCGTACCTGTGGACGATAATGAGCATGTCCCAATTCCTGTAAATACAGTGGTGTATACGGTATGTTGTCTTCCGCTTGGGATTCACTTCCAAGTGTGCTGGTCAAACTCTCTGCATCCGAATCCCCAGAGGAGGTTATGTCGAAGGGCAGAGTTTCGTCTAGGGAAACAGCTACCCGACCCCGCTTATTTTTTACGTGGGATATGGGGAATTTTTGGCCCAGGCTACGGGCTCGGATACTCCACAATTCACTTGCGAATCACTTCTAGCGCACCATTAGAAGTTGATTAGTTACTACACGCCGCGGGCGAACATTGTATGTTGTTCCTGTTATAAGTATTATCGTTCATTTCTAACCTTCCTTTTAGTTATTCTTATTCAGTGACCTTTTCCTAGGTTACAACACTATGGATCGAATGAAAGATTCAACTGAATATTACAAAGAAAACACATATAGCATAACAAGTGGAGGAAAGAGAATATATCCCAATGGATCAAATAAAGGCTTGTCACCCATGATTCACAATGAAAGATACAGAACATGACAAGATGAGGAAAGAGAATATATCCCAAAGTATCAAATAAAGGATTTTCGTTTAATATTCACAATGAAAAAGAGAGAATGTGAAAAGAGGAGGAAAGAGAACATATATCAGTGGATCAAATAAAGATATTTCGTTCATCATTCAAAATTATCGTTCATTCTCAAGCATCGTTTGAGTAAGCTGCCTCTAGTTTACAACACTATTTATGCTATTTATTTATTTTCCTGTCGATGTTTTGTTAATATCTAAGTTTTGTTCATATCTATCTATCTATCTATCTATCTATCTATCTATCTATTCCCTGTTCCTATCTATCTATCTATCTATCTATCTATCTATTTATCTATCTATCTAAGTCTGTTCATATCTATCTATCTATCTCTGTTCATATCTATCTATCTATCTATCTATCTATGTATATCTGTTTTGTCACTATCTGTGTATGTATATTTGGTCAATATCTACGTATCTATTTATTTATCTATCAGTTGCTTTTATCTATCTCATATATTTCATATTTCTTTGTTTTTCAGTCCATTGGAAAAATGAAACTCTCTAACTTCCTAGGTTCACAATCTCATCTACAAACACCAGGATACATTTCTGAAATCCCAGATATACTATTTGTTGTAAGTTAAAATCTAACATTTTTTCTTTCAATCTCACTCTATCCCTATATATATATATATATATATATATATATATATATATATATATATATATATATATATATATTTGAATAAAAACACAATAAATTCGAACAACATCTAGCCGACACATTGGAGTTAAAAATTAAAAATAAGAATTTGAAATGCTACATATGACACATTCATACCCTCTTTCCCACCTCACTTCCTCACTTCGTTAATTTTACGTATACTTGATGAGGTCCGTCAAAAATGTGTGAATTTCTTTTCATTTTTCATTTCAATTTTTGGAAGTAAAGTCTGATGATCCAGAGCCCTGTTAAAGGGGTTACGGTGAAATAATTTATTACATAGAACCTTAACGTGTCTGTTTTTATTCAAACATATCTGCTCTGAATTTTACATTGAGCTCTCCGGATATCAACCTCCTCGGGTCTACCCATACGGATTACCTAAGTTTGCATAAACTATATATATATATATATATATATATATATATATATATATATATATATATATATATATATATATATATTTCAATAAAGGTGCAATTAATTTATAAATTCATGAATCATTCATACAAAAAACAAATACAGAGGTTAATGATTTAATTGGCGAGAATCCATCGTCGCAAACAATTCAAATAAGATACATAAACCCCGAACCTGTACATGAATGATATGATCCTCGTTTATAAATTTCAGTTGCATCAGGTCTTTTAATTTTTACAATATATGTATGGTTTGCGACGATGGGTTCTCGCCTATTAAATCATTAACCTCTGTATTTGTTTTTTGTATGAATGATTCATGAATATATATATATATATATATATATATATATATATATATATATATATATATATATATATATATATATATGGAGAGAGTGACAAACACAGTCAGAGATTTTGCATTGATGCTCACACTGAGGTGGAAACTGCTCATCACTATACAATATTGATTCCTGTCTCTGTATTGTAGTTATAAATATTCTTCAGCCTGTGTGTGGGCTGAAAATTTGGTAGTTTGATCTATTTGCTATTACTTGATATCAAGTACCTCTCGTAGCTGAGCATATACTAATCAGCTGACCTTATCTTGGTCAAACCCAAACAAAATATTATCAAGCAAACAATGCAAAATTAAAATTATCCTTTCAAACATCAGAACGTGTAATTTGTAACAAAGATGTGTTTAATAGATATAGCAGTGTTTATAATACTGCTTTAAAAAACGATGGTTACAAGTACATTGAAATCGAGTAGAAACATGATAATAGCTATATAAGGAAATGAAATAAGATTAGGAAATCATTTGGTACACACCCCCATCTAAGCAATTGGTCAGTACTATAAAATTTTAAAGATACACAATAATTAAATTTGAAATTAATTTTTAAAATATTTGATAATAATGCACACTCTCATATAAATACTGTTAAAATATTAACCAATGTAGTTGCAACAATTCTAACGATTGCCCATGACGAAACAAATGTTTGACTAACTCCCTTGTTTAAGTACTATTTCTAAAATAGAAAATCTGATTATTGAAAAATGTTATATTATAAGCACTAAAATTCTGTTAAGTCCAGGTGATACCAACATATATTATCCTTCACTAACAGTATTTGTAAAATAATACATCTCTTTCTAAATATTTTTGCAATTTAAAGGAAACTAATGAACTCCTACGGTAATGTGGAAATTTAAAAAAAAGCTAGAACATGTCAATCTTTAAATGGACCTTGATTCTTGTGCTTACAGGAGAAACTAGAAATTTTCAAATTGTCTACTGACAAATCTTCATTACATCAAAGAAGTGAATTAACTGTAAATCGTAGACATTTTATCGTAAAATATGTTTAAGCATTGAATTTGATAATATTTTTTCTTATCGCCATAATTAGTAGATCAACTGCGGTGTACATTATATGACTTACTATTTTATTTGTAAGATATATTTAGATTTAATATCGATCTGTATTGGTGTTTAGTACATGTCTTATATTGGTGTACATTTGCTTAGTTAGTATTATTAACATGTTACATTGATTAGTTAGTATTATTAACAAATTATATGGATTCTATTTACTTAATGAATGCATAGACCTTTTAATTGTGAACTACAAAATTTTATTTAGGAAGCTGACTGATCATATAACTTGTTAGCATTATGATAAATTACATCCCTACCCCTTTCCCTTTAACTTCTTGTAAAAAGTGAACACAATACTTTTATATAATTTACGAAATAATGAAACCATTTGTATTTGTCCTGAAAAGTAATTAAGTAAACATTTATATGCAGACAATTGCATGTCTTGACCCATATATGTAAGTACTAAGATCCATTTAAAATTAATATAGCTCTGTATTGAAGACGATTAAGTATTATCAACATCTTGAATTTAGAGCTGGTAACACCTGATTTGTTAATCACAGTAAAAACCCCAACCTTCCTTTTAATTATGTTTCTTTTCTTTTGAAAAAACAAGTGGTATTCTGAAATTATTTTTTAGAAGGAATTTTGAAATTAAATTTATCCTTCGCTAGGCAGTACTTTATCATCCTTAGAGGAGATACATTTGTATTCTTGAAACACAAATGCTATTGTGTAGCGTTGTTTAACAAATGCTATTGTGTAGCTTTGTTTTGTTTTAATCTCCTGTAATATATATATATATATATATATATATATATATATATATATATATATATATATATATATATATATATATATGATAAAATTATAGTTTTAAGGTATGCGATAATTATTGGTTAAAGTGCTCAATATCGTTAATACAGTGTGTATAATTGTTAAAGTAGACATTAAAATGAACAAAAGTTTCCAAGCAGTAACAATGTGTTTTATGGATGGATTACACACACACAGATATATATATATATATATATATATATATATATATATATATATATATATATATATATATTTTGAACAATAAGAATTAAAAAATTAAAATATTAAAATCCTCACACACTGGGTTGTAGATTAATATTCTTTCGTTTTTTTATTATTATTCCATTTAGATTCCTCGACTAGTTTCGGCCGAAATGGCCATCATCGGGAGGAGAAATATTTCTGCTTGCTGCTAGCACTAATATATATATATATATATATATATATATATATATATATATATATATATAGGTTTTATAGGTGGCCTTCAATCTGTCTCGTGAATAACATATTTTCCAAGCACATCTTTTCTTATATGCACTAGAAATGTCTTCTCTTTCTTCCTTATGTCAAGTATAAGTATCCTTTTTATCTCCATTTCCTCTCAAAACTTGTCGCTCATGTGTTCAGTCCATGGCATTCTCAGCATCCTTCTGTAGAACCACATTTCTGCTGTTTCAAGTCTATACATCATATTTAAGGTGACTGCCCAGAATCCATTGCCATATAGGAGAATAGATATTACGTCACAGTTCAGTACTCTTTTCTTTGTTTCTTACACGGTTCTCCTGTTTCTTAATACTCTGCTTAGCTTTTGGAATGCATCTTTGGTCATCCCAATGCGTCTTCAGATTTCAGTATTTCCCTTTCCGTCCTCTGTTAAATCAGTTTTCAAAAATTTAAATATTTGTACTTCATGTTTATTTTAGCATCCCCAATTTGTAATTTAGATTTGTGGCTGCCCCTTTTGCTAACAACCAAGCATTCTGTCTTCCTGCAGCTAATGTTTACGCCTTTCTTCTCGCTTTCCTTTACTAACTTGTACTTTTCTTTCCGTGACAGCGATCAAAACTGTGTCATCTGCATATCTTATTTTGCTAAGATTATAGCCTCTAATAACGATTCCTAGTAGGACTTCTAATTAACTAAGAAACGCTTCGCTGTCTAGGTTGAATAAATCCGGTGTTACGAATCCAGAAAAATATCCTGGTCCTGTACGCGTTAACAAGAATCGCCGATCAGGATGATAGAGTAAAAATTTAAATAAAAGCATTGAATAATAATAATAATAATAATAATAATAATAATAATAATAATGAAAATAATAATAATAATAATAATAATAAAAATAATAATAACAATAATAATAATAATAATAACAACAACAACAATAATAATAATAATAATAATAATAATAATAACTTTTTATTCTTTGTTTCCTTTCAGTTTTCCAATTCCAGCGATTCGGATGATTGGATACTGGAGATATTCAGAAGGAAATTGGAAAAGACAAGCACACAACAGGAAAAAGAAGACCTTAGAAGATATTTTTCTAAATATTTTGAGGTAAGTTTTGAGATTTGACAATGTTCCATTGACATTGTTAAAGTGTTCTCTTTAGATCTTTCCAGGACACAGAAAAATATGAATGTCAGATTTGTGTCAAAGACAAGTCTGTTGGCTGGTTGATGTTTTTGGTTGGATGGTTAATACAATGACATACCATTCCTTGTTAGATCATTTAATGCGAAAGACCATTCTTAAAGAATAAAAATCAGACGGAATTAATAAAGAAATTGACATAGGTTCGGTTTTATATGAGAATCAAAATATTGACGTGGATCTGATTTACATTAGACTAAAGAAAGTTAAACTTATTTCGGATTTTATATTGGAGTTAAAAAGGTTAACATTGGTTTTGCACTAGAATATAAAACGTAGGCATATGTAAGTTCAACATCGGTTTTACATGAGAGTCAAAAAGTTAGCGATATGTTTGATTTTACTCTACACCATGGCTCCTTAACCTATGGTAAATGGACCCCATACGGATTAAAATTAATTAATTAATTAAAAATTATGTTGCCGCTGGATATGGCAAATACCCGCTTGGGCACTTTGACATAGTGTAATGTTTAACAAGCTTGTCTTGCTTAATCTGTTACGACTGAATAAGAGTTCGATCCTACCTAAGCCACCAGTACCTTCGGCTTCGTGCCAACTCGTTTATCCTATGCAAATCCATGGATATTTGACGTCGAGTAATAATTAAGATGCTTGTCTTCCTACATTTACGACAGAGTATATTTATGTTGCCGCTGGTCACTATGAATGCCAGCCTGTAAGCTTGTCATTACGAAGGTTGTACCAAGAGTAGAAAGTTGTTCAAAAAAGGTAGAAAAGTGTGCCAATCATCAGCTGTGGGCTGCTTGGCTAATATTAAACTGCCAAGGGCAGATAATCATAAATTATCTTATTTCACACCATTCTCATATTTCACGTATATGCGTATATGAGTATTTGTGCATTATATTTGTACATGTGTAAGTATTTGCGTAAATATGTATGTACGTATGCATTTATTTATATATATATATATATATATATTTAATTAATTCATATATATATATATATATATATATATATATATATATATATATATATATATATATATATATATACTTAAGGGTGCTGGGGGTATGAACAGACTTGAGTAAGAAAATTACGCTCCCAAGTTACCTTCCCTCAATGTTGGAGAAGGAAATTCGACGGCATCAATATATTGCTACCTTCTGCATACTCAGTTGTAAGGCGCTTTGTAGTGAAGTTCAACCCTAACCCTAACACTGCCCATTTAATTCACGTTGTCATACTGTCTTTCATGGATCCAAGCTCGTACGTGCTGATCAATCCTGGCCGGCTGGCCGCCCGCCTCATCCACAAAAGCCACTATAAATATTCTAATACATTTCATGCACATTTTGATCCTTACCTTGTTGGATCAAAGCTGGTAGGTGCTGATCAATGCTAGCCATAAGTATCTGGTTCAAAATCAACTGTAAATATTCAGATATATTTAACCAAATTTTCATACAGGACTTAATGGAGCCAAGCTTGTAGGGGCTGATCAATCTTAGCCGCCAAGCACATCTTTAAAATCCACCACAAATCTTCTGATACATTTATATATATATATATATATATATATATATATATATATATATATATATGCCAATGTCACTAACAATCTTGATCAGTTTTTATCGATCTGACATTTTTTATATCTCTTTGTCTTTCAGTTCATTAGGAATATGAAAATCTCTGATTTCCAAGATTTAAAAGCTAATCTACAAACATCAGCAGTTAATTCTGCAGTCCCAAATGAATTATTTGATGTAAGTTAAAATCTAACACTCTTGCTTCAATCTCAATCTATCCCATTATATATATATATATATATATATATATCAAGTACCTCTCGTAGCCGAACATACGCTCATCCGCTGACCTTATTTTGGCTACTCCGAAACCAAATATTATCAAACAAACAATGGAAAAGGATGCAAGTTACGCTTTAATCAAGTATAGAAAACATGATGATAGCGATCTCTGTGAAAGAAATAGGAATAGGAAAATCATTTGGTTCACACCCTCATTCAACCAATTAGGCACACACCCCGATTCTACCAATTAGGTCCACAACCCCATTCAACCAATTAGGTCCCATCCTCCATTCAACCAATTAGCTACACACCTCCATTCAACCAATTAGCTACACACCTCCATTCAACCAATTAGGTACCACACCTCCATTCAACCAATTAGCTACACACCTCCATTCAACCAATTAGGTACCACACCTCCATTCAACCAATTAGGTTCCATCCTCCATTCAACCAATTGGTTAGTACTAAATTAAATCAGAATTCCTCCATTTAATTAATAAACATTTTCATGACTTCTTTTCTCATTATATACACTAAAAATGTCTTTTGTTTCTTCCTTATGGCATTCTTAGCATCCTTCTGTAGAACCACATTTCTGTTGCCTCAATCTATACTTCATCTTTGAGGAGATTGCCCAGCATTCACTGCCATATAAGAAGACAGATATTACGTAAAATTTCAGTTCAGTACTCTTTTCTTTGATTTTAACGAAATGTTTCTCTTTCTTAATAAACCACCTATAGATAGATAGATAGATAGATAGATAGTTATAAGTATTTTTTTAAAAATTATATATATCATATATACTATATATACACTAGAAATGTCTTCTGTTTCTTACTGATGTTAAATATCATTTTTTTGTCTAAATTTTCTCTCAAACCTTGACGTTGCTTACATGTTTTGTCTATGTTTTTTGTTTCCGTGATGCTCACAAAACAGTGTCATCTGCATATCTTGTTTTGCTAAGATTATAGCCTCTAATAATGAATCCTAGTAGGACTTCTGATTCACTAAAAAAAACGCTTCGCTGTATAGATTGAATAAGTCCGGTGTTAGGAAACCATAACAAATACACTGGTCCTCTTGATGCTAACAAAAATCGCCGATAAGGATGATATAGTAATAATTTAAAGAAAAACAATGAAATTCATCATCCGAAAAGAAAAAAAATTATTCGATCGAAATTGTATAAAAAAGCTAAATAAAAGCACCTTGTCTGTAATTTTCAATGAAATGTGCATGAAAGAAGGATTGCTGCCTAAATATACACACACACACACACACACACACACACACATATATATATATATATATATATATATATATATATATATATATATAGAGAGAGAGAGAGAGAGAGAGAGAGAAAGAGAGAGAGGTAATAAAAGTATTTTTTTAAATTATATATATTATATATACTATATATACACTCGAAATATCTTGTTTCTTCCTTATGTTAAGTATATTTTTGTCTCTATTTGCTCTCAAACCTTTTCATTACTTATATGTTCTGTCTTTTTTCTTTCTGTGATGCTAAGAAAACAGTGTCATCTGCGTATCTTATGTTGTTAAGATTATAGCATCTAATAATGATTCTTGGTAGGATTTCTAAATTTCTAAGGAACGCTTCGCTGTATAGATTGAATAAGTCCGGTATTACGAAGCCATAACAAATATTCTGGTCCTATTCATGTTAACAAAAATAGCCGGTAAGGATGATAAAGTAATAATTTAAATAAAAACACTAAAAAAGTAATAATAATAATAATAATAATAAATGAAACTGTGTTTGGCGATTTTCATTCATTTTGTATTCTCTGTTTACTTTCAGTCCTCTAATTCCGTCAATACTCGTGAGGTGGCGATAGAGAATTTGATAAATAATTGGAAAAAGGCAAGCACACCACAGGAAAAAGAAGACATCAAAAGTAATCTTCATGAATATTTTAAGGTGGGTTTTGACATTCGACAATGACCAATTTGTTGCAGTTTTTTGAATATGTGTACTAGTGAGCCAGTCAAAATGAGCTGACTCATTTTATAGTCCACCAAGAGAAGGGTTAACCAATCAGAAAGCTCAAAATATTAAATGCGACGTGTATAAAGGCAGCCATTTTGTTTTTTCTCCCAAAATATCGTCACTGCCAACCTGATATCGAAGACTTAAAGAATTACTTAACAGCCGCTACTTTCTCTGAATCTTCACTGCCAACCTCTGATATTGAACATATTACGGACTTCACTGGATTCCATATTCAGAGAATACTGCAAACATGGTCAACACAATTGACAATCTTGAAGTGTTCTGTTTAGATCTTGGCAGGACACAGACAAATATGACTGTCAGAATTGTGTCCATGACAAATTCTTTGGCTGGTTGGTTGGTTGTGTCGTTAATACAATGACATATCATTCCTTGTTGTCTTATTAAATACCAAAGACAATTCTTAAGGGAGAAAATCAGACGAATTAATAGACAGGTTGACGTAGGTTCGGTTTTCGCATGAGAATCAAAATGCTGACGTCAATCAGGTTTACATTGGAGTAAAAAAATATTGACATAAGATTGACTTTGCACTAGAATAATGGAAAGTAGGCATAGGTAAGTTGGACACCAATTTTACATGAGAGTCAATAAGATACAGATATGTCTGATTTTACTCTAGAGCAGGTTTTCTTAACCTGTGGTAAATGGACCACATACGGATCCATCTATGGGTTTTGCGGATTAGATGAAAATTAATATTTATATTCGTTATATAACTATTGTCTCAATCAATGGTTTCCCATTGAAAGAAATAAAATTAAACACATCCTGCAACTGGTTGAAAGAAAACGCTTCAAGCGACTACTTACAGTGCCGACCGCTTGGTGTCTCTTGAGTTGCTGTCGAGTCCATGTTTACAACTTAAACAACCGCCATCTTTTGTCACTCCATGAGAGCAAGTGATAATTATCAACTTCTAGGGTTTATTACGACTTGATTATCTTCTCATATATTAGTGAGAATTGATTGATTACAATTTCTTTCAAGATATAGATATGTCTGGTTTTACGCTAGAGTAGGGTTTCTTAACCCGGGTTAAATGGACACCATAGGGATCAATTTTTGTAGATCAGAAAAAATTAAAATTTATATTAATTACCTAAACCTTGTTTCTATTGAAGGTTTCCTATTGCAAAAAATAAGAGTAAACACATCCTGCCACTGGTTGAAAGAAAACGCCACCAATCACTACTTACAGTGAGAACCCCTAGGCGTCTCTTGACTTGATGCTGGGTCCATGTTTATGATTTAAACGTTTTTCATTATTGTACGCGCGACCCCCATCTTATTCAGATATATTTAATGCACATTTTCATAATGGCCTTGATGAATCCAAGCTGGAACTTTGCCACCAGCCTAATCTTAAAAATCAACTAGAACTTTTCTGATACATTTAAAGCACATTTTCATAATTGGCTTGATGGCTCAAAACTTAGCAAGCCTAGCTATCAAACTCATCTTCAAAATACACTATAAATATTCAGTTATATTTAATGCACATTTTCATACTGACCTTGATTGATCCCAGCAGGCATGTGATGATCAATATAAGCTGGCAATTTCTTCTTAAAATCGATTATAAATATTCACAGATATTTAATGCCTATTTTCAGGCTTATTGATCCTTCATGTATCAAAGCTTGTACATGCTGAAGAATCCTAGCCATAAACCTCATTTTAAAAATCCATTATAGATAAGTTTACCTAATATTGTTCAAATCTGTCTACAATTTTTCATATCTAGCTATCTCTGTATCTATGTTATGTCATCATCTCTCTATTTATCCATCTATCTATCGATATTTTATAAATATCTATCTATAAACACATGCCACACCCCACATTTGTTGATATCTCTCTATCTGTCGGTTTCTCTTTTGTCAATGTCTATATATATATATATTTGGTCAATATCTATCTATCTTGATCTGTTTTTATCTATCTCATATCTTTCGGATAACTTTACCTTTCAATCCACTGGGAAAAAGAAACTCTCTGATAATTTGCGACCTTCAGAATGTTATCTACATACGGCAGAAGATAATTCTGCAATCCCCAATGCAAAATTGGATGTAAGTTTAAATCTATTATTCTTGCTTCAATCTTTATCTATCCCAGTATATATATATATATATATATATATATATATATATATATATATATATATATAGAGAGAGAGAGAGAGAGAGAGAGAGCCCTATATTCACGATGAAAGATACAGAACGTGATAAGATAAGGAAAGAGAATATATCCCAATGGATTAAATAAAGGCTTTTCTTTCAACATTCACAATGAAAGATACAGATCGTAACAAGATGAGGAAAGAGAATATATCCCAAAGTATCAAATAAAGGATTTTCGTTTAATATTCACAATGAATAAGAGAGAATGTGAAAAGAAGAGGAAATATATATATCAGTGGATCAAATAAAGATATTTCGTTCATCATTCAAAATTATCGTTCATTCTCAAGCATCGTTTGAGTAAGCTGCCTCTAGTTTACAACACTATTTATGCTATTTATTTATTTTCCTGTCGATGTTTTGTTAATATCTAAGTTTTGTTCATATCTATCTATCTATCTATCTATCTATCTATCTATCTATTCCCTGTTCCTATCTATCTATCTATCTATCTATCTATCTATCTATCTAAGTCTGTTCATATCTATCTATCTATCTCTGTTCATATCTATCTATCTATCTATCTCTGTTCATATCTATCTATCTATCTATCTATGTATATCTGTTTTGTCACTATCTGTGTATGTATATTTGGTCAATATCTACGTATCTATTTATTTATCTATCAGTTGCTTTTATCTATCTCATATATTTCATATTTCTTTGTCTTTCAGTCCAATGGAAAAAGGAAATTCCCTGATTTGCAAAATTCACAATCTGAATTACATACACCAGAAGATAATTCTGCTATCCCAAATGCAAAATTGGATGTAAGTTTTAATCTATCATTCTTTCTTCAATCTCAATATTCTTCAATATATATTTGTGTGTGTGTGTGTGTTGTGTGTGTGGAAAGAGACAGTCAGAGAGAGAAAGAGAGAGCGATTTTGCATTGATGATCACACTGAGGTGGAAACTTATCATTAACATCTAATGTTGATTCCTGTCTCTGTACTAAAGTTTTAAATACTATTCGACGTGTGTTCACACTGAAAATTTGGGAGTCTTATTATTACTTGATCTCAAATACCTCTCGCTGCTGATATGGTAATATGGATTTACATTTGCTTAGTTAGTATTATTAACATCCTTCATGGATTAGTACTTATTGACTATGGTCAATACTATCTCTATCTATAAAAGGCAGGATGTGTGTGTGCGTGTGTGTGTGCGTGTGTGTGTGTAACGAATGCACAGCCGCAATTTTCGACGGATTTGAACCAAAATTTACATGCACATGCTCCAAGTTAGTGGGAAGGCCAAGACTGACTTTGCATTTCCCAACTCCCATCGATAGTGGAAATAATCGATTTTTTCATGCTTCTACGGCAGTTTTTATGTAGTTTGCGGCCATTTTGTACTGGCCAGAGTGAGAGCCAATAGACGGCTGCCACGAATAGGCAGGAAGATTCTATTGGCCAACATGAGAGCTAACAGCTAAAATCGATAGCTGCATTCGTCAGAAGTGGGAAAAATTTAAATCTGCATGGCACTTTACTCCAATTGGCTCATTCGCTTTCTTAAACTTAACGTTAATCCTGATTCAGCAAAACTGGGTTGGGTGTGAAAAATATTTGTTGTTAACATTCTTTTTTCATTCGTTTTTTCCAGTTACGAGTCCTTTTTTAAAGCTGATCGTTTTGTGTTCATTTTGTTTAGTTCTTTTTTCGTAACAGATTTAATGTTTAGTATAGAGCTTAGAAAAAATTCGCAGTGTGAGATAGGCAAGGAATAAGGCATGTAGCAACATCAGCACGGCAAAGGGCACTCCTTTAAAGGCAAGGAAGGGCAAAAATATTTTAAGTCAAGTGATAGCGATTGCTGTATGAGTCGTATGATTTTTGAATCAAGCACGGGCAACGCCGGGCCATCCTGCTAGTAAGGTTATAAAGATACACAATAATTAAATTAGAAACCAATTTTTAAAATATTTGATAATAATGCACACTCTCATTTAATACTGTTAAAAATATTAACCAATGTAGTTGCAAGAATTTTAATGATTGCCCATGCCATATTTATTGGTTAAAGTGCTCAATATCGTGTCATGAGCCTTACAAAAAATTTTTCAGATCGTTTGAATTTAACGCTAGTCGCATTTTGTTTGTTGATTACGGTAAATTAATCGTTCACTCGGCAATGGTTTTCCATCACCTGAAGAGACATATTTGTACTTTTCAAAGACGATTGCTATTGTGTAGCGATTTTTAACATGTATTTTGTTTTAATCTCCTATGATAATTATATATATATATATATATATATATATATATATATATATATATATATATATATATATCATAGATAGTGTTTTATTAATATAAGTAGACATTGAATGAACACAAGTTTCCCAGAGGCGACAGTGTGTTTCATATATGGATTACACTCATACACACTCCGCTCTCCAGCCTTTGTTGGCAATAGGTTTAGTAGAAGGAAACTCTGAATTCAGACAAGTTAAAACGGTAGACACATTTCTGTGTTCAAAAATCCTACTTGTCGTGGAAACCAGATATGAAAGAACTTGTAGAAGAATTGGTCAAAGAAGAAGGATTATCTCACGTGTATCCGCTTTCCTTAATTTGGGATTTAACCGAACATTTGTGAAATATCAGCAGTTGAATGGTCAACATGATAAAGACTTAGCCATCTTGTGATGAAAAGAAAAGTGAAACTAAACGAAAATCAGATGCAAAATCAAAAAGGAAAACATTAAATCAAAGGTAAGAAGGAGAAATGAACAAAGAGGACCTCAATGGACAGTTTCCATTCAATGTGTTTGAAAGTACATACTAAAGTTAAAAAGGTAGGCATAGTTCTAATTTCGATAATCCTGCTTGCTGCGGAAACTAGATATGAAAAATCTTGAAGAAGAATTGGTCAAAGAAGAAGGATTATCTCAAGTGTATCCGCTTTCCTTAATTTGGGATTTAACCGAACATTTATGAAATATTAGCAGTTGAATGGTCAACATGATAAAGACTTAGCCATCTTGTGATGAAAAAAAAAACTGAAACTAAATCAGATGCAAAATCAACAAAGAAAGTAAATGAAAGTCAACAAGGACAAATGTAAAAACAGGAACTCAATGGACAAATTCCATTCAAAGTACATACTTTCGGGATGTAGGCAATCATGGCTCTCCACAATTTTCTGCCGTTTGTAGCCCTTAATAGATTTTACCATTTTCCTATTTATCCTAAACCCTGTCCTGTATGTTATGCGTTCTTTTCCTTTCTCCTGTTTGCCTTCAATCTGTCCTTTGAGTATCAAATTTTCCAAGTCTTCTTTTCTCATTATACGCACTAGAAATGTTAATTATAAATATCCATTTTGTCTCCATTTGTTCTCAAACCTTGTCGTTGCTCTCATGTTCATTCCATGGCATTCTTAGCATATTTCTGAAGAAACTACATTTCTGTTGCTTCAAGTCTCTACTTCATCTTTGAGGAGATTGCCCAGCATTCACTGATGTATAGGAGAATAGATACCACGTAACAGTTCAGTACTCTTTTCTTTGTTTCTTACGAAGTTTTTTTTTTCTTAATACTCTGCTTAGCTTTTAGAAAACATCATTGTCTATCGCAATGCACCTTCAGCTTTCAGTGTTGCGCTTTCTCTGTTAAATCAGTTTACAGATATTTACATATTTGTTTTTTTTTTTTGTTTTTTTTTTTGTTTTTTTTAAGCATTTCACCCCAAGCCAGGCGGGAAGCCACTAGGACGCAAGGGGTTACAGAAAATTTAGAGCAAGATCAGATAGGAGTGATAGAAGAAAGGATGAGGGTAGTGGATAGATCAAGGCAACAGGAGATGTCGATTGACATTACACTTGAATAGCTGGAGATTATAGCTCACAGGGAAACAGGAAAAGGGAAGGGAGTTCCACAGGCGAGAGGTGCGAGACATGAAGCTATTGGAGTAAAAGAGACTGCTACATTTAGGAGTTTCGACAGTGAAGGAGTGAGAGCGGGATGCCAGCCTCGTAAGGCGCTGGAACGTCTGGCGTAATGACGTCTGGGAACCAGCGAATGCAGCTCCTCGGAGCAATTTCCATGATACTTCATGTTTATTTTAGTATCCCCATTTTGTAATTTGGATTTGGGGCTGCCCCTTTTGCTAACAACTATTCGTCCTGTTTTCTTGCAACTGACGTTTAGTCCTTTCTTCTCGTTTCCCTTCATTCACTTCTCTAAAAGACTTTGTAGTTTTCTTTCCGTAACTGTTACAAAACTGTGTCATCTGCGTATCTTTTTTTGTTAAGATTATAGCCTCTAATAATGATTAAATCTCTCAGAATCGCTTCTCTCTTTAAGTTGAGTAAGTCCGTTGTTAAGAAACCATAAAAAAATGGTCCTCTTTATGTTAACAAGAATCACCGATATGGATGATACGGTAAGAATTTAAATGAAAACACAGAAAAAGTAATAGTTCTTTCTGTTTTATTCATTCTATTTGCTTTCAGTTCTCCAATTCCATCAATTTACACAATCGGATACTGGGGATATTCATAAAGAAATTGGAAAAGGCAAGCACACAACAGGAAAAAGAAGGCTCCAAAAGTATTTTTTCTGAATATTTTGAGGTGAGTTTTTCAGATTTGACAATGCTCCATTGATATTGTTGAGGTGTTCTCTTTAGATCTTTCCAGGACACAGAAAAATATGAATGTCAGATTTGTGTCAAAGACAAGTCTGTTGGCTGGTTGATGTTTTTGGTTGGATGGTTAATACAATGACATACCATTCCTTGTTAGATCATTTAATGCGAAAGACAATTCTTAAAGAATAAAAATCAGACGGAATTAATAAAGAAATTGACATAGGTTCGGTTTTATATGAGAATCAAAATGTTGACGTGGATCTGGTTTACATTAGACTAAAGAAAGTTAAACTTATTTCGGATTTTATATTGGAGTTAAAAAGGTTAACGTTGCTTTTGCACTAGAATATAAAACGTAGGCATGTGTAAGTTCAACATCGGTTTTACATGAGAGTCAAAAAGTTACCGATATGTTTGATTTTACTCTACAGCATGGCTTCTTAACCTATGGTAAATGGACCCCCTACAGATTAAATTTAATTAATTAATTAAAATTATGTTGACAAAAACCCGCTTGCGCACTTTGACATGGTGTAATGGTTAACAAGCTTGTCTTGCTTAATCTGTTACGACTGAATAAGAGTTCGTTCCTACCTAAGCGACTAGTACCTTCGTCTTTGTGTCAACTCTAAACTATCCTATGCAAATCCATGGATATTTGACGTCGAGTATTAATTGGGAAGTTTGTCTTGCTTAATCTGATATTTCTGTATATTTTAAGGTGAGTTTTGAGATTGACATTGTTGAAGTGTTCTGTTTAAATCTTGCCAGGACCCAGAAAAATATGAATGTCAGATTTATGTCCTAGACAAGTTCGTTGGTTGGTTGGTTGGTTAATTCAATGGCATATCATTCCATGGTGCGTTATTTAATGCCAAAAACAATATTTACAGTATAAAACTCAGACGGAATTAATAGACACGTTGAACTATGTTCGGTTTTATTTGAGAATCAAGATGTTGACCTCGATCTGGTTTTGCATTAGACTTGAAAAGTTAAACTTATTTTGGATTTTATATTAGAATCAAAAAAGTTGACATATGTTTGGTTTTCCACTAGAATAAAAAAAGGTAGGCATAGGTAAGGACGACATCAGTTTTACGTGAGAGTCAAAAAGGTACAGATATGTTTGGTTTTACTCTAGAGCAGGATTTCTTAACCTGTAGTAAATGGATCCCATCTATGGGTTTTGTGGATTAGATAAAAATTAACATTTATATTCATTATATAAACCTTGTCTCAATCAAATGTTTCCCATTGAAAGAAATAAAAGTAAACACATGCTATCCCTGGTTGAAAGAAAACGCCCCTAGCCACTACTTACAGTGCCGACTGCTAGGCGTCACTTGAATTGCTGTTGGGTCCAGGCTTATCGTTTAAACGTGTTTCATCATTGTCTGCACGACCGCCATCTTTTGCCACTCCATAAGAACAAATGATAATTCTTAATTTCCACAGTTTATTACAATTTGATTATCTCCTCATATACTGGTGAGGATTATTTGATCACAATTTCCATCAATCATAGATGGCTGAAAAGTGATGTTTATTCAATGTGCATGAGGGTGCAGTATAGAGAAATGTACATACAAGTGTTGTAAAAAATCAATCAGACTGTGAATACATACTTGTCTACATATCTGTCTATAAAGGTCTAGATATACTACTGAGGATTATTTGATCACTATTTCTTTCAAGCATAGATGGCTGAAAAGTGATGTTTGTGCAATTTTCATGAAACATAATGAAAAATTTACAGTAATGAATAACAACGGACATCTTTGTATAAATACTTATACTAATGAAAAACATATAGTTTTGTACTACTTGCACCCCTGAAGATGATCTTGGGAAAAGATCGAAAGTACTTGGGAAAATAAAATAAAATAAATTTAAACAGCTATAGCGCATTTCTCTCATCAAGATATGGAAGGATATCCGTGAGTATGAACGGATTTTATTAAAAATTAGCAATATATATATATATATATATATATATATAAATTATCCATCTGTCTATCGACATTTTGTCTATATCTATCTATAATCTATCAATATCTATCTATTTCTTTCTCTTTCGTCAATATCTATCTATACATCGTTGGTCACTATCTATATTGATCTGTTTTTATATATCTCATATTTTCAAACCACTTTGTTTTTCAGTTCATTGCGAAAATGAAAATCTCTGACTTCCAAGGACCAGAATCTGATATTCATAATTCAAAAGTTAATTTCATAAAGGGCCTTGCATTCTTCAATGTAAGTTATAATCTAACATTCTTCTTTCAATCGCACTCTGTCTCAATATATATATATATATATACATATATATATATAGAGAGAGAGAGACAGACAGACAGACAGACAGACAGAGAGGGAGAGACAGAGACACAGACAGACAGAGATTACATATTGATTCAACAGAGTGAGTGAAAGATATACAGAGAGAGAGAGAGTTTTGCATTGATGTTCACACTGAGTTAGAAGCTGGTCAGAACGTAGGATTAGCAACAAACAAACATTTGTTTAATAAATATAGTGGTGTTTTTAATACTGCTTTAATATATATATATTTGGTACCACACATTTCTGAAATCCCAGATGTACTATTTGTTGTAAGTTAAAATCTAACATTTTTCTTTCAATCTCACTCTCTCCCAATATATATATATATATATATATATATATATATATATATATATATATGGAGAGAGTGACACGCATAAACAGTCAGTTTGCGTTGATTATCACACTGAGTTGGAAACAGGTCATCACCATGCAATGTTGATTCCTGTCTCTGTACTGTAGTTATAAATATTATTCAGCCTGTGTGTGGGCTGAAAATTTGGTAGTTTGATCTACTTGCTATTACTATTCTCAAGTACCTCTCGTAGCCGAACATATACTCATCAGCTTACCTTATCTTGGTCAAACACAAACAAAATATTTTCAAGCAAACAATGCAAAATTATCCTTTCAAACAACAGAACGTGTAATTAGTAACAAAGATGTGTTTAATAGATATAGCAGTGTTTATAATACTGCTTTAAAAAAACGATGGTTACAAGTACATTGAAATCAAGTATAGAAATCATGATAATAGCGATATAAGGAAATGAAATAAGATTAGGAAATCATTTGCTACACACCCATCTAACCAATTGATCAGTACTAAGTTAGATCAGATGTTCCTTAATTTAATTAATAAACATTTCCCTAAAAGTAATTCTTTATAAAATATTTAACAGAAACACACTAAAACTTATTCATGGCTGCATTGATAATCCTGAGAAGATTATTAATAAACATTATTAAAAAAAATTTGAAAGCAATTTAAAAAATTTTTATATTAATGCACATTTCAATATACATACTGTTGACAATATTAAACAATGTAATTGCAAGAATTCTAACGATTGCCCATTACGAAACAAATGTTTGACCAATTCTCTTTTTTTATCTAAGTACTATTTCTACAATAGAGAACCCAATTGTTGAAAAATTTTATATTGTAAGTACTAAGAATTATGATAAGACAAGGTGGTACCAGTTATCTTATCCTTCACCAATACTACATGTAAAATAGTACATCTCTTTTTAAACATTTTTGGTTTTTAAAATAAACTCCTACAGTAAAATGGAAACTTTAAAAGAAGGTAGATCTTTAAATAAACCTTGTTTCTTATACTTACATGAGAAACTAGATATTGTCAATCATATCCGCAAAAGTCATCTTAAATATCGAAAATAAATATTCAGATACATTTAATGCACATTCTCATACAGACATCGATGGATACAATCTGGTACCTGCTGATCAAAACTTTGCATGGTTATTTAAAAGCAGAAAATATTTTCTGATTGTAAGAATTTGTGTAAGGACGGGGGGAGAATAATGGTTTTTCTAATTAACCCATAGCTGGGGTAGAACCGACACGAATGGACATGTTCTCCAATTAAAAATTCTGTGCTGTTATCCATCATCATCATCATCTTGCGGCCTCGGCCGAGATTGAACTCACTACACCTCTTCAGTATTCCCTATCTGTCATAGCACCTAAAAGATCTTCCTTAGGGATCAATGTGTCTCGTTTTATCCTATCTGGAAAGGTTAACTTGCGTGATCGATTGTCAGATGATGGGTGCCTCCAGAGTACAAATGATGACACAAGTTCATCTGTGTCACGTGCACAATGCCCGGCGAACTGGACACGTCTTGCAAACTAAAGTTGATACTCTCGGCAAGTCTCCATATATCATTTCTAGAGTTGGGTGTTTTCGCCATGATTGTTGCGAATGTTAATTGGCATACACTCAGTTTTGGTTTCATTTAGGTGAAGACCTGCACAGTTAGCTGCTGATTCAAGAGAAGAAAGGAATGCTTGGGCACTAATGAGGTTGTCAGACAACAGTGCAATGTCATCAGCAAAATCAGCATCGGTGATGTAAAGTGCAGAATGACGTGAGCTTCTTCTAGGCTGATACATCAGTCCATTTTCTTTGATTGTATCCACTGATATACGCATGATGTGGTCTATTACAATGATGAAAAGGAAAGGTGAAAGTGTGTCACCTTGGAGAATGCCAGCCAGAATATCGAAAGGTTCTGTTTCTCCATCTGGGTTCAGGACAGTGGCCTGTCTGTTGGTATACAATACTTTGATTGCTTCAATGATTTCTACTGGTATGCCGTAGAGTTCAAGAATTTCAAACATAGTCTCGCGGTTGACTGAGTCGAAAGCTTTGCTGAAGTCTACAAAGATAAGAGCTGCAGTTTTATTGCAGAATGTGATTTCCTCAATTATTCTACGCAATGTGAGGATTTGTCCAAGAGTGGAACGACCTGGGCGGAAACCATTTTGGTTTTTGCGTAGAATGGGTTCAACTTCAGCGCGAATTCGATTTAGAAGAAGCTTGTTATAGATTTTCGCAGCTATAGGAAGCAACGAAATATCGCGATAATTGGTTGGTAATGTCAAATCACCCTTTTTCGGAATGGGGATGATTTGCGATCGTAGCCAGATGGTTGGTGAAACGTGGCTGGCCTTTGCATAATTACACAGATCAAGAAGTAATTGGTGAAAAATAGGGTCCTTCCACAAGATGACCGGAATCTTGTCAGGACCATGAGCTTTGTTCATTGTCTTCATTAGAACACATTTCAACTCTGCAATGGTGTACTCTCCTGTTGATATGTTCAAAGCACTACCAATTTTAACTTTTTGGAGGGATACGTGGTCAGAAAGACTTGCGGGATTACCAAGGAGGTCTTTGAAATGAGAAAGCCAGTTACCAAACCGTTGCTCACGGCTGCCACCTTTAATTGTTGGTGGAGGTTTGATCCCTTTCCCACTAGTTCATTTATAGTTTTCCAAGCTGCAAAGTGTTGTTGGTTGATCGCTCAGGCATCAAAATCTCAGAAGCTCGAGAAAATCTCAAGAAAACCTCATCGATGTACCACTGTCACCCTTCTCAGAGCAATAAGAAGTTAACAGCTGCTAAAAAATCCCTCGAGCATGCTTATCTTGAAGCAGAAGAAGCTTATATAAATGGGAAAATAACTGACATTTCCCATTTTCATATCAACCAACAACACTCTGTTATCCATTACACCACCTGCACACCCAAGCTGAAAGCACCTGCTATTTCCAAGTAGTCACCCATCTAGGTACTGATGAGGCTCGATGTTGCTTAACTTTGGTGACTGTACAGGAACCAGCGTTTCATTATGATGTCGAAAAAGCCATGCAGATTTTCATACTGACTTTGATGGATCCAAGCTGGTATGCACTAATCAATCCTAGCTGCAAACCTCATCTTAAAAATCCACTATAAATATTATGAGAAGTTTAAAGCACATTTCGTACTTGTCGAGATGGATCACAGCTGGTACATGGTGGTCAGTCCTAGCCACCAACCTCAAATTAGTAATCCACTATACACATTCAGATATGTTTAACACTTCCGCTGCTACCTACGGGGATCTTTGTTTTTATTATCTTGCTCCAGCTGGCTAAGTACGGAAACCTACGTTTTTTTGCATAGCGCTGGTATGAGTGTCCCGTTGAACCATCTATCGTAAAATACGAGAAATTCTAACTGTTCTATCATGCAAATTATTAGTCAGCCTCGATTTTTTTTCTACGTCATGGTAGTTTCGTATCTAATTTGAAAATATTCCTGACGAAAATGCGGCTAGCATGCAGATGCTCCCAGCGCCCGTGACCTTGGGTCAGGCCGAGGCTGCCGCCCCCGACCATCATTCATCTGAAAGCTCATGATTTGGTAGAAATTCCACCAACCAATAAGAAAAGGTACCTTTCCAAGCCATGCAGAGTCTGCCAAAAAAGCTGGAAAACGCTGAGAAACAAGGTACTTCTGCAAAAAGTGTGAAGTCCCACTCCACAAAGGACAATGCTTCAAAACATATCATGTGAATACCCATTACTGATCTGGTAAGTCATTCGCAGGTATATCCATGAAAATGGAATGCTGTAAAACACACTGGTGCTAGTTTTCTGTGTAATAAAATATGTAGGTTGAAATTTGGCATTTTCTTTTAAAATGGCTGGCCGGATGGAGGCGGCACTGGGCAAATTAGTAGCAGTGAAAGTGTTAATATACATTCTCATACAGGCATTGATGGATAGCCGCCAATCTCATCTTAAAAATTCACAATACATATTCAGATATATTTAAAGCACATTTATCATGCTCGCCTTGATGTAACAAAGCTGGTACGTACTGAAAAACTCTAATTTTAAAATCCACTATAAATATTCAGATACATTCTTCTAATATTTTTCATAGCTATCTATACACTATTGTTATATCTATCTATCTATTGTGTCAGTATCTCTCTATCTATCCATATATCTATCGATATTTTTTCAATATCTGCCTCTGATCTATCTATCTATCTATCTATCTATCTATCTATCTATCTATTGTTAATATCTATGTACATATATTTGTTTAATATCTATCTTGATCTGTTATCTCATATTTTTCATATCTCTTTGTCTTTCAGTTTCTTAGTAATTTTAAAATTGATTTGAAACTACATTTCCAAAATAACGCGGAAAGTTCAAAGGCAGATTTTAATGTAAAATCTA